>CM061539.1:104409685-105139685 GCA_030864215.1 Capsicum pubescens
AAAAGGGGTTAAATTGCGGGGGTTAATTTTGCGGTTTGCAGGGATTTAAAATCCCCGCAAAATGTAATTGTGGGGGTTCCCAAAAGCCCCAAAAAATGAGCCGTCACAAACGAGTTGCGGCAATTTTTTTTTACCCCCATAATTAATTTGCAGGGGTTATTTTGCGATGGTTACGACCCCCATAATTAATTTGCAAAAATTATTGACCCCCGTTATTCTAAATTTAATTCTTTTTATAATAAATTTTATTTAAAACTTGTGGGGGTTAAAACCTCTGCAGTTGTTTTATTTTTTAAAAAAATTTAATAGGACCCATCAATTTTCAATAACTAATTATAGATTCTAATTTTAGCTCAAATTTAATTGTTTCTTAAGGCATAACCTATAATACAATATTTGTTCAATTCATATATCATTAATACAACAGAGTAATTAAACATTGTAATTGAAAAGCTTATCAAAAATATATTGAACACTAAACTTCAAAATTAATTTTTCAACATTAACATCTTCAAACTCTAAATTTTCAACATTCACTAGTATCTTCAAACTACAAAATCAAATTCAAACAAAAAACCTTCAATATTCTAAGATTCACTCCAACAACACAATTACACCATCATAATTGAATATCCAAGACAAATGCAACGAAATCAAAGAATGACATTAGGATCATTATCATCATGTGATCTCCTCGCATCCATGGGAGAAATGGGTCCACTAGCCGCATCACTTGGCCACATAAAAATCTACAGTATAAGAATCAATCGATAAACTTTTAGTCCTTATTTTAAACCAGTTATATGGACACCGTACTTTAACAACAAATTATACTTACTTTTTCCACTAGTGAAAAGTAATGAGATTTATTTTGAGTTAGGATTCTAAGCAACTAGTTAACCAAAAAACTAAGCAACAACAACGAATTCATGAACTAGAACAGTTAGTTTAAGACTTCGTGAACTAGAACAATCCAGTTTAGTTTAAGACGACAAGATTCAAAAGCCTTGGCCTGGCTACTTTCTTAAACTCTATGCTAAATCAAATCAGACAAACAAATTAAAACAGAGGGAACACATAAGAAACAAAACAACCACATTAACTACAGTCTAAAAGAACCATCAATCAGTTGATTCGTTCTATTTTTTTGAACACTATACTCTATATTTACTTAAAGTACAATAAATGTGTAGGATTTCAAGTCAAATCATTAGGATAAAGTACTATACTAGTGCATGGCTCTAACCTCCACGTCAACCCATTAGTATTAGAGAAAGCAAAACTCAAAACAGTTTCCAAGCCTTATTAACTTATCAGCGAAACAATCCACCGATTCCTAACACCCCTGCTTCAGTTCCTTTCTTCGTTGCTCCTCACGAGGATCTGGACTTTTCATTTCTCTTTGCACACGCCTAAAAACAAAACAAAGAACATCAAAAAATAGTTCGAGAAGCTAATCAAACTCCACCTAAAAATTAGCACTGAAAGAGGTTTTACCTATCTTGTGCATGTTGTGCAGGGAAAGTTAGCATGAATTCTTTAGACTTGGGGAGAGGAACTTCATGAAACCATACATGGTTTAAAGCAGCATCGGCAGTTATTCTTTGCAATATGTCATTCAAACTATATCAAAAGCGGTATAAACAACATAGTATCGAATTTAGAAGTTCCCAAATATAATGGCCATCACCTTCTTAGGATCATAAGTTAGAAGCTTATTCAACAGGTCAAGGCCAGCCTCTGATAGGACTGGTAACCGCATGAAGGATGTCACATTTTCAAATTTTTTTCTTAAATTATTATACATGTTACAAATAAATAAAATGGTTAGCAGAAAAATGAAAATATTTCCCCACCATAGATTGTCATCAAAGGAGGCCAGAAAGCCAAGCTAAACCAGAATCACCCAAAGATTGAAGCCTGGGAAAACAAAGGAAAAAATAAAAACATAAAATAGAAGAAAGATAATACTGACGGGTGCCTTAGAAAGATGACTTTCACCCCAGGAAGCTCGAAGAACCCTTCCCAAATCGTCTCATTTGGGGTGCCAAGAATTCTGAATATCTGGTAACAAAAAATCACACAAATACATAAAGAAGACTTTAAAATCATGGTAAATGGCATACAAAATCAAGTAAAATTTTCCATCAGCTGCCAGAAAGATACCTTGTCAATTTGATCAACTTCTGTTTTCCCATTGAAGAGTCATTCTTTGGATTGCTTCTCAGCCATGATACAACCCAGTGACCATATGTCAATCGTAGTAGAATATTGCTCGGCTTCCAACAGAAGTTTCGGTTCTCTATTCGAAAAAAATAACCCAATCAATCACTGGTTGTATAGAAGCCAGATAGGCGAGAACTCAATAGAAACCTTCATCTATACACAGACACACAGCTATCAAAGTATGAGTATTTACTAAAAATCATTTCAAATTAATGAAAAATAAAAAAATCAAGCTAACCTGTACCATAAAGTAACCACCAAATGAGTGTATGGTTATTATGTTGGCTGCAGACTAAAAGTAATTTTAACAAGATAGTGTGTCGTGAGAATCCAAAAAACATAACCTTCTCGGCACAAAAATTATATTAATTGAATCAAAGAGTAAATAACAATGTCGAATAAGGAAGTACAAGTAGATGCCAGCAATCTCTTCTTTGGATAACACTCCAAATCAATGTGCCATTTCAGGAATAGGTAGGTATACTAGAAAATTAGATCCCACTCCAGCAGTAAAGAATTGTCGTAGCTCATTCATTAAACATGTTCCCAAACCAATTACCAGGAATGTGACATAGGGAATTTTGACAAGGGTGAGGGAGAATATTGTAAGAAGAGTACAAGAACTAGAGCGTTGGGTTGTTGACAAAGTAAGTTGCTAAATTGTCCATTCTTTGAAATGAAGCCTTCGGCCAAGTGAATCCTTTTCCTCCTATCATGACTTATGCATAATACATGTACAAGCAGTTTGCAGCAGCACATACAATTGAATTTTTAGTTGGATGCCATGTAAGGTGGAGCAGTTTGGTTGTGAAATCATACGAGTTTCCACTACCTTCAGCCCCAAAACTTTCTGATCCTGTAATGCATCATAAAGATTCAGATATAATTCATAGAGATGGTGCAAATTTTTAAGTTTAGATAATGAACGTGCTCAGATATAAAAAGAAGCTTTATACTTGTATCTAGAAAAGCATACCTCTCCTGACAACACGCGTTATATTGCATCCCAAGGACCTGAAAGGCCTCGAAGGGGTCTGCACTTGTCTTCTAAAGGATCATAATCAAAGACACCAAAATCCATGACTTTATAACATATCCATGTAAAATTTACATTTTGAAAAACTTTTAGTACAGGTACCTGGGGTTCTTGTTTGCCTCTAATGTAGTTGCTTCCGTGCTTCCCGCAGTACAACCAAACTTATGAAACAGATTGCTGAAATAGTAGACAGTATTTATTGAGAAATAATCACACTGGTCAAGAAGCAAAGGGAGAGAAAAAAAAGAACTATACGCACCTATAAGATCCAGTTGCTACTCGTGAACCATCACCACTAAGGCAACACTCAAATTTATCAAAGATGAAATCATTCTCATATAAATCACACAGCTGCATAGAAATACAAAAAATTATTAATCAGCTCAGACACAAATGAGAAACCAACCAAGCGCAAATACCTAACTCTGGGAGAGAGCAATTCACCTTTCGTCTCAAATATTCATGAACCTGAAAAGTTGAAACTGGACCAAAATCCATCTTTATGTCCCATAGATGCAAGGTAAGGTGATTTTTAGTAACAAGGAACAATTTTATTCCATATAATTAGGTTAGGATTACCTAATCAGGAAAAAAGAATCAGTGACAGAAATAGCAGCAAATTCAAACTAAAGACCAGGTACTATACCCCTCGCTTCATTTCATTGTTTCTTTCCTTAAAAACCAAATATTTGGCGAGTAGGACCACCTAACCAAAAGCTAACAGAAATAAGATATATTTCAGGAACTTAGTATAATAGTTACCCTATTCCAAACAACTTTTATCAAATTCACAAACATAAGTTGCAAATGAAGCTAAACCTAATGGAACTTTGAAAAGTTATATCTTTTCTGAATTCTTTAGATATGTAAAATCATGAAAAGTTTTGCAGTACCCATTTGGCACCATTTTTTGAAACAATACTTTTACTTGCAAAAACTAAACAGACAAGATAAGGAAAAACACACACATGAAGATACATTCCCATCTTACCTGGGTGTTGGAAGTCGATGTAACTCCTATCAATGTGTTGCCGGAGTTCCTATCAATAGACGGCGTACCTCCTGTCATCAATGGACAGAGAGTACCTCTCTCTCTCTAATTGATGGACGGAGAGTACCTCCTTTTTTCTAAATAGGGAAAAATAAGAGAGGGAAATTTTTTGCGGTAAAAAAAAAGGGGAAATATTATTTCATTTGGCAGTATTTTTTTTGGATGGATAGCGGGGGGTAAAAACCCCAAAAATATGTAATTTTTAGCGGCACATTTTTAACCCCCCGGATTTAATATAATTTTCTAGGGGTTAAAGTAACCCCCGCAAATAAACCCCCGCAATTAGACCCATTTTTTGTAGTGAGGGTTTAACATATTACAATAGGCCCAAAAGTGACCCATTTGTATTAATGAAGAAAGGCATCTCACTCTAGCATCTTTAGGGCAGATGTGGTGTACTTCAAGGGCATTTCTAGAGCAGGTGATACTATTTTGACCTTCTCTTGATCCGCTAGAGTAGGTCGGGCGCACCTCCATGGCAGATTGGGTGTATGTCCCTTCCAAGGAGCCTTTTAGCCCTATCTCTCATTCCATCGACTCCTCCAAGGACCCTTGATCAAATGTAGGTTCAATCACCATCACATGACACCCTTTCTATGATAATAAGATATCTTCAAGTACCTCTAGCACCATAAGTATCCCATCCAAAGATGCAGAGGAAATTTTGATTGTATCATCTTCCTCTTCTTGAAAAGAATTCAACCTCGAATCCAAACCTTGAAAAACCAAATATAGGAAAAAAACACAACCTCCTCATGAAATAAGGGTTAGGGTTAGCATAAATGATCGTAGCACCAAGCCAAGGTTGCAGACTCTTAAGATATAACCAAGGATCCTTTGTGTTAAACATTAAAATCTTATTGAAATGGATAAAAAAATTGGCTATAGGAATCACTAAGAGATAAGGGAACCATAAAGGTCATAATGGAATCAATAATCTCTAAAGGTAAGACTATCTTCATTTTAGGAGCTATAAGACACAATTGTTCCATAATATCTTCAAGGAACCACATAAAAAATGGTACCACTGATGGCTCAAAAGTGCACAAGGGGTTTTTGGGGTTAAAGATGGAAATTACCAACATAACATTACCCCTCAACCAAGTGGAGAAACTAACAAGTTTCCTACCTCTACATGAAATAATTCCAAGACTAGCATGGACATCATCATATGGAATGAGGTAGCATAGAAAGGAATCAAGCATAAAAACATCCTCCAAGTTGTTAGTATCTATAAGAATACCATTTGACTCAAAATATAAAGCAAATTATGCACACATGGATGGAACCAAAAGATTTAATCAGATATAACCCTTTCCTTTCAAACAACTTACCTTAAGAAAAGGGTCACCAATTGCAAACAAATCACAAAGAAGGGTGTCACATAAATGGAATTCATCCAAAGTGTTTTCAAGAGTAGATTCTCTCCTTGAACTATGAGTAGTGAAACCTCAGTCAAGAATGGAAACACACAATGTTGAACTCTCACGGATATTTTCTTTACTCCATATCTTGAGAGAACACTTATTTTTGTTGGAAATGCCTCCCATTTACAATTTGGGTCTATCAAGTGAATTTTATATCCACAAGAAAGACTTTTAATCATAGGGAAAGATACCAACATCCTCAATCAAACCTTTCTTATTGTAGAGACCAAGCACCAAGTTGGGTGTATTAAAATCCCCACATCCCAATAGGTAATCAGTGTCAAATGGGAGAACTAGAAAATAACAGATGTCAAGGCAACACTCACTTTTCCCAAAGGTTCCATTTTCACAATTAGGTTTACTCTCTATATGACCATTGACCATTTCATAAGAAAAGAGAAGGTAGAGAAAGGTATTTCTTACGTTAACTTCAACTAAGGTGTCCTCATGCATATACTCAATATTTGATTTAAGAACAACACCATGCATATTCTCAACAATAAGGGCACACAAAGTACAAGAACAAGAACAAATTTCCAAACTATTAACACCTTATCGTTCAAGGAAAGAATCCTCAAGTAGATATATACCACTACTAACATCAAATGGATCATGACTCAAGTTACCCAAATAATCAAGAAATTTATCCCATATTATCGAACAAGGGTGGGGTTCCATACAAAGGATCATAACCAAAATCATTTTCATAAGAACAATCACTAATTGAATATCTCAAACATTTAAGAAATTCAAAGTTATCATGACCCATTTGATTATTCTTTTTCAAAAGCAAGAGAGGGTAAAGAAAGGTGTTATGAAAATTGATTTTATCTATGGTATTCTCAAAATCGTGTTTACTTTGATGCCCAAGAACATCATAAAAGGTATGCTAAAGAATTGGAATACTCAAAGAAGAATAGCCAATTGGTATACAAAGGTCACCTTTCAAACCCTCACATTTCTTTCCCTTAAGAGTACTCTCATCTTCCAAAAAGAGAATTCCATTTTTAGGTGGAATATTGTCACACCATAGTGGGTTGTTATACATAATATAGTCCTCCAGAAGAGCTACATCATTAACATGATCCATACAGCTAGGTAATTCAATGGGAGTAATTTCATTATCTTCAAACAGATATTATACTTAGAGAGAGAAGGATCAATCCATAATGAATAATTGGAAAATGTAAATTCACTCTCAAAAGGACAACTATCAAGTTTTAAAGAAAATCCTAACACAGGCATTCTTATGACCAAAAAAAACAATAGGATCTTTATCAAGGGGTTTGCTCGAAGGATCACTCCTATTTAATTGATCAATATTTTCATTCACATGATCAACTCTATCCACATCATCACTCACTTGAGACTCATCAAGAATACCATGGACATGCGCAAGAGTGGACTATATTCACTAGCAAGTTGATTATTTCTCAGACCTTCACTAGTTGTTGGCCACTCAGATGCCAACATAGACTCACCTTGATTTTCACAAGGGTTAAATAGTGTGTGACTACTCTCATCGCTTTGAAATGGGACCTTATTCAAGTCATAAGTGCTAGCACTAGCTGGATACAAATTTATCTCACTAGAAAAATCAATTCAGTCATCTATAGGATCAACTAGTGATTGTGCATCTATAAAATAAACTTGTTAATAATGCATCTTATCAATACCAAGAATATCACAAAGGGAAGATTCATGAAAATCCTCTTTAGGCAAACCACCAAGTACACTCACTTGGCTACTAGCCACATTATGACATTCTAAGTTTAGAAAAGTGTAAGGGATAATATTATTACCTTGTATCTCACAAGAAGTATGGTATTGACGTTTGTTTTCAACATGGGATCTTATTTTTTCCTTTGGGAAGCTCTCATCACAAGGGAGTTTGCCAAGTCTAATCCTTGGAGGTATCTATTCATCACTCTTCACGAAGTTCGACTTAGCCAAGAACACCATTAGATCATCAAGTATTTATTTATGAGAAACTATTCTTCGATCCTTCTTTGGAAGTGTATGTTCTTGAACATGCACAAAAGAAAAGTTTATACTAGGTAAAATGCTAGTATCATGGTTAGTGGGTAACAAGGGATTTGTGTTGATAAGTCCAATATTTAAGTGTTCCTTGTTCACACCTTTGAAGAAACCACTTGGCTCATCATTTTTAGTCAACTATTCTTGTATTAGATCCATGTATTTCTTTTCTTGTTCAAGGGATAATTCCCTTTCCCTCTTCTCAATTTTCTCCTTCTTCATTACTTCTCGGAACCTCTCATGATCTCATATTCCTTACTTACTTGCTCGGATGTCATAGGCCCAATAAAGTGTTTTTGTCCTCCAAATACAAGTACATACTTATTAGAATTCTCTCAATATTGAATTGCCTTTCATCTTTCCAAGGCTCACCAAGCAACATATGACAAGCTCTTAAGGCCATTACATCACATTGTATTTTATCTTGATACTTGCCAACTTTAAAATCAATGATTACTTACTTGGTCACTTTTATTGGTTTATTTTTTTCTTAACATTTGAGTTTGTAAGGTTTGGGAGGTCTTTGTGTGGGAAGTTCTATTCGATAAGCAAGTGTACAAGATACGACATTAATGTTTTTCTTCCCATTAATGACCAAGGAACACATATCTTCCATCATCTCAAACCTTATGTGACATAGGTTTATGTTTTGGTCAAGTTCCTCTTTCAAAGGTCCCCACACTATGTGCCTCAGTGAATAAGATTGACTTCAATATAACTTTAATTGCTCATCATCCCCTTCTAGGATCATAAAGTATAGTCTATGGGTTGGGGAGTCTTGAATTTTCTAATTGGAGTCGAGGGACTCTTCCATGCTATACATCCTCCCACCAATATAAGATATTTTGCTTCACTTAATCCCATCTTAGTGTCACGTGATCCTGACTTAGTATTCAAGGAATCAACTTTACAATAGAGAGCTTCAAGGTACATTAAGATAGCATTTGGAGTGTTATTATCCATGATTTCTGATGTTTTTCCTTTCGGAGACATTGTACCTGGAAATGAAACACTCAACAAAGACAACAAAATGTAACGCCCCGAGTCTATACCCCGAATGCTACACAGTGCTTATAATTATGAAGGACCACAAGCTAACCCATGACTTGTACCTGCTATAACAACTGAATAATAATACTAAAAATATGCAAAAATAGGTGAAAGTTTTCCATTAGGTTCAATGTTGTATAATACTAAAATGATGAATAAGGTATCATAATACCCAAACTAAGAATCAATACTAAAAAAAATGAACAACTTTCTGAAAATACTCTAGTTTGAAAAGCCTCTAAACTGTCTGAACTGTAGTGTTGATGGGACAAGCCCCCAACTAAATCTGAGTACTGAAAATAATACTGAAAACAACCATGTCCTCGAACTATGAGGACTCACCACTACTCTGATTGCTCAAAATCTAAACTGCTAAGGGTTCTCTAGAGCTCGTTCATCAGTACCTATGATATAAGTCATCATAGCGCAAGAGAAAAGCATGTGTCAGTACTTTGAATGTACTGGTATGCTCAGTGAGGTAGGATAAAAGGCATGGGTTCATATGCATGAACAATAATAACTAAATAACATGTGTATGACTGATTAACTGTTATCTAAGTATGTTGATACTGAATTACTGATTACTAATTGACTGTATCTAACTGTCCAAATTTTGTGGAACTCTACTGAGTTTCGTACTGAGTTGAGTGACTATATCTGATAGTTTTGAATCTGTAGAACTTAACTGAGTTCTATTCTGAGACTGATACTGTTGCAGGTAATCATCTAACCAATATACCCCTCTCTGAACTGATTAGGTTTAAACCTATAACCCAAATTAGAAGGGTGTCAATACCGTGCCACAGGTAGAGATAAGGTGTGAGCTAACCCTTTCTAACAGAAAGCTCTACCGTCAACCCTCACTGGTAGGAAAACTAAAATAAGATGTATCAACCCTCATAGTATCTGGCAGGAAGATATCTCAACCTATTCTAGCTATGTAGTTTTGTAATGCAGGGATTGCTACAAAGGGTCAAACCCTCTGTTGACAGGACTGCCCCCATCCCTGCGTTCGCTCGGTACTGAATCCTACTACTAATCGAATGGACACTGAACTGATTTCTAGTCTGTACTAGGCTTGACTGAATTGTTACTGATATTACTATTTGACTGAACTGAACTGAGTTCATAGAGTTTCGTGGACTGATGAAATACTACTGAATTCTATTAACAGACTGAGCAAAGAGTTCTACTGAGGTCTAAACTGAGTACTGTGACTGAATTACGAACACTACTGATATTTCCTGGGTTTCTGTTAATGAATGAGTTCTATTGATCGAGTCACTACTGAGATTACTTTGTAACTGACAGTGGCTTTAAGTAAACAACTAAATTGTTGGGTATTAAATACCCCCAGGACTCGATAGCATAAAGAGTAAAGCACCACATGTCTTTATATAGCATAAAAGTGCATACTTGTTCATAGTTCATCTATAGAGGTATTTTATCAAACACTTGCATGGAATGGACTTGTATACATGCTAACATGATAATATTCCACTATTTAACTCACATGAATAATTCATCAAATACTTGAAAGGCATAATCTATGCACATAATATTAAACAACATGTGAGCAACACACTTTTCATTAGCAATTTCACACTTAAAGAGCTTTAACATGGATTGACATGATACTATACACATGATAATCTATTCCACATAAAATTTGTGTTAATTCATGAGACAGAAATCGAATTACAATAACAGTCATGGATACACTTTAATTCCAACCAAGGAAATCATGAAATCAATCATACTAGTATTTTAAAAGGGTTTTTTCGACTCCAAGGGTGGAAGGGAACCTTGGATGAACATTTCACCTACCTTAGTGCCTTAATTCTAAAAAATTGGTGGTGTGTTCTTGAGTTCTTGATTTGAAATTTGAACATCTAGGGTTTTGTTCTTAAGAAATTTTAAGAATAAATAAGTATAATATCTCTTCAAAGGGTTTAATTTTGTGTTATGGGGGGTGAAGGATGTGGTAAAAAGACCCAATTACCCGCAAAGATGCAGCTTTTAATGAATGAAAACATGTGCTATCGATGCGCAGATTGATGCACCATATCATTGGCATCGACGCAATGGCCAATATGCCGCATCGAGTCTATGTTGGTTCAGTGGAATTGCACTGAAGCTAAGGGAAAACTATCTATCAATGCAACGCATCGAGATCGCGTTGACCCACTATTTTGGGCACTCAAACATGGTCTAAACAAGGTCTGAAAATTCCAAAACTTGTCCGGGAACATCTATTAGCCTTCCTAATCATGAATTAACTCAAATATCAGCATTTAATAGATGTAAAGGTCTCAAAATAAGATTGTCAACTTTCGAAGGCTAAAATGGCACTAAGTCTGAATACTTAGCTAATATATTCTAAGTCTGGGACCCCTTAATAATCTTAAAGGACTGAATTAAGCAAGAAATTTTTGCAGGGTCTTACAATATCTCCCCCTTGGGAATATTCATCCTCGAATGAAACTGACTAAGCTGGGAATACTGGTAGGCTTAACTTACCTATTGGACATGAAAACCTATAATATAATTACATGACTGATATTTTTGATACACTGAAATTCATACTGAACATATATATTTGATCCATGAGTGCATGACTGAATTGATTCATGAATGCACAACTGGGATTACTGGTTAGTTAAGTTTCTCATACTGAACATGCATATCTGATGCATGAATACATGACTAAACTGATTCATGAACATGTGACTGAATATGCAATGGTAACTGATATCAAGCTTGTAAAGGTAATCTAAAGATGGAACTGGGTATGTTTAAGGAAAAATTATTACTTAAACTAAAAAATACTGATAAACCCAAGATCATTTTCTGAGTACGCATGAATGGGAACATGAGAACAGGACTGATACTGGAACGTGATACATGAACTGAATATTGTGAACTAAACTGAGCCCCCTAAAAAATGTGGCTTGCGGCTGAGATTGGAACTTGAGGGTCAACTTACAAGTACCCACTACTCCAAACTAGATTCATTTTATGAAGAGAACTAGGAGGTTTAGGACATGAAAGCTTGGGGTTATAGTAAATCTCCCCCTTAGGACATTATGTCCCCTGAAGAATACTGACTTGGCTGAGATACTGAGGAAAACTGGGGTGATGCATAAGAAACCTACAAACTGAATCGTGACTGAATATCTGAGGCCTGAAACTGAGACATGATACATGAACTGAGCTGAACACGTAACTTTTTGGTTGGTCTATCTTAGAATAGTTACATTCATGAGACTTTAGATGGTGTGACTAGATGGAAAGATGGAAAACCACACCACACGAATTTGCCTATCTAGATGCTAAACTGAATTACTGGCTTTACGGACTAACTCAGACTTAAAACTTATTCTTAACTAGAGCTTCTCTCTAACACTTTTTTTTTCTAAGTTGCCAGCACTTTAGGGAGCAAGGAAATCTTGGAATTGTCTGAATAAGACATCACAGTGTGGCTAGAATTCTATAATATGAGGCAAGGCCTTTGAATCATAATCTAAGATAGAATGACTAAGACTTATGCACTGCAACTAAATATTTTTTTTTAAATTATACATATCCCTTGAATACTCTCAAAACTATACTCTCCACCTTAGTACAACACTTCACTTGGGACTATTGAAAAATATTTTCATGGGTGTTGCGCACAAATGCATAAGCATACTAACTTATCTGATTAACAGAATGACTAATAGCTGAGTATTGGATCTGCAAGACTAAACTATACTTAGTCTGAATAATTGGACTGAGACTGTAGAGTATTATGCATATTAGGAAGGGACTGACTGAGTAACATGAGATAACTGAGCATGAATGCATGAAAAAAATGTATTATTTGAGAATGCAAGACCAAGCATATAACATAATTCTGAAATAGTCTATAAACTGAGGTACTGAAATACTAATAACTGAATAACTGATAATTGTATGCTATGGTAAAGCAAAAATCAATTGAGTTACTGATCTGATTACTGGACAGAGACTGACACTATAACTAAGACTATGAATGAGACTATGATTCAGATGATAACTATGACAGAACACACTGTAAGGCATGAGTGCAGAAGTCATGAGCTGTATGACCTGAGTTTAGAGCTTGCATGTTCATGGAACATGATTCGTACTACTGAGTGAACTGGATCTCCTCGTACTAAGAACTAGAAACGCATACAATTATATGGAAAGTTTGTGAAAATAAGTTGTGTTCATGGAGATAAGATGTAAAGAATGCATAGGTATCGTGATAACTGAAGTACAAAACTTTGAACTGAGGTAAAGACGGGTTGGGAATCATTCCCACCCATTATTTTTCTACACATACTAATATTACTACTGAAATCTGGAAGCTTGACTTCCTGAGATATCATAACCAAACAGTTCCTGTATACCCGTCGGGCTATGATAGACTGACCCACTTGGGTTAAGGCTGAGAAAGGTTTTGTAAATATTTGGTCTGACTTTAAAGTTACCTGTTATGCAAAGAGTTACAAAAAATAGAGAAACTCCTGGATCTGATGAGACATAAACATATAAATGGGAGGTCTACAATGTACCCATGACCATATCAGGGGAATTTTCTCGATCTTTCTTGGACAGAAGTACATAAAGCCTATTTGGGTGCTGCCTACTAGCGGCACTTGAAGTGGTACCCTATTGATTCGCGTGACCAGACTGAGCTGAAGGATGACTTAGCTGACTTCGTAGACCATTCTTAGGACAGTCTTAGACTCTGTGACCTGACTCACCATATCCAAAACATACATCACTGTCGCTCTACACATACCCTTATAATTCTTGCCACATTCCTCGCAAAGTGGATAGTACGAACACCGCTTACACTTCTCTGGGTTTTAGAGCCTCGTGACCCACTATGACTGTCATTCCTGTACCTTGGTACTGGTGTACTATATGAAGATGGAACTGGGGTCAAAAACTCTTGACTAAACCGAGAACGATTACCACCCTCTGTCCTTAGCTGGGAAAAACTAAAGCTACCCATTCTAGCTCTCTTATTTTCCCTCTCCTTCTTTTTAAGTTTCTATTCCTCAACCTATTGAGCATGGACCATAAGCCTAGATATGTCCATCTCCCTAATCAACATCGCAGTCCTACACTCCTTAACAACTATACCAGATACCCCAGACACAAACTTGCTCATTCCGGATCTATTACCTACTACTACATGAGGAGCATACCTTGCTAACTGAGTAAAGTTGAGGGAATACTCTTTCACACTCATACTGCCTTTCCTGAGATTGATGAACTCGAACACCTTGGTTGCTTTCAGCTCTAAGGGAAAGAATCTATCTAAAAAGTTTATAGCAAACTCTTACCATTCTATGGGCTCTGCATCTGCACCCCTGTCTACCTTTTACTACTTAAACCACATCTGGGCTACATCTTGTAGCTGATAGATGGATAACTCAGCACTCTTACCGGAATTCACTCTCATGATATCTGTGACTTTCTAAACCTGATCAAGAAACTCATGTGGATCCTCTTCATACTTAGAACTTGAGAATAAGAGAGGATTTATTCGGGTGAAGTACAGAATCTTGGCTGCAATAGTATTAGACATTGGGTTGGCCGGAACAGTAGTTGGTCGTTCATTCTAAGTTGCGACTGAATTGGCTAGAGTAGTAAATGCATCCCTGAATTCTGCATGAGAGACATGCTCATCCAGGGGATCTGCCTGAACGGGTAGAGGTTCTGACTGGTCTACCATTCCTCTTCCCTTATTCCTCTTTAGAGGTATATTCTATAAACGAAAGAGAAAAGGATTAGACTGAGAGTTTAACTGGAGCTCATGCACTCGCACGACATAAATACTGAAAGAAGGGAAAAATTTCTTAAAACACCTCGTCACCTCCTGACCATAAGTATGGCGCATAATACAGTAATCCAGAAGACTCTACTAGATGCGGCTTTAAGACTTCCTAGAATACTGTTGAACCTTAGGCTCTGTTACCAAGTATGTAACGCCCCAAGTCTATACCCCGAATGCTACACGATGCTCATAATCCCGAAGGACCATAGGCAAACCCATGACTGGTACCTGCTGTTACAACTAAATAATAATACTGTAAATATTCATAAATAGGAGAAAGTTTTCCATAAGGTTCAATGTTGTATAAAACTGAAAAATGCTGAATAAGGTATCATAATACCCAAACTGAGAATCAATACTGAAAAAACGAACAATTGTCCGAAAATACTCTAGTCTGAAAAGCCTTTAAACTATTAGAACTGTGGAGTTGATGGGACAAGCCCCCAACTAACACCGACTACTGAAAATAATACTGAAAACAACCATGTCCACGAACTATGAGGACTCACCATTACTTTGACTGCTAAAAATCTGAACTGCTAAGGTTGCTCTAGAGCCTGTGTGTCTGAACCTATGATATCAGATATCATAGCGCAAGAGAAAAGCATGCATAAGTAATTTGAATATTCTGGTATACTCAGTGAGGTAGGCTAAAATGCATGGGTTCATATGCATGAACAAAAATAACTAAATAACATAAGTATGACTGAGTAAAAGTACATGTATGAATAAGTATAGTGTAACAGAGATCATGATAATACTGAATACTAAGTCTGAATATTGATTAACAGTTATCTAAGTATACTGATACTGAATTACTGATAACTAAATGACTATATCTGACAGTCTAGATTCTGTGGAATTATACTGAGTTTCGTATATAGCTGAGTGACTATATCTGATAGTCTTGAATCTGTAGAACTGAACAGAGTTCTATTCTGAGACTGAGACTGAAACTAAGACTGTGGGAGGTAATCATCTAACTGATATGCCCCTCTCTGAACTGATTGGGGTCCAACCTATAACCCCAGTTGGAAGGGTAACAATACCGTGCCATGGGTAGAGACAAGCTATTAGTTAACCCTCTCTGACAGGAAGCTCTTTCATTAACCCTCCCTGGTATGAAAACTCAAATGAGATGTATCAACCCTCACAGTATCTGGTAGGAAAATATCTCAACCTACGCTTGCTACATAGTTCTGTAATGTAGGGATTGCAACTAAGGGTCAAAGCCTTTATTAAAAAAAATACCCCCATCTCTAGTTTTTCTCAGTTTTGAATCCTACTCCCAACTGAATGGACACTGAACTGATTTCTAGTCTATACTAGGCTAGACTGAGTTGTTACTAATAATACTGTTTGATTGAAATGAAATGAGTTCACTGAGTTCTATGGACTGATGGAATACTACTGAATTCTATAAACTGACTGAGGACAGAGTGCTACTGAGGTCTAAAATAAGTACTGTGAGTGAATTACGAACTCTACTGATATTTCCTGGGTTTCTGTAACTGGTTGAGTTCTACTGATTGAGTCACTACTGAGATTACTTTGTAACTGACACTCGCTCTAACTAAACAGCTAAATTGTTGTGTATTAAATATCCCCAGGACTCGATAGCATAAAAAGTAAAGCATCACATGACTTTGCATAGCGTAAAAGTGTACACTTGTTCATAATGCATCTATAGAGGCATTTTATCAAACACTTTAATAGCATGGACTTGTATACATAATAATGTTTCACTATTTAACTCACATAAATAATTCATCAAACACTTGGAAGGCATAATATATGCACATAATATTAAATTACATGTGAGCAACACACTTTCCATTAGCAATTTCACAATTCAAGAGCTTTAACATGGATTGACATGATACTATACACATGATAATCTATTATACATAAAATTTGTGTTAATTCGTGGGACAGAAATCCAATTTCAACAATAGTTATGAATATACTTTAATGACAATCAAGGAAATCATAAAATCAATCATACTAGAAGTTTAAAAAGGTTTCTTGGACTCCAAGGGTAGAAGGGACCCTTGGATGAACACTTCACATGCCTTAGTGCTTGAACTCTGAAAAATTAGTGGTGTGTTCTTGAGTTCTTGATTTGAAATTTGAACACCTAGGGTTTTGTTCTTGAGCAATTTTGAGAACGAATGAGTATAATTGCTCTTTAATGAGTTTAATTTCGTGTTATAGGGGCTGAAGGACGTGGGAAAAAAACCTAATTACCCCGAAAGATGTGGCTTTTAATGACCGAAGAACTATGTTATCGATTCGCAGATCAATGCACCGCATCGTTGGCATCGACGCGATAGCCAACACACTGTGTCGAGTCTGCGTCGATTCACTAAAATTGCACTGAAGCTGAGGGAAAACTATCTATCAATGCAACGCATCGAGATCACGTTGACCCACTATTTTTGGCACTCAAACATGTCTAAACGAGGTTCAAAAATTCCGAAACTTGTCCAGGAACATCTATTGACCTTACTGATCATGAATTAACTCAAATATCAACATTTAATGGATGTAAAGGTCTCAAAATAAGATTTCCCACTTTCAAAGTCTAAAATGGCACTAAGTTATAATACTTAGCTAATATATTCTAAGTCTGAGACCCCTTGACAAGATTAAATGACTGAATTAAGCTAGAAACTTTTGTGGGGTCTTACAATAACATTAGTGTTAGAAATATTAAATCTCATAATCACTCATGTTTACACTCCTTTTATTGTCTGGAAATTATTTACACTTTGCTGGTTCATAAGGTGTTAATTGCTACTTGTGGACGAAATGGATTTTTGTTTGAAAGACACAAAAAAAATATGTACGAACTTGAATCAAGAATCTACAAGAATTAAAAACTAGAAAATCTCAAAAAATAGGACGAAGATAGAAACGGACTCAAGCACTAATCACAATTATGTAGGTTGACTACTAGTTGTTAATTAGTGTTTAGAATCAAAGAAGAGTTTAATAAGAATCAAGAAATGAAACTAGATGAATCTAATATGAACTTAAAGAGAATAAGTAAGCTTTGAAATGTGTTTTTGATCCACCAAAATAGATTATGAACAACCCAATCGCATGCCCAATGCAAGAGGGGTTGTTTTGGCCTACTTGAGTAGGTCCATTTCACCTAAGGAGCATACCAGACGCATAAGGCACTGGTTTGGGCTGATTTTGGTCTGGTGAAATAGTTCAAATGCATACTAAGGGTACATAGGGTGCAAATCAGCTACCCAACCCTTCTTGGTTGTCAATTTATACTTGTTATGGTCCTCTCTTTGTCCACTTCTTGGAATATTCTTTTGGATATTCAAAAGATTATTTGTTATAACACTTTTGTACACCTTTTTATTCACTTTTTAGGATCAAAGAACCACTTTTTGCTGAAAATTCATCATGATGATTTGAATCTTTCCAAGAACACAAAAATTGCCAACTTCTTCACCTCAGCTCGGAATGAGATGATATTTTGAATAGAAGCAATTTTTGAACTTATAAACTCATTCCAAACATTTTAGCACAAATTCATAACCAAAATTTCAAAACTTTGCAACCCACTTCAAATTTCTTCAACTTAAGCTTTCGAAAATGGTAGATGTTCTATATCGCTCTGATTTGGCTCAAATATGATATTTGGACTCCTATAGTTTTAAAGAACGAGAATATAACACTAGAAACACAAGAAAACACTAAAATATGAGACTCAAATTTTGACCTTAGACCAAAAATGTGAACATTCAATTTTTTTGTGATTTTCCAATTTTTCAAGATAATACGACTTAAGATTGACTTTGTAGGAATGAAATCAAGATCGTATCTAATACCAAATGATAAAGATAAAACTACAAAAATGAAAACCAAACATACAAACTAAAGAGACAGCTAAATTGAAAATACGAAAAGTAAAGAGATAAAATGATAGATGATAGTAGATAGATTGACACAAGAAGACAGAAAGAAATAGGAACTAATGAGTATATAAAACTCAACACTCCTAATTTGATTATCCACAAGCACATAATCTCTTATATTGGCCGCAAGAAAATCGAAACTCCCTTTCAACCACTGTTTCTAAACAAGATTCAACAAAACCTTTTCCAAGCTTGCACTTAATCTCTCAAGAGTTTTCATATTTTTATTAACTAAACTAATGAGATAAATACTAAGATAATCTATATATATTATAGGGTTTAACTAATTACAATGGGCCCAAAAGTGACCCATTTGCATTAATGAAGCAAGGCAGCCCACTCTAGAATATTGGGGAAGATGTGGCACACTTCAAGGGAATTTCTAGAGAAAATGATACTATTTTTACCTGTTCTTGATCTGTTAAAGCAGGTCGGGCGCACCTCCAAGTCATATTGGGCACATGTCCCTTTCAAAGGGACTTTTAGCCCCTTCTCACATTCCCTCAACTCCTCTAAGGACCCTTGATCAAATGTAAGTGCAATCACCATCACATGACATCCTTTATATAACAATAAGATATCTTTAAGCACCCCTAACACGATAAGAATGACATCCAAAGATTCGGAGATAATTAGGATTGTATTAGTGAGTTCACCCATCTTTAATAAATTTTTTATAACAATTTTGATAAAAAAAATTATTGTCGGTGAAAGAAATTAGAAACGGTTGTTTCCCTTTTAAGAAAAATTGAATGAACTTATCCGTGATGTTTTAGTGGGTAGGTGCATTTGATTGTGAATGGACAAATGGAGGTCGTTAACGGAGGGGTGTTGAATAGAGTGAGGGAATTTGTTTATAGTGTTAAGGATGAAAGGGGGAAGAGGGGAGATGCATGGTAGTTGGCATTTGTTTCTGGTGTACTATTTCGGTGTTGATGGTAGTGATTTAAGGTGGATGAGATAGTGTTTGGAGGTTGTTAATAAAGAAATTTAAACCAGTGGTGGAGAAGTGAGGTGGTGGAAGAATGAAAAAGAAGAAAATTAAAAAAATACTAATTATGATTTTATTTTTTTATTAATTCACAATATTTTGGGCCAATTTTGTATTGATTAAAGCAACTTTACGCGTCTAATACACATATTACCACATCAGTATTAGTGTTTAATAGGTGCGATTTGATTTAAGCTTAATTGTTCAATGGGAAAATGGCTTAATTGAGGTGCCAACATGGAAAAACTCAATAAGGAGCCTTCGTGTGTGTTTAGCGTTTAAAATATTATTAAACATATACATATTCCGTTGTGATTTTAATCTGACATAAAATTTAAGCAAGTAAAAACATTTTTGAATTTTTTAATTCTAAATTAAAAATATATCAAAATACCTTTTGATCTTGTGACATTAAACATGACACATTGAGAAATTAAAATTAAAGAGTTAGACGAAAAAAATACTTTTTAAACAAAAAATAATTAGAGAAAAGTAAGATCAATAAATTGAAATGGGGTTAATATAAATTAGTTACTCCAATATTGGATTGGTTTTTTGCTTAAAAATCAAAAGTAATTATTAAAATTTTAAATTATAACTTTTGTCTTATATTTACTTATTTGAGCTTAATCTTATCCAAACACTCCCTCCGTTTAAAATTATTTGTTATTTTTTGATTTGACGGCACCCATTAAGAAAATAATGATAGACATAGTAATTTTACCATACTATTTCAATTAATCAATCTTTAATATTCCCTTTGTTCGTATTTACTTGTGATATCTTTAAGTTGCACTCCCCTTAAGAAAAGCATTATCTAGGTGGAATTTTACTAAATTATCATTAATTACTACACATCTTTATTTAATGTTTCTCTTTTTGTACTATATTAATATCTCTTCATATTTATGACTGGGTATAAATATGGAAACAACAATTAATTAATTCTTGATTTTTAAAACAAAAAATATTATGATATTTATTTCAAAAAAGGTACAAATATATCCCTGAACTTTGATAAATGGTACAGATATACCCCTCCTATACTTTAGGTATAAATATATCCTTGCCTTTAATGAAAAGGTATATATATATATTTACTGTTCTCACTACCGATAGAACATTTGTAAATTTTCTATTTGCTTGGCCTTTTTTAATTTAATCTGTTTAGTTAATCAAAGCCCCACCTAAATTGAGTTCTAATTTAACCCACACCCCACCCAAATAATAACCCAAATCCAGCCTAATTAAAGAACCTTCAAGACGTGAATACATTCATGTGTCTTCACTCTCTCTTTCTCTCACACTCTCACTCTCACTAACACAAAAACTCCTAAAAAAACTTGGTACTTTCATGATTCTTCTCCTTCTACAATTGAGAATCGAGTAGGATTTTGCATGTATATTTCTTCTCTATCTACGATCTTTTATTTAATTATTTTCTTATTTTGGTTTGTTATTAGTTGAATCAAACGTTCTAGAAAATTATTTTTTGATCAAATGTTAGGTCTAGTTGTCAATTTTAGGGTTTGTGCACATACATATTATTGATTTTAAGATTTTTGGTGTTTTTTCTAAGGTTCTACTTTGATATCATTTTCAGATATTTGTTTGGGGTTTGTGCATTTCTATGTTAATGAAATATCATGTTTTCTGAGATTTGTGTGCTTATATATTGTTGATTTTAAGATTTTTGATGAATTTTTTAGGATCTTGCTTTGATTTCATTTTCAGCTATTTGCTTGGGATTTATGTGTGTTTATGCTAAAGAAATATCCCGTTTCTCAAGGATTCGCTTTGTTATGGATTTTTATAGATTTGCTTAGAGTGTCACCATCATTATTCATTTCTTTATCTTCTTTTCGTGAATTGACTTTTATTTTTAAGGAATTAAAAAATATTTAAATTTGTACACATTGTTAAATCATATTCCATTGTCTTGTTTGATTATTTGTAAATATGTAGCCTCTCCCATCATTTTTTGTGTATAAAATAGGGGAATGGTATCTTTTTCATGTGTTTGAGACTTGTCTTTATGAAGTGCTCCCTTTATTCTCTATTGCTGTCGCGGGTCTCTAAAAAAAATCTATGATAAACTATTTATTTGTTGTTAACATTAATTATTATTATTTTCAAATATTCTCTAACTTTTCCTTACGGCTTCACATTTAAGTATGTTAACATTAGTTCTCTTGATTTTAAGTCGGTATTGATATATTTATGAATCCTAATATGTCTACCACTATCATGAATTGCTTCTATCATTAGAATATACCTACACTTTCTTCAACCATGAACTGATTATTGGATAAATTTCCTCTTATCTACTTTCTTCCTTCACTTTTACTTGTCACGTCTTATTTATGAGAAAGTGACATTTTACTTTGACCAATATTTTAAAATATATTTTTACATCATATTAATATGAGAAAGATTAAAACTTAATACTTAGTATTTTTCGTATTAGTTTTTGAACATTTAGATATTAATCTAAAATAATACAAATTTAGCAAGAGAATTCAATTGTTAGATATGCCTGTATCCAATTTTCTAAAATAGAAGTTTGTTTGAATGAGTTTGTTTATGGTTTTGCATCATTTGTGATTGTTCCAGTTTTAGATTGTTATTGTGTGTTTTTGTGCGTTTATATTTGTTTTCAGTTCTTTTCACGGAGAGTACTATCTAAGAAAATTGCTTAATTATTGCATGCTTGCAAGAATGTTATTCATGTGTGACATAACCAGTTCAGATCATTCTATGCCTGAATTTTGTTTCAGAAATTATTGCTTCTTATGTTGACTAATCTCAAGAATAGCCAACATCTTTTTCTCTTTTTCTTTCTTACTTTCATAGTTTTCATTCCTAGATTATATTTATTTTGTATCGAGGATCTGTCAGAAATTATTGTTTCTTATGCTGATCAATCTCTAGAATAGACAACATTTGTTATTTTGTTCTCTATTTTGTTCTTAATTTCATAGTTTTCATGTACATTTAATTATTTAATATTCAAGTAGTAAATTTGTAATTTTTATGTTTATAATTAGTTGTATTGCTGAAATAGGATTTGGTTTGTTGACTGTTATTGTATAATGATGCTTGACTTCATGTGCTTCTGATTTTTGGATTTTCAAGTAAATTTGTAATTTTTGTGTATATAACCAAAGAATTTACTGAAATGGGATCTGTTTTGGTAACTATTATTGTATAATGATGTTTGACTTAGTGTACTTCTGATTTTTGGATATTCAAGTAGTAGATTTGTAATCTTTGTGTATATAACCAACTGATTTGCTAAAATGGGGTCTATTTTGGTGATTGTTATTGTATAATGATGTTTAACTTGGTTTACTTTTGATTTTTGGATATTCAAGTTGTAAATTTACAATCTTTGTGCGAATAACCAACTGATTTGTAGAAATGAGATCTTTTTAGTAACTGTTAATGAATAACGATGATTTACTTGGTCTACTTTTGACTATTATATCTTCAAGTTATAAATTTACAATCTTTCGATATATGATCAACTATTTTGTGTACTTCTTTTTTGGGTCTTTCATGGATTTATTTTAGGTGTGTTTTGTATCTATTAAGGGTCTGTTTTAAGCCTATTTTGAGCCTGTTTTTGATCTATTTTGGGTCTATTTTGGTGATTGTTGTTGTATAACAATGTTTGACTTGGTGTAGTTCTGATTTTTGGACATTCAAGTTGTAAATTTACAATATTTGTGTATATAACTAACTGTTTTATGTACTTCTATTTTGGATCTATTTGGAGTCTGTTTTAGTTTATTTTTGGTATGTTTTATATCTGTTTGGGTCTATTTTGAGCCTATTTTTGATCTATTTTAGGTCTATTTTGGTTACTGTTATCGTATAATGATGTTTGACTTGGTGTACTTCTGATATTTTGTTATCAGAAATATGTAAATAACCAACTAATTTGCAATCTTTATGTATATAACCAACTAATTTGCTGAAATATCGTTTGTTTTGGTGACTATTAATGAATAATGGTTTTTCACTTGGTCCACTTCTAATTATTGGATATTCAAGTTGTAAATTTGAAATCTTTATATATATGATCAACTATTTACTACTTTTCTAGTTTGGGTCTTTTTGGGGTTTATTTAGGTATATTTTGTATCTGTTTGGGTCTATGTTGAGCTTATTTTGAGTCTATTTTTTTTTATTTATTTTAGGGTCTATTTTAGTGATTGTTATAGTATAATGATGTTTGAATCTTTGTATATTATTAAAATGGTAAATGTTACCATATAATTTTATCATGGTGGTGATTGGGTTAAGCATCCAGAAACATCTTATGAGAAGGGATGGGTCCATTGTTGGAATAGGTATGATTCTGATCTCCTCTATTTTATTGACTAGTGAATGAGTACACAAGTAAGTTGTGTTTTCTAAGTGTCCAACAACTTATTGTACTTGTACCTTCTGGTAAATATTTTAAATACAAGAAGATGAAGGAATTAAGACACTATTATCTTTTGTATGTAAGGATTTTCATTCCATTCACTTGTTTGCTACTGATGATTGTAAGTTACTTATTGATGTACTTGACATTGTCATGCATAGTAGTGAATGAGTACACAAGTATTGACTAGTGAATGAGTACACAAGTAAGTTGTGTTTTCTAAGTTTCCAACAACTTATTGTATTTGGACCTTCTGGTAAATATTTTAAATACAAGGAGATGAAGTAATTAAGACACTACTATCTTTTGTATGTAAGGATTTTCATTCCATTCACTTGTTTGCTACTAATGATTGTGAGATACTTATTGATTTACTTCACATTGTGTAACGATCCAAGACTACCCCCTAGTCATCACACGGTGCTTATGATCCCAAAGGACCACAAGCTAACACATGACTGATATCTATTCTGAGCACTAAATAATAATAGTATAATTAATGTCGAAAAATAGGCTGAAATGCCATAAGGTTCAAAACATCTGAAATACTGATAAAATATAACATCTGTAAAACTGAATATTAACTGAAACTAGTCTGAAAAGCCTCTAGCTGAAACTTTCTAAAAGTGGAGTTGATGGGACAATCCCCCAACTAACTCCATCTACTAAAATACTAAGTCTACTGAGATAATTAAATAAAAGAATGACCTAGAATGATGAGGACTCACTGCTAAATATGTTGTTGCTTGCTGAATCTAAATCTACTACGCATGGTCGGGAAACTGAGCGTCCGAACCTATGATATTCATCATAGCACAAGAAATTGGTATGCGATCAGTACGTGGGACTATACTAGTATGCTAAATGAGGTAAGGCTGAGTGCAAAGGTTATTATGCATAAGGATATAACTGACTGAATAAGAGTAACTGAACATGAAAGTACATGAAAAATTTGAGAATACTGTTAATACTAAGAATGTAATCTGTGCAAATACATATATATATATATAAACTGTAATCGAGATTTTATGAAGCTAAGTATTGAATTCAGATAATTGATTAACTGATACTAATTAACTGTATTTGACAGTCCTGATTCTATAAAATTGAGCTGGGTTCTGAACTGAAGACTGAAACTGAAACTGTGGGAGGTAATCATCTAACCGACATACCATAAATAAGAGAAGATAACTGAGCTGGGGTCCAATCTATAACCCCAATTGGAAGGGTCTTAGCACCATGCCACGGGTACTAACAACTGTTGTGGAGTCAGTCCAAACTAACGGATGACCCCTGAGATCAGTCCTAAACGAGCAGGTGATCCCTGAGTATGTTAGTTCTATCTAACGGGTGGCATCTCATAACCTACGCTGGCTATGTAGCTCTGGAACTTAAGGATTGCTTCTAGGACCCAATCCTAACTAACGGGTGTGCCTCCATGCCTAGGATCGCTCGGTGCTGAATCCTACTCCCAACTGAAAGACGCTGATTTCAGTATACTGAACTGGACTAGACTAATACTGAGATTACTGAGTTTTCCTAAGTTATGTAACTGACTGATTCTACCGAGTTCTATAATGGACTGAGAATACTACTGATCATGATATGACTGATACTATTTTGTAACTGACACCGGCTCTAGGTAAACAACTAAATTATCGGGTATTAAATACCCCCAGGACTCGATAGCGTGAAGAGTAAAGCAAAACATAATCTTGAATAACATAACAATGTTCACTTAGTCATAATTCATTCATAGAGACATTCCATCAAACATTTGTAATGCATTAACTTGTACATGAAAGGGGAATACATGTTAGCATGCTATAATGGCATTATTTCATTCCCATAGACAATTTATCAAAGACATAAGAAGAATACTTGGTTTATTAAATCATAAACACTTAGGGTTAATATGGTTACGAAAATCAACGTGCAAATTGAAGGGTTTACCATGAATATCATGTAATTTAACATATACTAGGATCAATTCTTGAAACTTGTAATCTACATCATGGATCAATATCACTAATGATGATCAAGTACTTAGTTTCCATGTGTCAAGATCATGTCATGCCTCTTAAGTTATGTTATACCAATTTGATTAAGATAATTTGCATGCTAAACCTATGCATTATGATTTGTAACACCCCAAATCTGGTACCTGGAACTCTACACAATGCTCTTGACCCCGAAGGACCACAAGCTAACCTATGACTGATATCTTTACCTGTATACTGCATAAAATACTTTATAATGCGGAAAAATGAATTGATAGTCTTAACATCTGTGTGGGGTAATAGAATACCCAAAAAAAACTGAACATACTGAAGTCTAAAACATGATAGTCGAGAAAGCCTCTAACAGATTGAACTATTTGAGTAAGGAGTTGATGGGACATGTCCCCAACTAACTCCAACTAATAAATTAATTACTGAGATAATGGGGAAATAATCATTTCCTCAAAAGATAATGCGTCAGTACTTTGAATGTACTGGTATGCATGTGAGGTAGGCTGAATGTATGGGGTTCATATGCATGAACAATAATAATAACTGACTAACTATCATGAGTATGAGAATATATGTATGAGACATAAAAACTGACACTAATACTATGATAACATGATTAATGAATCTGAATATAACCGATAACATGAGTGACTATATCTGACAGTCCTAAATTTGATGGAACTATCTGAGTTTCGTACTGTATCTGAGTTGACTGTATCTGACAGTCCTAAAATATTAAGAAATATTTGAGTTCTTTTACAAAGACTAATACTGAGACTGTGGGAGGTAGTCATCTAATTGATATGCCCTAAATGATGCATTATAGCTGAATTGGGCTCTAATTTATGCCTTGATTGGAAGGGTGTCAATACCGCGCCACTGGTAAGGATAACATGTGAGTGACCCTAATATAACAGGAAACTCTAGTGAGAACGGTGTGAACCCTCATATAGCAGGCTAAGCCATCTCATCTACCCTCATATAGCAGGCTATGATGTCTTGACCTATGTTGTCTACATAGTTCTTGAACGCAAGGATTGCTTCTAAGAACCACACCCTCATATAACAGGTGAGTTCCTATCCTTGGGTTCGCTCGGTGCTAATTTCTACTCCCATCTGAATAGACACTGAACATGATTTGCTGAACTGAATATGGACTGAGTTACTGAATTCCGTTGACTGATGGAATACTACTGATATCTGACAACTGACTGAGTTTATGAGATCATGGAGATTTCCTGAGTCATAAGACTATCTGAAGTCTAAGGATTCATAGCTTGACTGAGAATATCATGGAAACATGACATGGCTCTAGGCACACAACTAATATTTTAGGTACAAGTACCCCCAGGACTCGATGGAAGGAAAACTGACCAAGCATAACTAACTTGAACACATAACTAACATCATAATCCATAATACATTTATAGAAGCATTCCATCAAAACATGTGATAGGCATAACTTGTACATACATGGGGATTTCATGATATCATACTAGTTGGGCATTGTTCCTTCATCTAGGCATTTAATCAAACACATAGTAGGCATAGCACATGTAGACAACATTATACAATAATTAATTGTCATGATTCATCTCTAATTTCATCATCTAGGGTTTATTCATAGGTTCACATGAATATACATCTATACAAATCAATTCCACATAAAATTGATCACCCAACGTGGATTTGAATTCAATTGATCATTCTCAATATAAACAAAACAAACCCAACATGAAATTTATAAAGAAATCCATAAACTTAAACTTAGAAAAGAGATTCTTGGGCTTCATAGATTAAAGGAGTCCATGAATGAACACTACGCATACCTTAGTTCATAATTTTGTGAAGATTAATGGTGAAACTTTCTTGGAATTGGATCTTCTATGAAAACCCTAGCTTGTTCTTGAGAGATTTTTGAGAGAAGAAGAGTATTTCGGGTAAAAAGTGGTTGAATCACGTGTTAAAGGTCTTAAATAGGTGTGGGAATTTGACCCTTTTAACCCTGGATGGTTATTTAATTTCAATATAATTTTCCAGAACTGAACCGTTAGCGCGATGCAGCGCTATCGCGCCGTGTCACTGTAATTTGACAATGGGGAATCTGAGGGATGGTGCGATGCGGATCCATCGTGTTGCCCTTGCTTTTGTGACCTGGAACTTTGGCGTGACACGGAGGAAAATTGCGCTAAGAAACTGGAAAAGGACAATTCTGAATTTGGGCACTGACGTGACGCTCCATAGTCGTAACTTCTGACTCGGTTATCGGATTTGGGCTAATCTTATATCGATGAAAATATTATTGAATTTCCCATATGAAAAAAAGTAAAAATCTTCAAAATTTCTTATGGAATAACCATCATTCAATTTAGAATGCATTACTAGACATTCTTGAGATGAAATTAACTAGGAAAATGATGGGTTATTACAATATCTCCCCCTTGAGAACATTCATCTTCGAATGAGACTGACTGAGAGGGGAGAAAATAAAATTAACGTACCTACTGAACATGAATAACTAGAACATTATCTCATGACTGACATGACTGACAAGCTGAACATATAATACTGAACATGCATAACTGATGTATGTGTAACTTATTCATGAATACATGACTGAGTGTTCTGAAGAACTAAGTTTCTCACAATGAGAATGCATGTCATATGCATAATTACATAACTTAACTGATACATGAGTGCATGACTGAATATGCAATGGTACTTGATACCAAGTTTATAATGGGAACATGAGCATGAAACTGCATACCAAGTTTGTGATGAAAACTGAACATGAAACTGAGTAAGATTAAGAAGAACTGTTACCTTGAGCTTGATCTGAGTTGGTGAAGAAGAGGTGAAGATACTTGGTACGCATGTCTGCCTCTGCTTCCCAAGTATCTCCCTCGACGGACTGATTTCGCCAAAGAACTTTAACTATAGGGACCATTTTGTTACTCAATCTATGAGTCTGATAGTCTAAGATTTTGACTGGAATATCTTCATAAGAGAGAGTGTTCTGAATATCAATGCTCTGAATTGGGACTACAACTGATGGGTCACCTATGCACTTCTTGAGCAAGGAGACATGAAAGACTAGATGAACTGAGGCTAGATCATAAGGAAATTTGAGATCATAAACTACGTTACCGAATCAACTGAGAATCTTGAAGGGACCGATGTATCGGGGATTGAGTTTCCCTTTCTTGTTGAACCTATTCACTCCCTTCAGGGGAGAGATCTTTAGATAGACATAGTCACCAATCTCGAACTCGAGATCTTTTCTTCGAACATCTGCATAAGACTTTTGTCGACTCTGAGCAGCCCAAAGTCTTTTTCTAATCAACTAGACTTTTTCTAAGGCATCGAATACTAACTCAGGCCTTTTAACTTAGACCTCACTAACTTTGAACCAACCAATTATAGACCTACACCTAGAACACAGAGACGACCCTGACAACGAAGAACACTACCTCCCCCTTGGGAGAAAACCTCTATTTTCTAATCCTGAACTGACTCTTTCAACTTGACAATGATGGGATCTCTATCTTGCTTTTCTTTCAACTCGGAAACTAGAGATAATTCTGAACTACTCTGAACCCATATATCACCCTTATCTGTATCGACTAAGAGAACTCCCAGTCTGTCAAGCTGATGGATTTCTCGAGCTAACTTCTTCTTACTTTCATCCACATAAGCAACGCTACCCATAGACAGTCTACTGCGAGCATCGGCCATTACGTTGGCCTTGCTTAAATGATAAAGGACACTCATGTTATAATCTTTCAAGAGATCTAACCACCTTCTCTGACGAAGATTGAGATCTTTCTGAGAAAAGATATACTGAAGACTCTTATGATTTGTGAAGACATCTACATGAACACTGTATAAGTAATGCCTCCAAATCTTCAAAGCAACTACTATGGCTGCAAACTCAAGATCATGAGTAGGAAAATTCCTCTCATGTGGTTTAAGATATCTAGAGACATAGGCTATGACCTTACCATGCTGCATGAGGACACAACCCAAGCCTACTCTGCATGCATCACAATACACTATTAACCTATTTGAACCATCTGGAAGAGCTAGAATTGGAGTTGAGGTGAGTTGAGTCTTCAACTCCTGAAAACTCTTTTCCCAAGGATCTAACCACTGAAACTTGACTTTATTCTAAGTCAATTTAGACATAGGGGATGCAGTAGAATAAAATCCCTCAACAAACCACCTGTAATAGACAGTCAAACCCAAGAAACTCCTTATATCTGATTGAGAGATAGAGAAAGGCCAGTTTCTTACTGCTTCGATCTTTTGAGGATCAACACTAATGTATGAAGACTATGACGAACAAGTCCAAGTACTGCTTGAACACACGGTTCCTCAAGTCTATGAAAGCGGCTGGGACGTTGGTAAGACCAAATGACATGACTAGGAATTTGAAGTTACCATACCAAGTACGGAAAGCTATTTTCGAAATGTCACATTCTCTGAATCTGAGCTAATGATAGTCAGATCTGAGGTCAATCTTAGAGAAATAACTAGCACCCTGAAGTTGGTCAAACAAGTCATCGATTCTGGGAAGAGGATACTTGTTCTTGATCATGACCTTATTGAGTTGACGGTAGTCTACACACATCCTAAGAGAACCATATTTCTTGCGCACAAATAATACTGGAGTGCCCCATGGGGAAACACTAGGCCTGACGAATCCCTTATCTAAGAGATCCTTCAACTGCTCTTTTAGTTCTTTGAGTTCTGCTGGTGCCATTCTGTATGGAGGAATAAAGATAGGCTGAGTATCCAAAAGAAGATCAATACCAAAGTCTATTTCCCTTTCGGGAGGAATTCCTGAAAGATCTTTAGGAAAGACATCTGAATATTCATTCACTACTGGGACTGATTCAAGACTAGGAGCTTCGAAACTAGTGTCCTTAATTTGAACAAGATGATAGGAACATCCTTTATATATCATTTTCCTTGCCCGCAGGTAGTAAATAAGCTGACCCCTGAAAGCGGATACACTACCCTTCCACTCAAGGATGGGTTTATTTGGGAACTGAAACTAGACTATTATGTTTCTACAGTCGACAGTGGCATAGCAGGAATGAAGCCAATCCATGTTGAGAATGACACAAAAATCAATCATCTCCAATTCGACTAAGTCTACTGAGGTGACTTTCTGAAATATCATAACCGGGCAGTTCCTGTATACCCGCTAGACTATGATGGTTTTACCCACTGGGGTAGAGACTGAAAAGGGCTCTACTAGGATTTTGGGACTGATCCCAAAATCGCCTTCTATATAGGGAGTAACAAAAGACAAACAATCTCCTAGATCTAGCAAAGCGTAAACATGAACATGAAAGATCTGTAATGTACCGGTAACCAAATCAGGAAAATTTTCCTGATCTTGTCGGGACTGAATAGAATTGATATGATTTGGATGTTGCCCACTAGTAGCAATGGAGGTGGCACCCTGCTAATTTGGGCGACCGGACTAAGCTGAGGAGCAATTCTGTTGACCCTGAGGACCTGGCTGAGGACAGTCTCTGACTCCATGGCCTGGCTTTCCATATCTGAAACAAATACCATTTTCAGCTTTACAAATACCCTGATGGTGCTTGCCACAAGTCTGGCAAAGAGGATAGGTATGGGCACTGCTAACACTGCCCTAGGACTTAGAGCCTGGCGCTCTGTCTTTGTTACCCTCTCTGAACTTAGAAACTAGAGTACTGACCGTAGAAGGATCTAGAACTGATGACTTAGGACGAAACTGAGAATGGTTTCCTCCTTCTGACGTTGGTGTAGCGAAGTTAAAACTACCTATCTTCACCTTCTTATTCTGTTTCTCCCTCATCTTAATATTTTGTTCATCAATCTGTTGAGCATGAATCATAAGCCTGGCAAAAGTCATGTCACTATTCAGTATGGTGGATCTGCACTCATTAACCACTCTATCATTCATCCCTAAAACAAACTTACTCATTGTTGCCCTGCTATCTGCAACCACATGAGGGGCAAATCTGGCTAATTGAGAAAACTTAAGAGAATACTCTTTCACTGTCATATTGCCCTGCCTAAGGTTGATAAATTCTAGCACATTAGCTTCCCTAATCTCTAGGGGAAAGTATTTATCAAGGAAAGCTGAATCAAACTCCTCCCACTCAACTGAACTTGCATCGTCTTCCCTCTCTGACTTCCACTATTTAATCCAAGTATGAGCCACATCCTGCAATTGATATGCAGCTAGCTTATCACTCTCACTAGACGTAACCCATATTATGTTTATAACCTTCTAAACTTGATCTAGGAGTTCTTGAGGGTCCTCATCTGTCTTAGACCCGAGAAAGGACAGCGGATTCATTCGGGTGAAGCCCCGAATTCTGGCTGCAGCTGAGTTGGCCACTTGGTTAGCCGAAATGACTGTTGGTCGCTTATTTTGAGCGGCAACTGACTGAGCAAGAGTACTGAATACATCCCTGAACTCCGCATGAGAAACATGATCGCCCAAAGGATCTTCGGGCTGAGGGGCTGACTAATTTTCGTTTCTTCTTTTAGGAGGCATGTTCTGTAGAAGAAAGAGAGAAATGGATTAGAATGAGAGATTGACTTGTGATTATGCTCACTGGCACGACATGAATACTAAATGATGGGAAACTGTTCATAAAATATCTTATAGCCTCCTGTACATAAATGTGGCATACAACAGACCCATATACAAGACTATTCTAGATGCGGCTTTCAGACTACCTAGGACTCTATTGAACCTGGCTCTAATACCAAGTATGTAACTCTCCAAATCTGGTACCTGGAATGCCACACGGTTCTCATGAACCTAAAGGACCACAAGCTAACCCATGACTGATATTTGTACCTGTATACTGCATAAAATACTTTATAATGTAGAAACATGAACTGATAGGCCATAAGGTTCAATACTGAACATGATCTGAATGATATAACATCTGTGTGTGTAATAGAATACCCAAAAAAAATTGAACATACTGAAGTTTGAAATATGATAATCTAGAAAGCCTCTAATTAACTGAATTGTCTGAGTAAGGAGTTGATAGGATATATCCCTAACAAAGTCCAATTAATAAATTAATTACTGAGATAATGAGGAAATAATCATGTCCTCGAAAGATGAGGACTCATTTCTAACTCTGTCTACAGATATCTGGAATCTACTGTTGCTCTGGAGCTCGTATCTCTGAACCTATGGTATAAGACACCATAGCGGAAAATATGTCAGTACTTTGAATGTACTGGTATGCATATGAGGTAGGCTGAATGCATGGGGTTCATATGCATGAACAATAATAATAATTGACTGACTTTAATGAATGTGATAATATATGCATGATACATAACAACTGACACTAATACTATGATAACATTTTTACTGAATCTGAATATAACTGATAACATGAGTGACTATATCTGACAGTCCTGAATCTAATGGAACTATCTGAGTTTCTTTCTATATCTGAGTTGACTGTATCTGAAAATCCTGAAATTTGAAGAATTATCTAGTTCTTTTACTTAGACTGACACTGAGACTGTGAGAGGTAGTCATCTAACCGACATGCCCCAAATGATGCATTATAGCTAAATTGGGGTCCAATTTATACCCTGATTGGAAGGGTGTCAATACCGAGCCACTGGTAAGGATAACATGTGAGTGATCCTAATATATCATGTAACTCTAGTGAGAACGATGGAAACCCTCATATAGCAGGCTAAGCCACTTCATCTACCCTCACATAGCGATCTATGATGTCTCAACTTATGCTGGCTACATAATTCTGGAACGCAAGGATTATTTCTAAGAATCACACCCTCATATAACAGGTGAGTTCCTATCCTTGGGTTTTCTTGGTGATAATTTCTACTCCCATCTGAATACACACTGAACATGATTTACTGAACTAAACATGGACAGAGTTACTGAATTTCGTTGACTGGCGGAATACTACTGATATCTGAACATTGACTAAGTTCATGAGATCATGGTGATTTCCTGAGTCATAAGACTGTCTGATGTCTAAGGATTCATAGATTTACTGAGATTATTATGGACCCCTACTGGAATTTTCCAAATTTCATTTCCTCTTGTGGTGTGGCGTTCCACAGACTAATATGGCACTGTTTTACGATGGGAACTTAAAATAGTCGTAACTTCTGACTTGGTTATCGGATTTGGGCGAATCTTATATTGATGGAAAGATTATTGAATTTCTTGCATGAAAAAAATGGAAATCTTGAAAATTCCTCATGGAATAACCATCATTCAATTTAGAAGCTAATACTAGACATTCTTGAGATAAAGTTAGCAAGGAAAAGTATGGGGTATTATTGATTGCTTAATGGGATATTCATAAGATTAGAAGCATGAAATTATGTCATGTTTATACGCATTACTATCCGTGTACAATATTATGATGATCATGTTCTTCATGAAATTCCCAACTATGAAATTACGAATTGTTGATATTGGTCATGTGATCAAAAGTGTCAAGCCTTATCTATTTCATTCTATCGAGTCCTGGGGGTACTTGTACCCGATGATTTAGCTATGTGCTTAGAGCCATGTCACATTTTCATGATACTCTTAGTCAATACATGATTAGTAGTCAGTCATGTGACTCAGGAAAACTCAATAAACTCAGTATCAGTCCAGTCCTATTCAGTAATCTCAGTAATCTTAGTCATTCATCATGTCTCAGAATCATTCCGTTAGTCAACGGAACTCAGTGAACTCAGTTTAGCTCCGCTAAACAATACCATTAGTATCAATTAAGTTCAGTTAATCATTTTAGTGTCTATTAAGTTGGGAGTAGGATTCAGCACCGTTTGAACCCAAGGATGGGGACTCACCTGTTATTCAGTGGAGGGTGTGATCCTTAGAAGCAATCCTTGCATTCCAGAACTATGTATCCAACGTAGGTTGAGATGTACCCCTATGTGTAGGGATACTAATACATCTTATTTAGGGTTATTCCTACAGGAGGGTTGACAAAAGAGCTTCCTATCAGAGAGGGTTACCTCATATCTTGTCTTTACCCATGGTACTGTATTAACACCCTTCCAGCTGGGGTTATAGGTTGGACTCCACTAGTTCAGTTTCAAGACATGTTGGTTAGATGATTACCTCCCACTATTTCTGTCTTAGTAATAGAACTTCGATAGTTCTACATATTTTAGAACTGTCAGATACAGTTACTCAGTACAGTACGAAACTCAGCTAGTTCCATCAAAACTTAGACTGTCAGATACAGTCATTCAGTATCAGTATACTAGTTATACAAAACTCATGTTATCAGTTTTCAGCTTCAGGACTGTTATATATAGTCAACCAGACAAGTTCTTCATAATCAGAACTATTGAAAAATATTTATTCATGTATTCATAATGTAGTATAAGTCCCTTAGTATTCAGTATCCCAGCATTAGTAAACTCAAATTTTTGTAAATCCATGTTATCAATAGACTCAGTATCCAGAACTTAGTATTCAGTCCTATCACGATCTCAGTTATAGTTACATATTTATACATGTATTCTCACATTCATATCATTCAGTCAGTTAGTGTTGTCGATGCCTATTAACCCTTTTGCATTTAGCCTACCTCACTTCCATACCAGTATATTCAATGTACTGACGCATTTGTACTATGGTGTTTTATACCATAGATTTAGAAGCACGAGCTCCCGAGCATCCATAGTAGATTAGACGTTCAGCAGCCAGACTAGCAGTGAGTCCTCATCCTTCGAGGATGATATGATTTGTTATTTTATTATTTTAGTACATAGTTATTTCAGTAGTCAGAGTTAGTTGGGGACATGTCCTATCAACTCCACTATTTTCAGACAGTTTAGAGGCTTTCAGACTACAGCATATTTCAAACAGTTTATCTCAGTTTTTGGTATTGTCATGCCCCATTACAGACATTGTTTTATATTCAATATTATTTTAGTTTTGAAACTTATGTCCTTACAGCATATATTCCTCATTTTTTTACGGTGTATCTATATATACAGTATTTCATACAATGTACAGGTACAGATATCAGTTATGGGTTAGCTAGTTATCCTTTGGGGTCATGAGCACTGTGTAGCGTTCCGGGTACCAGATTCGGGGCGTTACATAAGTGTTCTTGATTCTTAGATTATTTTGGGGTGGAGGAAAGGGTTTCTTATCATATTTCTCTTTACAACAATCATAATTGATTATCTAAAAAGTGTTTTTAAGTATTAGGTCCACAACTTGGTCCACAAGTCGTGGAACCTTTTCAGGATTCGTAAACCTAACTCGAGAAAAAGAAAAAAAATTCCACTAATAGTGGAAACTTCCCACAAATTAACTTTCCACTGATCATGGAAACTTTTCACTAATTGTAAATTCTTCTACCAATCGTGAAGCAGACCCGTGGAAATCTGAAAGACAAAATTTTTCATTCTAAATTTATAGAAAATTGAGTGCAAGAAGGTTCTAAAATTTCTAGGGTATTACAATATCCCCCCCCCCCCCCTCGGATCATTCATCTTTGAATGATGGCTAAGGACTTATTGAAACTCTCTGACACAACATAAGGTTTTAAACCTTACATATAACAAGAGAGCTCAAATCACACATCAATCAACAAATTAGGAAAGACTCACGGGAGTTTAGTATTTTATATAGGCACTATACTATGGCATGAATATTAGAATATTATGAATGACATAAAATTGGAACCTCCAACAATGTCATCCAACAACGTTAACAGAGAAGGATATCTATCCTTTATGTCTTTCTTCGATTCTCAAGTAGCCTCCTTTACCTTTTGATTGTTCCAAAATGCCTTTACCGAAGTGATTTCTTCGAGTCACAAATTTTAAACTTGACAATCTAAATTTTTATAGAAACTTCCTCATAGGACAATGAATCTTTAACACTAATATTCTCTACGGGGACTGTAAGATAATGGTCACCCACATACTTTTTGAGAATAGAAACATGAAACACTATATGAATTGATGCCAAATCACAAACAAATCCAACTCATAAGAAACATTCCCAAACTTTCTTGAAATTCATTATCGACCAATATAACGAGGGTTGAGCTTGACCTTTTTCCCAAATCTCATTACTCATTTCATAGAAGAGACTTTCAGGAACACCCAATCATAAATTTTGAACTCAATCGCTCTACGACTCACACCTACATAGGACTTTTGATGAATTTGAGAGGTTCTTAAGCCTCTCAAGAAAAACCTAAACTTTCTTCATATAACACCCTGCATTTTTTAGCTAGAAATTAAAACATCGTTCCTACATATGTAAACTCTAATCCCATGATTTATAATTTAAATATATATGTCATGATCATTATCCTAGTGTTTGGGGTGATTATAAGGTGAAAAATGTCCATAGTAATCACTTAGAGCAAGGTGGAACTGAGAGATTTTGATTCGGCCAAATTTTGATATCCGATTCTACTAGGGTCAACTTTAAACGTGAATAACTTTTGACATAGGTGGAATTTTTCAGCTCAAGACCAACCAAATTGTAGATAATTGAATTATATTTCCAATAATACTAATTTCTCCTCAATCTGGTAGCCGAGCTAAAAGTTATTTCCATGTAAAGGGTGTTTGCATGACAAATCGAAAAGAACCACTGGAAAGGGTGTTCGATTGTCTATGCGATGCGCACTTAAGGGCTATGCGATTGTCCATGCATCGCCTACCTTGGCCTAGGAGATTAGTTGTACGTTGAATGGGAGATTTCATAGTGCCAAAAGTGCTCTAGTTTTACTTAATCAAGGGCGTTATAGTCTTTTAACACCCCTAAATCATCCCTAAATGTATTAAGGGGTTTGGAACATATTATTTCCAATCCACTCACCCTAAAACAATCATTGTATAAATTAAAAACCCTTACCCCTCTTCCCAAGAATAAAATTCAAGCCCCTTTCTCAAGAAATCAAGAATTCAACCTTCCAAATTTAAGAAACCCTCAAGAATTTATCAATTAAATATGTGGTGTATTCATCAATGAGTCCTTTCACCCATTGAGCCCAAAACCTTTATTTTTGAGTAAAGTATGACTTTTTCTCTATTGTGAAGTGTATTATGTTTAAGATGAGTTAAATTCATGATCTTCCTTAGTATTTTTAACTCAATTCATGTACAAGTATGATTCCATGAAAAGTTAGGTTATCTCATGTTTCAAGTTTCAATTTCCCAAGTCATATTAAAGTGAATTTCATGTTATAATGTTAAGTTATCATATTAGCCATGTAATCATGTTGATTTTCCATGTTTAACATATTCCCATGTTCAAGTTCATAATTCCCATGTGTTTAATAAAATGTCTATGCTTTTGGGTTTTGAACCATGATTCCCATACTACAGTTTTGAAGTATTGAAATCATTCTTTGTGCTCATTCAGTGCTGGTGGGTTATGAATACCCGATAGCTATGTGTTTATACATATTTTAATTTTTAAGCAATAAGTCAGTCAGAATCATGATTTTATTCCCATATTCAGATTAGCATTTTAATAACAAACTCACCAGTTTTACTTCACCCTAAATACATTAGTTTACATGTTCATGGTTACTTCAGATTATGTATGCATTGTCAGTTTTTAGAATACCGTGTTTGAGCATATCAGTTATTTATGCATGCACCAGTTCATGATTCTAGTTTCATTCAGTTGGGAGTAGGATTTAGCACTGAGCGAACCCAGGGATGGGGTTTACCTACCAGTAGAGGGTGTGACCCTTAGTAGCAATCCATGAGTTATAGAACTACATAGCCAGCATAGGTTTGAGATATCTAACTGCTAGTTGAGGGTTGAGACATATCTCATCAGATCACCTACCAATAGAGGGTGACTCAGTAGTCTTTTGGGACACCAGTTTAGTGGATCAACCTATCCAGTGTTAGTACCCGTGTACTAATACCCTTCTAACTAGGTTATAGGTTAGATCTTGATTAGCTCAGATTGAGGCATGTCGGTTAGATGATACCTACCATAGTCTCAGTATAGTATTCAGTGTATTCTCAGTTCAGGTTTGTTTGACCAAGTGTACAAACTTTCAGTTATTCAGTTATACAGATTTCAGTCTTTCAGATTACAGATTTATGCTTAGTCTTGCATTCTCAAATATTATTTGTTTAGGCATTCATGCTCAGTTTTCTTATGCTATTTAGTTAGTTCTTATCTCATATGCACAGTATCCCAAGCATTTACCCCAATCCAAACATCAGCTAATTAGTATTCAGATATCAGTTATTCAAAATTTAGATATTAGTTGATCAGAATTCATATATCCACTACTCAGCATACAACTATTAGTTTTCCTTTTACTTAGATTTCAATTATTCAGTCACACGGGCATCAGTCATTCAGTTAATTAGATCTACTTTATACATGTTATGTTGGTTTTGTATGTCTATTCATTCAGCCTAGAATGTTTGTATATTTATATGCTTGAGTTATGTCAGTTCCCACCATATAATTTCAGATCCAGTATTCATACGTTGTCCTCAATACAACTCTTACAACATTTATGTTTCTACCGCCTACTAGCTTACAGAATTATTTTTAGCTCATGATTTATAAATTCTCTATGATTTACAGTTTTCACCTATAGTTATGTTCCAAATGTATGTTTTAGAAAATATCTTATATCCTCCATTTTACAGCATATTTGAAATATTTTCATGATTTAGTGCATGTCTTCTTATACTCAGTACATTCCAATGTACTGACAATATATGTGTTTGTGGTTACATTCTGTATAATGTAGGTACCATATGTAGCTTTCACATCAAAATCAAACAGTTTGCAGTTTCCAGCCAACAAGTAAGGAGTTCTCTTATTTTATGAACTCCAAACATTTGTAGTTTGTGTATTTTATTTAGATTATTCACATGCATTGATTAGGGGAAGTTCAAGGCATGTCCCAGCTATCTATAGTTAGTATAGTAGAGGGTTCATAGATAGTTAGTCGGGGTCATGAAATGTAAATTTTAATTCTCTTCAGTTTTACCAGATTGTAAACTTTATCAATTATACACTTATTCAGATTTCATTGTGATTATATTTCCGCATGGAAAATTACCTATTTAATATATTCCAAATCAGTTGCTCAAGTATCAAGCTAGTTCATGGGATATCTTAAGATCACTTGTGGTTCCAAGTACCGTGTTACGCCTAGGGGGTAGTCACGAGTCATAACAAACTTGATATCAGAGCCCTGAGTTCAAGTATCCTAGGGTGTCTATGAAGCCGTGTTTAGTAGAGTCTTGTGAAATGGTATAGAGATGTCTATACTTTTCTTCGAGATGCTACAAGGCATTTAAGAAATGTTTCCCTTCTTTCATATTTCAGATTATGCTATAGAAGGGTTATCTAAGGAACTCACACATATTCTCATCATGCTCCATTCATGTCAAATCGGCCTTATTTTCAAGGTAACAGAAATAGTGAAGTTTAAATTCCTATCGATAGAGTTTTCTTAGACAGTCCCCACAGACAATTATGGGTTTGTATGTAGGCTCAAAAGTATCCCATTAGTGCAATTATGTTCCAAAACTATGAAAGATCTTATTCATGTTCACGAAAATGATATAATAAGCCAAAGTCAGGTGTGCTTTCAGATCCCTTCTCAAAATCCTATGATAGCATGTGGTCTAGAGTTAGAAGAATGAACCTAGTAGTTTGGCAGTATTAAGTTGGGTATAGTGTTTATCTGGATTCAGTTTATTTTGTATCCAAAGGGATAGTTGTATGAAAGGTGAACAAGTATGCTTGAAACTGTATATGGAAGAATTTATGTTTGTTGATACAAAATTATATGTTGTTAATGTTGAGTATGTTGGCGTAATGGTAATTCTCATGGTTAAGGGAAAAATATAAGTTTACAGATGTGATATTAGTAGGCTATGATAGAAGTAGTATGGTTCATTAAAGGTTTGGGAATTCCCATGTTACGTGTTAGAATCAATGTTTGAATTGTAGATTGTTGAACTAATAGAAAGAAGAGTTGGAATTCTAGTTGGTATGAACTCATGGTATAGTGATACTCTTTAAAACTCTAAGTTAGTCAATGTTTAAGTTATTGTATAATGACTATTGGGGATATAGAAAGTTAAGAGTTCAATATTAGAAGAAAGTTTAAGCAGTGGATTTTATGTTTTAAGATATGGTCTTTCATTGGTTATATGTATTGTGATATCTCGGACTCTAGATAAAAGTGGTTGTAGTTCAGTATTGAGTTTATTAAAGGGGCCTACAGACTTAGAATGAAGGCTTAAAGCTAAGGGGAGATGATAGAACAAGTAACCATGTCAGGCTCTAAGATGCTAGTAGTGATGTTTGTATGTTGTAGAATATGAGTAATGGGGGATAATGCCCAACCCATTATTATCTCAGTGCAAAGAGTTGTATTTCAGTCATCACAACATCTACTCATGCCTTATATGTCAGATCTATGATAATAGATCATATTCATGCACTTTCCATTGAATCATATATTCTCCCAATTTCTAGTATGAGGAGTTCCAAGTTCCTTCAGCAGTTTGAATCATGTTCCATGAAATCATGAACTCCAAACTTAGGTCATGCATCTCATGATTCATGTACTCGTGTTTTATAGTATGCTCAGTTCCAACAACTCATGCTATACCTCTTAATGATCAGCGATATCTATATTATGTCATATTTATCCTCAGTTTTGATATCTATAATGAATATATGTCATGGAAACTCTATTCCTCAGGCCTTACTTAATTGTCTAAGTCATGCATAGTATTCTTTAATGCTCCAAGTCCTCATGCATAGTGTTCATTTTCTCATGGTTCTTAAGTTTCCTAGAATCATAAGCCACAACGTTGTGATGCTTAATAAGAACACTACAAAGTCCTTCTTAGGATGCATAAGAATATACTATGAACCCCCTAGTACCCTCAAGTGGAGAAAAATAGGAGTTGGTGTCAAGTGATATTTTAACCACTCAAAACTGCCCTCATAAGCATCAGACCACTACAACTTCACCTTTGTTTGAGGTAGCTTAGTTAATGGTGTGGCTTTAATAGAGTAAATTTCTACAAACCTCCTGTAGTAACCTACCAAACATAAGAAATTCCTAACATTAGTTAGAGTTGTGGATCTAGGCCATTTCTTTATCGCCTTAATCTTTTGAGGATCCACCTTAATCCTTTTTAAAAAAATAATATGATCTAGAAAAGCCCTAAAATCCAACCAAAACTCACACTTAGAGAATTTAGCATGTAATTCTTGATTCTTGAGGTTCTGAAGAACAATTGGGTGGTGATTGACATGTTTTTCCTCACTTTGTAAGTAAATCAAGAATTCATTAAAACACTATAATGAACAAGTCCAAAAACTTCTTAAACACCCTATTCATAAGATCCATAAAGTCTGTGAGGTTGTTAGCTGAACCAAAGGACATAACCAATAATTCAAAATAGCCATACAAAGTTCAAACTACAATCTTGGGAATATTAGATTCCCTAACCTTTAACTGATGGTAACCCAAATGAAAATCTATCTTGGAGAAATATTTGGCACCTTGAAGCTGGTCAAAAAGGTCATAATTTTTTGGAAAAGGCTACTTATTTTTCACCGTGACCTTATTCAGCTGATGATAATCAATCCATAAAGGTGCCCATCTCTCTTTTGCATGAAGTGTACCAAAGTAACCAAGGGAGAGACATTAGGATGGATGAAATCCTTATCAAGGAGTTCTTTCAACTGCTCTTTTAATTATTTTAGCTTCATAGGAGCCATTCTATAATGTGGAATGGAAATGGGTAGAGTATTGGACATAAGATCAATCCCAAAGTCTATCTCCCTGTCAGTATTCAGCATGATACACTTACATTCTATTACCAAGTCACTAGAGTGACCAAAACCAAACTTTCTCAACCGAGCCCTCATACTAAATGCCAACTCCAGTGCATAATGAGACAACTAAGTAAAATTCAAAGCATACTCCTTAACACTCACCATTATCTATTTCAAATTCACAAACTCCTCAGACATAACTTCCCTCAATTCCTAATGAAAGAAGTGATCAAAAAGGCATCCAAAACTCTTCCCAAACAGAAGGTTCAATATCCTCACCATTGATTTCCTGCCACTCATAAAAACAATTGATAAGATACCTCTTTCATCTGGTAACCTGCAAAATCCACATCTTCGGTATCACTAGCATGCATTACCTTTAAAAAAAATTATATTTCATCCACAAACTCATAGGGATCTTTCTCAATCTTAGATCCCATAAAAATTGGTGAATTTTGCTTCATAAATAGACCAATATGAGTAGCATCCAAAGAATCAAAAATAGTACCAGCACTATCTACACGGTGAAACTGAGATGACATAATTTGAGTAAACATATGGATAGTTTGTCTAAAATCAACATTAGAGACTTTGCCCTGAGAAAACTAGGTATGGTTGGTGTAAGTCTTAGGATCCCGAGGAAGACTAGTCGATCCAGGAGGAACCCTAGTAATAGCAATAGATTTAGAAGTGCGGGCTCCATGTCGGGTACGCATCCTATGAGTAGGATGCACCTCTTCAGCATTTGCTCTAGTGGGGTAGAGATTCTAGATAAAGCCTTTTTCCCCTTGGTTCTTCTTCAAGGCCTGATCTAAAATGTTGGAAAGATTTAGGAGTTGGAGAAAGTCACTTGAAACTAGACTCTCTAGCACAAACTAGAACTTAAGGAAAGGAAAATATTCTTAAATATCTTGTAGCCTCTCGTTTATAAGTGTGGTGCTCTACATACCCAAAAAAAGTACTTTACTCAACACGTCTTTGTAAATACCTTAGGACCTTAAACTATGCTCTTATATCAAGTTTTTCATGATCCAAACAGGAACATTGTCCATGACGGGTATCCAGACCAATGAAGGCGCTAGATGACCCCTTACCATTTCATCATAAGCATAGTAATAAATAAACTGCAGAATTAGTCCTATAAAGTGTGAAGTTCAATAACAAAAAGGAGTGGATATCCTATACCAGGACATGGCCTTGACAAATACCATAAAATTAAAAAAAATCAAGTCTAACTAAAAGAAATAAACATAGCCCTCTGAAAGATAGATGGCTCACCACTTGCTAGTTGTTGACCTAAGAGTAATCCAATTGTTGAATCAAGTTACAAGAATGAGCTTTGAAATCTACATCATGGAAAGATGTAGTGTCCGACGATGGTCAGTATAATGAGTACCGACATACGACCCAGTAAAGATGGAACAAATGTAGTTTATAAAATAGTTTGTAAAATTCATATCATAAGCCCATAATAAAGAAAATAAGAACTAAGTGAAGTACAAACATAAAAAAAAGTAATCACTTGAAAATATTAAATTCTGAACTATGTAGTCTACACCGATATTAAGTATCCCACGGACTATATGGGTCTAGTCCGTACCCAATTAGCAGGGCCCCAGGCCATGTCAGTCGTATGAACTGTGGTAATAATAATTAGGTCATCATATCATTAACATAACTACATACCTTTATGTAAAGCAAGCATAAATGGTTATTCTATATTTGAAGACAAGACATTCCTACATTGGCAAATGCGATTTCAACTATTGTTCACAAGGACTACACCTTCTAGATGAAACTACACTTTTCTCTTTAAGCCCAATTAAAATATTTTTTATCACATTTTTCATGGATTCTTTCATTAAGGAATTCATACTTTGGTATCTTCATTCCAAAAGTTAAAAGTCACCCATATCATGCTAAACCATTAACATTAAACATGTTGACTCCCAAACCCACCTTAAAAATCATGTACAAAATCATGGTTGAATTTTTCATTGTAATTTCAAACTATTTGAATAACACATTACCTTAAATGATATTATGAAAGGGAAAAAACATGAATATTTTTTATGTAATTCAAATCTTGTAAGAGACTTGAAAATCATAGATTAAACATTCATCCGTTTAACATTCAATTTCAAAACATAAGGATACATTATATTTAAATATCAATTTTAATCTCAAAAACCCCAAACAAATATTGAATCATCCATTTATAAGTTTTTCAAAATAAAATCCTCATCCTTATCTTCAAACCATCAACAAAATATAAAAAAATAATACTTAAATTTAGACTTTATGAAAGTAATGGAAGTAGGGAGTGTTAAATCTTGAACGTAGGTATTCTTGCTTCTTACAATATTTTGGAGGTGGAGGAAAGGATTTCTAATCATATTCCTCTTGAAAATAATCATAATTGATTGTTCAAAAGTTATTTCAAGTATGTTGGGTTGGATCTCATTTGAGAAATACCCATAATACCCCTATGTTGATACTAAAATAATTTCTCGAAATTAGATTTTCATGACTCAGTCCTCGTATCGTCGAAGCTTTCAAGATCTGTGAACCCGAGTTGTGAAAATCAGATGAAATTTTTAACTTTCAAGATCACGCCCATGACTTGGTGTACGAATCACAGAGCCTATTCATGATTTGTTGAAAACAACTCATCGAAATCAAAAAAAATTCCATTGATTGTGGAAACTCTTCCACTAATAATGAAAGCTTCTACCAATCGTGAACCAAACACATGGAAACCTAGAAGCCAGATTTTTCAACCTAAATTTAAACAAAATTGGGTGCGTAAAGATTCTAAAACCTTTAGGGTGTTACACATATTTCTCTAAATTACAATTAATAGGGGGAGTATGGTAAAATAGTCATATCAATAATTATTTTCTTAATAAATATTTCATGTCAAAAGTGATAAGTAAAGGAAAACGGAGGGAGTAGTGAAAAGCACACTCCTCATAAATTTTCCTTAAACATTGTAAAAAATCTATGCATCTCAATTATTATGAGGCAAAAGGAATAATAGCATGTATAGATCTTACTCTTTTTTGTCCTCAGTTGATAGATGACTTTTTTACTGGGAGATGACTACTTTTTTTATCATTATTTTTAAGAACTTAAATTGTATTCTTGGTTGACGTGTAGATTGCAGTTTGTTCCAATCTTAATTAGGTAGAAGGACTTTTCTATTCGTACTTCTTTTCTTATGAATAATAAATAGGTAAAAGAATCAAAAATATCCCTCTAGTTAGAAAAATTGTAGAATTCTACCCTCAGTCATATTTGGGATCATATTCATCGCTATTGTTAATAAAGTTTGCATATTCGCCCTTCTTTTAATGGGACCTAAATCATCCTGAATTACCTATTTTAAAAGAAAAATCCATATCCGATTCATTAAAAAAGACCCAAACAAATATATGTTATACTGCTTAAGGGACTAACCCCATTTTCTCGTCGGTCTCTTTTGTTATTTTTATTTTTAGATGTAGCTCAATTTTCTCTATTTTTGCTAATGTGGGAATTGTGATTGATGTTTGGAAAGAGGTTTGGTGGTGCCATCTATTTTTGAGTGTGAGGTGAGTTCTGGAATGTATTCTTCAGTTGTAGTGGAATTAAAGGAGTGGGGTATTGAACCGGAGTTGGTGGCGTAATTATGTTTTTGGTTGATGATGGTGTATAGATAGTGTTGATAATGGAAAGAAGGTAGGTTATTAAAGGAGGTTGAGGAAAATTTAATGAAAATGGAGAAATTCTAAATTTTGGTTGTTTTTTGGTGTCGACTAACAGTGAAAACAAAAATAAAATTTTGGTGATATGGGTGTTAAGGGGGTGTGGGGGGAGGGTTCTATTGGTGTGTTATTGTTGCTGGTTGTATTAGATTTTAATAGTGATGAAGGTGGAGAGAATTGGGGAAAGGGGTGTGTTGATTATTTTTGCTATTAATCATGATGAGAGAAGAGGGAGAAAAGGTGATTATTAATAGCATATAGCATATATTTGTTTGAGTTTTTTTATGTGTTGGATCGATCGAGTTGGGTATGTATTTCTCTTTTAAAAGTGGGTTATTTAGGCTGATGGGCTTTCTGTTAAATGAAGGGTGGATATGTGGATATGAAAACTTTTTAATGGCGCGAATAAATATGACCCCAAAGTATGATGTGGAATAAAGTTGACTAACTTTTTAAAGTAGAAGGGTATTTTGAACCCTTTTCCCTAAAAAAATATCTACTCTGGATAGATTTGAATGATTTAAATTAGAAAAGAGATCTTAAAAAGTGAAATAATTTAAGAGAATTAAAATTTGTAATTCTTAATTTCAGCATGATGATTATTATTTCAATTAAAAAAATTGTATGGGGTATTTATATTAAAGAAGTGAACAAAGAAATAAATAAATTACAGTGACAACATCATAATGCACATAAACATAATTAAAGAATTATACTATAATTTATCTCATTGATGAGTTTTCATTTCATAAATATATCCATAATAGACCTATTGAAAATAGGTGTAATACATACATAGGCCCCTGAATTTATTGAATTTTTCTGTATTGTTACCTCAATTAAGTCACCTTCTTATTGAACACATAAGTGCAATTCAAATTGTACCTACTAAACACATTAATAACACCAAGCCAATCATGTTTGAAGTGTGAGGTTCAAACGCCTCTAACGTGGAAATGTGACAAATAAAGAAGACACGCCAGCAATAAAAAAATAAAAAATAAATAAATAACTTATTATCCTTACCTCCACCTATCCCTCCCTCCCCCCCTCAACACCCATTGTTGTTCTGTATATTCCGTCGGCGAAGAAAATTTGAAAAGGGTATTTTTTTTTCTTCATTTTATAATTCAATAAAATGAATAGGCTTCTATCGAACTGAAAAAATTAAGGTAGGTCCGTGCGCTCACCTTCAATGATGTGTTTTCGCTGAAAATTTCAATTGCCATTGAAGAAAACTTAAAAAGGGAGTTCATATTTTTAAGAGAAAAATGGATGGGTCTATAAGGGACATGATATCGAGAAAGGGATAAATGGGTGATAAATATCAAACTATGAAAATGAGAAACAAACATACAAAATAAAGAAACAACAAAATTGAAAATATGTAAAGTGAAGAGATAAAATATAACACCTCCAAAATACACCTCAGACACCACACGGTGCTTATGATCACAAGTGACCACAATCTAACCCATGAGCTAGTACTTACTGCAAGCACTGAATAATATACTGATGATAAAGATATTTGTGGTAAATACCTAAAAATTCCATAAGGTATTAGATACTGGAAACAACACTGAATCATTAATCTAAACGTCTGAAAATATACTGAAAGAATTAAAAAAGTAACTGATAAACTAACTAACTCTCTGAATGTCTGAAAGCCTCTAAAACTGACTGACTGCGGAGTTGATGGGATAAACCCCCAAATAACTCCGACTAATTATATAACTGAACTGCTAACTCAACTGAATAAAGATAAACTCGTCCTCGAAGTATGAGGACCCACCACTGCTGCTGATGCTAACTAACTAATCTTGTCTAGGCCCGATTAGAAAAATGATCGTCTAAACCTATGATATAAGACATCATAGCGCAAGAAACGAGTATGCAATCAGTACTTTGAATGTACTGGTATGCATGATGAGGTTATCCTGAAATGCATAGTTTTATGCGCATGAAATAAAGACTGACTGAATAGCATGATATAACTGATACATGATGGAGTGAAAATTTTAATATCTGAGTATACATGATTCTAAAATAGTTAGTAAACTCAAATACTAAAAGTCCAAGATTAAGCATTTGACATTTTTGAAATAATCTGTAAAACTAAAATACTGAAATCTGATAATTGATAAATGATAAACTGTATGCTATGGTCAATGCAACCTGAATTTAATTCTGTAGTGAATACTGAACTGAGACTGTGGTCATTATCATCTAACCGACATTCCCCATTCTAAGATGATTGGGGTCCAACCTGTGACCCCAGTTGAAAGGGTTTCAGTATCGTGCCGCGAGTACTAACAATGGCTGAATTGAACTAAGATTTGAACTGAACTAAGGTTGTCCCCATTCTAGCTAAATTTTCAGGCTTTAAGCCTCTTATGCATACACTATGAGCTGAACAGAACTAAGATTAATACGGGGTATTATAATATCTCACTCTTGGGAACATTCATCCTCGAATAAGACTGATTAAACTGAGAATACTGAGGGACTAAAATTACTTACTGAACATGCATGTCTAAAACATGATTACATAACTGAGTCTGAGACATTATGCATGACTGAACTAATTCATGAATGTATGCAATGACATGAAGATCATTATATGGCTGGAACTGAGAAGGGAAAAGAGATAATCTTGAGAAACCTATTACCTTTAGCTGAGTTTGAGTTTGCGGAGAAAAGATGAGGGTACTTGGAATGCATATCTTCATCTGCTTCCCAAGTGGCTCCCTCAACGGACTGATTCTGACAAAGAACTTTGACCAAGGGAACTTATTTTTTCTGCAGTCTACGAATCTGACCATCAATAATCTCAGCTGGAATTTCTCCGTAAGAAAGGCTATACTGAAAATCTGTACGTTCTAAAGAGACTACTACAGTTGAATCACCGATAAACTTCGTTAATAAAGAAACATGGAACACTGGATGCACTGATGCCAAATCTGCAGCCAACTAAAGCTCATAAGCTACCTTTTCGAAACGGCTAAAGATTCTGCAAGGGCCAACATACTGGAGACTAACCTTCCCTTTATTGTCGTATCTCTTCACTCCCTTCATCTGTGAGATTTTCAAATACACCAAATCCCCAACTCCAAACTGAAAATCTCTCCTACACACATCTGCATAGGATTTCTAACTTCTTTGGGCCATCTTGAGCCTCTCCTTCATTAACTGAACTTTCTCCATTACATCAAACACTGAATCAGGTCCTATCAAAGAAGTCTCACCTGCCTCAAACCAACCAATAGGAGATCTACATCTCCTCCCATAGAGATCCTTAAATGGCACCATCTAAATACTGGAGTGATAATTTTTAGTGTAGGCAAACTCGATCAAGGGTAAGGGATTATCCCAACTTCCCTTGAAATCAAGCACACACGCCCTTAACATATCCTCTAAGGTCTGAATGGTCCTCTCTTCCTGACCATCTGTCTGAGGATGAAAAGTAGCACTGAGATGAACTTGGGTACCTAGCCCCTTATGAAAATCTCTCCAAAAGTGAGAGGTAAAATGAGTACCTCTATCTGAAATGATAGAAAATGAGACCCGTGCATCCTAACCAACTCTCTAATATAAACCTTGGCATAATCGTTAGCTAAATAGGAAGTATGAACTGGAAAGAAATAGGCTAATTTGGTCATTCTATCTACGATAACCCATATCGAATCATGCTGACAAGGCGAATATAGCAACCCTATCAATAAATCCATGTTCACCTCTTCCCACTTCCAAGTGGAAATTCTAAACTCCTGTATTTTACCACTAGGCCTCTGGTGCTTAACTTTAACCTACTAATAATTAGGATACTTAACCACAAACTTTGCAATATCCCTCTTCGTACTGCTCCGCCAATAGATTTCTTATAAATCACGGTACATCTTAGTGGCTCCTAGGTAAATAGAATAATGCACACCATGTGCTTCTGTAAGGATTCGCCATCTCAAACCATCAACACATGGCACACATAGTCTACCCTGACATCGCAATACACCATTTCCCCCTTAGGAGAAAACCTCTACTTTCTGATTTCTAATAGACTTCTTCAACTTAACCAAACGTGAATCTCTATCTTGTTTTCCTTCACTTCTGCAACCAAAGAAGATTTTGAACTATTCAGAACCCATACATTACCGTCAGTTGAATCCACCAACTGAACACCTAATCTAGGAAGCTGATGAACTTCCCTAACTAACTTCTTCTTCTCATCTACTACATGATCAACACAACACATAGACAATCTACTAAGGGCATCTGCCACTACATTTGCCTTGCTCAGATGATACAAAATACTTATATCATAATCTTTCAACAATTCTAACCACCTTCTCTAAAGGAGATTTAAATCTTTCTGCAAGACCACATACTGCAAACTTATGTCACTAGTGAACAATTCAACATGAACCCCATACAAATAATGCCTCCAAATTTTCAAGACAAACACAACAGCTAGTAACTCAATATCAAGGGTAAGGTAATTCTTTTCATGGGGTTAAATTTGTCTAGAGGCATAAGCTATGACCTTACCTCTCTGCATCAACACACAATCCAAACCATCTCTAGAAGCATCACAGTAAACAACAAACCCATCTAAACCATCTGGTAAAGTCAAAATTGGGGCGGAGATAAGTTGAGTCATCAAATCCTGAAAACTCTTCTCACAAGAATCTGACCACTGAAACTTGACTTTCTTCTAAGTCAATCTTGACATGGGGGACACAACTGATGAAAACCCTTCAACAAATCATTGGTAATAGCTAGCCAAACCCAAGAAACTTCTAATATCTATTGGAGAGATGGGCCTGGTTCAGTTTCTTACTACTTTTATTTAGTCTTTTGAGGGTCAACTCTAATGCCATCACAAAAATATTATGGCCAAAGAAAGATACTGATCTTAGCCAAAATTCGCACTTACTGAATTTGGCGAATCAATGATGGGCTCTAAGAGTCTACAATATGATTTTCAGATGGTCTGCATAATCATTTTCACTATGGGAGTAGACAAGAATGTCATCAATGAAGACTATAATAAAAATGTCTAAGTACTGCTTGAACATTCTGTTCATCAAGTCCATGAAAGTTGTTGGGGCATTCATTAGTCCAAATTACATTACTAAGAATTTGAAGTGACCTTATCGAGTTCTGAAAACTATTTTTGAAATGTCACATTCTCTGAATCTGAGGTAACAATAGCCGAATCTTAGTTATATATTATAGAAATAACTGACACCCTAAATTTGGTCAGAGAAGTCATTAATTTTGGAAAGTGGATACTTATTCTTGATTGCAACTTTGTTCAACTGATGGTAATCAATGCACATTTAGAGAGAGTCGTCTTTCTTTTGCAAGGAAAGGACTGGAGCATCCCATGGGAAAACATTAGTCCTGATGAATCCATTATCTAAGAGATCTCTCAACTATTCTTTTAACTCCCTAAGCTCTATTGGAGCCATTTTGTAAGGTAGAATAGAGATAGGTTAGGTATTTGGAAGGATGTCTATTCTGAAGTCAATTTCTCTTTCGGGAGAAACTCTAGGAAGATCTTCAGGGAACACATCTGGAAATTCCCATACTACTAGAACTAACTCGAGACTTGGGGTCTAAGAATTAGTAGTTAACTCGATTAAAATGGTAAACACAACCCTTAGCAATCATTTTTCTTGCCTTAAGGTATGAAATAATTTGACCCTTAAGTGCTAAAGTACTACCCCTCCATTCAATAATGGGTTCATTAGGAAACTAAAATTGAAGGACTCTACTTCTATAGTCAACTGAAGCATAGCATGGGTGAAGCCAATCCATGAAGAGAATAATGTCAAAATCAGTAATCTCTAACATTATGAGGTCAACTAAGGTGACTTTCTTGGGTATTGTGATCGGACAGTTCCTGTATATCTGCCTGGGTACAATAGAGACACCTACTGGGGTAGGCAATGACAGGGATCTACTAAAGACTCAAGACTGACACCAAAATTAACATCTATATAGGGGGATACAAAAGAAAACAAAGCTCCAAGGTCTAACAAAGCATAAATATGGAGGTGAAAGACCTGTAACATACCATTAACCATATCAAGAGAACTTTTCTGATCTTGTCAGGACTGAAGTGCATAAATTTTGTTCTATCACTACCCACTGGTGGCACTGGAAGTAGCACCCTGCTGAGTCTGGCAACCTACTGGAGCTGATGACTGATTGAACTGACCCTATTAGAGTGAATATCTTCCCCTATGAGAAACTAATCAACATTCTTTGAACTTGTAGTCTGGTTTTCCACATCCAAAACATATATCACTGTCAACTCAACACACACCCTAATGATTCCTACCGCATTTCTGGCAAAGAAGATTAGTATGACCACTGTTCACACTATCCTGGGGCTTAGAGCCTGGAGCTATATCCTGATTATCATTCCTGAACTTTGGTAATGGTGCACTAGATGAAGATAGAGCTGGGGATGAAAACTTCAATCAGAACTGAGAACGGTTACCACCCTCTAACTTTGGCTACGCAAAACTGAAGCTACTTGTTCTGGCTCTCTTATTCTCCCTCTCTCTCTCCTTACACTTTTGCATCTCAATTTGGTGAGCATGGACTATAAGCCTATATATGTCTATGTCCTTAATCAACATCACAGCCCTACACTCCTAATCCACACTATTAGATATGCCAGACATGAACTTACTCATTCTAGATCAGTTATCAGACACCACATGACGAGCATACCTTGCCAACTGAGCAAACTTAGCTATACACTCTTTCACACTCATATTTCCTTTTTTTAAATTAATAAACTCCAGCACCTTAGATTTTCTTAACTCTAAGGGAAAGAATCTATCTAAAAAGGTTGTATCAAACTCCTCTCACTCTATAGTCCCTGCATCAGTACCTCTATTCTCCTTCCACTACATAAACTAGGTGTGACCTACATCCTACAACTGGTAAGAAGCCAACTTTGCACTCTCTCTAGATGTGACACCCATAATATTAGTCACCTTCAAAACTATGTCAAGGAACTTCTGCGGATCCTCATCAGGCTTGGATCCCAAAAACTTAAGGGAATTCATATGGGTGAAGTCCCGAATCCTAGATATGGTTGTAGTAGCCTGTTGATTGCTCTTATCTGCTACTAAGTGGAATAGAGTACTGAATGCAGATCTGAACTTGGCATGATAGACATTTCCATTTAGGGAATCTTCCTGAATGGATGGAGATACGAGCTGATTTTTATTTCCTCTTTTGTTAGTCTTTCTGGCAGGTATTTTTGTAAATTGATGGATGAGTGAATTAGAAAGAGAGTTCAAATAGAGCTCATGCTCATTCTCATGACATGAATACTGAAATAAGGAAAACTTCTCCTAAAATATTTTGTAGCATGTTGTCCTTAAGTGTGGCGCGCTTCATACATATGCACAAGACTTTACTCAACACAACTTTTAGACTTCCTAGGATACTTTTAAACTTTAGGATCTGATTCCAAGTTTGTAACGCTACAGAAATACACCCCAGAAGCCACATAGTTCTTACGATCACAAGTGACCATCACCTAACCCATGAGCAGGTACCTGCTGCAACGACTGAATAATATACTGACAATAAAGACATTTGCAAAAAATAGCTCAAAATGCCATAAGGTTTCAGATATTGGAAACAACACTAAATCATAAATTTGAATGTCTGAAAACATACTGAAAGTACTAAAAAAGCAATTGATAAACTAACCAACTGCCTAAATATCTGAAAAACTCTAAAACTGACTGACTGTGGAGTTGATGGGACAAACCCCCCAACTAACTCCGACTGACTATATAACTAAAATGCTAACTCAACTAAATAAATATAAATTCGTCCTCAAAGTATGAGGACTTACCACTACTATTGATGTTGACTAACTAATCCTATCTTGACACAATTGGCAAACTAAGCGTCCAACCTATAATATAAGACATTATAACTCAAGAATCGAGTATGCGATCAGTACTTTGAATATACTGGTATGCATGATGAGGTTATGCTGAAATGTATAGGTTTATGTGCATGAAATAAAGACTGACTGAATTGCATGATATAACTAATACATGATGGAAAAAAAATGTAAAATCTGAGAATGCATGATTCTGAAATAGTCTATACACTGAAGTACTAAAAGTGCAAGACCAAGCATATAATGTTTCTATAATAATTTGTAAAATTGAAATACTAAAATTTGATAACTAAATAACTGATAAACTATATGCTATGGTCAATGCAACCTGAATTTAATTGTGTACTAAATATTAAATTGAGACTGTGGGAGGTATCGTTTAACCGATATACCCATTCTAAGTTGATTGGGGTCCAACCTGTGACCCCAATTGGAAGGGTGTTAGTACCATGAGATGGGTACCCACAATGTTTATATGGATCCACTAAGTTGCTGAAGAACCAGGGTATCATTCCTAAACTAACGGGTGATCCTTGGGCAGAGTCAAGCATAAACTAACGGGTGACCCCTGGGAGGTAGTCAAGACTAAACTGATGGGTTACTCCACATAACCCATGCTAGCTACGTGGTTATGGAATATAGGGAATGCTACTAAAGACTTCACCTAACTGGCGAGGAAGTCGCCATCTTGTATTCGCTAGAGAAAAGTGGTTGTAGTTTAGTATAGAGTTTATTAAAGGGGCCAACAGAGTTAGAATGATGGCTGAAAGCTAAGGGGATATGATAGAACAAGTAACTATGTCAGGATCTTAGATGCTAGTAGTGATGATTGTATGTTGTAGAATATGAGTAAGGGAGGATGATGCCTAACCCATTATTATCTCAATGCAAAGAGTTGTATTTCAGTCATCACAAAATCTACTCATGCCTTACATGTCAGATCTATGATCATAGATCATATTCATGCACTTTCCATTGAATCATGTACTCTCCCAATTTCTAGTATGAGGAGTTCCAGTTCCTTCAGCAGTTTAAATCATGTTCCATGAAATCATGAACTCCAAACTTAGATCATGCCGCTCATGACTCATGTACTCGTGTTTTATAGTATGTTCAGTTCCAACAACTCATGATACACCTCTTAATGATCAGCGATATTTATATTATGTCATATATATCCTCAGTTTTGATATCTATAATGAATACATGTCGTGGAAACTCTATTCCTCGGGCCTCACTTAAGTGTCTAAATCATGCATAGTATTCTTTCATGCTCCAGGTCCTCATGCATAGTATTAATTTTTCATGGTTCTTAAGTTTCCTAGAAGCATAAGCCACAACAGTGTGATGCTTAATAAGAACACTAAAAAGTCCTTCTTGGGATGCATCACAATATACTATGAACCCCCCAGTACCCTCAAGTGGAGAAAAATAGGAGCAGGAGTCAAGTGATATTTTAATCGCTCAAAACTGCCCTGACAAGCATCAGACCACTGCATCTTCACCTTTGTTTGAGTTAGATTAGTTAATGGTGTGGCTTTAATCGAGATACTTTCTACAAACCTCCTGTAGTAACCTGCCAAACCTAAGAAATTCCAAATATTAGTTGGAGTTATGAGTCTAGGACATTTCCTTATTGCCTTAATCTTTTAAGGATCCACCTTAATCCCTTATAAAAAAATAACATAATCGAGAAAATCTATAAAATCTAACCAAAACTCACACTTAGAGAATTTAGCATGTAACTCTTGATTCTTGAGGTTTTGAAGAACAATTGGGAGGTGATTGACAAGCTTCTCCTCACTCTGTAAGTAAATCAGGAAGTCATTAAAACACTATAATAAACAAGTCCAAAACCTGCTTAAACACCTTTTTCATAAGATCCATAAAGTTTGTGGTGTTGTAAGCTAAACCAAAGGACATAACCAATAATTTAAAATAGCCATACCAAGTTCAAACTACAATCTTGGGAATATTAGTTTCCCTAACCTTTAACTGATGGTAACCCAAATGAAGATCTATCTTGGAGAAATATTTGGCACCTTGAAGCTGGTCAAAAAGGTAATAATTTTTGGGAAAAGGCTACTTATTTTTCACCGTGACCTTATTCTGCTGATGATAATCAATCCACAAAGGTGACCATCTTTCTTTTGCATGAAATGTACCAAAGTAACCAAAGGAGAGACATTAGGATGGATGAAATCCTTATCAAGGAGTTCTTTCAACTGCTCTTTTAATTATTTTAGCTTCATAGGAGTCATTCTATACTGTGGAATGGAAATGGGTAGAGTATTGGACACAAGGTCAATCCTAAAGTCTATCTTCCTATTAGGATGAATTTTAGGAAATTCATTAGGAAGGACTTCATAGAACTCTTTAACTATCGAAATGGACTGTAGTGAGGGACTTTCAACACTAGCATCTTTAACCTGGACTTAGATGGTACAAACAACCCTTAGATATTAATTTTTGGGCTTAAGACAACAAATGAATCTTTTCTTTGGTGGCAAGGAAATATCTCCCATTCTATGAGAGATTCATTAGGAAAATGAAAAGTGACTTTTATGGTTCTACAGTCCAAGGTAGCATAACAAGAATAGAGCCAATCCATTCCAAGAATTACATCAAAGTCTATGATGTCAAGCTCTACCATATCCACCATATTATCTCAATGAAAAATGGACTCAAGACAATTTTATAGACCCTCCTAGAAATAATGGACTCACTAATAGGGGTATAAACTGTGAAAAGGTTCGGGAATATTTTTGGAATCAAAACAAAAATTCACATCCATATAAGGGGTCACATAAGATACGGCGTAACCGTGGTCAAGTAGTACATACAAATCATGGGATGATATTTGTAACATACTCATGACAACATCTATTGAGGTTGTATCAAAAATAATGCCCATCGCAGCTATGGCTGAAGAAGTAGTAGCTTGGGCCTTATTGCCCCCAGCTTCCTTTATCGAGAGACACTCCCATTGATAATGACAAGTCTAGCCATGTTTATAACACATTTCCTTGTTAATTGATAGACTCCATAAGAATCTTCCCACAAGTGCGACAGTAAGGATAAGTTGGAGTCGATTGTTCGACATTAGCATCATTGGTCACTCTAAGGTTTAGGGACTGGTGCACTAGCTGAAAAATGAGCATTACCCCAAGTTTTCTTCTTGAGCCATTGCTTTCCCTCCCTTTAGATACATTGCTGACTCACATCCTGATCTGAATTCTTAAACTTTTTACATTGTCTCTCCTCTTCCTTTACTCGTTTATTCTTTTCATCCAATACCTATTAGATATAAGCCACTAATCTTGATATATCCATGTCAGTATTCAGCATGACACCCTTACATTCTAGTACCAAGTCACTAGAGAGACCAAAAACAAACTTTCTCATCCGAGCCCTCATACTAAATGCCAACTCCAGTGCATAATGAGACAACTGAGTAAAATTCAAAGCATACTCCTTAACACTCACCATTATCTATTTCAAATTCACAAACTCCTCAGACATAACTTCCCTCAATTCTTAATAAAATAAGTGATCAAGAAAGGCATCCAAAACTCTTCCCAAATAGAAGGTTCAATATCCTCACCATTGATTTCCTGCCACTCATAAATACCATTGATAAGATACCTCTTTCAGATGGTAAGCTGTAAAATCCACTTCTTCGGTATCACTAGCATGCATTACCTCTAAAAAAATTTATATTTCATACACAAACTCATAGCGATCTTTCTTAATCTTAGATCCCATAAAAATTGGTGGATTTAGCTTTATAAATAGACCAATATGAGTAGCATCCAAAGAATCAACAATAGTACCAGCACTATCTACACGGTGAAATTGAGATGACATAATTTGAGCAAGCATATGGATAGTTTGTCTAAAATCAACATTAGAGGCTTTTCCCTGAGAAAATTGGGTATGGTTGGCGTAAGTCTTAGGATCCCGAGGAAGACTAGTCGATACAGATGGAACCCTAGTAATAGCAGTAGATTTAGAAGTGCGGGCTCCATGTAGGGTACGCATCCTACGAGTTGGATGAACCTCTTCAACATTTGCTCTAGTGGGGGTAGAGGTTCCAGATAAAGCCTTTTCCACTTAGTTCTTCTTGAAGGCCTGATCTAAAATGTTAAAAACATTTTGGAGTTGGAGAAAGTCACTTGAAACTAGACTCTCTAGCATGAACTAGAACTTAAAGAAAGGAATATATTCTTAAATGTCTTGTAGCCTCTTGTTTATAAGTGTGGTGATCTACACACCCAAGAAAAGTAATTTACTCAATACGTCTTTGTAAATACCTTAGGACCTTAAACTGTGCTATAATATCAAGTTTTTCATGATCCAAACAGGGACATTGTCCATGACGGGCATTCCAGACCAATGAAGGCGCTAGATGACCCCTTAACATTTCATCATAAGCATAGTCATAAATAAAGGGCAGAATTAGGCCTATAAAATTTAAATTGCAATAACAAAAAGGAGTGGATATCCTATACAAGGACATGGCCCTAACAAATACAATAAAATTAAAAAAAATCAAGTCTAACTAAAAGAACTAAACATAGACCTCTGAAAGATGAATGGCTCATCACTAGCTAGTTGTTGACCCAAGAGTAATCCAATTGTTGAATCGAGTTACAAGAATGAGCTTTTGAAATCTACATCATGAAAAGATGTAGTGTCCGGCGATGGTCAGTATAATGAGTACCGACATACGACCCAGTAAAGATGGAACAAATGTAGTTTATAAAACAGTTTATAAAATTCATATCATAAGCTCATAATAAAGAAAATAAGAATTAAGTGAAGTACAAACATAAAAAAAAGTAATCACTTGAAAATATTTAATTCTGAACTATGTAATTTACACCGACATTAAGTAACCCACGGACTATATGGGTCCAGTCCGTACCCAATTAGTAGGGCCCCAGTCCATGTCAACCGTATGAACTGAGGTAATAATCATTCGGTCATCATATCATTAATATAACTACATACCTCTACATAAAGCAAGCATAAATAGTTATTCTATTTTTGAAGACAAGACATTCCTACATTGGCAAATGCGATTTCAACAATTGGTCACAAGGACTACACCTTCTCGATAAAACTATACTTTTCTCTTTAAGCCCAATTAAAAAAAAATTATCACATTTTTCATCATAAAAGTCACCCATATCATGCTAAACCATTAACATTAAACATGTTGACTCCCAAACCCACCTTAAAAAATCATGTACAAAATCATGATTGAATTTTTCATAGTAATTTCAAACTATTTGAATAACACATTACCTTAAATGATATTATGGAAGGGGGAAAACAAGGATATTTCTTATGTAATTCAAAGATTGTAAGAGACTTGAAAGTCGTAGCTTAAATATTCATCCGTTTAACATTCAATTTCAAAATATAAGAATTTATTATATATAAATAGCAATTTTAATCTCAAAAACCCCAAACAAATATTGAATCATCCATTTATAAGCTTTTCAAAATAAAATACTCATCCCTAGCTTCAAACCATCAACAATATGTATAAAAATAATACTTAAATTTAGACTTTATAAAAGTAATGGAAGTAGGGAGTGTTAAATCTTGAACGTAGGTGTTCTTGCTTCTTACAATATTTTGGGGGTGGAGGAAAGCATTTCTAATCATATTTCTCTTGAAAATAATCATAATTGATTGTTCAAAAGTTATTTTAAGTATTTTGGGTTGGATCTCATTTGAGAAATACCCATAATGCCCCTATTTTGACCCTAAAATAATTTCTCAAAATCGGGTTTTCATGACTCAGTCCTCGTATCGTTGAAGCTTTCAAGATCTGTGAACTCGAGTTGTGAAAATCAGATGAATTTTTTAACTTTCAAGATCACGTCCATGACTTGGTGTACGAGTCATGGAACCTATTCATGATTTGTTGAACACAACTCGTGGAAATTAAGAAAAAAATTATTAATTGTGGAAACTTTTCCACTGATAATGAAAGCTTCTACCAATCGTGAACCAAACACGTGGAAACCTAGAAGCCAGATTTTTCAACCTAAATTTAAAAAAAATGAGGGCGCAAAGATTCTAAAACCTTTAGGGTGTTACACATATTTCTGTAAATATCAATTAATAAGGGGAGTATGGTAAAATAGTCATATCAATAATTATTTTTTTAATGGACATTTCATGTCAAAAGTGATAAGTAAAGGCAAACGGAGGGAGTAGTGAAAAGCACACTCCTCATAAATTTTCCTTAAACATTGTAAAAAATCTATACATCTCAACTATTATGAGGCAAAAGGAGTAATCGCATGTATAGATCTTACTCTTTGATGTCCTCAGTTGATAGATGACTTTTTTATAGGGAGATGACTACTTTTTTTATCATTATTTTTAAGAACTTAAATTGTATTCTTGGTTGACGTGTAGATTGCAGTTTGTTCCAATCTTAATTAGGTAGAAGGACTTTCCTATTCGTACTTCTTTTCTTATGAATAATAAATAGGGAGAAGAATCAAAAATATCCCTCTAGTTAGAAAAATTGTAGAATTCTACCCTCAGTCATATTTGGGATCATATTCACCGATATTGTTAAGAAAGTTTGCATATTCTCCCTTCTTTTAATGGGACCTAAATCATCCTGAATTACCTATTTTAAAAGAAAAATTCATATCCTATTCATTAAAAAAGACCCAAACAAATATATGTTATACTGCTTAAGGGTCTAACCCTATTTTCTCGTCGGTCTCTTTTGTTATTTTTCTTTTTTGATGTAGCTCAATTTTCTCTATTTTTGCTAATGTGGGGATTGTGATTGATGTTTGGAAAGAGGTTTGGTGGTGGCATTTGTTTTTGAGTGTGAGGTGAGTTCTAGAATGTATTCTTCAGTTGTAGTGAAATTAAAGGAGTAGGGGATCGAATCGGAGTTGGTGGCGTAATTGTGATTTTGGTTGATGATGGTGTCTAGACAGTGTTGATAATGGAAAGAAGGTAGGTTATTAAAGGAGGTTGAGGAGAATTTGATGAAGATGGAGGAATTCTAAATTTTGGTTGTTTTTTTGTGTCGACTAACAGTGAAAGCAAAAATGAAATTTTGGTGATATGGGTGTTAGGGGGGTGTGGGGGGGTTCTATTGGTAGGTTATTGCTGCTGGTTGTATTAGATTTTAATAGTGATGAAGGTGGAGAGAATTGGGGAAAGAGGTGTGTTGATTGTTTTTGCTATTAATGATGATGAGAGAAGAGGGAGAAAAGGTGATTATTAATAGCATATAGTATATATTTGTTTGGGTTTTTTTATGGGTTTGATCGATCGATCGAGTCGGATATGGATTTCTCTTTTAAAAATGGGTTATTTAGGATGATGGGCATTCTGTTAAATGAAGGGTGGATATGTAGATATGCAAACTTTTTAGTGGTGGGAATAAATATGACCTCAAAGTATGATTTGGGATAAAGTTGACTAATTTTTCAAAGTAGAAGGGTATTTTGAACCCTTTTCCCAAAAAATATCTACTCCGGATAGATTTGAATGATTTAAATTAGAGAAGAGATCTTAAAGAGTTAAATAATTTAAGAGACTTAAGATTTGTAATTGTTAATTTCAGCTTGATGATTATTATTTCAATTAAAAAAATTGTATGGGGTATTTATATTAAAGAAGTGAACAAATAAATAAATAAATCACAGTGACAACATCATAATGCACTTAAACATAATTAAAGAATTATACTATAATTTATCTCATTGATGAGTTTTCATTTCATAAATCTATCCATAATAGATCTATTGAAAATAGGTGGAATACATACATAGGCCCCTGAATTTGTTGAATTTTTTCTGTATTGGTACCTCAATTAAGTCACCTTCTTATTGACCACTTAAGTGCAATTCAAATTGTACCTACTAAACACATTAATAACACCAAGCCAATCATGTTTGATGCGTGAAGTTCAAACGCCTCTGACATGAAAATGTGACAAAAAAAGAATGACATGCCAGCAATAAAAAAATAAAAAATAAATAAATAACTTATTCTCCTTCCCTCCCTCCCTCCCCCCCCCCCCCCTCAACACCCGTTGTTGTTCTGTATATTCCGTCAGCGAAGGAAATTTGAAAAGGGTATTTGTTTTTGTTTATTTTATAATTCAATAAAAATGAATAGGCTTCTATCAAACTGAAAAAATTAAGGTAGGTGCGTGCGTTCACCTTCTCTGATGTGTTTTCGCTTAAAATTTCAATTGCCATTGAAGAAACCTTAAAAAGAGAGTTCATATTTTTAAGAGAAAAATGGATGGGTCTGTAAGGGAGATGATATCGAGAAAGGGATAAATGGGTTATAAATATCAAACTATGAAAATGAGAAACAAACATACAAAATAAAGAAACAATAAAATTTAAAATATAGAAAGTGAAGAGATAAAATATAACACCTCCAAAATACACCTCAGACACCACACGGTACTTACGGTCACAAGTGACTATAAGCTTACCCATGATCTAGTACTTGTTGCGAGCACTGAATAATATACTGATAATAAAGACATTTGCGGTAAATAGCTAAAAATACCATAAGGTATTAGATACTAGAAACAACACTGAATCATAAATCTGAACTTCTGAAAATATACTGAAAGTACTGAAAAAGTAACTGATAACTAACAAACTGTCTGAATATCTGGAAGCCTCTAAAACTGACTGACTATGGAGTTGATGGGATAAACCCCCAACTAACTCTAACTGACCATATAACTAAACTGCTAACTCAAATGAATAAAGATAAACTCATCCTCAAAGTATGAGGACCCACCACTGCTGCTGATGCTAACTAACTAATCTTGTCTAGGCCCGATTGGAAAACTGAGCGTCCGAACCTATGATATAAGACATCATAGCGTAAGAAATGAGTATGCAATCAGTACTCATGGAAAAGGAATCTACTAATTTAAATAAGAGTAATTTATGGAAATTTAATTAGATGGGATAATTATTCCGTATTTAACTCAACTAATTTGAGTAAAACAAGGGCATCTTGTTGTATATGTATTTGTATAGCAACAGTTTACTTAAATACAAAATACAATTTGCTATTTTTCATAACTATGAAATTGTTGATATAAAAGTTACAATTCAGGTTCTATAGTTGCTATTTCTGAAATTTTACCAATCCAAAATGTCATCTTATTCTAAATGCCCAATTTGGTGTCACATGGCAAATGACATGATATGTCAATCAAGCGAAGAAGCCAATAGAACCGTGCCATGTATCAAAATGACGCACCATAACTAGTGGAATCAAAGGCTAATAAAAATACGCCACGTGAACAAGTGACATATTCTGACCAATCAATTATCGCCATGTTATTTAAATCTAGTTGGCCATAAAAAGGTTATTCTCATCACAGCTCCTCCAATCTACAACTGTAAATAGGGGTCTCCATAATTCAGATTAACCACTAAAATTCTAACAAGAAACTCTAGTGAATCAAATGTCACATATTTCTCTATAAGCTACAAATTCAATCACTCAAGCATTTAAGTTCAAATACAACTCAAGATCAAGATCATATTCATCACAAGTCAAGATCAAATGAAGCAAATTCAAAATCAAGTTCAAAGACTCAAAAACCCTTGAATTTTTACTTGAAAGAAAAATTAGAGGATTCTTAAAAATTATAAAGTTCATACACGTTGAAATATAATACTACAATTATTGAGATAAAATTTGTAGAAGGAAATTGTCATTCCAATAATTGATACAAATTAATTATTTCAGCACACAAACAGAAATTAATACTTTCCCAGCTGAAGGATTAGGAATCATTCAAATTGAATAAGTCACGTAACATAGAATGATAAGTTGAGATGTTAACATGAAACAAAGACACAATGTAAAATCAGTTGTATTTATGGGCAATCTCCAAGAGAGTGGCGCAAAGTTTTTCGGGCTCACATAACATTGCCATGTGATCAGCACCTTTAATCACTCTTGCTTCTGTGACACCAATGTTGTCAATTTGCCATTGCTGGAACTCTTCCGGTATGGCTTTATCCTCTGTGCACACAATATAAACTCTCTTCATTGATCCGTACCCTTCATCTGTAAAATACTTGGCCTTTGACAAATCATCCAGAAATAGAGAGCTTGTTCTCGCCAATGATAATGCTAATGCAAGATCCTAGCACATTATTCATTCAAATGCGAGGTTTCTTTTATTTCAATACAAAAAAAAAACAATGATCTTTGAATAGGGTATTTAATTAAATAGTAAACCTTACCTCAGGAGAGCATAACTGGTAAAGCTTTTGAGCGAAAAATTCGGGACCAAAGAACATAGATGTCAAGTGCTCTTCAGGGGAACCATATGGTAAAAATTGGGTATCTAACCAATTCTCTGCCGGTGTCCGTTCAAAGTACTTCACAAAATCACATTAAATTGAGTTTTTAAGTAAAACAATCATTCATAATCAACACATATATAGCACATGTATTGTTCGAACAGATTAATCATTTCAAGAGCTAGCGTTTATAGGTTAAACAATATATCTTCACCCACTAAACTAAACATACGCGTTTTTTTTTTTCAATAGTCATGTTTAGAAAATTAAGAGAGAGCTTATCATTTAGTCCCCAATTTATTCTTGTTATTAGCTATAGTTATTTCCCAATATGTTTCACAAAAGCATTAAAATGATTATATATTCAAGGGGTGAGATGGTAATATTATCATTTTATTTATTACTTCCTCCGTTTCACAATAAGTAAATTGATGGGGTATTTATTGGTATTTCAAAATAAGTGAATCGTTGAATTTTTATTCAAATTTACCCTTATGGACCCACTAGTCCAACATACTGATTTGTTTTTTTTTTTGGTAAAAGTGTACTGATTTGCTTGATGGAAAATGGTAAATGGAAAGTTATGTTAAATTTATGTCTTTAATGTTTTTTTCTTAATCTGTGTGTCAAAATCCAACAATTTATTTATTCTGAAACGGAGAAAGTATTTCTTAAGAGATGTTTTAAATCAATACTGAATAAATAAAAATAAAGAGAGGTAATACATACCATAAAAAGGTTAAAAAGAGTTTAGAGTACGTCTTCTACCCAAAACAAATGAAAGGGACAGTTGGAGAAACGTGCAATAAACAATGTACTCAGCAGCACAATTAGTGGAAGCTTTTCCCCTTCATAGAAATTTAAATTACAATACTTTGTGTTACACGACACGAAAAGTTTGAGTTTTAAAGAGCTTTGAATACGTCTTTGCATTCTTGATCGACTGACTTTGTGCCTAACATATAGGGGTCGGCATGGTATGGTATGGTATGGTACGGTATTTAAAATTTCGGTACGGTAATTTTGATATTCATTTTTTAAAATCATTATACCATTACCATATCATATTAATTCGTTATGGTTCGGTATTTTGACGTTCGGTTTCGGTATTTTGCAGTATGGTAATCGGTAACCATAGCTTGTACAACTTCGACGATATATACTCGTATACTAGAGTATTATTACTTCGAATTTTCAAAAGCACGTCTTAATTGTATCATAAATACACATTACACATGTAAAAATATTGAAAAAGAAGTACAAACAATTCTTTTTATTTATCAATTACACAAAAAAAACATTTCAATCAAGATAGAATAACGAAAGTTTCAATGTCTAAACATTTTTATACTAATACTAAGTATTATATTTATGTGTATAAAAGTTACTTATGTAACTATATATACTTCGGTATGGTATTCGGTATTTCGGTATGTCATTTGTAAATACCGAATACCATACCATATACCAAAAAAAAAAAAAATGTATATCATATACCATACCAAATACCATAATACTAAAATCACGATATCAAAAATTTCGATTCAGTATGATAATTCAGTATATACCATACCATGCCCACTCCTATTAACATATCCATAAGCATAAGCATGTGCTCATACCAAAAATAATAGACCCATTACTTTACCCAACTCCTAGCATATGCAAGTAGAAGCAATTCGACATAATTTATACTTACTCCTTTCACTAACCTAACTTAATCTATTTAGTTTGAAAAATTAAAAGATAATTTATTATTTTATATATATTTTATCCTTATTTTTCAATACTAATCATTTCCCATCATTTAAATAAATTATATTAATCAGAGATGATACAGTAATTCATTTAATTTGTTACTATCTCCGTCTATATATAATTGGCATTTTCATTTTTTGAGAGTCATTTTGACCAATTTTTAAAATTAGATTAGATTAAATTAATTTAATAATTTAAAATTAAAATTTAGATATTCAAATTTCAAAAATTACATAAAAAGTATTATAAGTTACTATATTTTTTTCAATATGATTAAAAAAATACCGCTTAAAATGTTGGTCAAACTTATATTGTTTGACTTTAAAGAAAGTAAACATGCTGACAATTTTGAGACAGAGGAAAAACTTTTTAAGAAGTGTGTCAAGGTAAGGTAAGCATAAATAAGTAGAATGCAATTAGAGAGAATTAAGTGAATATTTGTTTATGAACTCAAATATTATTCACTTTAATTGGATTTTTGAAAAATTAAAGTAGAAGTTGGTGTTGTGTTTGGCCATACATTTTGTTAGGAATATTTAAAATTTAAATGCATTTTTTCTAAAGAGAAAAGACGATCTAATATTTGTCCTTTTAAACATAAAATAAATTTGGATAGGGTCTAAATAAGAGAAGGATTACATTCTTTTAGTTGGATCAGAGATCTAGAGGGGTAAAAAAATAGGTAACTTACATAAATACCTGAATCTTTAATTGATACTACATAAAATTTCGACTATTTTGTTAACTACATTTTATTTTGATTTTTTAAAATGGTGATACATATGTTATACGGTGATACATATAAAAAAATTGATACATTTGAAACTGACAAAGATATTTATTTGAGGAAATAATAGATTCTCTTTTATTCTGTGAAATAAATCACGCATAATCAGTTATACAATGAATTAATAAATTTTAAAATAGTAAAGAATATTAGGTAACCATTTTGTCTCTGTATAACATATTTGAACGAGGAAACATATTTTTTCCCACTATATTTGATGCGGTGAGCCTATGACATGATTTAACTTCTTTTTTTTTTTCAAAATGAAACAATTTTTTAAAATTGTGAAGAAGCTAATTTTACATGGATTAATGATTAATAAGTCACCATTTGGTTGAGCAAAAGGGTATAAAAATTTAATTTATAGATATAAATACAACTGCAATGACATTATGATGAAATTTCATGAGTGAAATTCTAGAAAAATAAATTAAATAAGTATTTAATTTAGTTTTAGCTGTCACACTTTACCCCTAGGTAGAGAAGTACTGTATGAATCACCATAATACCATATATATCACCCATTAATATCATATGAATTATTCAATAATTGAAATAAATAATTGTATCTAACATATGAATCACCATAATACAATATGTATCACTCATTAATATCATATGTATCACCCGTTAAAAATCATACAAACTGCATTTATCATATGAATCACCATAATACTCATATAATGATATCATATTTATCATTCATATGAATCACCATTAAAAGAATAAACATATATGAATAACTAAATAAATTTATATATGTATCAATAGATTATTTTTTTTAAAATGAGAGAGATTTTAAGAGAGGAAAAAATAAGTTGCATACGTTAATGAAGGAGAAAAATCAGGAAGGAAGATGATTTAAGCGTTAATGGAGAAGAAAAAATCAAGAAGGAAGATGATGATTTAATTGTTGATAATTAAGGAGATATTTTATGGAAGAAAATCTTTGAAAAAAATAGATTGAATGAGTTAATGGTGGAGTAAAAATAGGATGTGAGTTTTGTTAATATGTATCAAAAGTAAAGTTGAAAATCAGAATTTTATATAAATTTTAAAAAAGTAAGAGATAAGAGGTAACATAGGAGCTCGTAATATAGTCTCTTAATTTTGAGATTTGTGTAATTTATCAAAAAAAAAAAAAAATATGGCTGAGGACATTTTTGAAAGTCACCTGACACATTTGAAATTAAAAAAATTGCTAAGGGTATGATTACTCGACCAGGTGCAGTATGTCCCAATAATTTTCAGTTCAATTAAAAAATCACTTCTACGATTTTTTTCTTAGCTTTAACCTGTTAACAAAATGGGTAAATATGCATCATTCTTTAGACAACAAAGATAGGGAAAAGATATCGTTTTCACCCTAAATTATACTCGAAAAGTCTAAGTCACACCTAAACTATACTAGTGACCTATTACACACCTTAACTATAAAAAAGTGATATTATTACCTCCCCGTGATCCCCATTCTAAGGCGCGTGTGTTACATTTATTTTAGGCGCGTCCAGCCTATTAAATAACAAAAGTAAACGGCTAAAAACATTAAGGGAAAAGTCATCGTTTCCACCTCAAACTATAGTCGAAAAGTCGAATCCACACCTAAACTATATAAGTGACCTATTACACACCTTAACTATAAAAAAGTGATACTTTTTACTGACATGGTGACGTGGCAGCGCGTGTAAAACACTACACCACATGCAAGTGGTGGTAGCCTGACAGGGTGTAAATAGTTTCACTTTTTAATAGTTTAGGTGTGTAATAGGTCACTAGTATAATTTAGGTGTGGCTTCGACTTTTCAGGTATAGTTTGGGGTGAAAACGATGTCTTTTCCCACAAAGATATATATGCACTATTTATTACACAATGAGGCTACATATGCATCACTTTTTTCAATCAAAGTATATTCACTCTAAATTGCAAAGTTGTGAATATAATTTAGACAAAATGGTTCGCTGGACCCTGTACTATATCGATTTTATAAGTTGGACACTTTTACTTACATGTTTATCATCTGGACCCCTGAATCCACTAAAAAACAACATTTTAAACACATTTTTGGAGAGTGTAACACACTCTCCCACGTCAGCTGTCACATAAGTTGCCACGTGTGACACGTTACCTGCCACATCATTTTCAAGTATTTCATGAAATTTCAAGTCATTTTTAAAATGTTACATGACAAATTAAATATTAAAATTAATTTAATTAAATAAAAAAAAATTATAAATTGTAGAAAATTATAAATAATCATGTTTTTATATTTGCTCACAAATTACATATCAAATTCATTCCAAATAATTAAAATTCTTCTCCAACTAATTTAAATTTTTAACTATAAATTCATATATACAAATATAAATGAATTTTTTATTTTTAAATTTGAATATCTTTAACAAACATAATTAAATAAATTATTTTTATAAATTGTAGAAATTCTAATACACAAACACAATAAATTTTAAAGTTAAATTTTTAACTATAAATTCTAATACACAAACACAATAAATTTAATTAAACATCAAATTTATTTCAAATAATTAAAATTTCTCTCCAATTAATTTAAAGTTTTAACTATAAATTCACATACACAAACATAATAAATTTTTAATTTTTATTTAAATATTTTTAACAATTTGTAAAAGTTACAAATTAATCCTAATCAAAATAAAAAATTTAAATTGAGAACAACAACAACAATATCTGCCACAACAATGATCAACGAACAACAATATCAATGGTGATGAACAACAACAACAATATCATCACAGCAAAGAGACTTGACCAAAAAAAGGCAAAAACAACAACAACAACAACAATATCTGCCACAGCAATGAACAACCAACAACAATATCAATGGTGATGAACAATAACAACAATAACAACAATATCAACACAGCAAAAGACTTGACCGAAAATGGGCAAAAGAAAAAAAAATCAAAGCAAAAACCCTCTTCAAGGATGGCTATGGCAGCCATGGCTGTGGGGGTGGGGGGACGAAAAGAGACAAAGAGAACTGTAGGGGTGGGGGACGTTAATGGTGATTCCATGGAAGCCATGGCTGGACGGGGAACGGGGGACGGAGGTGAAGGGTGGGGTGGGGGCAGCTGGATGAAAGAGAGGGGCTGGATGGGGGTAAGGGGGTGGGGTGGGGTGGCTGGACGGGGAAGGGGGTTGGGTAAGGAGGCTGAGGGGTGGGGTAGGGTGAGGGCTGGACAGAGGGGGGTTGGAGAAGGAGGGTTTTTTATTTTTATTTTTATTTTTAAAATTTATTACTTTTGAATTTTAAAAAATATTTTTAATTAAAATTGATGGAGGGAAAAAGGCTATTTTTTTTTTAATTATTTTTTAATATAAAATTGGTCAAAAATTGACCCCCGCTCGCACCCCAGGCGAGCGTAATCACTCTCTTTGTCCTAATCAGCATTTTAATGCCACATAGGCAAAGTCAACGGTCAAAGAGTTTGAAATATTGCTTTTTAATGGGTTCAGAGGTCCAGATGACAAACATGTAAGTAAAAGTGTCCAACTTACAAAACCGACCTAGTACAGGGGTCTACTGAGTCATTTTGCTTATAATTTATGTCTATATTTCCTTTTTAAATGAGGTTTATCTGTCAATTTATAAAAGCTAGCAAAATTTATCAACTTGACTATTCACCTAAAGATACAATCAAATTTGTTTAAAAGAGACCGTTACATAATGTTGTAGATTAGATTCATGTACGATTACTACTGTTGGACAATAAAATTTCGAGACCGAAAAATAAATAATTCGAGACAAGCAAATATTGCAACAATCGATTTTACTGATTTCAATAAGTGAGTGTTACAATCTCTATGAATCCTCTGATTCGCCTTTTAGAATATAAATTCAAGGGCTTAAAGCTTAGTCTTGAATTTGAATTTGATTTGATGGACTTGATCTTGACTTGTGCTTGAATTCAAGAGCTTTTGAGCTTGTTCTTGAATATTGCGGTCTTAATCTTGAACTTTGATGAACTTGATTTGAATGCTTGAGATTTTTAGAGAAATTGTGGCGTTTGATCCACGAGCTTTCTCTTGCTACTTTTTAGAGTTCTGGGGTCTGGGGGTCTTCTTTCTGAATTATGAGCCCCTATTTATAGTTGTAGGAAAGAAAAAGTCATGATGAATATGGACTTCCTTTGACCAATCAGATTTAAGTGATGTGGTGCCTTTTATGGGCTTTTATTTCATGGGTCTTCTGCATCAGTTTGACATGTGGCACGGTCTTATTGGCTCCTTCACTTCACTTGGCATGCCATGTCATTTGACACGTGACGCTTATTTGGGCCTCTTGAATATGATAATATCTTGGGCTTAGTAAAGTGGGCTCATTATTTGTAGCCCAAATTAATGGACTAACCCAATAAATATTGGGCCTTATTTAAATCCATACTTATTTGGACTTAAATAATTAATTCAATTATATTAATCCGCAATATTTATTTGGGACTAATATATTTTGAATTTAATATAATTCAAATTTTGTACGGATTTAAATTTAATAAAATTCCATCGCCCACAAATGCCCCTACTTCAAGACTCGTCGAGGCATTTATTATTTTGGAGACTAGCCTTGAAGTATAATTATGTAAGCATGTTTCCTTCGTGCTTCAACGATCCTCATACCTATGAATACCTCATTCAAAAAAAATTAAAGCCGAACCATATTGATATTGCCTCTCAAAACTCTCATTTTTTCCATGAATTTCTAAACTTAAGACCCATTGGTGAGGCATGATATCCAATTTCAAACAGATTTTGGAAGACTTTTTCATCGCCTTACTTAATCAGGAATAAAAATCTTCCGATTTGAACTTAGATTGGAGAAGCAAAGAACCTCCAATTTGAATTTGTATGGGAGAAGGAAATAATCTCCAATTTGAATTTGAAGATGGAAGTTATTCCAATCTGAATTTATATTGGAGAAGAAAACAATCTCCAATTTGAATTTGGAGATGGAAGTTATTCCAATCTGAATTTATATTGGAGAAGGAAACAATCTCCAATTTGAATTTGGAGATGAAAATTATTCCAATCTGAATTTATATTGGAGAAGGAAACATCCATCCTACAACTCTATAAAAGGAGGTCGTTTCTCCACTTTTTCAATATCAATTTTGGGGTTTCCAAGTCATCAATAATATTGAGGTAATTTCTTTTGCTCCCACTTTTCTCTTATTTTCGTCACTTTTTTCAGCACAGCATGTTAGTGGTACAAAATTCATATCTCATTGTAAGAATATTGAAATCATGATCCGTTTGATGTTCCAGAAACTAGACTTCAAGATCTACAACATATTCAAAATTCATAATTAAACTCCTACAATATAATTCTTGATAATTTTTTGAAGTTAGCCCTGAATTTTATCATGCTGAAAATTTTACATCTGTGCATCTTTACTAAAACTTTCATATCTTGAAGTAGGAAGGATGAAATTACAAGTCACTTGATTCTTGTAAAACTAGACACAAATATATATAACATATCCAAAATTCATAATTTAATACAATCGAGATATTTTCAGGTGTTATTCCGAAATCAACATTGAGTTTTGATGCATCAACAATTTCAGATTTATGCGACATCACTAAAAAGATTATATCTCAATGTGAGAGTACCAAAATTATAATCCACTTGATCCTATAGATGCCAGAAACATGCATGTATAACATATCAAAAATTTGGATTTCAACACCTTTTTTATTATTCTAGATGATTTTTTGAAGTTCATCTTATATGCTGTCTGACAGAGGATTCCAGATTTGCATTGTCTCACCAAATAATTTATTTCTTGATGTGGAACCATCACCACCAAAGGGTGTTTTTATTGCCTCAAACCAGATTTTGAGGGCTTTATTCTCATCAAGGCATCTTGTCTCAATCCAAGTTGGTGATATACAACTTTTAAGATCACAACGCTTTGATAGGTAACCTCCTTTCTATTTGTGTTTTTGCTTTCTTTCTTGTTTCTTTTTTTTTTTGTTTTTCTTATTTTTGGAGATTTGAAACAGATAGAAATATGCAACAATCGACTTAGGGTGCGAGAGTTTAAATTCACCTCCGTCACCTTAAGTCCGACCAATTTTACTTGAAGACGGTGGACATCGGCTTAAGGTACGAGAGTTTAGCTTCGCCTCCGTCACCTTAAGTCCGATCAATTTTATTTGAAGACGGTGGACATCGGCTTAAGGTTCGAGAGTTTAACTTTGCCTCCGTCACCTTAAGTCTGACCAATTCTACTTGAAGACGGTGAACATCGGCTTAAGGTGCGAGAGTTTAACTTCATCTTCGTCACCTTAAGTCCGACCAATTTTACTTGAAGACGGTGGACATCGGCTTAAGGTGCGAGAGTTTAACTTTGCCTCCGTCACCTTAAGTACGACCAATTCTACTTGAAGACGGTGGACATCGTCTTAAGGTGCGAAAGTTCAACTTCACCTCCATCACCTTAAGTCCGACCAATTTTACTTGAAGACGGTGGACATCGGCTTAAGGTGCGAGAGTTTAACTTTGCCTCCGTCACCTTAAGTCCGAACAATTTTACTTGAAGACGGTGGACATCGGCTTAAGGTGCGAGAGTTTAACTTCGCCTCCGTCACCTTAAGTCTGACCAATTCTACTTGAAGACGGTGCAGTGATTTCCTTTAAGTATGGGCCCTTTTCAATGTTCAGCTTAAGGTGCAAAGGGACAAATCTTGTCCACCTTAAGGCATGAAAATTTTGATATCCTTTTAAGGATAAATCTGCGAGAGGCCAGCTTAAGGTGCAAAGGGACAAATTTTGTCCACCTTAAGGCATGGAAATTTTGAGATTCTTTTAAGGATAAACCCGTTAGAGGCCAGCTTAAGGTGCAAAGGGAAAACTTTTGTCCACCTTAAGGCATGGAAGTTTCGATATTCTTTTAAGGATAAACCCGTTAGAGGTCAGCTTAAGGTGCAAAGGGAAAATTTTTATCCACCTTAAGGCATGGAAGTTTCAATATCCTTTTAAGGATAAACCCGTTAGAGGCCAACTTAAGGTGCAAAGGGACAATTTTTGTCCACCTTAAGGCATGGAAGTTTCGATATCCTTTTAAAGATAAACCCGTTAGAGGCCAGCTTAAGGTGCAAAGGGACAACTTTTGTCCACCTTAAGGCATGGAAATTTTGATATCCTTTTAAGGATAAACCCGTTAGAGACCAGCTTAAGGTGCAAAGGGACAACTTTTGTCCATCTTAAGGCATGGAAACTTCAGTTATCCTTTTAGTTATAGGCTTGGAGAACTTTAGCATTCCAAATTTCATTGATAACTCTTTTTTTCGACGGGTTGCCCCAATTGAGTCACAAATATTTGGAGTAAGTCCAAAATTAAGAGAGTTTCATACTTGGCGTACATATAACAGACACTGTAGGAACATATTTTTTTGACACTCATGCAACTAAACTCGGAATGAGATTCCAAGCGCCTACGTACCTTAATGAAGAGGATCAAGTCACAACGTAGTTCTAGGTGAGTGTTTTTTTTGTATGTGTGTGTCCTAACTTTTGCCTAGGACGGCTCTTTCGAGGTTTTCAACCTAGCGGACTTTTATTTTTTTTTAGTCATACACAGTTTATACTCTTGAGGGCCAGGAGTGGACATGCAATTTATACTCGTGCCTTAAAGAGTGTACATGCAGTTTATACTCGTGCCTTAAGGAGTGTACATGCAGTTTATACTCGTGCCTTAAGGAGTGTACATGCAGTTTATACTCGTGCCTTAAGGAGTGTACATGCAGTTTATACTCGTGCCTTAAGGAGTGTACATGCAGTTTATACTCATGTCTTAAGGAGTGTACATGCAGTTTATACTCGTGCCTTAAGGAGTGTCATCTCTCTCCAAGGATAGTACTTCTTCAAGAACTTGGCATTGATGGGGCCAATCCTCATGCCATCTGCATCAACAAGCTTGTAAGCACCATTTGAATATGCCTCTTGTACGACATATGGTCCATCCCACTTCGAGGTGAATTTGCCCCCAGATTTATGAGAAGTGATAATGGGCCTTCTTAATGCAAGAACTTGATCTCCAACTTGGAAGCACCTCAAGAGAACCCTTTTGTTGAAAGAACGAGATAGCCGGGATTGATAGCATTCAAGATTTTGTTGAGCCTCCAGCCTCTTCTCATTAAGATCTTCTAGCTACGCAAGGCGCAACTTAGCATTTTCTTCATCGGTGATCCCTGCTTGAATTGCCAGTCTCAAAGAAGGTATTTGACGCTCAAGTGCCAGGACTGCTTCAACTCTAAAAGCAAGTGAGTATGGGGTTGCTTGTGTTGGTGTACGGTAAGTTGTCCTATACACCCATAAAGTTTCTTCCATTCGCTCATGCCAGTCTCGTTTGGATTTGGAGACAAATTTCTTCAACAAGTTGCATAAAGTCTTATTGAAGGCTTCAGCTAGACCATTGGCGGCAGCATGATACATTGAAGACTTGCGCTGCTTGAAGCCAAAGAGGTCACAAATTTTGTTCATTAACTTGTTATCAAACGGCTTGCCATTCAGTTATTATATATTGAGGAATTCCAAAGCGGTAGAAGATATTCACTCGGATGAAGTTCGCAACATTTTCTTTCTTTACTTCCGTGAGAGCAACAGCTTCAGCCCATTTTGAGAAGTAATCTGTCGTAGCCAAGATGTATAAATGTCCACCAGAAGACTTTAGTAGTGGACCAACAACATCCATTCCCCAAGTATTGAATGACCAAGACGCTACAGTTGGATGTAGCACCTCTGGAGGTTGATGTATGAAATTTGCATGGAATTGGCAAGCTTTGCATCTTCTCGCATAGTCCAAGCAATCTTTCACCATCGTTGGCCAATAATATCCCATCCTTTTAATATGAAAATGGAGCTTTGGTCCAGACTGATGTGATCCACAAACTCCCGAGTGCGCTTCTTGCAAAGCTTGAATTGTTTCTTCCTCTCCCAAACACCGTAAGAGTACTTCTTCAAATGATCTTCTGTACAGTGTGTCTTTGTAGTAAAGGAAGCGAGGTGCACGATGACGAATGTCAGTCTTTCTCCTTGGATCTTCTGGAAGTATCCCATAACATAAGTAATCAATAATAGGTTATCATCAATCTTCTTTTACAGCTTCAGACACGGCAACAAGGTATTCAACCTTGTTTTCCACATCCTCATCTGACGGCGGTACTACCCATTCTTGGCGGACAATAACCTGGGTCTGATTTGGAAGAGTTAGGGTTGAGGCTAGAGCAACTAGGGCATCAGCTTGCTTATTTTCTCTCCTTGTCACATATTAGAGGGTTACTCCTCCAAGCCACCCCATCAATTTCTGTGCATAATCATGGTATGGTCGCAGCTCAGACTTTCTAACTTTATAGCTTCCCAAAAGTTGTTTGATCACCAATTGGGGGTCACCAAAGACTTGTAATTGCAGTTGTTTCATGTCAACTGCCATCTCGAGTCCAAGTATTAAAGCTTGATATTCAGCAACATTATTAGAGCAACGATTTATTAGGGTGAAAGAGTATGGGATAACCTCTTCTTGTGGAGTGACGAATACCACCCCGATACCAGCTCCATCTCGATGTGCGACACCATCAAAGTACATCTTCCATAGGGGTCTAGCTTCAATGACCATTGCATCTTCATCAGGAAGTTCATCGCTCAGTTCCCAATCATCAGGTATCAGGTGGTCTGCTAAGAAGTCAGTCAATGCTTGTCCCTTTATGTCCTTTTGGGGAACATACACAATCTCAAACTGTTAAAATTGAAGGTACCATCTTGCAAGTCGGTCACTAAGGACAGGTTTCGACATTACAAACTTGATGGGATTTGCCCTGGACACGAGACAAACCACATGAGCTTGAAAGTAGTATTTTATCTTTTGAATTGAGAAGGCCAATGCCAAACATAACTTTTCAATTGGAGAATACTTTAGCTCATTTGGTGTCATCATTCTAATCAGCTAGTAAAGAGAGTTTTCTTTGGCTTCACTATTTTCTTGAGCCAGTAGTTCTCCAACCGACCTTTCTTGTGTCACGACGTAGAGTATCAATGACTTCCCAGGTATGGGTACCGCAAGAACTAGAGGTTTCATTAAGTACGATTTGATACTCTCAAAGGCATTACTACAAGCTTGATCCCATTCGAAGGGAGTGTCCTTCTTCATAAGACGACTAAATGGTTGACATTTTCCAGCTAGGTTTGAGATGAACCTCCTTAAATATGCCAGACTTCCTTGAAGGCTTTTTAACTCATGAATATCCCGAGGCTCGGGCATCTTCAAAATTGCATCAATCTTAGCTTGATCAATTTCAATTCCTCGGTGTCGCACAATGAAGCCAAGAAATTTTCCTGAAGTAACTCCAAAGGCACACTTCAATGGATTCATCCTAAGTTGATATCTTTGAAGTAACTCGAATACCATTCTTACGTCTTTTAAGTGGTCGTCTCTCTTTCTTGACTTCACCACTAGATCATCCACATAGAATTCAATATTTTTATGGAGCAGGCCGTCAAAGATGTTCTGCATAGCCCTTTGATAAGTGGTGCCAGTGTTCTTTAAACCAAAAGGCATCACCTTGTAGCAATAAATACCTTTAGGCGTACGAAATGCAGTGAGTTCTTTATCCTTTGGCACCATACAGATTTGATTGTAGCCGGAAGAACCATCCATGAAGGATATTGCCTCATAAACAGTGGTGGCATCAATCATTAACTCCGGTATGGGGATTGGAAAATCATCCTTAGGGCATGCGTTGTTGAGATCTCAAAAGTCGACACAAACTCGAATTTAGCCATTCTTCTTCCGTACTGGAACAATACTTGAAATACAAATGGGATATTTGACTTCACGAATAAGCCAGCTTCAATAAGTTTGTTAACTTCATTTTCGATCAGTGGAACCAACTCCGGCCTAAAGCGTCTTTGGGCTTGCTTAACAGGACGAGCACCATTCTTGACTGCCAACTGATGGACCGCTACTTTTAGATCTAAGCCAGGTATTTCCTTATAGCTCCAGGCGAAGACATCCATATATTCTTTGAGTATATCTATATAAGCGATTTCCTCCCTACTTCTAGAAACACACTCATGTAAGTTGGTCTTGGTTCTTCATCGGTTCCAAGATTAACTTCTTTAAGGGATCTATTGTGGCCTTTACTCCTTCTTCAAGTTGCGATGGAGCATCTTTAGCATCTTTATTCTCTTGAGGATCATCTTCATTGACGGATATATGATAACACCAAAACGCATTTCCTATTTCTTCATCAACCTTTATTTGAGACGAGACGTCTTTCTCATTCTGAGTCATAACATGATATGAGGAGCCAACACTCTCTTCATCTTCTTCGCGTTGCTTGGTATAAACCACAGTATGCGCCTTTGCTTTTAACACCTCGTTGCATGAAACTACCAGTTCCGTCTGTCGCTTCATTCTAGAAGGAATCAAACTTTGGAAATCTTTCTGAATTTTAAATGAAGAGTGTTGCATCTTTCTTTGACGACTTCTTTGATGCTTGTTATTTTTATTCTTAGATATAGGACCCAACCTTTCGAACACAGAAGTTCTTGCGGTTGATTCTCCAAGTCGATCAAATACGAAGGTCTTTAATTAGCGGCAGTGGATTCTTCTTCCACGGTGATGTAATTACTTACTGCCCTTCTTATGGAGATGCGAATTTGAGGTGGTTGAGCGTATCCTAGCCCTTCACGTACTTGCCTGGTGTTACCCTCCGATGGAAGTTTGCCCAACCTTGATGGCTCATTAGAATTATATCCAGCCTTTACAAATAGCTTGTATGTATTTGGATCAAAGCCCTCTTTTGTTCGCTTCGTAGGGAGTTCCATATCTGGTGGCGGATTTTGAGCCACAGATTCCCCAAGTGGCCTTGAGGATGGATTTATTGCATCAATCTTCCTGATAGGTAAAGTTAGCCCGTTTAGCACATTATCTTGGGCATCATGTGAGTGATCTTCCTCTTTCTTTACCTTTGGCACGTAGCGAAGAACAAGAGTTGCCTTCTTTTTCGTAGGAGCGACGCTTTCTTTATTCGAAGTGAAGAAGGGCTTTTTGTTGGCAAATTTTTCGATAGTCACCGCGACCTTCTTAGATGCAAGATCATCACACTTGGTCTCGGTGACATCTTCAATCTTTTTCTCATCTACAATATGATTCTTTAAGTAGAATTTTGCATCGGCAAAATGTGACTCAGCTTCAGTGAATGGCTTGTCATCGGCGACTATCGTTCTTTCCACTCCATTTTTTAGGTACTTCAAGCATTGGTAGTAAGAGGACGAGATAACTTTGTTCCCGTGCACCCAAGGCCTACCAAGCAATGCATTGTATGAAGTTTTGGCATCGATCACATGCATCAATGGGTTTGATTGAAAATCATCCATACTAATCCCCAACTTGATACTTCTCATGGCCCTTTGTCCTCCTTGGTTGAATCCTTGGATCATTATACGACTTTCGTCCAGTTCGCTAGTAGCGATGCCAAGCTCCTTCATCGTACGAGCTTGACTCCAGATCCTGCATCTATCAAGATTCTATTGATCTTTTTTCCTAGAATTTGACCCACCATGTATAAGGGATTGTTATGTAGGGTATCACCAAGCAGAAGATCGTTATTTGTGAATGTGATTTTTGTATCACATATATGTGCCTCTTCGCCAATAGTTTCAGCCAACCTTTTGGAAGATGAAGGAACTTCCATGGGTAGATTCTCACCCTTTGCCCTCTCTTTGGCAGTATTAAAACAAGACACCTCAAGGTTGACTTGGGCAGTCTTTACACGAAACCAACTCGGCAAGAATTCCTCTAAAGTCATCGGACGCCGAAGTTTTTGGGGGTGAAACTACGTCACCCTCATCTTTTTGGGAGTTCAACCAACTTCTGTTTCCTTAGTTTCTTTACCACTCTCCTTCTGGTTGGCTGCTCGTAAGTCTTCTTTCGCAGACTCATCTTCTTGCGTCTGCGTCTAGTCACTAGAGTCCAACTTTCATCATCATCTTCGTCAACCGAAGACCTGTCAGGATCTAATATCTCCAAATTATGCTCTTTGACACAAATTTTAACCAGGTCGAGCGATCCAAAAGTGATTGAGATTTGATGAGAATTGGTTGTCTCATCGTCGAAGATGATTTTCTTCTCTTTTTCCAGTTGTATAACTTTATCTTTAATGACAAAGCATTTCTCCAGAGGGTGACTTATGAGCCTGTGATATTTGCAATAATTAGGGTTATTGGTCCTTCCGGCTTCGTTGGGACGCTTCATCTCTGGGAGTTCGATGAGCTTATGCTGAAGGAGTTCATCGAAAATCTCAGCAACATCAGAATCAAAGAAGGGATATTCTTTTTCTTGCATCTCCTTTAACGTTTTTTGATTTGGACGTGCTCCAGAAGTCGTCTTTACACTTTGCTTCTTGCTCACCTTTGTGGTGACTTTCACCGGAGACACATCAACATTCATGGATTCTTTGTTATCATTTTTGGGGACAAACTTACCCCATCTCTTGGGTTCTTGCTTATTCTTTCCCCTTCGAGGGTCATGGATAGGCGCTCCTTCCTTTCCAGCAGAAGACATGCTCAATTCTATGTCGTGAGCACGAGTAGCTAACTCTTCAAAGGATTTTGGCTTAATGCCTTGCAAGATGTAGAGAAGCCCCCAGTGCATTCCTTGGATGCACATCTCTATTGCAGAAGCTTCGTTGAGCCTATCTTTACAGTTTAGGCTATCATTTCTCCATTGATTGATGAAGTCAATGACTGGTTCGTCCTTTCTTTGTCGAGTATTTGCGAGCTCTACCATGCTCACTATACGCCTTGTGCTATAAAAGCGATTCAGGAACTCATGTTCCAATTGCTCCCAACTATCGATGAAATTAGGCTCAAGGTCCGTATACCAATCAAAGGCATTTCCCTTTAGGGAACGAACAAACTGTTTGACAAGATAGTCACCATAAGTTCCAGCATTATTACATGTCTCGACAAAGTATGCGACATGTTGTTTCGGATTGCCTTTGTCAGATTCGCAAGCTGCTCCTCCATAGACGAGGCATCAGTTACCATTGCTTGCATGATCACCGGAGATATTGAAGAGTAACACAAATTATCACATAAATTAATTTTTGAAGTGCTTAGCTTATGTGGTGTAAGTGGAGATGATGCATTTGTTGAACGACTATCGCTCTTGGCTCCAGAGTATTTGGAACCGGAATGCTCAAGTAGAGCTAAAGTTTTTTTCAGCGATTCGGCCACACTGCTTCCTCCTTCTGAAGCACTTGCATTGGATTTCGTTCCTTTTGAGGTTGAAGATCCAAAAACTGGAGCTGGAGCAGACGACATTGGATGTGTTTGTTGTCCTAACAAGCCTGCCTTGCTTCTTGTGACAACTCCCAGTCTTCCAAAAGTAACACCAAGGATACTCTCTACTTCAGCAGAGAACTTTGAATCTGCAGCCTTGGAAGCAGTTGATTGAGAATTGACCTTCTTGGAAGTCATTTCGTTGTTCTTAAACTTTGAAGTATGAAAGTTTGAGATGAGAGGTAGAGATTGTCCTACTGGGCGTGCCAGAATTTGTTGGACAATAAAATTTCGAGACTGAAAAATAAATAATTCGAGATAAGAAAATATTGCAACAATCGATTTTATTGATTTCAATAAGTGAGTGTTACAATCTCTATGAATCCTCTGATTCGCCTTTTCGACTATAAATTCAAGGGCTTAAAGCGTAGTCTTGAATTTGAATTTGATTTGATGGACTTGATCTTGACTTGTGCTTGAATTCAAGAGCTTTTGAGCTTGTTCTTGAATATTGCGGTCTTGATCTTGAACTTTGATAAACTTGATTTGAATGCTTGAGCTTTTTAGAGAAACTGCGGCGTTTGATCCATGAGCTTTCTCTTGCTACTTGTTAGAGTTCTGGGGTCTGGGGGTCTTCTTTCTGAAGTATGAGCCCCTATTTATAGTTGTAGGAAAGGAAGAGTCATGAAAGATATGGACTTCTTTTGACCAATTAGATTTAAGTGATGTGGCACCTTTTATGGGCTTTCATTTCATGGGTCTGCTGCATAAGTTTGACATGTGGTACGGTCCTATTGGCTCCTTCACTTGACTTGGCATGCCACGTCATTTGACACATGTCGCTTATTTGGGCCTCTAGAATATGACAATATCTTGGGCTTAGTAAAGTGGGCTCATCATTTGTAGCCCAAATTAATGGACTAACCCAATAAATATTGTGGAGACAAACTGGCGTCTAAAGGGTTCAGGTTGAGTAGGAGCAAGACAGAGTATTTGGAATGCAAGTTTAAAGACGTGAGGCTGGAGAATAAGGTGGTAGTGGAGTTAGAATCACAGGTGGTATATAAGAGGAATAGTTTCAAGTATCTCGGGTTCGTGATTCAGGGTAACGGTGAGATTGACGAGGATGTCTCGCACCGTATTGAGGCGGGATGGATGAGGTGGAAGCTCTCTTCGGGGGTGTTGTGTGATAAGAAGGTGTCGCCCAAGCTTAAAGGCAAATTCGACAGGGTGGCAGTCCGTCCGGCCATGTTGTATGGAGTGAAGTGTTGGCCAGTTAAGAACTCCCACATTCAAAAAATGAAGGTGACGGAAATGCGGATGTTGCATTGGATGTGTGGGTTGACTAGGGGGGATAGAGTTCAGAATGAGACTATCAGGGAGAAGGTTGGTGTGACTCCAGTGGAGAATAAGATGCGGGAAATCCGATTGAGATGGTTCGGACACGTGATGAGGAGGGGCATGGATGCCCTGGTTCGTAGGTGTGAGAGGCTAGCTTTGGATGGTTTTAGGCGGGGTAGGGGTAGGTCGAAGAAGTACTGGGGAGAGGTGATTAGGCGGGACATGAAGCAGTTACAGCTCACTGAGGACATGACCCTAGATAGGAAGATCTAGAGGACGCGAATTAGGGCAGAATGCTAGGATCAGTTTGGGTCGCTAGTGTAGGAAATTACTTGGTGGGGGTATTATTCTTGTTATGATACCTTGTTTCATGCTTTATTACGAATCTGTTTACGTTTCTCTGTTTTCTATTACTTTTGGGTGTCGTATTTATGTTATGTCATCTTGTTCCATGCTTTACTATGAATTTGTTTAGTATTTCGTGTCTCGAGCCGGGGGTTTATCGGAAACAGCCTTTCTACTTCCTTTAGAGGTAGAGGTATAGACTGCGTACATCTTACCCTCCCCAGACCTCACTATGTGGGAATACACTGGGTTTGTTGTTGTTGTTGTAATCCGCAATATTTATTTGGGACTAATATATTTTGAATTTAATATAATCCGAATTTTGTACGGATTTAAATTTAATAAAATTGCATCGCCCACAACTACATACTATTACAAAAATTTTCACTTTATTTAGTAGCCGTTTGGCCATGAAAACTAAAAAATTTTGGAGTTGGAGTTGAAACTAGAGTTGAAATTGGAGTTGGAGTTGTGTTTGACCATGTCTTTTTTGAATTTTTTTTTTTACTTTTGAAAAAACTTTTTAAAATATGATTTTATGCCCCAACTTTTACAAATTATCAAAATCACCCAACTAAAATTTACCTACTAACGGAAAAAGAATACAATTAGCCACTTTTATAAAAATAATTACATATACATGGTCATATTTAATGAATTTTAATTATGACATATATAATATTTACATTAATAGCCGTTTTCTCATATTTGAAATTTTTAAATATGGATGTTATATTAACACATCACTGCTTCCTATTTTTTAGGTAACAAATATTATCTTTCAAACAAATTTATTTTTTTTAGAAATTTATTTAATTTATTTAATTTATTTTCTTTATTTTTCGTTCCTAAAAAATAGAAAATGATGAGTTGTTATTAAATTTTAGGGTGTCGCTAATTTATTTCTTTAATTTTCTTATACATGAAGATTTTACTGTGTGTGAATAAACTATTTTTATGTAAAACATGTTTTGCATATTTATGGTATATTATATCGATCATATACCATAAATATATAAATATGCTTAGTATGTTTCTTTATACTTTGTATATTTATATATGTGTGTATATGGTATATAATGGAATAAACTTCATATATAACATACTTTGTATATTTATGTTATAAATATGCTTAGTATGTTTCTTAATACTTTGTATATTTATATATGTATGTATATGATATATACATGGTATAAACTTTATATATAACATACTTTGTATATTTCTGTTATAAATATAATACTTTATATATTTATGGGTATAAATATAAATTAGCAGTAAAATAATGTCTTAAATAAGAGAGAAAATTAAATAAGGTAGAAAAATAATGATGAGAGAGAAAAAGAGATATATATTAATTAGGATAGCATTAAGTTTGAAATTAGAATTATCTTATTCTTTAAAACTGTTATATACATAATATTGAAAAAGTAATGTTATAAGGAGAGTTTTATGTAAAAATTTAAAAGATTGGAGTTATATGTAGTAATAATAAAAGTTGGAATTGGAGTTGAAAAATTGTGAAAACACCAAAAACTTGTTTTCCTTCAGAAAAATTTTTCAAAATTATTTTTCAAATTTTCATGGCCAAACACCACAATTTCCAACTCCAAAAAAAAAATTCAAAAAAAAGAAAAAAAATTCATGAGCAATCGGGCCCTTAAAATCTTTGAAATTGAAAATAGAATTATTTTGATTATAGTATATATATAAATAATATTTGATTGCTTGAATATATTTTTCCTATAAAACATGAAGTATGATTTCAATATCAAATATAATTTAAATAGTGTCAATTTTATTAAAAAAAAAATAAGGGCAAACATTTTAAATTGAATATAATATAGTAAAATGAAAACACCACTCTAGGTACTTTCTAAATTTCAAAACAACTTTAAATTATATTTTAAATTTTTAAACAAACATTAAGTATTAAATAAAAATATTTTTAAAAAAAAACTAATTCTTACGGCGAAACGATCCGCTCAGGAAAGAAATAAATGAAAGGTACACAGTAGGAGAACACTGAGGAAACAATGATATAATCATCGAGGGAACAATGATGTAGCCATCGAGTGGGTCTCATCTTGCATTGAATTGAAAGAAGACGCCGAAAATTGAAACGGAAAAGACGGTATTTTCGTAAAAATTTATCTATACGCGTGGTATATATGAAATATAATTTATCATGATTAAATGATTAGATAAAGTAAAATATATGTTAATTAATTATAGTTAAGTAATATAAATTTTAAATTCAAACAAATGATAAGCATGTATTGACTTGATGTATATACCAAATATGAATAATTGTTTACCGATATTTTGTGTTACTTCCTCCTAAAATTATTTTCCTGATACATTACATTATTTGTCATTTTAAAAAATTAAAATAAAATTATCTCATTTTTATAATTTTATTTTTATCAATAATTATCATTGAAGACTATAAACATTTCAATTCCGAGAAGATGGACACATAAATAAAGCAATAATTAATTAAGAGAGATTAATGTTAAGTTATAAATAAGGTCAAATAGTGAAATTAAAAAATTTATTTTAATTATATTTTCTCAAGAAGCGTGTAAAAGAAAAATAAATAAATAATTTAAGGTGAAAAGAGCAGTGTTTAGCTCATTAACTTTTTAAATCCTAGATTAGCAAATAAGAGATTAAGAATAACAAGAATCACCACGGAATGACAATATCAAAGTATATATATACATATTATACTCACCTGATTCAAGACATAGGAGGATATGTGATTAGAATCAGGCATGAAGGCAGCCAAGAAAACAGCAACATATATCTTTTGTGGGTATTTTTCCATAGCAAGTCCCAAATTCATACCACCAAGACTATGCCCAACTAGTATGACTTTCTCCTCTTGTGGAAGTGATTCCATCAACTCCATCAACGGCAAAGTGTAATCATGAAGTGTGTGGAGTTGCTCTATTTTTCTTGAATCAATGCCAGAGGCTGCTAAGTCAAGGGCAGTGACCTTGTGGCCAGCAGCCTCTAGCAAAGGCTTTAATTTGAACCAACTCCAACCTCCATGACATGCACCATGTACCAAAACAAAATGCTTTCCCTCTTTCTTGATAGGTTCCATTTTTATTCCGTGGAATTTTCTTCTTCTTTGGTTTAATTATAAGTCCTGAAGAACTCTAGGATGTTTGGTTATATAGTGGTATGTAGGGTGTGCATCGGTCAGTTCGTTTTGTTTTATATTTTATTGATTTGGTTTATCGATTTTCGGTTTTTAAATATGTTAAATTAATAAAATATTTTTTATTGATTTTTGATTTATCGGTTTTTAGTCTTTAACGATTCGGTTTAACCGATAAGAAAAATACACATAAAATAAAAATAGTAGTAACGAACAGGTAAAAATTTAAATCTTAGTTACAATCAAAAATCCTACATGATAAGTTTTAATTTATAAAAAATTTCAAATTTAGACTAAATATTGTTAGGAGAAATTAAGAGTTTGTATAATTAAAATAATAAATTTATTAATTTATAAAAAATAAAAAAAATTAAGAAAATATATAATAAATCATATAATATAATAAAATTATTAAAAAACTATTAACTCAATAATCCAATAACAATAAATCAATATCACAAGTTAATGCTATGGTGGACATCAGAGCATGGAAAAAAATTATTGCAACTACCAGTCAGAATTTTACATCTGGCTAGCAGTTGAATCTCACTAACCGGTCAGAATTTTACATCTGGCTAGCAGTTGAATCTCACTAACCAATGTGCATTTGATAGAATAGTCAGCCCTTTAGAAAATGGAGAGAGAGAGACGCACGTGGGAAAGTTTGAATTTAACAAGATGTACGCCTTCTTGATTTTAATTCTTTTAAAATATATTTTGGTCTAACTTGCACCATCGATGTTTAATTCTTTTACTATAAAAAAAAATAATGTTGACGGACTACTTTTGGACTTTTAACACATCAATTTCTACGTCCTCTTTGAGTTGTTAGGTGAAATTGACCCCCCAAAAAATAATTCAATGCATTTTCTTTTACTTTCTTACGAATATATGAACAACCTGTTAAATCTAATGATCATGTGCATTTAGTTAATAGAATAGCCAACTTTTTGAGGAACGGAGAGAGACATTGGAGAATCTGGATTTAACAAATGATGAAGATTTTGTGAGTTAGCAACATTTTTATTATTTTTAAAGATTTTGTCAAAGTGTATTTAAGGTGGCTTTACGTATAAGAAGTCAAAAGTAAGTGGCTTCATATTAGAGCTGTTGGGTTTGAAATCATTGGCACGTCATGTCAAAGCTAATATAAATGAAAATCTTGGAGAGGATAAATTAGATGAAAAATAAAACTATACTAAAACATAATTTAGTGATATAATTCAGCCAATTAATCTACATATTAAATCAAAAAATATATAATCCATTAGGAAAAATCTCTATAAACAAAACTCTTTAATCACTACATTGTGGATGTTATTGTGTTCTTAATATGAGAAAAAGACCTTCTATTTATAGAGTTCAATTTTTTCCTCTAAACGATAAATAAATCAAATACGGTAGAGTTTTATACTTTCTTTTTAGGAAAAGTAAAAGTAATTATGGTATTACTTTTATTTGCATTCCAACAAAAATAAAATTCAAATTTTGTAAGAAAATCGGGACAAAATCCCTTACAGATCTCTCCTTGTTGGATTGATTTTCTTGACTTGATCTGTCACGTGCATAATTTTGGTTCTTCACATAATCTTAATCATTGTTGCTAATCGTGATCAAAAGTTCATATGGATTTAAAATTGAAGCCTTATGCATTAAAAATAAAAGTATGGGTTAATATTATTGGAGCCTTGTGTTATAAGTGAATAGGATTGAAAGTGGAGCCTTATGCATTAAAAGTGAGCATGAGTTATGTCACGAAACAATTTCGTCGTAAGTGGCACCCACATCAATCACCTGGTGGGAGAACCATTTATGCTAGAATACTATCTCGAGATCAACACTTAGAATAGTCAAGGGTTAATCCATCAATATATAAATTCAAAACTAAAACCAAAGTAGAAGTATAGTAAAAGAAGAACATTGTACTTAAACAAATCATTTCTAGGATCCAAAAGTTGTCGTATCAAAGCATCTAAGATTGTCAAGAAGGAGATGCAACTCAAAGGCCAAAGTGAAAATATAAGTCCAAAAATAAAGAACTATGTCAATAAGGAGAGAGCCCATAGTAGTCCGGATATGCCGCTCACCCTGAAATCTGAAATCAACAGCTGGAATTACAAGTGAGGTCTCGTAGTGGAATATGCGTCGCACTCACAAAAGTAAGAGCAGATGTAGTATCAGCACGCAAGAAAATAATAGTGTACTGATAGGATCATTTGACAAACCCAAGATGAGAATATAAACACATAACCAAATTATAGTATGACAAGTTAACACATGCTCAAACCATCATACACTTAGCATATTAATTATGAAATAAGCAGTTTAGAATTTCAAACAACCAACCAATATATTATCACCCAGTTAAGTTTAATCAAGCCAAATCAAAACAAGTCAAGCACTTAAATCATTATCAATCATATAAAAATATTTTTTGATTCACTCATGAAATCATTAACTCACCTGACCTTTGTACATACACGCGATGGGTAATATATTCACCCTCTAGGCATGACCTGTAGGGCTTAATTTTTGGACGTGTGCTAAATCACAGACATAAGTGTCTGCCAATCTTGTTTCACCAATAACTTATGGGAATATTTCAACTATCAAACATCCCACATTAAATAATGGGGTAGGTCAAAATCATACAACATAAAATGTAACGACTTAAAAATTTGATAAAGTATCTGAAATATGTGTTTCAACGTGAAATGACTATTTTACCACCCCTCATAGTTGCATTGTTGTATTTCTAGGATGTGGAGGTGATTGACATGGTTACCGATGCATTTTGGTGTCTTTTGTGTAATATTATGATTTTTGAAGGCTTCGAGAGCCTTATTATGCACTTATGTAGTTATTTTTTGATCCATGCAACGGATGACTGAACGGACTGCACCAGCAGATTTAAAAACGTTAATTTTAGGGTGGTAACATATTTGATTGGATTTTATGACTTTTAAATCTCATTTCGATTCTTAATTTGTAAAATTATAATTTTAGATTTTGGGGATCAACTCTATGAAAATGAAGTATTTTAAAAAATTCTACTTCATCAATGTGTCCGAAACATCTAATTTAGTGGGGTTACATAGTTCATTTGCATAAATTGAACTCTGAACGAATTTCGAACACTTCGTCGAAGTCCGTTTTGGACTTAAAAATCTGGTGCACCAGGTTAACTGGTGCATAAAGGGTAAAACGTATGTAGTGAATGTGTTTTATGGTTTAAAAGGGTAAAACGCATTTGGACATTGCGTTTTATGCCTAAATGCTTGATAACCTAGTGTGACGTATAAATATCAGTTTTTACCCAATTTTAGCTCATTTTCACCTTGCCTCTTGAGAGTTAAACCCTAAAATAGTGTGAGATCTTAAAAGTGAAACTTGTTGGTGGTTTAGAAGCTAGATTAATATTTATTTCTCGATTGTTTTGCGGATTTAAGGTGAGATTTCATCCTTTTCTTACTTTAATTCTTGATTTAATTTCTCAAAACCCCAAAAACTTATTGCTTGATTTATCCCCAAATTCCACTCCTTTTTATTTGAATAATGTTCCTAATTCTATAATTACTTATTTTTCCTTGATTTCATCTTCAAATCATCCTCGGATTTTGAACTTTTAACGGATTTCAAAGGTTTTACACGGTAAACACTAAAAAATAATTTTTCTTCAATTTGAACCTCATTTTTTACTCGATTTGACTTGACTTTGCAGTAGTGGATTCCTAAATGTATGGGAAACAAATTTTTAAAGTGAAGTTACGATTTTTCCCTTCTTTTCAAAAATCTATTTTGGGGGTACATTTTGACTCCGAACCAGAAGTAGGCAATATGTGTATCGTTGACTTTGTTTAGATGCATAGATTTTATATTTCTTAATTTTAATTAATTCTAGGATCCTTCATGAGATGTAAGGTCATGGGTTTGAAGAATATCGAACTGGTTTCGGCATTTGAGGTAGGTTATGACTTAACTCTTCAAACTAGGCGAGGTAGTCAATTCGTATACCAAAATGCATGTTATGAGTGGAAACTAATTATAAAAAATGGCTATCTATATGTTGTTCCCGTGTGGGGGCCTAAATATGTTGTAATTATTGTATCTGAGTTATTATGGGATATGTCTGACCGTGAGGGGTCTTATGCGATGATTGATAGCCTTGAATACAAGAGAAAATTGTATTGCATTCTTAGAAATGCCTATTGTGGTGCCTTTAGCATATTGTTCTATATTTATACTTTGTGGACATGTGAATCATATGAAAAATTCGTGGATAGTGGAAATAGTGAGTAGATATTGGCTCACGTGATTGTGGAATTGCAACATTGCAGTTGGTTATGAAAATACTTCACATGGATTGATTGTGGAAATACATTATGTGGATTGGTTGTAGTCATGTCATCATATGCATCATTTCACTTGTTTATTTTATTGCTTTATATTTACTTATTGTCATGTATGTGTACTTGATTTGTGTCTTTTGTTATGTATATGCTTTGGAAACACTGGAAATACGAAATTATTGGAAATATTAGAAACACTGGAAATACTAGAATTACTGAAAATATTGTAAACGCTGGAAATACTGAATATTGCTCAAGGCTATGTGTCAATCTCAAGGTTGTATGCCGATCCCAAGGTTGTTTGTCAACTCATGGGTCCTCTTTCTCCTCGTCTTCATCATATGATACATTGCATTTGCTTTATTATGATTGGATTTCTATATTAACTTGTTATATTTCTACTTGCTCTATATCCCATTGCTTATACTTGACCATCCTGTATATACATGTTCTTCTCTGTTTATACTTGTATGCTATATAATATATACTTGTGTTATACTTGTTGTAATGTTGTTTTATTTGTGATATGTATGTATGTATATATATATATATTAGGACTATTAGTGCAAGAGTCGTGGGCTACCATTGTGGGACATTTTCTGGTTGCAGGTGACGTTCCCTTAGTGTGTATTTTGTGTACTTTATTTTCTACTTTGCTCGGTCTGCCTATGTTACTTACTGAGTACAAGTGGATCGTACTTACTTCGGCTATACACTTTTGGTGCAGATCTAGGTTTGAGTACCCCCCATGTTTCTTGATTCGGGCGATTATTAGAGCTTTCAAGGTAGTTGATGATTTTCAGGAGTCTTGATGTCTTCTACTACCTTTCTCTATAAACTATGTCTTTACTTTCATTTCAGAGATAGAGTTTCTCTTCTATTTGGATTTATTATGTATTTCAATGGATTCGAGTTATACTAGATACGTTCTTATACTGTTGACACCTAGTTTTGGGGAGTTATGGTTGCATTGTTATATTTATTTTTTCCGGATTTTTTAATACTTGTATGGTTCAATTTTATCTAGAAGACTTAATGTGGGGGTTAGTATTGTGTTTTCTCCCTTTGTGTATTGGTTAGGGTGAGACTTACTTGCCAAGGTTCGTCGCGACAAGTGCCATCACAACCTTTTGAATTTTGGGTCATGCCATAAAAATTCTTTACACTGACCACACCAAATAACATGCACTAACAAACCACACTACAAAGTATATAACATACACATATAGCATAAATTGTATTAAACTACAGTAGCATCACCCACCTCAAACCAAACTTGCACAACTCTTCTAAGTTGGAGCTTTGTCTTTCCATACATTTTCCACTTGCTCTTAATCTACGACATGTATATAAACATATAATTAATGAAATGACCTACCATGTTAGAAATTATAACTCACAACCAATCCCTAAGGTCAAGTCCATGATCATTCTCTGCCGGTTCTAGGGCTTTTCTTTCATAATTCACCTAAAATTACCAATTCAATGAATTAATTAGTGAATTAACAAAATGTAAGGGTAAATTAATCGTTAATGATCAAAACTCATTAAAGTAGTACATAAATTCCTCCCTTGCAACAGAAAATAATCAAAATTAACCTTAAAACCCTCTCCAAACTTCATAAATTTGAAATTCGAAGGCTTAATTATCTGATATAAGATAACATGGATGAATTTCTTACCATACGAAGTCAATCTAACAAATTAAGGTAAGAATTCCTCAATATTTCCCTTCCTTTGCCCAATAAGAGTTTTTAAAAAATAAACTATTTTGGAGAGAAACTTTAATGAAACTACGACTTTCGCCGCTATGGCGACATATGCCTCTATAGCAGTGTCGTTATCGAACACTTGCTACTATAGCGGTGCTGACTAAGTTTGACCATCACTATATAGGTATGCCGACCGCTATAGCCTCATCAAGGGGTACAGACTGTCCAGTTTTGCCCAAAATTTTCACTTTTCGCAACACACCTTAAACCAGGGACATTTTAAAATATACCTTTTTCATAAAGATCAATTTTGGAAGTTCTACTCACCCAAATTTAATTTTGTAAATTTCTATGAGTTTTTTTATCATCTTATCTAGTTAGAAATCAAACCAAATGCTACCCAATATGCCCAAATTATTTTTGGATTTGCCTAGATCACACCGTGCTTTGATTTTTCTTGAAAGTAGCCTAGCTTGGAATTTATAACTTCAAAATCGAGAAGAATTTTAATATGTAACTTTTTGCAGAAGGTTCATACATAACAATCATTTTTATTACAACAGATATCAATTTACCCATCTTTCATCCCTAAATAATCTAATATGAAAAAAAATAGGGGAAAAATGTGAGAGGTGCATACATATATCCTCAAACAGTTGAGGGTACTTGTCTCGCATATTCTTCTTGATTTTTCAAGTGGATTTTTCAAATGGATGTTTCTTTCATTGGAACTTAAATGAATGAATTTCCTTCTTCCTAAATTTTAAAATATCCCGATCTAGAATCGCTACTGGTTCCTCTTCATACACCAAGTTCTTATATAAAAGAACTAAGTCTCACTAAATGATATTGTCCCTAACCCCATGGTACCTCTAGAGCATAGAAATATGAAATACTAGATGGACTCTTGACAACCCGATAGAAGGACCAACCGGTATGCAATTTGACCCAACTCTTCAAAAACTTCAAAGGCACCAATGTACCAAGAGTTGAGTTTCCCCACTTGTTGAATCTCAGGACTCCCTTTATGGCAGACACCTTAAGCAAAACTTGCTTCGTAACCTTGAAATCGATGTATCTCACCATACGATCTGCATACTCTTTCTGCAAACTTGGTTTGTATAAACTTTACTTTCTCTTGAGCCTCCTTTACCAAGTCAGTGCCCAAAAGTTTACCATCTCCAACCTTAAATCACCCAATAAGTGGCCTGCACATTCTTTTGTATAGTACCTCGAATGGTGCCATATAAATTTTGGAGTGATAGCTTTTATTGTATGAAAGCTCACATAACGAAAGAAACTTGTCCCCATGAGCACTAAAATCACTCACGCAAGACCTTGCCATGTCCTCTAGCACGTGAATCGTCCTCTCCGACTGCCCATCAATTTAAGGGTGAAATATTGTTCCAAATGTAAGCTTGGTGACCAACTTCGTATGCAACCTATCCTAAAATTTGAAAGTTTACTTTGCATATCTATCAAAAATGATGGCAAGGGGAACCCCATGAAGTTTGACAAACTCATTGACTTAGATCTTAGTTAACTGCTGAGATCTATAATCTACCCAAACTAGCAAGAAGTGAGCTAATTTTGTTAACCGATCCCCTATCACCCAAATGAAATCATACTTTTCCAAAGTCTTAGGTAGACCCGCTACAAAATCCATGGCAATGTTCTTCTATATCCACCTAGGTATAGTCATCTTCTGAAGAAATCCCGCAAACCTTTAGTGTTCATACTTTACCTGCTAAAAATTTTGACACTTTAACACATAATCCACTATGTCTTTTTTTATCTCGGGCCACCAACAGAGCTACCTCAAACTATGGTACATCTTGGTCGTACCCAGATAGAAGGACCAACCTGTATGCAATTTGACCCAAATCTTCAAAAACTTCAAAGGGACCAATGCACCAAGGGTTGAGTTGCCCCCCACTTGTTGAATCTCAAGTCTCCCTTTATGGCAGACACCCTAAGCAAAACATGCTTCCTAACCTTGAAATCGATGTGTCTCACCTTACGATCTGCGTACTCTTTTTGCAAACTTGGTTTGTATAAACTTTACTTTCTCTTGAGCCTCCTTTACCAAGTCAGTGCCCAAAAGTTTACCATCTCCAACCTTAAATCACTCAATAAGTGGCCTGCACATTCTTTCATATAGTGCCTCGAATGGTTCCATATAAATGCTGGAGTGATAGCTTTTATTGTATGAAAGCTCACATAACAAAAGAAATTTCTCCCCATGACCACCAAAATCACTCATGCAAGACCTTGCCATGTCCTCTAGCACGTGAATCGTCCTGTCCGAATGCCCATCAATTTGTGAGTGAAATATTATTTCAAATGTACGCTTGGTGCCCAACTCCTCATGCAACCTGTCCTAAAATTTAAAAGTGTACTTTGCATATCTATCACAAATGATGGCAAGGGGCACCCCATGAAGTTTGACAATATCCTTGACTTAGATTTTAGTTAACTTCTGAGATCTATAGTTTACCCAAACTATCAAGAAGTGAGCTAATTTTGTCAATCGATCCACTATCACCCAAATGAAATCATACTTTTTCAAAGTCTTAGGATAACCCGCTACAAAATCCATGCAATGTGCTTATATATCTACCTATGTATAGTCATCTTCTGAAGCAACCCCGCAAACCTTTGGTGTTCATACTTTACCTGCTAACAATTTTGACACTTTAACACATAATCCACTATGTCCTTTTTTATCTCGGGCCACCAACAGAGCTACCTCAAATTATGGTACATCTTGGTCGTACCTGGATGAATAGAATAATTCAAACCATGGGCCTCCAAAAGTACATCACGAATCATATCAGCCAGCCAAGGAACACATAACCTTTCTTTAACCCACAATGCTCCAATTGCATCAAAGGTGGCGTCTGCCACCACCTCACGTACCACTTTAGTCTGGAGTGCAGTCAACCTCTTGTTCTTAAAATTTTGGCTTTAATCTGCTCGACAAATGTTGACTTTACCTTAACACCAGCCAATAATCCACCTCTGTTTGAGACTCCAAACTGTATGTTCAAATATGCTAGATTTTGAAACACTCTAGCTAAAGTTTCCTGGACACCCTTAAGATGACAGACTACCCATACTTACAGATTTTGGGCTCAGTGCATCTGCCACCATATTGGTCTTACCCGGATGGTACTAAATAGTCACATTGTAATCATTCAATAATTTCATCCGCGTCTACTACATTAGATTCAAATCCCATTGAGTAAACATGTGTTGCATGCTACAGTGGTCTATGAAAACCTCAACTTGACACCATAAAGATAATGTCTCCAAATCTTTAATGCAAACACCATCGCTGCCAACTCTAGGTCATGGGTTAGGTAGTTTCTTTCATGAGGCTTCAATTGCCTCGAATAATAAGCAATGACATTTCTATATTACATTAACACAACAACCCAACCCAAGAATAAAGCATTACAAAACACTATAAATTCCTTACTTTCAACCGAAAGTGAAAGGATAGGTGTTGTAGTCTAGAGCATCTTGAGCTTTAGGAATTTCTCATTACATTGGTCCAACCAAAATGACACTTACTTTTAAGTCAAACTTGTCAAGTGCGTTGCAATTGATGCAAAATTCTTGACAAACCTACAGTAATAACTAGCAAGATCCATAAAGCTACTTACCTTAGTCAATGAACTAGGCCGAGTCCAATTCATAACTGCCTCAATCTTCTGGGAATCTACTATCACCATTTTTTGTAAACCATAGGTCCTAAGAATGACACTGAAGACAACCAAAATTTACACTTTGAATACTTAGCAAATAAGTGCTTCTCCCTTAGAATCCCCAAATCTATGCTAAGGTGACCTACATACTCCTCCTTATAATTTCATCAATAACACAACAACAAAATAATTCAATAATAATTTAAAGATGTCATTCATCAAGCTCCTAAAGGTTGTAGGTGCATTAGTTAAACCGAAAGACATCACCGGTAACTCATAATGGATATACCAAGTTCTAAAAGCTGCATTTGGTATGCTCTCCGATCTTATTTTTAATTGATGATAACCCGACCACGAATCAATCTTTGAAAACACTGTTGCCCCCTTTAACTGATCATACAAATTATTTATGCGAGATAAGGAACATTTATTTCTAATTGTAACCTTATTCAGCTGTCTATAATTCATACACTTCCTCAAACTACCATCCTTCTTCTTAACAAAAAGGACCAGAGCATTTCAAAGTGAAACAATTGAATGAATAAAACCCTGGTCGAGTAGTTCCTGTAATTGATTCTTGAGCTCCCTTAACTCTGTTGGATATATTTGATTAAAAAAAATGGATTAGGGAGAGTGTCTCACTCTAATTTAATACAAAATCTATACCTCTATCTAGAAGCATCCCTAATAGGTCTGAAGGAAAGAATCCTAAAATTTGGAAAATACCAAAATAGACTCTATAGAAGGGACCCCACACTCACATCCTAGAGATGAGTTAAAAATACTAAACACCCATTCTCCACTAACATCATGAACCATATAAATAATATAATTCTCACCGACTTGCCCTTATTCACTCCCTCTCACTCTAGTTTATCTACTCTCAGTATACCTAGAGTTACTTTCTTTGTATTAAAACTTAAAACTGTGGATATGGAGATAACCAAGTCATACCCAGAATTACATCAAAGTCCAACATATCTAAAATAATCAAGTCTATCCAAGTCTGAAAGCCCATCAATAATATAGGACAATAACGATAAAGAAGGGTTACTACCTGATAACGCTCAATCTACAGCTCTCGTTTGAGTGTAAAGCGGTCGTTAGCAAATATAGAACCCAACCTGGGTTGGGTGTCGATCCCACAGGGAATAGCTTGGCCAACAAGTAAGTAAAATTACTAAACTTTTGGTGCAAGTCTCGTAAGAAGGGGGGATTCTTGTTTTGCAAGTAATGTAAACAAAAGCTGAAAATAATAAAGTAAAAAGAGAGAGATTGTTACGTTGGTTGTAAACAATGAGAATTGAAGCGTTGGGGTTATGTCCACCTTCTGAGGTATACGTCTCTCTTGGCTATGAGTGTGTAGAATTCTGACATGCAATTGCTTATAGAGGATTGTAGTCGATGGTAAATCCAAGCGTCTCTCGACCTAAACAAGGACTATTTCACTTTAACTCTCTCGAGCTTAAAGCGTGTCTAACGGTACGAATTCTCCAAGAGGTTAGTCCAGTTACGGCACTAGCTTTTTAATAGGAAAGGGTGTCCTACTACCTTGACATTATCTCTTTTCCAGACAAATAACTTTTCTCTCGAACAAGTTAAATGTTAGACTGGCGTATTCTTGCGTTTGCAACCGCAAAGAATGTAGATTTAAGATGAAGAGAATAATGATATAAGCAATATACGTGCCTCGAACTCACAAACTCACAGCAATAGATAGTAACTTATTCGGCTTCCATAACCCCAACAGAGAAGTTTAGTTACCCATGAATGCGAAGGAAATCACGATTGACATTGTTATTAAATCACGATATTGAGTAATGGCGTGTAGATCAAGTGATAGGCGTGAGGCGTGATTCCTTAGCAAGTAACGATTCTCTTGTTGTGGAATTTAAGAATAGAAGAGTAGAAGAAGAAAAATAGAATTAATGGAAAGATTAGAAGAGTTGTAGAGTAATAGAATTGAATTGTAAGATGAGAAGTTAAGAAGATGTAAGAAGATCTCTAGCATGATAGGGTATTTATAATACCCATATCCTAATCCTACTAAGCTAATGAAATAAATAACCAAATCCTACTAGACTAATGAAATCCTTAACCCAAATGTACTAGGTTAAGGTAACATTGTCAAAATCCACATAAAATAATGAAATACATAACCTAATTGTACTAGGTTAATGTATCATTTTCAAAATCCAGCTTTGTGTCTGTAAGTCCCCAAAGTCTTCAGAATTGCTGTTTTAGCCCGGGACAGATTTTCCATGTAGCAGTTTTGGTCCTTAGGCGTGTAAACTCCCTTTCCTTCCTTCGTGAGCTTTCTTTAGCGTCAAGTAAGCCATAAAATGCTGAATTATGCATCATTTATACCTGAAACTTTACTAATCATGTTCGTTATCTCATTTACAGGAAAAAGGACTAAAAGTGCATGAAATATATAATTTGTTCTCAAAACTAGGCTAAAATATGAGCAAAATATATTGATATAGGCGCGTAAATTCGCCTATCATCAACACCCCACACTTAGAGCTTTGTTCGTCCTCGAACAAACTATCATTTCCTTCTAAACATCAACTTAGGGTTTTACAGCAACAACACAAAATATTCGTCAAGACAAGCACAACAATTATCAACAAAGAGTAGCTTTTCGATTATAGGTAGAAACAATTTAACCTCTAGCATAGACTCGTGATGGTGATCAACTCGCATGCAAACGTTAAGGTACAAGAAATCATATATAACTACATAAAACTCATCAACCATGTGTGTCTCACACTATAGTACCCATAATCACTCACAAGTATAGCATATTTTTCAAACATGGGTATCAAAATGTCCTTGCTCTCACTCTCACAAAGAATTCATATGTAGCAACTGATGACCATAGGCTTGCCCTTATTGTAATACTCTACTAAATGTCAGAATGCTAAGCTTAGGATCAAGTAGGTCTTTTGATGGTTGTAATGTAGGCTAAGGGACGGGTAGGACTATTTTGGCCAGGAATAGTGACTAAGTTCCTAAGCGCTTTAATACATCACTTTGTATCATTGACACTTTTTTTTTTCTTTCAACCTTTCTTTCTTTTATTCTACCACCCTTGTTCTCCTCTTTTGTTTTTCAATTTTAAGCACAACTCGCTTTTCAGCTTTCTTTTCCTTTTTCTTTTCACACATACCTCTTATGATAGCACTTTCTTTTTCATAACACATTCAAGCACCATTACCATTTATAGCATCATACTCACCCAATTTTCTCTTATGTTGTCACATGACTTTTTCACTTTAAAGCACTTAGGAGTTTGGATCAAATTACGGTCTTGAAAAAAATTGGATTAGGCTTACATACAAGGTTGTCAAAGAAAATAGGCTAAAGGCTCAAAAGGGTTTAACTAGGATGATGTCCATGGGTAGGTAAAACTGAAGGTAAACAAATATAGGTTGCCAAAGAAATGCCTAAATCATATCCTAAACTTACACTCCTTATTTTCGCTTTGCATACATACCAGGCAAGTTCTAGCATCAGCCACACACATAGAATATACGATTATCTCACACACACAAGGCACATGGTCGACTTGCTTGGAAGTAATATAGACTCTCGACCCAACAAGTGAAGGAATTGAACCACACAATATCACATAATGAGTCACAACTAGAGCCTAAACGTCTCAATAGTCACAATTGTAGCACATACTCTTGTTATAATCTCATGCTGCCTATCAAAATAATTTCATGCGAAGCTAGAAAAAATTTACTACTAAAAAAATGAAACAAAAACAAAGCAAACAAACATAGATGCGAGTAGAGAAGTATAGCATGCAATACCACCACCCCACACTTAGTCGGGACATTGTCCTCAGTGGAGAATAAATACGAAGAACCTGGTCAGTCGGATTCGTCCTCAATGTCGAGGGTCATACCCTTTGCATCGGAATCATCATCAGAGTCGTCATTCTCAGAAGTTCCTCATAAGTATCCCACTTAATTCCAAGAGTGAGTCGAGGTATTTGCAGCGATGAGGGTTCCCCTTGCTCTTTTCGGCCTCTTTTCTTGCCTTTTTGTGAAGTGGTCTTGCTTTGGGTGCCATTGTACCTGAGACTTAAAAAAAATGTTCATGTTAGCATCATCTCGATGGATACAATCTATAAACAACCAGTAGTGGCACCACCCCACACTTAGTTTGTTGGTACAGACTAGTGAAGTGAAAGTGGTCGATTACTCAGACTTCATCGACATATGTTTTAGGGGCTATATTCCAACAAGAAATTCAGATATGTAACACTTCTTGCAATCTTTGAAATACTTTCATGTTAGGTATATCAAGACTTCTTCATAGGGATTACATCATGGTATAGTTTCTATCAATAATCACAATCTCCTATGTCGGTAGGCAACTATAAGTCTTATTCCGATGAGCGAGACATCCCAACATGTAAGTATTCATGTGACAAGAGCATGCAATGTTCATGACTATAGCAATTCCGCAAGTAGTATAACAATGCATCAAAATCAATTTCTAGTTGGAAACAAGTTAAGAGTATCCTAACGTTCATGTTCACTCACTTGGTTTTGTATCAACAATTCAAACACATTAACATCACCAATATTTCTTCAAGATGTAGCAATTCGTAATAGACATAGCAACGTAGCACTTACAAAAAATAGATGAAGAACAAAAGAGTACTTACGTGATTGAAGCCTTTGGAGATGTTCTTGTGAAGTGGGAGAGCAAAAAGAAAAGTTTTGAGATGATTTGGAGAGTATATGCGGCGCCTAGGTCAAGTTTTCAATGTGTTTGTGTTTCAAGACTAAGTCTCCTTTATATAGGAAGAGAATGGGTCGGGTTTTGACCCATTTACAATCGGTTTTGGAGACAAAAATGCTACATATGCGGCGCATAATACTTGGCATAGTCATGGTATATGCGGCGCATTATCTATGGCATAATGGGACATATGCGCCGCATAGTCTATGGCATTTATAGACATATGCGCCGCATAGTCTATGGCATATGAGATACTGAGACCAAATGCCATAGCATAGGCGGCGCATAGTCAAAAGCATACCTAGGAATAGGCGGCGCATAGTGTATAGCACACTAGATTCCTAGACCTTAGGCTATAGGATAGGTTGTGCATCGTTCGTGGCCTAGTTTTACCTAGGCCTAGCCTTCCTCGATGCCTAGTTTGGCATGAGCAATTCTCAATCCATAGCCTTATGCATCACTATTCCTAACTTACCAACTTTACCATACAATGCGTCCAAATCGTCAATTGAAATCAATCTCCTCGTTGAATACCTCTTGCACCTACATTTGCTAAAAAACAATAAAAACGATTAGAACGATGGGTTGCCTCCCATCAAGCACCTTAGTTTTGGTCGTGGCACGACTCTTATTTTTGGATTTTTATTTATCAAAAGCAAAACACAAACTAGAACGAAATGAAAAATGAAAAATGATAAACGATGGGTTGCCTCCCATCTAGCGCCTTATTTATTGTCGTAGCACGACATGGTTACCTCGAGTACTCAGACTTCGTCGAGGTAAATGGAGGATCGTTTTCTAAAAGGATTTAGACGACAATGAGGCTTACCTGTGGGCATGCGATCTTCTTCGAGATGGCTCATACATTTCCCCGGAGAGTCACCAATTATATCATCAATAGTCCAACCCATAGCTCTCTTGTATCTCTTCAGAGCAGAGATGAGAGCTTCTACGTGCTGTTCACTTAAATCATCTGCACTCTCCGGAAGTATATTTCTACTTTCCAAGAACACATACCTTAGATAATCGGGGAGCTCTTGCGATTCTAGTGTTGGTGTCTCGTCAATGGGAGTCTTCGCTGTTGGTTGATTCTTGAGATCACAATCCGGTTGCTTAGGAGTATAAGACTCTATTTCTGTTAGAGCACCCATAAGTTCTTCATAATCTTCATTATCCTCATGCTCAACTTTCAGTGGCGCAACAGACAATGGCTCAACAGTAGGTTGTTTCTCTATAGATAATGCTTTCATATCCTCATGATGAACATCAGCTACAGATAACTCATTCATATCGCTGGGCTGCTTCATGGCTTTGCATATATCAAAGCGGACCACTTCGTCATTAATTCAAAACAAAAGCTCATTATCTTTCATGTCAATAAGCACACTTCCAGCTGCGAGGAAGGGGCGTCCCAAGATTATGGGAACGTCAGAATCCACCTCACAATCCAGAATAACGAAGTCTGCAGGAAAGATAAATGAAGATACCTTCACCAACACATCATTCAAGATACCCACAGGTCGTTTTACCGACCTATCAGCCATCACGAGCCTCATATTGGTTGGTGTTGGATCTCCTAGCCCCAACTTCTTGAAGATGGATAGTGGCATCACATTGATGCTAGCTCCTAGATCGCACAATGCCTTGGCAAAATTCAACGATCCAATTGTGCAGGTAATAGTGAAAGCTCCAGGATCTGCCTTCTTTTGAACTAGCGACCTTGTAACGATTGCACTACAATGATGAACATTATCCGCTAACTCATAACTTGCTGCCCGCTTCTTTGTCAACAGGTCTTTCATAAATTTCGCATACCCAGGCATTTTTTCAAGTGCCTCCACTAATGGAACATTAATGGTCAGCTGCTTTAACATATTCATAAATTTGCTGAACTTTGTATCATCCGCCACCTTCTTCAATCTTTGGGGAAAAGGTGGTGGTGGGTATGGAAGTGTTCTCTCCACAGTTTTCTTCTCCTCTTGCTTCCGTTTTCCAGCTTTTTCAGGCTGCACGTCGTTAAGAACGTTAGGTGAGGCTGCTGCGGCATCCTCCTCTTTCGCCTTGTCATCAATTTCCACTTCTTCGTCAACCACTTGCTTGCCTTTTTCTGAAGTTTCCAGCACCTTACCACTTCGGGTAGCGATGGCCATGCATGACCCATCATTCCTTGGGTTATGCACAGTATAGCTAGGTAAAGTGCCAGCCTTTCTTTGATTGAGTGCTGCTGAAAGTTGGCTCAATTGCTGCTCTATTTGCTTGATTGAAGTGGAATGAGAATCAACTAGTTGTTTCATGGTGGACAAATCATTAATTACCTCAGTAACTCCCGCGCTCATTGCTTGCACTCCTTTCAATAATTTAGCCATCATGTCTTCCATACTTCCAGAATTAGATGTGGTGGTATCACGTCTACCAGGGGGAACGTACAAACCACTCATTTCATTCTTGTTCTTCCAACTACCTTGGTCCATGTTTCCAGATTTACCATAATAGTTCCGACCTTGGTTTCCTTGGGTATTCCCACGGAAAACCCCCTGATTGTTCAAGTAGTTGGCCTCCTCTTCCGAATCAGATTCGTCTCTTCCTTTTAGCGCCACAGCTTTCACTTTTTTGGTCTTCCCTGATAATAAATGCTTTGTCAGAAGATCCACTTGCGTTTTCATGTGCGCTAAATCTTGATCACGTTCTTCTTGTCTTCTTCTTTGGTCTGCAGTCATGCCTATAGATAAAGTGGGGCTTGCTACCTCAGAATCCCTGGTATGCCAAGCTCTACTTTGTTTCGTCATGCGATCTAGCATATTGCTTGCTTGACCAAAGGTGAGGTCCATAAAAGATCCTCCAGCTGCGTTATCCACCACTGGCTTAGTTATTGAATTCAAGGCTCTATACAATATCTCCATGAGGTGAACATTAGTTATGTGATGGTTTGGGCATCTCTCTAGCTTTGTCTTGAACCTCTCCCATGTTTCATGAAGAGCTTCAGTGGGAAGCTGACGAAAGTTGCTGATTTCATCTCTCAATTGTGCCCTTTTGGACGGCGGAAAGAATCTTTCTAGGAAGCGTCTCTCAATTGCCTCCAATTTGTAATTGAATCAGGAGTCAGCCCATTCAACCATAGTGTTGCCTCCCCAGACAGAGACAATGGAAATAGACGTAATCGAATTGCATTCTGACCAACACCAGGATTGTCAAAAGACATGCATGTGGAAATAAAGTTGATGAGATGCATATTCGGATCATCGCCTGCTAGTCCACCAAACAATCCCTTGAGTTGCAATAACTGAATCATGGTGCTTGTGATGTTGAACTTGGCTCCGGGCACTAATGGTGGTGTAATTATAGCTCCAGTGGCTCCGGCACCATCAATATCATCATCATCATCGTCGAAAGCTGGCTGCATAGGTTGGCGATCATGTCTATACCGAGCTTGTCGACCTCTTCTGTTGGCAGGTGTTGTGATTTCAGAATCATGCCTTGGGTTTAGTAACTCGTCATCACCTAAATCCTCATCGTCAGGGTTTGTTGCTCGCCCAGGGTTATCAATGTTTTGTTGGTGTACTTGGGCGGCGGCAAGAGAAGCTAATCTCGCCTGCTCCTGTTGAGCAGCCATCCTTGCGATTTCAGCTTGTGCTTCCATTCTAACAATGCGTTGTGGTTCAGGATTGATTGGTAATAACGGTTGACCAGAACTTCGAGTATGGGGCATGCACAAAAATAAAAACCTGCAGTAGACAAAAGCAAAAACTAAAAGTAAAAGTACGAGAATCTTTGACCAAAGGGTCTAGTAATTTTCACAAACTTAATTGACACTTGTATTCCCCGGCAGCGGCGCCAATTTTTGATAACGCTCAATCTACAGCTCTCGTTTGAGTGTAAAGCGGTCGTTAGCAAATATAGAACCCAACCTGGGTTGGGTGTCGATCCCACAGGGAATAGCTTGGCCAACAAGTAAGTAAAATTACTAAACTTTTGGTGCAAGTCTCGTAAGAAGGGGGGATTCTTGTTTTGCAAGTAATGTAAACAAAAGCTGAAAATAATAAAGTAAAAAGAGAGAGATTGTTACGTTGGTTGTAAACAATGAGAATTGAAGCGTTGGGGTTATGTCCACCTTCTGAGGTATACGTCTCTCTTGGCTATGAGTGTGTAGAATTCTGACATGCAATTGCTTATAGAGGATTGTAGTCGATGGTAAATCCAAGCGTCTCTCGACCTAAACAAGGACTATTTCACTTTAACTCTCTCGAGCTTAAAGCGTGTCTAACGGTACGAATTCTCCAAGAGGTTAGTCCAGTTACGGCACTAGCTTTTTAATAGGAAAGGGTGTCCTACTACCTTGACATTATCTCTTTTCCAGACAAATAACTTTTCTCTCGAACAAGTTAAATGTTAGACTGGCGTATTCTTGCGTTTGCAACCGCAAAGAATGTAGATTTAAGATGAAGAGAATAATGATATAAGCAATATACGTGCCTCGAACTCACAAACTCACAACAATAGATAGTAACTTATTCGGCTTCCATAACCCCAACAGAGAAGTTTAGTTACCCATGAATGCGAAGGAAATCACGATTGACATTGTTATTAAATCACGATATTGAGTAATGGCGTGTAGATCAAGTGATAGGCGTGAGGCGTGATTCCTTAGCAAGTAACGATTCTCTTGTTGTGGAATTTAAGAATAGAAGAGTAGAAGAAGAAAAATAGAATTAATGGAAAGATTAGAAGAGTTGTAGAGTAATAGAATTGAATTGTAAGATGAGAAGTTAAGAAGATGTAAGAAGATCTCTAGCATGATAGGGTATTTATAATACCCATATCCTAATCCTACTAAGCTAATGAAATAAATAACCAAATCCTACTAGACTAATGAAATCCTTAACCCAAATGTACTAGGTTAAGGTAACATTATCAAAATCCACATAAAATAATGAAATACATAACCTAATTGTACTAGGTTAATGTATCATTGTCAAAATCCAGCTTTGTGTTTGTAAGTCCCCAAAGTCTTCAGAATTGCTGTTTTAGCCCGGGACAGATTTTCCATGTAGCAGTTTTGGTCCTTAGGCGTGTAAACTCCCTTTCCTTCCTTCGTGAGCTTTCTTTAGCATCAAGTAAGCCATAAAATGCTGAATTATGCATCATTTATACCTGAAACTTTACTAATCATGTTCGTTATCTCATTTACAGGAAAAAGGACTAAAAGTGCATGAAATATATAATTTGTTCTCAAAACTAGGCTAAAATATGGGCAAAATATATTGATATAGGCGCGTAAATTCGCCTATCATCACTACCACAGACTCACCAACTAAAGTAGACACATAAATAGGGTAATCAAGTAGATCACAAAATAGATTCAAACCCATCACAAATTGAACAGATACATAAGAATATGTAAACCCCAAATCAAATAAAACAGAAGCCATTCAGTCACTAATAGAAATAGTACCAGTGATGACTGTGTCAAAAGTCTTGGCATAAGTCTTTTTCAAAAATGCATAACAATGAGCTCGACCATCAACTTAATGTAATTCCTTCCTTGGTTGTGCTCCTCTCCCTATATTGGCATTTTATTGACCATCCCGACTACCTTTTTGATTTGCACATCCACCCTATAGATAACCCCTGTCATTACTTCCTCTCCTCTTACCTGTTGGAACTATAGATTGGGTCTGCTACTACGCTTGAGCATTCAACTGTCTGATAACACTCCCTCTTAAATTCTCCAATGATACCATAATTATAACATCCTTGATAGAGAAAAGGCCGACTAATATAAGAGTATGAAGTCTCTTGGCCCCTAGGGTCTGCTGCTGAGAAAAAACCTTAGCTGGAAATAATAAAAAATGGAAAGTATGACTAATTAGAATGGGTCAAATAGGTCTATTGACGTTGTCCCTAAGGATAAGACCCACTAAAATATTTAATATTGTATCACTTCTTGGCTAACATATTCGCCTGGCACGCTTGTGTTACCCCTCTAAATTCTTCATATAGTCAGAAACTTCATTAGACCCTTTTCCTATAAAATTCATATGAACAAACAAACCCTGAAGACCATAATTCAAACCTTTAATATAAAGACAAATCCTGTCCTCCTCAGTAGTCAACAACTGAGTGGTATAGAGACAACACATGAAACTTAGCCTCATAGGTTGCAACTAACAAGTTACCCTGTTTCAAAGTTAAGAACTCATCCTTTTTATGATATCGGAGAGCACCAGGAACATAATTTTCTAAGAACAGAGTTGATGTGTGATACACTACAAATAAGGAAACAACACAAATTGGCCCAAAATAGTCCACAAATAGCCTCCTAAACCAAGAGCCCTTTGAGACCAAGTCTCGGCTTCAACAACAAACAACAAGAACAATATATGACAAGAATATCAAGGTGTTTAGACACCAATATAATATCCCATACTTCTATCTAGCTTAAATTCATCCCAAAAATGTTAAAGACTTGTTTTAAAGATGAATCCACTTTTATACATGTGTAATTTTCAAGATTTTGACTTTTTGTTGTGTGGTAAAATTGAATAAGCTTTCCATCGATACCAAATTTTCTTAAATCCGATAACCGGGTAAGAAGTTATGGCGATTTAAGTTTCAGTCGTAAAACAATGTCATTTTAGCCAGTGGCGCGTCGCGCCATAAGCCAAAATGGCTGTCAGTTTACAGTAAGACTCCATGATTACACTGAGTCACAGAGGGCTCCTAAATCCCAATTGTCTTTTTTCTAGTGAATCTCCGCAATGTCTTTGCGTCGCGCCAAACTTCCAGGTCGCAAACAAAGTGGCAACGCGATAGCTCCGCATCGCGACACCATGCAGATTCCCAATTGTCTTGTTCCAGTGGCCTGGCGTGATAGTGGCACATCGCGCCAAGGATGAAAATTAGGAATTTTCTAGTTTTTGCGATATTAAATCCCAGGGGCCGTTTGGTCTTTTCCCATGACTTCAATTCCGCCCAATTACAGGATTTAACCCTAAGAGTTCCCTATTTTCTCACTTTTGCATTAGTCTCTCAAATTAAAATTAACTCTATTCAAGAAAAAGAACCCTAGCTCTCAAATTCCAGGGCCAAATCACAAGAACTCTCCATCAATCCTTCCAAATTCATTAACTTAGGTATGCATAGTATTCATTCATGGATTCCTTTTGTCCATGAATCCCAAGAATCAATCTTTAAACTTTGAATTGTTATATTCATGCTATGTGTTGTTATGTTCATGTGGTTGTTGTTGTTGTATGATTCCCAAGTTGGAATCATTATGTGTTTTTATGAAAATATGTTAGCATGTGAGTTGAAAACCATGAATTTTAGTTGGTTATGATATGTTAATTTGATGATTATGCCATTCCCTAAGTCATGCACCCTAAGTGTTTGACAATATGCCTAAGAGACTAGAAATTATGTAATATGACTCAATTGTGACTTAAGTGAAGGATTCATAGTTTACCCTTATGTTCAAATGACTCCCATGCTATTGATGTGCAATGCAGAAGTTTGTTGGGATGCTCATGATGTTAGAGTATGAAATTATGACACTGAGTATATGCATTCCTACCATGTACAAGATTATGATAACTATGTACTTCATAAAATCCCCAACTTATTGTATTATGGATTGTTGATGTTGGTCGTGTATCCAAGAATGTCATGCCTTGTCAGTTTCCTTCTATCGAGTCCTGGGGGTACTTGTACCCAAAAATTTAGTTGTGTGCCTAGAGCTAGTGTCATGTTTTCACGATATCCTCAGTCAAGCCATGTTCAGTAGAATTTAGTCAGTAATATGACTCAGGAAAACTCAGTAAACTCAGTAATCCCAGTAAATCTCAAAAAGCTCAGTACTTCAGTAATCTCAGTAGTATCCTATCAGTCAACAAAACTCAATAAACTCAGTTTAGTTCAGTTAATCATGTTCAGTGGCTATTCATATGGGAGTAGGATTTAGCACCTAGTGAACCCAAGGATGAGGACACACACTGACAGTTAAGGGTGTGATCCTTAGAAGCAATCCTTACATTCCAGAACGATGTAGCCAGCATAGGTTGAGACATTAACACTGATAGATAAGGGTTGATGAGGTAGATAAACACTGTCAGATGAGGTTCCACCATTCTCTTTTGGGACACTGTCAGATGAGGGTCACCCACAGCTTGTCTTTACCAGTGGCGTGATATTGACACCCTTCTAATTGGGGTTACAGATTGGACCCCAACCTAGCTATATTGATTTATTTGGGGCATGTCGGTTAGATGACTACTTCCCATAATTACAGTTTCAGACTCAGTCTCAGTAATAGAACTCAGATAGTTCTTCAGAATTTCAAGACTATTAGATACAATTAACTCAGAATAGTACGAAACTCAATTAGTTTCAACAGAACCTATACTGTCAGAAACAGTCGCTCAATATCAGTTATATCAGTTACCAGTGACTCATGTTATCCGTAATTAGACTTAGTAGTCAGTACCATCACGAATTCAGTCACAGTTACTTATTCATACATGTATTCTCACGTTCATGTTATACAGTCAGTTAGCATTGTTCATGCATTTGAACCCTTTGCATTCAGCCTACCTCACATGCATACCAGTACATTAAATCGTACTGATGAATTTGCACTATGGTGTTTTATTCTATACCATAGGTTCAGAAGCATGAGCTCCAGAGCATAAGTAGTATTCCAGTACTCAGCAGTCAGAGTCAGTAGTGAGTTCTCATCCTTCAAGGACATGATCATTATTTTATCATCTCAGTACTTGGTTTATTTTAGTAGTTGGAGTTAGTTAGAGACATATCCATCAACTCTTTATTCAGACAGTTAGAGGCTTTTCAGACTATCATATTCAGATAGTTTATTTACGTTGTTTTAGGTATTTCATACCCCATCCAGATGTTATGTTCTATTAGTTTTGTTATAGTTTTGAACCTTATGGCCTTTCAGTCTTTATTTTCTCATTTATACAGTATTTTATGCAGTGTTCAGGTACAGATATTATTCATGGGTTAGCTTGTGGTCCTTCGGGGTCATAAGCACCATGTAGCATTCCGGGTACCAGATTCGGGGTGTTACACCAAATCAGCGGACAACAAACTAAGTTAACCAACAATAAGATGAAGAACACAAGATGAACAACAATAACATTGAAACAATAACAAATAAACGATTACAACATAAATAAAGGGATAGATATATAGACCAAAAGATGGTATAATCTTAAGAACCCAAGAGCCTATTCCACTCTTGGACCCTTAACACTACACACAACATTCACCTATCTCCTATGTAGGCATAAGAGGGACCTCGATCTCCCAAGCAACCAATATTTTTAGGCTTGAATGCAACATAAGTGAAATCAACACTTGTGAATGCCCTAGTTACAAGTTTCGGCCATAGGGGCCTTTCTCACAAGAGAGAGTATTTCACTGTTACAACTTACAAATATAATTCAAGTCTAATAAATAAAACCCTAAATTATTCTATTTATAGTAGGTTACAAAATAAAGTGTGAAATGTCCAAAATGACTCCTTAGTCAAATACTTCAATAGGCGCCCTTGGAGTGCTATGTTTGGACAGTTTTGGTGTATATTTAGGTGATCCTTTGCACTTCATTTGCACACACTAGGTATTGGGTCCAATATACGCCCTCATAAGTCCATCTATGTGATCGTACTCATATCAATGTGCCATTATTTCATGGCACTTTCGATGCTTAAAATAAAAAAATGCAAGTACTTACATCATTTTGTTAGATATGATATGTTTTTATTGTTGTGTTGCAGGAAAACAACGTTGGAAATGAGTGGAATAAAATAACAAAAATATTTTCAAAATGTGAAGTCTCTGCCTAGACAACGAGTCATTGGGTGTCACTACGACTCATCGTCTAAGCCATACGGTGAACGATGAATAAAGTTTAGAAAGAAGATAAAGTCTAAGTTGGCTATGACTCGTAAAGATCGACTACTAGTCGTAGGGAAGAATTATTCTAAGAAAACATAGTGGAAAGTTCTAAGAGTTTACAAATTGGAGTCCAGCGAAGATGAGACTGAAGACTAGTCATAGTGCCAGGCTACAACTCGTATTATTGACCGTTTTGAGCATTATGAGAAAAGATCTGAAAGATGAAATTTCATTGGAGAGATAATGAGTCCAACCAATAACTCGTAAGAAGACATAATAAGTCATCACCACTGAGCACAAAAGATACGAAACGAAGCTGACAATGAGTCATTGCCAGTCCAAATTACTCATTGCTTAAAGCATAGCCACTGCCGTCCTTCTTTTCCTATTTTGTTTTGGTTAGGATTTTTGGGTTATTTTGAGAAACTAGAAATATCCTTATGACCTTTTTATATTATTTTACACACTCTTTATATTCACAACATTATATTGATTCTAAGATTTGACTTCTGATCTTAGAATTCATTGTTGTTAGTTTTATGGTTGATTATTAATTTGAGATTATGAGTTTATTCTTAAATTTTTGTGAGATTATTCATATGCCTTCTTTCTTTAATTCAATGGATGTTCTTGCAAACATGAGAGACAAAACCACCTAACTAGGGTTGTGGGAACCTAGCTGAATAACAAATTAAGGAAAGTGTAAAGTCATTCTTGATCAGTATTTATGCATGTATTATGATCTTCTTCAGTTTGGTGGCTTTCTTAATGACTTCAGAAGTTAAGAACCTGTCTGTATTCGAGATCAACTTCATAAGAGAGGATGAGATTAGGGAAAAGAAGATTACAACAGTAATTTGAAGTTACCAACCCTCGTCTAATTAACTTCACAACCAAAAAGAGATAGTTAATATAGGATCCAAGACAAGGGTTAGTAAGGCAACACTCTGAGACTTACAAACTGAAGAGTGAAATTTACCAAAGGCTTTCACAAGACGGTTGGTGATACATATCTTGTCTGATTTTTCATACAAGACATTGAGATAGTTTGATGGATCATGATAAGTCTACGGAGTTAGAAAGGTGGGAGAACACAATCCTAGTATTCATCTCATACTGATTTCAACCTAAAGCGATCAAGATTTGCAACTACTTCACCATTTTCACAAAATCCCCCATTTACTTTTCTGCACTTTTCAGCTACTTCGGTAAGTTCGTGAGAGATATTCGACCTATTCCCAGTGGGTTTGGAACCAATCCTTATTTTGGTTCTTTATTTGATAGTGATTGTTTAATACTTTCTTAGAGGTAAAATTTGGACGACGACAAGAGTATAAAACAGCTCTCAAGTCAATGACGACAAAATCGATGACCAATAATTTATGTACTCTCTCTACCATTGCTTAACATCTTGCCCTAGTAGAAAGGTCACAAACTTAACCACATTTTGCTTTACAACACCCATCTTATGTAATTTCTCAACAATTAATAATGAACTAAAAAACATCTCAAACTCAGTACACTAAAAGTTAAGTGGTTTCATCTTTAAAAGCTTTCTCAACAGCTCATGCTTTGTACCAATCATCACCAAACCTAAATCAAATAAGGAAAAGCATCGGTCCCGAAAGATTTATCCATTCTAGGAGCCATAACAATGGTAGGACGAACAATCGAAAACTAGCAAGATGGTACTGTGAGTGTGCCTCCAGTCCTCACTAATCCACCTAGAAAAGCTAACACCTACTGAAAAATCTCCGCGAACATAGGGGGTAGTCCTGCAACCCAGGTTGAGCCGTTACCTCTGACTCCACTCCCTACTTATCGTTCAACAACACGATCCTAAGGTGGGTGAGTGTAAGACCCCGCAAAATCATAAGCTTAATTTAGTCAGTTAATGCTAGGAAAGGGGTCCCAGACTTAGAAATTTCAACTAAGTGTTTGCATTTAGAATTTATTTAGTCTTCTTAAGTTGGAGATCCTATTTTACGATCCTTATGACCTTAAAATATTGGATTATAGTTTAGTTCATGATCAGGAATGTCAATAGGTGTTCTCGGATGAGTTTTGGAATTTTCAAACATCATTTGAGGCATGTTTGGAAATCAGAAATAGGGGATCGACGTGATCTCGATGTGGCGCATCGCCTATCACATCGATAAATGTTTTTCTCAGCTCCCAGTGCTAAATTTTAGTGAACCGATGCAGCGCGTCGGGCTATGCATTGCTGGGCACATTATTAAGTAATTAAAAAGTCGTATCCTCAGGGGTAATTGGGTCATTTTCCCACCTTATTCAGCCCCAAAACACAAAATTAAGTCATTCCTAGGGCACAAGTCATTCATTCATCACAAATTGCTCTCAAGAACAAACCCTAGGGCCTTTGATTTCAAATTCGGCACTCAAGAACTCACCATCAACCTTTATTAATTCAAGTACGAAGGTATGTGAAGTGTTCATCCAAGGGTTTCCTTCCACCTTTGGAGCTCAAAAAACACTTTTAAACTATAAGTTAGATAATCTTGTGAAATTCCATGTTGGATGTTGAATGTATTCGTGATTTTGATGTTAATTGGATTTCTAATCCATGGTTTATTACAAGTTTCATGTGAAATTATTTATCATGTGGGAAGTATCATGTGAATTCATGTTGAACCCTTGAAATTGTAAATTGGGATTTGAAATTATGATGCCTACATGTTGTTTAGTATCATGTGCATAGATTATGTTTTCCCAAGTACTTGATAATTACTCATGTGAACTAAAAGGTAAAAATCATGTCATTCTAGCTTATGTGTAAGTTTATATCTTACAAGGGTTTGATAAAATGTCCCTATGAATGAGTTAGGAACAAGTGCACTTGGTTATGCTTTTTAAGTTTATGCTATGCTTTACTTTTCATGCTATCAAGTCTTGGGGGTATTCAATACCCAAAAATCTTGATATTTACCTAGAGCTATAGTAGTTACAGAATAGTCTCAGTAGAGTCACAAACAGTTGTACTTAGTAATCATTCACAGTTTCAGTTCAGTATTCAGTCCAGACCTCAAGTAAACCCAGTCAGTTAACAAAACTCAATAGTATTCTGTCAGTCAATGAAACCCAGTAAAATCAATTCAGTTAGACAACACGATCAGTAACAATTCAGTCAAGCCTAGTTCAGTCTAGAAATTAGATCTGTGTCTATTCAGTTGGGAGTAGGATTCAACACTGAGCGAGTGCAGGGATAACGGTTTCCCCGTCAGATAGGCAAAGTTGTTAGTAGCAGCCCATGTACTCCAAAACTACGTAGCCAGTGTAGGATATGAGAAGTCACCCTTCTGTTTAGGCTTGACTTACTTGCAGGGGTCACCTGTCAGTTCAGGATCGACACCCTTAGTGCTTCGGGATAATACAGTACACTAGTTTAGTGGATCCACACAGCCAGTGCCAGTACCCTTGGCAGGTTATTGACACCCTTCCAACTGGGGTTACAGGTTGGACCCTAATCTATTTGGAGAGGGGTATGTCGGTTAGATAACTACCTCTCATAGTTTTGGTTTTAATTTCAGTCTCAGTACAGAACTCAGTTTAGCTCTACATATCCAGGACTGTCAGACACAATCATCCAGCTCAGTGTAGAACTCAGATCAGTTCTTCAGAATCAGGATTGTTAGAAATAGTTATTTAGTTATCACTAATACAGTATCAGTAAACTTATATATCAGTTAATCAGTATTCAAAACTCAGTATTCAGTGTTATTATGACCCCTGTTGCTGTTTATTTATTTATGCATGTACTCTCATTCAGTTATGTTCCTGTTACTCAGCCAGTTATTGCTCATGCATATGAACCCATGCATATAAGTCTACCTCACTTAGGATACCAGTACATTCAAAGTACTGATGCATACTTCTTTTTGTGCTATGATGTCTTATATCATAGGTTCAGACACATGGGCTCTTGACCGTACTTAGCAGCCCAGCCTATCAGCAGCAGACTTAGGTATGGTCCTCATAGTTCGAGGACAAAGTCATTATTTTAGTTTATCAGTAGTTCAATAGTCAGAGTTAGTTGGGGGATTGTCCTATCAACTCCATATTCAGAAAATTAGAGGCTTTCAGACTAGAGTACTTCAGACAGATATTTTAATTTTTCAGTGTCCATTTATTTGTATTTGTTTTTAGTTATGAACCTTATGGAGTCTTCAGCCTAACTTCCACATTTATTTTAGATATATTACTACTACAGTGTTACTATTATTCAGTGCTCATAACAGGTACTATTCATGGGTTAACTGGTGGTCCTTCAAGGTTGCTAGCACCGTGTAACATCTAAGGTATAGACTCGGGGTGTTACAAACTTGGTATCAGAGCCTAAGGTTCAATAGAGTCCTAGAGAGTCTGAAATCCATATCAAGTAGAGTCTTGTGCATGGGAGTGTAGCGCACCACACTTATGGACAGGAGGCTATGAGATGTTTTAGGAAAAGTTTCCTTTATTTCAGTATTTATGTCGTGTGAGAAAGCATAAGCTCAAATTAAATTCTCAGGCTAATCCTTTTCTTCTTTCCATATACAAAACATACCTCCCAAGAAGAACAGAAGAAGAACAAGAAATCAGCTATCCCCTCAACTCGTTCAGGCAGATCCTCTAGACAAGCATGTCTCCTATGCAGAATTCAGGGATGCATTTACCACTCTAGCCAATTCAGTAGTAGCCTAAAATGAGCACCCAACTGTCGTTTCGGCTAACCCATTGGACAATACTACTCCATATAGAATTTGAGACTTCACCCAATTAAACCCTCCATCATTTACTAGGTCTAAGTCAGATGAAAACCCACAGGAATTCCTTGATCAGGTGCAGAAGGTCACAAATATTATGGGGTTGACGACTAGTGAGAGTGCAGAGTTGGCCGCATATCAGTTACAGGATGTGGCTCACTCATGGTCCAAGCAATAGAAGGTAGAGAGGGCTGCAGATGCAGGGCTCATAAAATGGAAGGAGTTCACCACAGCTTTCCTTGATAGGTTCTTCCCACTGAAGTTGAGGGAAGCTAAGGTTTTGGAGTTTATAAACCTGAAGTAGGGAAATATGACAGTACAAGAGTATTCTCTTAAGTTTACTCAGTTAGCTAGATATGCCCCCCGTGTGGTAGCAGGCAACAGATCTAAGATGAGTAAGTTTGTGTCGGGTGTGTCTAACAGTGTGGTCAATGAGTGTAAAACCACAATGCTTATTAAGGAGATGGACATATCCAGGCTTATAGTTTATGATCAGCAAATTGAAGAGGATAAGAATAAATGGATAGAGAGGGAGAACCAGACAGATAGAATGAGTAGCTTCAACTTCGCCCAGCCTAAGTTAGGGGGTGGAAATCATTCTCAGTTTTGTCCTTAATTTCATCAGAGGTATTCATCCCCAACACTCTCTTCAGCCAGTGCCCCAGTACCTAAATTCAAAAATGATAATAGGGATAGGGCACCGGGCTCTAAGTCCCAAGGCAGTGTTAATAGTGCCCATACGAATTCTCTATGTAAAAAATATGGCTGACACCATCAGGGTGAGTGTAGAAATGGAAGTGATGTGTACTTTGGGTATGGTAAGACAAGCCATAGAATTCAAAAGTATTAGATAGTTGGTCAGAAAGGTAGGGAGTTGCACCAACAGGGCCAGTCCCATCAGTCATCAGTTCCAGCCGGTCGCCCAACTCAACAGGGTGCCGCTTCCAGTGCTACCAGTGGTCAGCATCCACATAGATTATATGCGCTTTACTCCCAACGAGATTAAGAAAGTTCTTCTAATGTGGTCACTAGTACGTTACAATTTTATCATTTATATATCTACGCTTTACGAGATCCAAGAGTTTTTTGTCCTTTGTGACTCCCTATATAGCTATTGACTTTGAACTCGGTCCTAAAATCCTAGCAGAACCTTTTTTAGTCTCTACCCCAGTGGGTAAATCTATCATAGCTCGACGAATATACAGGATCTATTCAGTTATGGTATCTTAGAAAGATACGTCAGCAGACTTAGTAGAATTAGAGATGACAGATTTTGATGTCATTCTCAGCATGGATTGGCTTTATTCGTGCTATGTCTCAGTTGACTGCAGGAACAGAATTGTCCAATTTTAGTTTCCTAATGAACCTATCCTAGAGTGGAGGGGTAGTACTTCAGCACTTAGGGGTCAGCTTATTTCTACCCTTAGGGCGAGAAGAATAATATCCAAGGGATGTGTCTATCATCTTGTCTAAGTTCAGGACTCTAGTTTATATACCTCTAATATTGAATCAGTATCAATAGCATGTGAATTTTAAGATGTCTTTATCAACGATCTTCTCAGAATTCCTCCTGAGAGGGAACTCGACTTTGGATTAGACCTTCTTCCAGATACTCAGCCCATCTCTATCCTTCCATACAGAATGGCTCCAGTAGAACTCAAAGAATTAAAAGAATAGTTGAAGGATATCCTAGATAAGGGATTCATCAGACCCAGAGTATCCGCGTGGGGTGCACAAGTTCTATTCGTGCATAAGAAGGATAGGTCTCTTCGAATGTGTGTTGACAACCATCAGCTAAATAAAGCTACGGTCAAGAACAAGTATCCACTTCCTAAAATCGATGACTTATTTGATCAACTTCAGGGTGCCATTTACTTTTCTAAGGTAGACCTCAGATCAGGCTATCATCAACTTAGAGTTAGAGAATGTGACATTTCAAAAATAGCTTTCAAAACTCGGCATGGTCACTTCGAATTCTTAATCAGGTCATTTGGTCTTACCAATGCCCCAACCACTTTCATGGACTTGATAAACCATGCGATCAAGAAGTACCTGGTCATGTTCGTCATAGTCTTCATTGATGATATTCTTGTCTACTCTCGTAGTGAACATGACCATGAAAGCCATATCAGAATAGTATTACAGACCCTCATAGCCCATCAGTTGTTCGCCCAATTCAGTAAGTGTGAATTTTTTCTAATGCCAGTTTCTTCCCTGGGCCATATCATTTTCGATAATGGCACTAGAGTTGATCCCCAAAATACCAAAGTAGTAAAAAACTGACACAAACCTATCTCTTCATTAAATATCAGGATCTTCTTAGGCTTGGATAGCTATTCAAATGGTTTGTTGAGGGATTTTCATCTATTGCATCCCCTATGTCCAGATTGACACAGAAGAAAGTCAAATTCCAATGGTCAGATTCTTGTGAGAAGAGTTTTCAAGAGTTGAAGACTCGACTCACAACAACCTCAGTTTTAACTTTACCAGATGGTTCAGATGGATTTGTGGTATATTGTTATGCTTCCAGAGCTGGTTTAGGGTATATTTTGATGCAGAGAGGTAAGGTCATAGCCTATGCCTCTAAACAGCTTAAGCCCCATGAGAAGAACTATCCCACTCATGATCTTGAGTTAGTAGCTGTAGTATTTTCCTTAAATATTTGGAGGCACTATGTGTACAGAGTGCACGTTGATGTGTTCACCGACCATAAGAGCCTGCAGTATGTGTTCTCTCAGAAAAACCTAAACCTCTATCAGAGAAGTTGGATAAAGTTGTTGAAAAACTACAACATGAGTGTTCTATATCATTCGGGCAAGGCCAATGCAGTGGTTGAATCTCTCAGTAGGAAGTCTATGGGTAGTGTTTCTCACGTGGAAGATGACAAGAAGAAGTTGGTCCAGGAAGTTCATCAGCTTGCCCGACTAGGTATCCGCTTAGTCGATTCAGCGAAAGGTAGTGTATGGGTGCAGAGTAGTTCGGAATCATCTCTGGTTTCTGAGGTGAATGAAAAGTAGGATAGGAATACTAGCCTAGTTAAGTTGAAAGAATCAGTCAGAGATCAGAAGATAGAGTTTTTCTCATAAGGGAGAGATAGTATGTTGCGTTGTTAGGGTCGGCTATATGTGTCAGGTGTAGATGACTTAAGGCAGCAGATTCTCATAGAAGCGCATGGTGCAAACTATTCGATTTATCCAGGGGCCACCAAGATGTACCGTAACTTGCGGGGAGTCTATTGATGGAGTGGGATAAAGAGATACATTGTAGAGTTTGTAGCCAAGTGCTCGATGTATCAGTAAGTTGAGATTGAGAACTAGAAGCGTAGTTAGTCTATATAGGAGTTTAGTATTCCCACATGGAAATAGTAAGAAGTGAACATGGACTTTGTGATGGGTTTGCCTCATACTCGTCGTCAGCATGATTCCATATGGGTTATCGTAGACAAGATGACCAAGTCGGCTTATTTCTTACCAGTCCATACCTCTTATTCAGCCAAGGATTATGCCAAGCTCTATGTTAGAGATTTGGTTAGATTGCACAGAGTTCTGTTATCCATCATTTTAGATAGAGGTACGCAGTTCACCTCTCATTTCTGGAAAGCATTCCAAAAGGGTCTTGGTACCTAAGTCCACCTCAGTACAACCTTCCATCCTCAGACAGATGGATAAGCAGAATGGACCATTCTGACTTCTGAAAATATGCTAAGGGCATGTGCCATTGAATTTAAGGGTAATTGGGATGATCATTTTCCCTTGATTGAGTTTGTGTATAATAATAGTTACCATTCCAGGATTCAGATGGCTCCATTTGAGGCGCTCTATGGGAGCAGATGTAGATCTCCCATTGGTTGGTTTGAAGTAGGTGAGTCTACAGTGGTAGGGCCTGACTTGGTATTTGATACCTTGGAAAAAGTTTAGTTGATTAGGGAAAGGCTTAAGACAGCTCAGAGCGAATAGAAATTATATGTCGATGTGCGCAGAAAGGATCTCGAGTTTGAGATTGAGGATTATGTGTATTTGAAAATCTCTCCTATGAAAGGATTAAAAAGGTTTGTCAAGAAGGGGAATATCAGTCTGCGATATGTTGGTCCTAACCGAATTCTCAGTCGTTTCAAAAAGGTAGCCTACGAGCTTGAGTTGCCTTCAGACTTAGCTTCAGTCCATCCAGAGTTTCATGTCTCCTTGCTGAAGAAATGAATAGGTGACCCAGCAGTTGTAGTCCCTATAGAGGGTATAGATGTTCAGAACAGTCTCTCTTACGAAGAGGTTCCAGTTGAAATCCTTCATTGAGGAACAAAGAAGTCCCTCTAGTCAAAGTTCTTTGGCGGAATCAGTCCGTTGAGGGATCTACTTAGGAAGTAGAAGTAGATATGTGGACCAAGTATCCTCACCTCTTCTCCGCAAACCCAGACTCAGCTCAAGGTAACAGTCTTTCCTTGAACTTACTTAGTTCCATGTTCAGATCTCCCTTATGAATTTGATATTAGTCTAGTTTCATAGCATTCTCATATCATGCATATCTTCATGAAATAGCTCGGTCATGTTTCATGTCTCTAGAATTCAGTTATGCATGTTCAGTGTAAAACCTCAGTGTATTAGTAATCTCAGTCATGAAATCACGCTTCAGTTGTGCATGTCCAGTATGTGAATTCAATCTATCAGTATTCCCAACTCAGTCAGTCTCATTCGAGGACGAATGTTCCCAAGGGGGAGATATTGTAAGACCTCGCAAAATCCTAAGCTTAATTCAGTTCGTTAATCCTAGTAAAGGGGTCCCAGACTTAGAAATTTCAACTAAGTGTTTGCACATAGAATTTATTTAGTCTTCATAAGTTGGCGATCCTATTTTACAATCCTTACGACTATAAAATGTCAAATTCTTGGTTGGTTCATGATCAGGAATGTCAATAGGTGTTCACGGATGAGTTTCAAAATTTTTAAACATCATTTGAGGCACAATTAGAAATCCAAAATAGTGGATCGATGCGATCTCGACGCGCCACGTCGCCTATCGCGTCGATAAATATTTTACTCATCTCCCAATGCCAAATTCCAATAAGCCGATGCAAACTCGACGCGTCGCACCGGCCATTACGCCAACCCCATCGATGCAAGCGCATCGGGATGCTCATTGTTGTGCATGTTTTTCAGTAATTAATAAGCCGCATCCTTAAGGGTAATTGGGTTATTTTTCTATCTTATTCAGCCCCAGAAACACGAAATTAAATCATTGTTAGGGCAAAATTCATTCATTCATCACAAATTGCTCTTATGAACAAACCCTAGGGCCTTTGATTTCAAATTCGAGACTCAAGAACTCACCATCAACCTTCATTAATTCAAGTACCAAGGTATGAGAAGTGTTCATCCAAGGTTTTCCTTCCACCCTTGGAGTTCAAGAAACTCTTTTAAACTAAAAGTTAGACGATCTTGTGAAATTCCATGTTGGATGTTGAATGTATTCGTGATTTTGATGTTAATTGGATTCCTAATCCATGGCTTACTACAAGTTTCATGTGAAATTATTTATCATGTGTGTAGTATTATGTGAATTCTTGTTGAACCCTTGAAATTGTAAATTGGGATTTGAAATTATGATGCCTACATGTTGTTTAGTATCATGTGCATAGATTATGTTTTTCCAAGAGCTTGATAAATTGCTCATGTGAATTAAAAGGGAAAAATCATGTCATGCTAGCTTATATGTAAGTTTATATCTTACTTGTGTTTGATAAAATGTCCTTATGAATGAGTTAGGAACAAGTGCACTTGGTTATGCTTTTCAAGTTTATGCTATGCTTATCGAGTCCTGGGGGTATTCAATACCCGAAAATCTTGTTGTTTTCCTAGAGCTACAGTAGTTACAGAGTAGTATCAGTAGTGTCACAAAGAGTAGTACTCAGTAATCAGTCACAGTTTCAGTTCAGTATTCAGTCCAGACCTCAAGTAAACCCAGTCTGTTAATAGAACTCAGTAGTATTCCATCAGTCAACGGAACCCATGAACTTAGTTTAGTTAGATAGCACGATCAGTAACAGTTTAGTCAATCCTAGTTCAGTCTAGAAATTAGTTCAGTGTCTATTCAGTTGGGAGTAGGATTTAGCACCGAATGTGTGCAGGGATGATGGCTTCCCCGTCAGATAGGCAAGTCTTTAGTAGCAGCCCCTGTACTCCAGAACTACGTAGCTAGAGTAGGATATGAGATGTCACCCATCAGTTTAGGCTTGACTTACTCACAGGGGTCACCCGTCAGTTCAGGCTTGACACCCTTAGTCCTTTGGGACAATACAGCACACCAGTTTAGTGGATCCATACAACCAATGCCAGTACCCTTGGCGCAGTGTTGACACCCGTCCAACTAGGGTTACAGGTTGGAACCCAATCCATTCGGAGAGGGGCATGTCGGTTAGATAACTACCTCCTATAGTTTTAGTTTCAGTCAGTCTTAGTATCGAACTCAGTTCAGTTCTACATACCCAGGACTGTTAGACACAGTCATCCAGCTTAATGTAGAACTCAGATCAGTTCTTCAGAATCAGGACTGTCAGAAAAGTCACTCAGTTATCAGTAATACAGTATAAGTAAACTCAGATATCAGTTAATCAGTATTCAGAACTCAGTATCCAATGCTATTATGACCTCAGTTACAGTTTATGTATTCATGCATATACTCTCATTCAGTTATGGTCATGCTACTCAGCCAGTTATTATTCATGAATATGAACCCATGCATATCGGTCTACCTCACTTAGTATACCAGTACATTTAAAGTACTGATGCATACTTTTCTTTGGTTCTATGATGTCTTATATCATAGGTTCAGATGCATAGGCTCCTGACCATATGTAGCAGCCCAGCCTATCAGCAGCAGACTTAGGGGTGAGTCCTCATAGTTCGAGGACAAAGTTATTACTTCCGTTTATCAGTAATTCAGTAGTAGGAGTTAGTTGGGGACTTGTCCCATTGACTCCATATTCAGTCAGTTAGAGGCTTTCAGACTAGAGTATTTTAGACAAATATTTTAGTTTTTTAGTGTTTATTTATTTGTATTTGTTTTCAGTTATAAACCTTATGGTAGCTTCAGCCTAACATCTGCATTTACTTCAAATATATTACTACTACAGTGTCACTGTTATTCAGTGGTCACAGAAGGTACTAGTCATGGGTTAGCTGGTGGTTCTTTGGGGTCACTATCATCGTATAGCATCCAGGGCGCAGAATTGGGGCATTACAGGGAGGTGATACTGACCTTTCAAGGGTCTTACAATTGTTGTTTGAGCTCCACCCCTGATGGCCAGTGTAGGGACTGTTGGCTTGATTCCATTGAACCTAGTAATTATCATCTGTTGACAAAAAAATAAAAATGATTAGATACTAACTAGGATCACTAGATACCAATTGGAATTAAGTTATAGCACAAAAGAGACAAGAACGATAGATTTCCTAAAGCCCTAGCCTCCCGAAGAAAAATACAGACGTTTTCATTTGGTTTTGCGAGACTATACTGTACCTATTTTGGTACGACTAGATCGACGGATCTAGTCTCTGATATCAACTTTTTCATAATCCAAGCCCATTATGAGTGGCGCACATACTACTCTCTCGATGGGAGAACCATCTACCCCAAAATACCATTTTGAAATCAACACTTAGAAGTGTCAAGATCTCATCCATCAATAAATAAATTCAACACTAAATCAAAGTAGAAGTACAAATAAAAGTGAAATATTGTACTTATACAAACCATCCCTAGGACCGAAAAGTCGTCCGTACCAAAACATCTATGATTGTCAAGAAGGGGATACAACCCCAAAAGATAAAATAAAAACATATGTCCGGAAATAAAGAACTATGTTAATAAGAAGAGATTCCATCGTAGCCCGGATATACCGCTCAACCTGAATTCTGAAATAAATTGCTAGAATCATAAGTGAGGTCTCGTAAGAGGCGCTGGAATATGTACTGCACTCACAAAAGTAAGAGCAGGTGTAGTATCAACGCATAAAAAATAATAGTGTACTACTAGGGCCATTTGGCCAACGAAAAATAAGAATATGAACACAACCAAATTATTGTATGACAAGCTAATCCATGCTCAAACCATCATAAACTTAGCACACTAATTACCAAATATGCAGTTTAGGATTTCAAAAAACTAGTCAACATATTATCACCCAGTTAAGTTCAGTCAAGCCAAGTCAAGAAGTTAACCATTATCAACAGTATTAAAATATTATATGGTTCACTCATGAAACCATCAAACTCACCCGATACTCGTACATATGCTCTATGAGTAATACATCTACCCTCTAGGTATGAGTAATAACCTGTGGAAATATTCCAATTATGAAACATCCCATATTTAACAATGAGGCATGTCAAAATCATACAACATAAAAATCTTTTACATTGATCGCATGAAACAACATGCACTAACAAGCCACACTACAAAGTAGTTAACTTGAACATATAGCACAAATTTGATTAAATTATAATACCATCACCTACCTTGAACCAAGCTTGCACAATTCCTCTAAGTCGGAGCTTTGACCTTCCAGTGCAATTTTTGCTTTGTCTTGATCTAGAACATCTATATAAATACATAATTAAAAAATTACCTACCATGTTGGGAATTATAACTCATACCCAATCCTTAAGGTTAAGTTTATGATCATTCCCTTCCCATTCTAAAGCTTTATATCGTAATTCACCTAAAACTTCCAATTTCATAGATAGATTAGTGAATTAATGATATGCAAGGGTAAATTAACTATTAATCATCAAAATTGATTAACTTATTACATAACCTACTCTCTTGCACCAATCATCCCTAAAATCCTATCCAAACTCAATAGATTTGCAATTTTATGGGTTTCTGATACAAGTTAACGAGGATTAATTTCTTAACTTTACAAAGCTAAATAAAGAAAATCTAGTGAGAATTATCCAAAATCTCCCCTCCTTTGTCCCAAGACGAGTTTTAGAAAATATACTATTTTGAACAAAACTTTAATAAACTGCGACTTTTGTTGCTATACCGGCGCGGACCAAGTTAGACTATTACTATAGTAGTGTGCAGGCAGATATAGCGACGTTGATAATACAGAATATCCAGTTTCTCCCAAAATTCTCACTTTTCACAGCACTCCTTAAATCGGGGACATTCCAAATAATGTGATTTACGCTAAGATTAATTTTGAGAGTTCTACTCAACCAAATTTAATTTTGTAAATTTCTACAGGTTTCTTATCATTTTAGCTAACTAGAATTGAAATCACATACCAACCAATTTGCTCAAATTATTTCTGAATTTTTGCAGACCACACTTTGCTCCAATTCCACTCAAAACTAGCCTAGCCTTGAATTTATAACTTCAAATTAGGATGAATTTTAACGCGAGACTTTTAACGGAAGGTTCATACATAATGATTGAAATGGTCTTATAGGTTAAAAGTAGAGCTTATGCGTTAAAAGTATATATGCATAAGTTTAAAGAAACCCAAACATTAAAAGTTAGCAAGGGTTGAAAGTTGGAGCCTATGCATTAGATTAAACATAAGTTGAAAGTTGATTTTTCCTTTAAAGATTGAGTAGAAAAATTGTTACAAAATTATTTGAAACTTATTCTCCACATGTCGTATGTAGACTTCTATTTTTTACCCCAAAAAACTCTTCAAATTGGTTGCAACTTTTGAACTCGCGTTGCACATGTCTCTCATCCTCGTTTATCCACAGGATCATTGAACTGTTGGCTTTGATACTACTTGTTGGTTCAAAATTATCAAGGCATCATGTGAAAGCTAATATAATTGTAAACCTTGGAGACGATAAATCAAATGACAAATAAAACTATACTGATACATAACTTGTTGATACGGTTCATACAATTGGGCTACATATTAAAAAATAAATAAATAAATATAAAATATATTAGAAGAAAATCTCCTCCTAAACAAAACTCTTTGATGACTACATTGTGAATGCTATTGTGTTCTTAGTATGAGAAAAAGGATATTCTATTTATAGAGTTCCAAAAATTTTTCTCTAAATAAGAAATAAATCAAATATAGTAGCATTTTATACTTTTATTTTAGAAAAATTAAAAGTAATTATAGTATTACTTTTATTTTTCATAAAAAAAATAAAATTCAAATTTGATAAGAAAATCTAATGCAAAACCTCTAAGAATAGCTATATGTCCTCATGAGGATGGTCCATCCAAATGAAGCCACACAGTTCCATGATCTCATTATTCACCAATCCAGTAATCTTCTAAGGAAGGGTATTGAACCTGATCTAATGGATGGGCAATAGCTATGTCTTTCAATATGTGAAGTCACAAAAACTTCACATTTGGCCTCTCTTTTGTACGTCATTTGAGGTAATTTATATATATATATATATATATATATATATATATATATATATATACCTTATCTAATGGATATGCTATAGCTATATGTTGAGAAAATACATAATTACCCCACTGATGTTGGCCGAGATTTTCAAAAAGACACCTAAACTTTGAATTCGACCCATTACCCCACGATTCTTACTTAATCCATTGCAAACACACCATTTTTCGCTGAATCTCAGTCATAACAAGGAGAGTGAAATACATGCGCCAATCAGGTACTTCCACGTGTCAAATACGTTTAATTTATATTTTTTTAATAAAATTTTACTTTTTATTTAATTTAACACCCCACCCCCTCTTCCCCCACCCCACCCCATCCAACAACTCCCTCCAGCAGCTCTCCTCCACTCCCCACCTCCATTCAGCACCCCCAACCCCCATCCAACACTCCCACCCCATCAGAATCCCCCCCAAACACCCCAACCCCCCCCCCCCCCCGTCACCATTCTCTCCCCGTTTATTTTTTTTTCAAATCAATTCAACAAATAATTTTATGATTGAATTGAGACTTTTATGATTGAATTGAGTTTTAAAGATAGTTAAATGATATGATTTAACTAAAAAATTGAGCTTTAATAATATAATTTTTTTTTAAAAAAAAGCTTCAATGGAGGAGCTTTAATGGTGACATTGTGTTGAAGAGCTTTAATGGTGTTGAAGAAGATATTGTGTTGAAGAACAAATGGTGGGTAGTTAAATGATATGATTTAGTTGTAAAATAAAGCTTTAATGAATGATTTTAAAAAAAAACTTCAATGGAAGCTTTAATGGTGAATTGAGTTGAAGAAGAAAGAGTGGGTGGGGGGTGGGTGGCGGAGAGGGGGTAGGGATAATTTTAAAAAATAAATAAATATTATTTTTTTAAAATATAAATATAAATTATATATTAAATTATTTTACACGTGGCAGCTTTTAATTGGTCAAAAAAGTCAAATTCAAGCCCTTTCACGTGCTTGTGGCGAGTGTATACACGCAGAGTGTCAAAATGATGTGTTTGCAACGAAATAAAGAAGAATAGTGGGGTAATGGGTTGAATTTAAAGTTTAGGTGTCTTTTTGCAAATCTCGACCAAGATCAGGGGGGTAATTATGTATTTACTCCTATATGTTTTAAGGCGTGAAGTTAAAAAAACTTCACATGTAGCCTCTCCTTTGTACGTCATTTGATATAATTGTAATATATTTATATATATATATATATATATGGAAAAAATACCATGCTATTCAATATGATTTCGTTGAAATTTGAAGGCTCTTAATTTTACAGTTGTTTTTAGAGTTTAGACTCCCAATATTCTTCGGGTTAGTGGGGTAAATAAGGCATGGATATATTAGGAGGATGAAACGAGGTTGTCCCGGTGGATGTTATTTATAAAACTTTTTTTTGCTTTTTTACTTTCATTATAAGAGTCAACTTTCTCACTTATAGGTCGTTTGGTATTGGTACTTGGGACAAAAAAATAATTTGAAGATAAAATTTGAGGATAATTTGTGTGAGCTATTTATTAATTGGGGAACTATTTTATTTCAATATTTATATACTAAAATGATGAGATTATTATTTCATATGAATAGTGTAATAAAATAAGTAAAATTTACGTAAACTCCGACTAGTTTGCCCATATTTACATGTTATCTCGATTTTTTCAAATCCTCATAAATTTTTATTTTTTTATTTTAGATACATACAATGTAAGCAAGATACAACTTAATGATACATCTTATTATTTAACCATTTAACAATTAACCCAACCAATCATCTAGATAAACTAAAGAAAAATCTCCCAAAAACGGTAATTTGTTAGTAATTTTAATTTTTTACAAATTCATTTTCATAATCATTTTGCAAACTAATTCTTCTTCTCTTATTTTTGGGGTTTTTTTTATTCTTTTAGAACTATTTGCAATGATTGTTTCAGTGTTATTACGTAATTCTGATATTTAGATTAATGATTTCAAGTACGAGGGCTATAAGAGTGATTACATCGTTGAAGACGAACATGTTACTTATGAGAGATTAATTTCGTCCATTGTTGTAGAACTTGAAAATGATAAAGTAGGAAACAATTGAGTTACGTTGTTGATAGTAATGAAACTCTATTGCTGATTCATAATGATATTGTTGTAAATCTTTATATTGAGGTTAAGAAAAGTGTGTCTAATTTTGAAATGTATCCAGAAATCATTACCACAATCGATAAAGTTGAAAGGAGATGTTTTTTAGGGTGAAACTGAGGTATTTATGCGTTTGGAGAATTCTTATAAAGAAGTTGCAGAATTAATTGGTGATAATTCTGATTGTTTGGATCCATTGTCTTTGTGAAATGTAAAGTTGAACAAGATTATTTCAGATTGCAATAATTGTAAAGTTAAGGTTGGTCAAATTTAGAAGGACAAGAAAACTCTGACTTGTATTATGGCAATATGCCATTGAGCATTCTTTCAATTTCAAAGCGAAAAGATCTGACAAAAAAAGTATGTATCATATTTCAATTATTAGAAGTACTTCTGTATCTCATGTTTTTAAATTATGTATCTCAGTATAAGTTTGCATGTATTACATTTTCACTTTAGAGTTGTTGAAATTATCCTATCCAAATCCAACGTATGTCATTAATATGTTATACTGTTATATAAAAACTAATTTGATTTTATGTATCTCTTTTCTATAATGTTAATCTAATACTTAAGATACATGTTATTCAAATTTATTAAAAAGAGATACATAATTAATATACAAAATATTTTTGATCAATATAGAAGTAAATATGAAGTTGAATTATTTTGATGTTTATATTTTTTAATTAGCATAAAAAGTAAGTTGAGTTGTCATACAGCATAGGAATTGGAGATTTTATTAATCATACATTTGCATATATTTATTTTGTTACATATTTTGATTTTTTTTGTATGTTTGCAGTTATGTCCTAAAATATTGTTCGGTAGATTGTAGTTGGATATTCAAGGAATCCTGTAGAAAGGGTTAAGACCTCTTTAAAGATAGGTTTTTTCATGATTTTCACACATGCCCTTTGAAATATAGAGTGTTCACACAACATCAAGCTACAGTTGCATTTTCTAGTGATTTTACTGCTCTGAAACTGATCAATCACAAGAGAATACACACACCAATGACATAATTGATGCTATTAAAAATGCTTTTAGTTTCAACATTAATTATCTGAGGGCATAGAGGGCGAAAGAACGTGCATTTGAGATGTTAAGGGGAAAATCTGCAGATGGTTATCATCAAATACCTAGATACATATACAGGCTTAATTCTGTTTATCCCGAATCCCATATTAGAATGCATAAATCTGAGAATAACAAATTCACATATCTATTCATAGCATTTGTAATACCCCAAATATTCCTAGCTCAGTTCAGCCCTTAGTATGTGCCTATAGCACTTAAAATCTGAAAATAAAGCTAAGAGTTGAGAGACTTATCCATTTTAACTCCCTTTCAACTTCGAAGATTTTTAAGTCGACCTTTCGAACTTTATGACAATGAATTTTGAATTGAATCATATTCAAGGGTGTAAGTAGCGTGTCTCAGGTAAGTTTCGAATTTTTCTGACGAGGGATGGATCATATTTGGATTTTAGATCGTGTCTTGGTGAGTAGGCCACCGCATTGCAGTGGAGGCCAAATCAGCAAATGTCAAGTTCCAGTAGCTCACCGTGATTGCACCGCATCGCGGTGAAGCTCAAATCGATAATTTTTATAAACCAGTGAGTCACCACGATTCCACTGCGTCTCGTGGGTATCGTGATGACCCACCCACCGCATCGCAGTGAGGCCTTAATCGACGTTTTAGTTCTGAATTTTAAATTTCAAGGGCAACTTAGTCTTTTTCTACACCCCCCAAAATCATGAAAACAGATGATTGAACATATTATTAAGCAAAATATGCTCATTATTCATCAAATCCTTCTTAAAGAAAACCCTAGGCTCAACATTAACTTCAAGAATCCCCAAATTCCACCATTGTTTTTCCAAGGTAACCCCAAGATTCAAGGTTTCCAATTCAAGATATTCAAGAATCAATCTTCAAGAGCACCAATAGGAACTCAAAGTTCAAGCTTCTTTATCTAGTCCAGTAATTAAGGTATGTGGGGTTATGAACAAGGGTAATCCTTCCACCCTTGTGCCCAAAACTTGATTTTAATTATATTTTACATTGATTTACATGAATATACATGAATTTTCAATTTAGGGTTCATACCCAGTGATCATTATTTGAAGGTTATGCTATTACAAGAGAATTGAATAACGATTTGCATCTCTATTTTTACATGTCCATATGTTTGAATTGTTTTACATTTAATGAGAATTGAATTTCATTTTATGACTAGAATTGTGCAAAACTCCATGATGTTGGGTATTTACTATGATTCATGATAATTTGCCTTGAGATTGAAATATGGGTTATTAAGCCCTAGCTTTGAGTAAACATGTTTTGAGTAAAGATTATAACATGTTTATGATCAGTTTTGAGTAAAGATTTGATCTTTTGATCTTTAGCTAAAGATATGGAATCCATCCATAGCTCAAATATCAGTTTTAAACTATCAAATGCATAATCAGCTTTCAGTATGAATCATTATGTCATTTAAAGTGGATTTCCTATAGAATGAACATACAGATTAAAGGGAGTAGTATTTATCACCGAGCAAGAAGTGTGGATTTAGCGCATCCTACTTTTCTAGAACTATGAGCCAATGTAAGTACAGTTAATTCCATTGGTATATGGATGACAGTTACAGATGTGATCACTTAGCTCCGGTTATACTCTCTGGCAAGAGTATAATACCTCTCCCCAACGTGAGGTTTTTCCCTTAGGGGAACTGGATGTTGGACACTATAATAGCTCATATAATGTATGTCGGTTAGAAGAACCTCCCTACAGAAAAGAGTAATCCTTGCAGAACAACTTTTTACAAGAATTTCCTACTAGTAAAGAATAATAGTAAAGTTCTAAAGATAGAATACAAGTACAGCTTTTAGAACTAAGCGTGATGGCTCAAAATATTTATACAATATGCTTTCATTATTTATGATTGATGATTTTTCAATTTTCAGTCGTTCAAGCCAATGTGAGTCATTACATCTAACATGCATTTCTTTATGGTTTTTGATAAACTTTGATATATTGTTTTACCTATGCATTCACCCCCGCATGCTCAGTACATTCTCAAAGTAATGATCCACATATACGTCTATGTGTTACATTGTTTAATAATGTAGGTTTAGGTGCTCAGTCCCAGCAGTGTGAGTGATTTCAGGTATCTCTATCTACATCCCGATAGTTGGTGGGTCCTCATGGTTCAAGGGGCCCTTTATTCAGATTTCCAGCTTCCATAGTATTTTATTAGTTGTTTTCAGTTTAGCTCGAGTCAGTTGGGGGTTTGTCCCAATGGCTCTCTAGTTCTTAGTAGTAGAGGCTTGTCGGACTGTTAGCGATAATTCAGACATTATGTTCAGTTGATTTTAGCTCAGTTCAGATAATTCAGTATTTCAGTATTCTTACTTGTTTAAATTACTTTGATATGAGTTCCAGACTTAGTACAAGGCTTACAAGATTATCTTGAGACTACTCGTAGTCTTGGGCACCATGTGACGTTTCGGGACCCATATTTGGAGCTTTACAGCATTACAACCATTAATGAGAAGATTTCAATTTTGCTGGCTGGTAGTTGTAGTTGATGTGGCATATTTGAGTGGAGCATATAAAGGGACATTTGTCTCGGCAGGTACATAATATTAGTTCTTTGATATATTAGTTTGATGTAATCTCAAACTATATTTGTATGATGATTTTATTTTTCCAATCAAATTTAATTGTACTAGTGACAAAAAATTTTGATTTCCAAATTGTAGGAAGCATATTGCTGATTGTGTATGGTGTTGTTGATGCAGAAAATGATAATTGATGGACTTGGTTTTTTTAGCAGTTTAAATGTCCATTTAGAGCGCATGAGATTATGTGTATTGTATTCGACCGCAATAAAAACATAATGAAGGTTGTTAATATTGTATGTCCCAATGTTTCATATCTTGCATGCATTTGGCATCTATGAAATAATGTATGTACACACTTTAGAAAGAGCAAAGATAGAGTTAGCAAAATTTTCTATGCTATGTCTAAGGCATACTAAAAAGATGATTTCTATTTTTTTGAATCAAGATGGCAAGGTGGATCAGAGTATAAAGTCATATCTTGAGAATGTTGGTTTTGAAAAGTATGCAGGAGTGTATGCACCTATCAACCGTGGCTAAATTATAACTTCAAATATAGCCGAGTGTATAAACGAAAAAATTAAAGAAGCACGTGAGTTGCCGATAATACATTTTCTGGAATAGGCAAGAAAATTATTTGGTAAGTGAAATTACAAAAATAGAAAAAGAGCATCTTATACAAACACATCATTGATAAACGATTTGAAGGCATTCTTCAGCTAAATACTTCAAAATCTTCTCAGTTGAAGGTTAGTTATTTTGTTTACTTTTGTTATTAAGATTACGTATTGTTATTTTGATATTTCAATATATTTTTTAATTGATTAAGTTACTGTGAAATTATTTTCAATATATTTATATATGAAGTTTTAAAAGAGATACAAATATTCTGTTAAAGAAGAGCTTTTTGTACCATCGTGATAATACACTATCTTTAATCTTGTAGGTTAGTTCTTCATCAATGTATGTGTACTCTGTTTATGATGACGGAAGAAAATACATAGTATGTCTAGATAGGAGGACTTGTAATTGCGGAAGATTTCAATTGGACGAGATAATATGTCAACACGCAATAGCAGTTCCTAACAGCAAGTAGGTAATAAATATGAAGCCTTATTTCTCCAAGTATTACTATTCAGAAACCTCAATGAAGACATATGAAGTATCGATGTTTTCAAAGCCAAATAAGAAAGATTGGATTATGCCACCAAAAATTAAAACGAAGTAGTCTTACCACAAAAATATAAAAGACCACCTGGAAGGCCAAAGAAAGGGAGGCACAAGAAATCAACTGAAACTCTTTCATCAAGCAGTAATTATTGTGGGAGATGTGGTTATGAAGGTCACAACAAACGTACTTGTAATTTTTTTCCAAAAGAGGAGTGAAACACTAGTACTTTATTAATTTTGATTAGATATTGATACTTTATTGTTTATGAAGTTTAATTTTGTTTTGAGATGTTTAAGAATATCATTTGAATGAATAAAATTATTATTTTTATTTTCATAAAATAATTTTTCATACGAGTGAATACGTGTGATAGTATCATGTTGGAGTATAGAAAACTATACATTTAACTGATTGTTTATCATGTTTTAATACTTCTCTCAAATATTTTTTTTGTGTCTGCAGATATTAGATACATAATTTTTTTAAACATTTAACATATTTTAAATGAATATTAATGAAAATATATATTAACCAGAATGTGCAGAAAGTTAAATTTCTATAATTTTTCAATTAGATTAATAATTTTTTTGAGAGACACATATAATCTTGATAGAATCGTGTATGTATAAAATCACATGCATGTATAATAAGCAAAATAGATACAATATATTTAACTAACAAAATAATATGTATCTCGTACATTGATAATAAGTTTCTCATGTACATATCACATATGTCACATTTATTTAGAGATACATATACTAAATTGGTTAAATATGCATAGATACAAATTTATCTAAACATATCTCTTATATGTATAATTTATTTTGATATATTTTATAAAATGTCTATCTTACATATTTAATAGTTTTATCTCTTATTTGGAAATTTGTATCTCATAAATAAGTGTAAAATTAAAACTTTAACCGAACATAAAAAATCATCCACTTTAATCAGTAGCCACAACAGTTGGTTTCAATAATAAGTCTCTCATATACCTGTCACATACTACAGCAGTTGGGACATGAACCCAAAGGAACCAATTGAATTACTTCTTAGTAAAACAAAATATTCAGACAAAACATGCCTACTTTAGTTAAACAAAAAGTAACATCCATAAATTCATGTTAAAAAACTATTATTGATATATTTGTATATGAAAAAGCAATAACCATAAGTCTCTCATGTACACATCACATATGTCACATTTATTTAGAGATACATACACTAAATTGGTTAAATATGCATAGATACAAATTTATCTAAACGTATCTCTTATATGTATAATTTATTTTGATATATTTTATAAAATGTATATCTTACATATTTAATAGTTTTATCTCTTATTTGGAAATTTGTATCGCATAAATAAGTGTAAAATTACAACTTTAACCGAACATAAAAAATTATCCACTTTAATCAATAGCGACAATAGTTGGTTTCAATAATAAGTCTCTCATATACATGTCACCTACGACAGCAATTGGGACACTAATCCAAAGGAACCAATTGAATTACTTCTTAGTAAAATAAAATATTCAAACAAAACATGCCTACTTTAGTTAAACACAAAGCAACATCCATAAATTCACTGTAAAAAACTATTATTGACAGATTTGTATCTTAAAAAAAAACATAACAAAATAACTACACCTACTCAAAACTAACTATGTCTTTTCATGCAATTGGTGGAATGAAGGTTGGTTTAGGCCTAGACGGGTCGTCATTGTCACTTAATTAATTGTTCTCCACCATATCGATTCCATACTTTCATAACAGGGTTGCATATCTCAAGCGATGTGTCATGACCCAAATCGATTGGTTATGATGACACTTGTCGCGATATATCTTAACAAGTAAGCCTATCACCCAAAATGATACACGACGGAAAAAGGACAAAAATACCCTCAAGTAAAGGCTTCTAGAACAAAGTCGAATCACCAAGTATAATAAATGCGGAAAGAAGCATAACAATGCAGCCATAACTTTCAAAACCTGGTGTCAACAGTATAAGAACTACTAATACAAATCATGAGTCAAATACATCAGAAATAACCACACAGGGTCAACATCTGTCTTTAAATATAAATAAAGACATAACTACTATAGAAAGATAGAGGTGAACTCCGAACGCATGAATATCCGACCGCTATCTTGATTATTCTGAAGGCGCTTGAAATCAATCAATCTAAGGGGAACTCGATCTAGGACCTGCACTAAAAGGGTACAGTAGGCGTAGTACAGTCAACTTGTACTCAGTAGGCATCATAGACCGACCAAGCAAAGTAGTAAATAAAGCATACAAACTAAATATTAAGGGCACATCACCTGAAATCAGAAAATGTCCCACGACGATAGCTCACACCGCTTGCACTAACAGTTCTAATATATCACAATTATAACAACAACGTTGTATGTAGAACACAAGCATACATTATATCGCATGCAAGTAGAAACAAAGAAGAACATGTATATACAAGATGGTCAAGTATAAATAATAGGATATAGAGCAAGTTAACATATAATAAGCCAAGATCAAAATCCTATCACAACATCACTCAGGAAAAAATAAATGCAATGTATGAGATAATGATGATGCATAAGGCTGTCGCATAGTCTCCATATACTTGTACAAAGCTAAAGCTTTCCAATGTAGGATCCATGGAGGGTTCGTTAACCCATATACTACCCTGTATACACCTATATAGCAAAAGTTTCTCGATGTAGGACCTATGGAGAGTTCGTCAACCAGTATACAATCAATGTCCATGACTTGTCTCCACATATCCTTCGAAGAGGTCTATAAAATTCGATGTTTCCAATATTTCCAGAATTTCCAGTATGTCGAATATTTCCAATATTTCCAAAGAACATACATAACATGAGAGACAAATCAAGTGGGACCAAAAACAACAACAAGTATATACGAAACTTACAACAAACACGTGAAAGTATGCATATGATGCCATGAGGACGTAATGTTCACAATCACTCCCTACGAGTATTTACACAACCAACCACATGATGTATTTCCACAACCAACCACAATGATACATTTTCACAACCACATTAGCCAATATCCGCTCATTAATTCCAACCATCCATAAATTTCCACATGTTTCATATGCCTACAAGTATGAATATATCACAATACACCAATTATTTGCATATATTCAATAGGTATTTTCAACAACACAGTACAATTATTTGCATGAATTCAAGGCAATCAACATTATATAGGACCCCACACGGTCACATATATCACCTAATATCTCAATATTAATAATTACATAAGATATAGGCCCCCACATGGGTACAACACATAGACAGCTATTGTTTAACATTAGTTTTCACCCTTAACATGCATTTTGTACCATCATTAACTACCTATCCCAGTCTAAAAGAGTAAAGCAATAACCTCCTCGAAGGTCAAAATCGGTCCACAACACTTTAACCACAAAACCCTAATTCTCACGAATGGTCCCTAAATCAAATTAAACCAAGAAATATAAAATTTATTCGTCAAAACAAAGCCAACTATTTTCATATTGACTACTTTTGGTTTGGGGTCAAAACGGACCCCCGAAATGGATTTTTCAAAAAAAAGAACAAAATAATAACTTTGCTTCTAAAACGTATTTTCCATATTTTAGGAATCTACAGCTGAAAACTCAAGTCAAATCAAGTCAAAAACGAGGTTCAAATCGAAGAAAATCCATTTTAAAGCTTTATCAGATAAAATCATCAAAATTTATGTTAAAATCAGGAATCGAAGTTGTTTTGAAGGTTAAATTGATGGAAAACTAGTAATTATAATATCAAAACATTATTCAAGTGAAATTGGGGTTTAAAGTCAAGCCCTAAGATTTTTGGAGTTTTGAGAAATTAATAAGGAATTAGTGTAGAAAAGGATGAAATATCACCTTAAATCTGTAATAGAATTAGGAAATAGAAGTTAATCTAGCTTCCCAAGTTCCCACACGCTTCACTTTTAAGTTGTAATACTATTTTAAAGTTTAACTCTCAAGAGGCAAGGTGAAAGAATGGGAAAAATGGGCCAAAAAATAGGGCTAAAAGCTATTTTTATATTGCAGATTTTACACCCGATTTTTAAGTCCCAAAACGAACTTCGACGGGGTGCCCGAAATTCGTTAGGAGTCCAATATATGCAAACAATCTATGTAACCATACTAAATTCGATGCTCCATACTCAATGACAATATCAGAATTTCAAACAAACATCATTTTTACAAAGTTAACCCTCGAAACCCAAAATAGCAATTTACAAACCAAGGGTCGAAATGAGATTTAAAAGTCGTAAAATCACATCAAACATGTTACTATCCTAAAATCTACATTTCGAATTAGCTGTCGTGGTCCATTCAATCATCCGTCACAAAGATCAAAAGATATCCACGGAAGACCAAAATAAACCTCTCGAAGCCACCAAAAACCACAATATCGCACAAAAGTCACCAAAATGCATCGAAAATTGTTCCAATCACCCCCACACCCCAGAAATACCACAATGCAACTACCAAGATGGTAAAAAAGTTAAATCACACAAAATAAACAATTTTACATGTTTCATCAAATTCTCTAGTAGTTGTATCATCCACCACTAATTCTACTTTGTCCTCGAACTAAGGCAAAGAAATACGTGAATTAACAAAGAGTTGGGGATAGGAACTATGCATATTATACTCGACCTCCCAAGTAGCCTCATCTACTAATTGATGTTCTGCTGAACCTTAACCACAACGATAACTCTAGAGCACAACCACCTAACATCGCTAGAGAAAATAGAGATCAGCTCCTCAATAAAGGACAATCGCTCATCTAACTGAACCGACTCCCAAGGAATGACATGAGACTCATCGAGAATGTAATGGCTAAGCATAAAAACATGAAAAATTAGATGAAATACTGATAAATCTAGAGGCAAAGCAACTCATAAGCCACATCACCAATAATCCAAATAATCTCAAATTGACCAATATACCGGGGGCAAAGCTTTCACCTCTTCCCAAACCTCATCGCACCCTTCATGGTGAAACTCTAAGGAAAACACAATCACCAACACCAAATATCAAGTCTCAAAGCCTACGATATATATAACACTTCTGCCTACTCTAAGCCGCTAAAAGTATATACTGAATGATCTGAACTCTATCCAAATACTCATAAAGTAAGTTTGTATCTCGAGGTCTCACCTCTGAATCATCAAACCAACCCACTGGCAAGCGACAATGCCGACCATACAATGCCTCAAAAGGAGCCATATCAATACTATAATGGTAGTTATTATTATATGCAAACTCTACTAAATCCAAATGTTTCTCCCACTGGCCACTAAAATCCATCACACAAGCGCCGAGCACATCCTCCAAAACCTGGATAGTCTGCTCTAACTGACTATTAGTCTGGGGTGAAATGTCATGCTAAGATCAGCCCGAGTACCAAACTCATTCTGAAAAGTCTTCCAAAAGTAAGATATGAACATAGAACCTCGATCTGAAATAATGAACATCAGCACACCATGCAAGCACACAATCTCATGAATAAAGATGCGGTCCAACCTCTCGGCACTGAAAAAGACTTGAACCAAAATAAAATAATATAACTTGGTCAATCGATCCATGATGACCCAAACACTGTTAGAACCACGAGATATATAAGGCAAACCAATCACAAAGACTATGGTGATCCATTCCCACTTTCATTCGGGAATGGGTAACCTCTGAAACAAACTACTAGGTCTCATATACTCGGCCTTTACCTGCTGAAAATATAGCCAACGATCCACAAAATCCACTACATCTCATCCCATACCACCTCACCAGTAGTGTTGTCTTAAATCACGATACATCTAAGTCACACCTAGATGGATGGAATATCTGGAACGATAGGACTCTTCCAAGATCAACCTAATCCAATCATCTACTCTTGGCACACAAACTCGTCCCCAATCCTCAAAACTCCATTCGAGTCAAATTAGGCTTCCTTAGTCTCGCCACTCAACATCATATCTCTAATCACCTCAATCCAACATCATCAAACTGATGAGTCCAAATCTTCTCCATCAAAGAAAATCTAGCCTCCATAAATGCCAAAACACGCCCAAAAATATCAAGCCTAACCATCTGAACCTCTAAGGCTAAAGGCCTCTCCTGGGTCAAAAGATCTGCCAAGATACCCATGCTAGACAACTTCCAGCTCAAGGCATCTGCAACCACATTAGCCTTGCTCAGATGTAAGAGAATAGTCAAGTCATAATCCATAAGAAACTCAAACCAACATCGTTGCCTCATATTAAGATCTCACTGGGTGAAGAAGTACTGAAGGCTATGGTGATTTGAGAAAATCTCACAAGGGACTCCATACGAGTTGTGCCTCTACAACTTCAAGGCAAACATAATTGCACACAACTCCAAATCATGGATAGGATAATTTCTCTCATGAGGTTTCAATTGACGAGATACATAAGCAATCACTTGGCCTTCCTGCATCAGCACAATACTCAATCCAACACCCAAAGCATCACAAAGCATGGTAAAACCCATGCCTCCCTAGGCAAGTTAGTATAGGAGCTAAAGTCAACAAATCCTTGAGCTTTTGAAAGCTCGCCTTAGTCAACTTAGTTAAAGGAGATGCAATAGAAAAGGAACCTTCAGCAAAACGCCGATAATAACCTACTAAGCTAACAAAACTCTAAATCTCGATGGGCAAAGTAGGTTTAGCTAATCACAAACTTCCACAACCTTAGCTAGATCGACCATGATACCTTTCTTAATCACCATATGACCCAATAAAGAAATAGAATACTATAAAAACTCACACTGAAGCATAATCCACAAATGTTCCTCATAATCAGTCTCACTCTTGGAATAAACAAAGATATCATCTATATATACAATAATAAGAGAGTTGAGAGATGGTCGAAATACCTAGTTCATTAACTTCTGGAGCGTGGCAAGGGCTTTGGTCAACCCAAAAGATATGACCAAGAACTCATTATGACCATATTGAGTCCGAAAAGTTATCTTTGGTATATTCGATGCTCTAATCCTCAACTAGTGATTTCAAACCTCAAATTAATCTTTGAAAACACTGCAACACCCTGAAGATGACCGAATAAGTCATCAATATGGGGAAGAGAATACTTATTCTTAACTGTCACCTTTTTCAACTATTTATAATCAATACACATCAGTATAGACCAACTATTTTTCTTTACGAACAAGACAGTCACACCTTATGGCGTTACACTAGGTCAGATAAATCCCTTATCCAACTAATCTTTTAATTCCTTCAACTCGGATGGGGCCGTCCTATAAGGAGAAATTGAGATGATCTTGTTTTCCAACTCAACATCAATAGAAAAATCAATATCACGAGCCAGAGATATACCAAGTAAATTATAGGAAACGCATCCATAAACTCATGAACAACAAAGGCAGAATCCAAGAAAGTAGGTGAAACAATACTAGTATCATGAATATGAGGCAAATAAGCTAAAAATCCCCTCTCAACCAAACTATGAGCCTGAACATAAGAGATAACCCTCTTGGGACCTGAATGAACCATACCCTTCCAAGCTATTCTTGGCACACTCGGCAAAGCTAAAGTCACAGTCTTAGCAAAATAATCTAGGATAAATTGATAAAGAGCTAACCAATCCAAACCAAAAATAACATCAAAATCAATGATATCTAACATAAGCAAATCTACCCAAGTCTCATGCCTATAAAAAGTTGCAATACAAGATCGGTACACCCGATCCACCAATAAAAAATATCCTACAGGGGTAGATACACGAATAGGAATAGCAAGAGGCTCACTAATGAAATCAAAACCAAAAGCAAAACATATAGACACATAGGAAAAATTTTAGTTGGGATCAAACAATCAGATGCAGTCCTAAAACAAATGGGGACCATACCTGTAATCACAGCATCAGAATCCTTCACCTCATGCCTGGCTGGTATAGCATAGCACTGCTCACGACCACCAACTACTTGAGTGTTCCTATGACTACTAATTGCGTGAGTGGCCCCACAACTACCTCCATGAGCTTTACTACCTCTACCTCTTGCACCTGTGGTAGCATCTTTACCTCTCACAGTTGTAATAGAAGTGGATTTAAACACACGGCGGGGACAGTCCTTGGCTATATAACCAACCTCATCACATACATAGCAAACTCTAAACTTGCCCTGACAGCCATCTAACACCGTTAAACAAGAAGATCCACCACCTGAACTCTGTAAAGCCACCTGAATTGACATGACCTGATATCCATGAAAACCTCTGAAATCTTTACTATGAGAAATATGACCTCCGAACTCACCAAAATAGAACACTTTCTTGGCGCCTCCCTGAGATGCTCAAGGAATACCCTCAGTCATCTTAGCATAATCCACAATACTCTAAAAAGATGACCCAAATACAATAATCTGTGATGCAACCAACTGAAGAGACACCTCCAAACCCTTCACAAACTTTTGAATCTTCTAAGACTCGGTGGAAATACTAGAATTGGAATATCTGGACAAAGCATGGAAGTGTGCCTCAAACACAGCTATAGTCATGGAGCCTTTCTCGGGCGATCAAACTCATCACCCATCCGAACTCTCAAACTATAAGGCACAATCTCTCCAGAAAGGCATCGACAAACTGATCCACAGCATCTCAAGAGCATCAATAGGTCTACAACTAACAACCAATCTCCACTAATCTCTAGTCGCACCTCTAAACTAATAGGTAGTATAAGCCACTCCATCTGAATCCAACAAACCCAAATTATGCAACTTCTTTCAGCAATCAATCAAAAACTCATAGGCATTCTCATCCACAACACCACTAAACCTAGGAGGACCCAAATGAGTAAATCTCTCAAACCTCTTCTGATCCTTAGAAGACATCACAATACTCATACCTAAAAGAGGTATAGTAAATCAAGCAGGCTGAGATCCAATCAAGGGAGGTAACACAGACTAAGGCTGAACTCCCAACCCCAGAGCAATAAACTCAAATACCAACACTGAAAGATAAATAGTACTCTGAGTTTGAGGAGTACCCAAAATAGAAGTAGGTGCAACTAAAGGATCCACACTTTGAACTGGAGGAACATCTAGTATAACCAAAGGAGAACCCTCTAAATGTGTTAGAAAATGCACTAACAATCCTTCCAAAACTGGGGCAGACAAACTCTGAGGAACTAGACTAGAACCCACATCTCCAACCTACTCAACATGAGGTTCAAGGGAGAGTCTACTAGAACTTCTTCTAGCTGAGGCTAAACCACGAGCCCGCCCACTTCCTTATGTTCATCCATGACTCGAGGCTTGCCCTCTGGGTGAAGGCTCTATATCTCTACTCTCGCTAAACCCAGTCAACACCATATTTACAGAAAGAGTGGAACACAAGGTATGAAAGAACTTCACATGATAAGGAACAAAATAAGAAAAGATTCTTAAAAATATCCTATAGCCTTTCGAAGATAGATAAGGACGTCTATGTACTGATCTGTAAGCCTCTATTAAACATCCTGTTCTTACACCATTGAGACCAATGAAATCTGGCTACTCTATTACCAATTTGTCACGACCTAAAATCAATTGGTCATGATGGAATTTGTTGCAGCGTACCTTAACAAGTAATTCTATCACCCAAATTGATACACAAAGAGAAACAAATAGAAATACCTTCGCAAAAAAGCTTCAAGAACAAAGCCAAACCACACAAGTATAATAAATGCAAAAAGAAGCATAATAATACATCTATAACTTCCAAAACCTAGTGGAAATAGTATAAGAACTACTAATACAAACCATGAGTCAAACATATCAAAAATACCCACACAGGGTCAACATCTATCTCTGAATACAAATAAAGACATAACTACTATAGAAAAATAAAAGTGAACTCCAAACGCATGAATGTCCAACCGCTACCTTGTGTAATCAGAAGGAACTTAAAATCAACAAAACTGAGGCATACTAAAGCTAGGAACTGTACCAAAAGGTCGCAGTAGGCATGAGTATGATCCACTTGTACTCAGTAAGTATCATAGGACGACCAAGCAAAGTAGTAAATAAAGAATACAAACTACACACTATGGGTATGTCACCTGCAATCAGAAAATATCAAAAATAGGACCCCATACAGCTTGCACTAACAGTTCTAATATATCACAACTACAACAACAACATAGTATGTAGAACACAAGTATATGTTATAACGCATACAAGTAGAAACATAAAAGAACATGTATATATGAGAAGGTCAAGTATAAATAATAGGATATAGAGCAAGTGGACATATAACAAGTCAATATGGCAATCCAATCAGAACATCAATCATTATAAAGCAAATACAATAAATGAGATGATAATGATTATTATGATGCATGAGACCGTCGCACAGTCTCCGTATACACATATAAAGCTAAAACTTCCCAATGTAGGACCCATGGAGGGTTCATCAATACTTATACTATCCATTAAACACCTACAGATCTAAATCTTATTTATGTAAGACCCATGAGAGGTTCATCAACCTATATACAATCAATATCTATGTCTCTTCTCCACATATCCTTCGAAGAGGTCTATAAAATCTGATGTTTCTAATATTTCTAGAATTTCCAGTAGTCCAATATTTTTAGTGTTTCCAAAGTATATACAAAACATAAAACACAAATCAAGTGAGACCAACAACAACAACAAAAAGTACATACGAAATATACAACAAATAATGAAAGTATGTGTATGATGCCATGAGGATGTAATGTTCACAATCACTCCCAATGAGTATTTCCACAAACACATGATGTATTTCCCCAACAACCACAATAATATATTTTCACAACCACGTGAGCCAATATCCGCTCATTAGTTTCAACCATCCATAAATTTTTACATGTTTCATATGCCCACAGGTATGAATATATCACAATACATCAATGGTACCATAATAGGCATTTTTATCAAAACAGTACAAGTATTCGCATGTATTCAAGGTCATAAACATCATATAGGACTACACACAGTCACACATATCACCTAATATCTCAATTTCAATAATTACATCACATATAGGCCCCACACGGGCACAACGCATAGATAGATATTTCTCATTATTATTTTTCACCCTTAACATCTATTTTGTACCATCATTAACTACCCCGCCTAGTCTAAAATAGTTTAATATCCCATAAAAGTCTTTGCTTATTTTATCTCTAAGTTACATGCATAAGGGGTCCAAAGCTTAGAAATTAGCCTAAGTGTTGGGACTTAGTCATTTCCAAGGCCCATAAACTTCATAGATTTTATTTTTGACCTTCCAGACCTTAGAACATTGATTTTTGAGTTAATTCATGATCGAGGTAGTTAAAAGTATATCTCGGGTGAGTTTTAAAATTTTTGAACGAGCATAAGGGCATGTTTGGAGAACCAAGGCAGTAGCACCACCAAGAATCTTCACGAATTTATCTAGTGAGGTATGTGTAATATTCATCCATGAGTTCCTTTAACCCATGGGGTCCAAGAACCCTTTTTGGTGTTTTAAATTATGAGTTTTAAATTTTCAAGTTGACCTAGTTCCATGAATCTCTTGTTAATTCAATTACAAGTTATGGTTACAAGTATTTTCAAGTAGAATGAACTGTATCACATTTGAGTATTGGAATTTACATTTCACGTTCAATTGGTTTTAGGATGAATCCTCAAGTTACTAGTTTAGCCATAAAATCCTATTATTTCCTCGTTTTTAAGATATACTCATGTTTAAGTGTATGATTTTTACATGTTTTAATGAGATTCCATGTTTGGGTATTTGAACCATAATTAGGTATTACTATATTTCAAGTTTGATATCGTATACTTATGTTCATTCAGTTCTAGTGGGTTATGAACACCCGATACCTATGTGTTTTACATGAATTCAACTTTTTAAGTACTCAGACGGTTAATCCATGACTCTTATCAGTATAGTTATATGTTTTTAAGTATGATGAGCAATATCAGTATGTAATAATGTTCAGTCTAGTTCAGTTCATTCCAGTATCAGTATCCATTTAGTTAGAAGTAGGATTTAGCACCAAGCGCACTCAGGTATCAGGGTTCACCTAGCAGTAAAGGATATGATCCTTAGTAGCAATCCCCAAGTTATAGAAATACGTAGCCATCGTAGGTTATAGATATCTACCTGCCAGTTGAGGGTTGACTAAGTGTCTACCTGCCAGTTGAGGGTGACACATATCTCATTAAAGAACCTTCAAGTTAAGGGTGACTCCTTAGTCCTTGGGGACACCAGTTTAGTAGATTCACACAGCCAGTGTTAGTACCCATGGCATGGTACTGACATCCTTCCAACTGGGGTTACAGGTTGGACCCCAATTAGCTCAAATTGGGGCATGTTGGTTAGATTATACCTCCAGCAGTATCAGTATAGTATTCATTATAGTTTTAGTTCAAATTTGTTGGACCAAAGTATACAGATTCTCAGTTATTCAGTTATCAGATTTTAGTCATTTAGTTTACAGATTATTTCAGATATATATTTATGTTTGGTCTTGCATTTTCAGATGTTACAGTTTTCATGTATTTAATGTTTAGTTATCTCATGCTATTCAATTAGTCCTTATTTTATATGCACATTACCCCATGTATATCAGTCTGACCACATCTCATATACTAGTACATTCAAAGTACTAACTGCATACTCTTTTTTGTGCTATGATATCTTATATCATAAGTTCAGACGCATAATTTATCGACCGCAGTTAGACAACTCCGCATAATACAGCAATCATAGTGGTGAGTCCTCATCCATCAAGGACATGTTATGATTATTCAGTTATTTAAGTATTTCATTCTATTCAGTTAGTCAGAGTTAGTTGGGGGTCTGTCCCATCAACTCCTCAGTCAGTTTAGAGGCTTTCAAATATTTAGATAATCAGTTAGATAGTCAATCAGTTATTTCAGTATTATTAGACGTCTTGGTTAAGTAGTTGATTTTGAGTATTTTATTAGTTGTTCAGACATACTTTGATGCGTTTTGTAGTATTCAGGTTTTACTACTTTATCAATTTATTTCCCGCTCATGTATTTCATTACTATCTATTCAGTACTCACAGCAGGTACCAGCTTATGGATTAGCCTGTGGTCACTTGTGATCGTAAGAACTTTTATCGTTACTAAAGGGTAGCCTCGGGTAGTAAAAACACTTCGTATCAGCGCCTAAGATTTTAAAGTATCCTAAGGAGTCTGAAAGTCGTGTTGTGTAGAGTTTTGTGTAGGGGTGTGAAGCGTGCCACACTTATGGACAAGAGGCTACAATATGTTTTAGGAAATATTTCCACTCTTTAAGAATTCATGTCATGCGAATGAGCATGAGATCTACTTAAACTCTCTTTCTAACTCATTCTTTGTTCGTTTTATAAACAATCTCCTAAAAAAAAAAAGAATGAGAATCATCCCGTACCACCAACTGTTTAGGAAGATCCCATGAATAAGCATGTCTCTCATGCTGAGTTCAGATCTTATTTCACTACCTTAGCTCATTCAGTAGTGGCTCAGAATAACCAGCGAGTTGTTGCCCCAGCCAATCTAGTCAAAAATACAATTGCGGTCAGGATTTGGGATTTTATGCAAATAAATCCCCCTTTCTTTTTGAGATCCAAGTTTGAGGAGGATCGATAGGAGTTTCTTGATATGGTTCAGAAAGTGACAGATTTTAATGGGGTAATCCAAAGAGAGAGTTTAGAGTTTGCTGCATATCAATTATGGGATGTAGCTCACACCTGGTTTAAGTAGTGGAAGGAGGATAAAGGTGATGGGGTATGGCCTGTTAAGTGGAAGAAGTTTTCCATGACTTTCTTAGACAGGTTCTTTTCATTGGAGTTGAGGGAAGAAAAGATTTAGGATTTCATCATTTGAAGCAAGGTAATATGAGTGTTAAGGAATACTCGCTTAAGTTTACTCAGTTTGCGAGGTATAATCCTTCGATGGTGGCTGATAATAGGTCTATAATGAGTAAGTTTATATTCTATGTATCTAATAGTATGTTCAAGGAGTGTCGTACAACTATGTTGATTAAGGATATGAACTTATCTAGACTTATGGTTCATGCTCAGCAGATTGAGGAAAAAAAGCTTAAGGAAAAAGAGAGAGAGAGAATAAGAGGGCCAAAATAGGTAGTTTTAACTTTTATCTGCCAAGTTCAGAGGGTGGTAACCATTCTCAATTTCTTCAGAAGTCTTCAGCCCAAGCCTCATCTTCAACTAGTGTACCAGTGCCTAAGTTCAGGCAAGGTAGTCAGGATAGAGCGCCAAACTCTAAGACCCAGAGTAGTGTGAACAGTATTCGTACTAATCCACTTTATGGGAAGTGTGGCAGGTATCATCAGGGTATATCTAGATCCAGCAGTGATGTATGTTTTGGATGAGGCAAGTCAGTCCACAGAGTCAAAGATTGCCCAAAGGCCAGCCAGCAAGGTCAGTCTAATCACCCTCTAATTCTAGCTGGTCGCTCGACTCAGTAGGGTACCGCTTCCAATGTAACCAGTGGGTAGCGTCAGAATAGGTTGCATGCCCTCCATACTTGAAAGGATCAGGAGAGTTCTCCTAATGTAGTTACAGGTATATTACAAGTCTTTTATCTCCATGTTTATGCTTTATTAGATCCAAAGCTTCACTTTCCTTTGTAACTCCTTATATAGCAGTTGATTTTGGTGTTAGTCCTAAATCTTTAGCAGAAATTTTCTCAGTGTCTACTCTAGTAGGTAGCTCCATTATATCCAGGCAAGTATACAGGAACTTTCCGGTTACAGTGTCATAGAGAGTTACCTTAGTGGATCTTGTGGAGTTAGAGATGACTGATTTTGATGTCATTCTCGGCATAGATTGGATCCACTCATGTTATGACTTAGTTGATTGCAAAAATAAAGTCGTTCAGTTTTAGTATCCTAATGAACCAATCACTGAATAGAGGGGTATTACCTTTGTTCTTAGGGGTCAGATCATTTCCTATATTAAGGCAAGAAAAATGATTTCAAAGGGGTGTGTTTATCATCTTGTTAGAGTTAAAGACTTCAGTTCAAAGACTCCAAGTCTCGATTCAGTTTCAATAGTAAGAAAATTTCCAGATGTGTTCCCTAAAAACCTTCCCAGAGTTACTCTCTAAAGGAAAATTAACTTCGGAATAGATTTCCTTCTAGATACCCAGCCTATCTCTATTCCACCCAACAGAATGACTCCAACTGAGCTTAAAGAGTTGAAAGATATATTGAAAGATCTCTTAGATAAAGGTTTCATCAGGCTAAGTGTTTCCCCATGGGGTTCTCCAGTCTTGTTCATGCGTAAGAAAGGCGATTCTCTTAGAAAATGCATCGATTATCGTCAGTTGAACAAAGTAACAATCAAGAATAAGTATCCACTCCCCATAATTGATGACTTGTTTGACCAACTTTAGGGTGACAGTTATTCTCTAAGATATACCTCAGATTTGGCTATCAACATCTCAGAGTCAGAGAATGTGACACTCCAAAGATAGACTTCAGAACTCGGTATGGTCACTTTAAATTTCTAGTTATATCTTTTGGACTAACGAATGCCCCTACAGATTTTATAGACTTGATGAACAGAGTGTTCAAGCAGTACTTGGACATGTTCATCATAGTCTTCATTGATGATATTCTTATCTATTTCCATAGAGAAAATGATCATGCAGACCATTTGAGAATTATGTTGCGGACTCTTAGAGCTCATAAGTTGTTCGCCAAATTCAATAAGTGATAATTTGGATAAAATCAGTAGCTTTACTTGGCCATAATATTTCCAATGATGGCATTAGAATTGACCCCCAAAAGACCAAAATAGTAAGGAACTGGCCCAGACCCATCTCTATATCAGATCTTGGGTTGGTTTAGCTATTACAGATGGTCTATTGAAGGGTTTTATTCTATTGAATCCCCCATGTCTCGATTGACTCAGAAGAAAGTCAAGTTTTAGTGGTCAGATTCTTGTGAGAAGAGTTTTCAGGAGTTGAAGACTCGACTCACTTCTGTCCAGTATTGACCTTGCTAGATGGTTTAAATATATTTATGGTTTATGTGATGCTTCTTGAGTTGGTCTTGGATGTATGTTAATGTAAAGAGGTAAGGTCATAGCCTATGCCTCTAGACAACTTAATCCCTATGAAAAGAATTATCCTACCCATGATCTTGAGTTGGTAGCTATTGTGTTTTCTTGGAAGATATGGAGATATTACCTTTATGGATTTGATGTTGATGTGTTCACGGATCATAAAAGTTTATAGTATGTGTTTTCACAGAAATATTTGAATCATTGTCAGAAAAGATGGTTTGAGTTATTAAAATATTATGATATGAGTGTGTTGTATCATTCAGGCAAGGCCAGTGTAGTGGCAGATGCCCTTAGTAGATTGTCTATGGGTAGTGTTTCTATGTTGGGGAGGATAAGAAGAAGTTAGTCTGGGAGGTTCACCAGTTTGCTATATTAGGTGTTCGGTTGGTTGATTTAGTTGAAGGTAGTATATGGGTTCAGAATAGTTAGGAAGCTTTGTTGGTTGTGGATGTGAAAGAAAAACAAGACAGATATCCTAGTTTATCTAAGTTGAAGGAGGTGGTTAGAGATCAAAAGGTGGAGCTTTTCTCCCAAGAGGGAGATGGTGTACTTCATTGCTAGTGTAGATTATGTGTTCTTTTTGTTGATGACTTGATACAGCTAATACTTGCAGAAGTGAATGGTGCACAATACTCTATCCATCCAGGAGCCACTAAGATGTACCATGACTTAAGGGAAATCTATTGGTGGAGTGGTATGAAGAGATAATGCAGAATTTATAGCTAAGTGTTCTAATTGTCAGCAGGTTAGCCTAGTGTCACATTGCAGGAGTTCAGTATCCCTACATGGAAGTGAAAAGTGGTGAACATGGATTTTTTGATAGGATTGCCCGCATATGTTGGCAGCATGATTCGATATGGGTCATTAGAGACAGCATGACCAAATCAGTTTATTTCTTGTAGTTCATATGCCAGGCTCTATCTTACTATATGCCAGGCTCTATCTTAGGGAGATGGTTAGGTTGCATTGGATTTCATTGTCTATTTTATCAGATAGGGGTACTCAGTTTACCTCTCACATTTGGAAGTCTTTTCAGAAGGGTCTTGATACCCAAGTTCATCTCAGTACAATATTTTATCCTCAGATAGATGGTCAGGCAGAAAGGACCATTCAGGCCTTGGAGGACATGTTAAGAGCATGTGTTATTGATTTTAAAGGTAGTTGGGATGACCACTTACCTTAGATTAAGTTTGCCTAGAACAACAGTTATCACTCCAATATTCAGATGGCTCCGTTTGAGGCTTTTTATGAAAGGAGATGTAGACCTCTAATTGGGTGGTTTGAGGCAGGGGAATCTGATTTGATAGGTCCAGATGCATTGTTTGATGCAATGGATAAAGTTCAGTTAATTAGAGAGAGGCTAAAGAAAGCCCAAAGCCATCAAAAATCCTATGCAGATGTGAGGAGATGAGATCATGAGTTTGAGGTTGGTGATTTGGTGTATTTAAAGATCTCACCCATGAAGGGAGTGAAAAGATTTGGCAAGAAGGGAAATCTCAGTCCCCGATCTGCTGAACCGTTTAGAATCTTTAGTCAATTTGGAAAGGTGGCTTATGAGCTTGAATTGCCTGCAGATTTAGCATCAGTGCATCCAGTGATTCATGTTTCCCTGTTAAAGAAGTGTACTGGTGATTCAGTTGTTGTTTACCTATTAGAAAACATGGATGTTCAGGATAACCTTTTTTATGAAGAAGTCCCAGTTGAGATCCTTGATCATCGGTTCGTAGACTAAGGAACAAAGAAGTTCCCTTGGTCAAATTTCTTTGGCAGAATCATTCCGTTGAGGGTGACACTTGGGAAGAAGAAGAAGATATACGAACCAAGTACCCTCACCTTTTCTCCGCGAACTTAGATTCAACTTAAGGTAATGATTTTCTTCAGATTAACTCTATTCTATTCTTAGTTTCAGCTATGTAATCCATTTTATGTCATTAATACATTGAGAGCAGTTCTTGTATCAGATTTCAGACTTAGTTATGTAATCATGTTTCCTATCATGCATATTTAGTATATGATCTTAGTTACTTCAGTACTCTCAGCTAAACTAGTCTCATTCAAGGACGAGTGTTCCTAAGGGGGAGATATTGTAATACCCCGTAAAAGTCTTAGCTAATTTCAGCTCACAGTTGCATGCAAAAGGGGTCCAAAGCTTAGAAATTAGCCTAAGTGTTGGGACTTAGTCATTTCTAAGGCCCCTAAACTTTGATGATTTTATTTTTGACCTTTCCGACCTTGAAACGTCAATTTTTGAGTTAATCCATGATCGGGGTAGTTTAAAGTACGTCTCGAGTGAGTTTCTAAATTTTTGGACGAGCATAAGGACATGTTTAGAGAACCAAGGCTGTATCACCATCAGGATTAGACCACACTGCGAACCCCAGTTCACTGCTCTCGAGCACGTGCCGTGTCCCCCAGTGTACCACTCCAGAGATTTCGTCGCCTGCTTCAGTCTGGTGCTCCAGAGCCCGCGTCGCCCCCTCTCTTTTTTCCAGGTTTTATTCCCCATTGTTTAAGGGCATTTGGTCATTCCCCTTCACCCAACACGTCCATAACATGAAATTTAGGTCCCCAAGGAGCATTATTTTCCCCTTTATTCATAAAATCTCTCAAGAAAACCATCTTCCACCTCAAGAACAAACCCTAACCCATTCTCAAGGAATCAAGGAATTCAAGCTTCAAACCTCAAGAAATTCTCAAAAATCTTCACGAATTCATCCAGTGAGGTTTGTGTGATGTTCATCCATGGGTTCCTTTCACCCATGGAGTCCAAGAACCCTTTTAGGTGTTTTAAATTATGAGTTTTAAATGTTCAAGTTAAACTAATTTCATCAATCTCTGGTTAATTCAATTACAAGTTATGGTTATAAGTATTTTCAAGTAGAATGAATCGTATCACATTTGAGTATTGGATTTTCCATGCCATGTTCAATTGGTTTTAGGATGAATCATCAAGTTACGAGTTTAGCCATAAAATCCTATTGTTTTCTCATGTTTAAGTGTATGATTTTCACATGTTTTAATAAGATGCCATGTTTGGGTCTTGGAACGATGATCAGGTCTTACTGTATTTCAAGTTTGATATTGCATACTCATGTTAATTCAGTGTTGGTGGGTTATGAACACCCGATACCTATGTGTTTTACATGAATTCAACTTTTCAAGTACTTAAACAGTTAATCCATGACTCTTATCAGTATACTTAGATGTTTATAATCCTGATGAACACTATCAGTATGTAATAATGTTCAGTCTAGTTTAGTCCATTCTAGTATCAGTGGTCGTTCAGTTGGGAGTAGAATTTAGCACCGAGTGAACTCAGGGATGAGGTATCACCTGATAGTAGAAGGTGCGACCCTTAGTAGCAATCCTCGAGTTACAGAACTACGTATCCAGCGTAGGTTAGAGATGTCTACCTGCCAGTTGAGGGTGACAATATCTCATTAGAGAACCTGCCAGTTGAGGGTGAATCCTTAGTCCTTCGGGACATCAGTTTAGTAGATCCACACAGACAGTGTTAGTACCTGTGGCATTGTATTAATACCCTTCCTACTAGGGTTACAGGTTGGACCCCAATTAGCTTAGATTGGGGCATGTCGATTAGATGATACCTCCGACAGTCTCAGTACAGTATTCAGTATAGTTTCAGTTTAGGTTTGCCTGACCAAAACAGATTCTCAGTTATTCAGTTATCAAATTTTAGTCTTTTAGTTTACAGATTATTTCAGATAGATGCTTATGCTTGGTCCTACATTCTCAGATGTTACATTTTTCATGCATTCATGTTCAGTTATCTTCTTCTATGCAATAAGTCCTTATTTAATATGCACAATACCCCATGTATATCAGTCTGACCTCATCTCATATACCAGTACATTCAAAGTACTAACTGCATACTCTTCTTTGCGCTATGATGTCTTATATCATAGGTTCGGACGCATAGTTTCCCGATATTTAGATAGCTCAGCGTAATCCAGCCATCGTAGTGGTGAGTCCTCATCCATCAAGGACATGTTATGATTATTTAGCTATTTTATTATTTCATTCTATTAAGTCAGTTAGAGTTAGTTGGAGGTCTATCCTATCAACTCCTCAGTCAGTTTAGAGGCTTTCACACATTCAGACAATCTGTTAGACAGTCAGACAGTTATTTCAATATTACTAGACATCTTGGTTAAGCAGTTGATTTAGAGTATTTTATCAGTTGTTTATACATACTTTGATGCATTTTGCAGTATTAAGATTACAGTACTATGTTAGTTTATTTTCTGCTCATGTATTTTATTGCTATCAATTCAGTGCTCACAGCAGGAACCAGCTCATGGGTTAGCTTGTGGTCACTTGTGACCGTAAGCACCGTTGTCGTGACTAGGGGGTAGCCTTAGATTATGACAAAGAGTTAAGCCATAAGCTACCTCGATGTCCGAAACTATTCTACAACACTTCAACCACAAAGTTCCACTTCTAAAGAACGATTCCAAAATAAACTTAAACCAAGAAATATAGAATCTATCCGTCAGAATAAAACTAACGATACCCATATTGACTACTTTTTATTTGGGCTCAAAACGAACCTCCGAAATAGATTTTTGAAAAAAGGGTAAAATCATAACTTTACTTCAAAACGTGTTTCTCATATTTTTAGGACTATACAGTTGAAAACCTAAGCCAAATCAAGTAAAAATCTAGGTTCAAATTGAAGAAAAACTATTTTTGACCTTTACCAGGTAAATCTTTAAAATCTATGTTTAAATCAAGAATCGAAGTTGTTTTGAAGGTTAAATTAATGAAAAATTAGTAATTATAATATTAAAAATTATTCAAGTGAAAAGGTGTGAAATTGAGATTCAAAATCAAGCCCTAAGATTTTTTAGGTTTTGAGAAATTAATCAAGAATTAAAGTAGAAAAGGATAAAATCTCACCTTAAATCCGTAACTGAATCAAGAAATAGATGTTAATCTAGTTTCCCAATCTCCCACAAGCTTCACTTTTAAGTTGTGATATGTGAGATAATGCTAACACATTTGAGGCTTTTAACTAGAAATAATTGTAAAGTCTTAAGAAACTTTTGTCATTTTTGATTGCTTTCTCTTTGATAATGCAGGAAAGTCAAGATGCAAGAAAACCAAAGACAATAAGAGCAAAAGAGGTGAATTTAGAACAAGTGGCCATGAAAGTGTAGTTGACGACTTGTCTGATAAGTCGTCAAATTTGTGATAAGTTATCAGTCATCGTCAGCTATAGATAGTGTGAGGAAGTTGGAGTAGAAGTGTGACGACATCTCTGATAAGTCATCATAATTCTGACAAAACGTTAAGAATGTCGTCAGCCTAAGGCAGTACATGAGATTTGAAGTGAAGAAGTGACGACATAGCCTGATATGTCATCAAAGTCCTGATAAGCCGTAAGGATTTTCCATCAGCCTAAGGCAGAAATCATCAAACTTGGAGGAGGAGCTGACGACAATATCTGATAAGTCGTCAAACTCCTGATAAGGCGTCACACTTTGTCGTCAGTTGTGTTAGAAAAAGTTGTATTCTGTGATTTGATTCCTAATTTATCTCTAGGTATTTAAGGGAAAGTTCATAGGTTTTATTGCAGGCTGACATTCATCTTGAACTTGAAAACATTAATCCATTTTCTCTCTAGTTTTAGGGCTTAACATCTGGAACTTATTCCAATGGCAAAGTCACCTCTTTTTGGGCCTCTTAACTTAGAACTCAATTTTGAATTATTTGATTTAGTTGTGGGATATTCTTCTTGAATTTGGGAAAAGAATCAATTTTTGACTACATCTTTTGTAAGTTTAATCACTTTGAATAATGAATTCAGTTATTGTTATATCTTTCTCTTTCATGTGGAACTAAAACCCACAACTAGGGTTGTGGGATCTATGATTACTCCTGTATTGTCTTAATAGTTGGTTAGGGTTCGAGTGATTGTGGGAACATCTTGATAATTCTTTTGTATGAATTATTTTTTGTTGTTGGTTGCAAACAATAGATCTCACCTTATGTTTATTTGCTCAAATGGAGAAATAAACTAAAGGTAGTGAATTATCAACGAGGATTTGGGAAGGTTAAGTTCCCATCTGATGATTAATATTGTAACAAGATTAATCAACTCGAAATAAAATCAGTGTGAATAGAAGGTTCTTAAGTTCGAGGGAGTTAGGGAACTCAGCATCTAGGTAGGTTGAGAAACACTTAGATGAACTGTCGATACTGATAATTTGGTGTTTTACATAAGTCACGAGAATCCAATACTACAACTATTATTCAATGGAGGATTACTAATCATAGTGATCACAACTCTAGTTTCTCTATATCATTGATTTAAAATATTGCAGTTTAAGCTTTGAGTTCTAAGGCGAATTGAAGTGTTAATAACTTTTGTTCAATCATTAAAAATCCCCCATTTTATCTTTTCATATCATTTGTTTGAATTTAACTTGTAGCTATAGTTTTAAATTAGTTTAATCGCCACTCACATTGTTCTTCGTGGATTCGACCTCGACTCCAAAATTGGATAAATATATTAACGACGACCGCCTTGCACTAAATTGACGTGTAAGTTGAGTGTTATCAAAAATGGCATCGTTGCCGGTATTTTAAGGTTTAACTCTCAAGAGTAAAGGTAAAAGAATTGGCAAAATGGGCCAAAAAGAGGGGTAAAAGCTGGTTTTATACGGTAGATTTTTCCATTGGATTTTAAGTCTAAAATGGACTTCAATGGGTGCTTGAGCTTCGTTGGAGTGCTCGAGATTCGTTCGTAGTCCGACATATGCAAACAAACAATGAAACCATGCTAAATTCAATGCTCCGGACTCAATAGTGATATCAGAATTTCAAAAAATTATCATTTTCACAAAGTTGACCCCCGAAATCATAATTTTTTAAATCGAGGGCCAAAATGAGATTTAAAAGTCATAAAATCACACTAAACATGTTACCACCCGAAAGTCAACATTATGGATTTGCTGACACAATTTGTTCAGTCATTCATTAGACGAATCAAATGATATCCACAGAAGTCTAAAATAAGGCTCTCGAAGCTACCAAAAACCACAATATCACAAAAAAGGCACCAAAATATATCGAGAACCATTTTAATTACCCCCACACTCCAGAAATAACATAATACAACTATGGAGAGGGGTAAACTAGTTAAATTTCACATATTTCATCAAATTTTCAAGTTGTTACACGATGATATTCCTCCACGACACCGAAACATGGTATTTCTACCCCTCACTCAGGTACTCAACAAACAAATCTATAAAATGTCCACAGACCCTTCATATTGATTAGTTTTACAAGTAGTTAGATGTTAATGTAGATACAAAAAATTAATAGAAAATAAGCACCAAAAATGTACAGACTGTCACTATTTTGCTATGTAATTCCTGATACATATTTCACTTCAAATGGATCCTTTTCAGTCTTCACATTATATACTTCAAGTCCTAATCAGTCAATGCGATCCCTTTGTTCTAGAAAATTGTTATTTTAAAGGTAAGTTGGCAACATTAAAGCCATCTTTTGAACCTCGTTGTATTGATCTCTATTTCATGATGATAGCATTGAATCATAGACACATATCCATCATTCTTTCAGTACAATCACTGCCAAAATACAATGGAACCCCCCATCATAAGTTATGGAGATGTATACCTCGTCTATGAGAGGCCAAGGAATACCACCCGATAAACTAAATCCTTTAATTGTGTTAATAATTGACTCCTCAATTTGAGACACAACATTGCAACAATGAAGAGCCTCTTGTATTGGCATAAAATTGTCGCCAGATGACTGATAATAATTTTGATACGCCTTGTCAGTGTGTATCTTGAAAAAATAGTTCACTATTGTGTATCTATATCTTGGATATATGTGTTTATTAGCCTTCTTCAGTAAGTAGTAGAAAATTACATTCACATGCTGCAAAATGTGAATCACAATTGAAAATACCACAATACGAAATGAGATACATATGAAACTCTTCAGTTAAAATAATTTTTTGAAAATAAACTGATTGTTTTTATGGTTCTTAATATGGCATTTAACATATTTATGTTGCTCTAATTTTTTAAGGTTTTTTTATGATCCATACTAAGATATTTATTGTGAAATTAATCAAAAAAAATCATACATTATCATTTCAACACTTGTTGGGTTGGTACATCAGCTAAAACCAATTCTTCAACTTCAGATAGGCAACTTCAAAATTGAGTTGTCTAAATTCAAGACTTGAGCATTTAACCCTGTAGTGGTCATCCTTATTTTTTTTTGAAAAAAAAAATATGAAGGTTGAGACTGGAAAACATATAATTTAATGTGCAAAATAAATTTTTCCACTCACTTCTTTGCATGTCGCTTGTAAAGACCCTATCTTATCCATTCCTCAAACTCTGATGCTATCTGAACTGAACCTATATCTGTGTTGTTATAACCTTCTAATGATTACATTTTTCAAACATGTGAAACAACTTTCTCCTTTCCATGTGAACTAGAGCCTAATATAGTAGAATATGGCGACTGATAAATCTTGGACGGTTGTCTAATTCGATGTGTCGGTATCTTTTTTTCATCAATTATGGGCTTATCTGGACTATGAAATACTTCTATTATAACTGTATCACTAATCTCAAACTGATTTAGAGTTCCATTATAGTTGTATCACTAATCTCAAACTGACTTGGAGTGAAGGGTGATGGTTTGTAAACTATCAATGATAGAGCAGAGATTGAATCGATATCAGTTAAAGCAGGGAGTTCCCTTTCTTCCTCAATATTATTATCCTGCGGATCAATGTTAGATTCCTAGGAAATTAGTAAGGCATTCAATAAAAGATACGATACAAATTAATGAGAAATTGATATGGTAACATGACATATACAAAAAATGTTCTAAGAGATATGATGAAATATAATTATAAGACTGCATTAGTCAATTACATATTATAACGCTAATATTCTAACAAATTTACTTGCTTCAAGTCCTATACAAATACTTGCATTGAAATCATAATATACTTCAAACTAAATAGAATTAAATTCATTTATAATCACATTTGTATAATGAAAATGGACGAATCACTGCTGAACGATCACAATGAGCAAAAATCAATGACAAAAACACAAGACTAAGTAAAAGTAAACAATTGAAAACACTCTCAATACCTAACAATGAATTCACCGTAATAATTTTTGTGAGAATATTATAATATTAATTTTCATCATCCAATAAAAGGTAAACACGTAAAAACAACTAAAAAGAACCTTAAACATAATTTATGTAGCTTAACAAAATTTTTTTTCTGCAACTGCAAAAACCGACATCATGTTGAAAGAGACACATACTAGTTAACTGTAACATTGTAAAAGATACATTAAAGCAAATATGTATCTCATACTTAATATAGTACTATTAGATTCAAGAAGAAACATACTACCATATGAAGTATTATATGGGATACATACTACAAATATGTATATTAAACATCAGATACAACTATCAGTTATAAAATATATGTACTACTACAATGAACCATTGTATTAGTATACATTTACTATAATTTTTAAGATACATAAAGGATTTACTATGCCAATAAAAAAAGCTTGTTGAAACAGACAAACTGAAACTACCTGTTGAATTGTATCAATGTGGCTTGTGGTTGTTAGTTCTCTGTTGTCATTGATGTGGATGTGCTTTGGAGTCTCAGATTTAACATGATGTTTAAAATCATCGAGACTCCAGTTAGGGTCTCCTTCACCTGATCATCCAAACTATAGTACATATAGATGTTATTACGATATAAGTAAAACATTCCTTGTATTTCAAAAATTATTTAAATAATGTAAGTTTTTACTACAATAAATGCAATTATAGTAGTGAAGTAACATTTGTACCTAAACAATTGTATATTTTTTATTAAACAACACCACTATCATGCGAGTCATTAAGTTTCATTAAAGTGTTAACATTACAATAGTATGACGCAATTACTTTAAGAGAATTCAATGCCATGAAAAACAATGCAATAAGTAAAAGTTTGTGAACTACCAATGGAAGAGTCGAAACTAGAGTATCGTCATTTAAGACAGGTAGTTTGCATCCTTCTACATTATTACTAATGTTTTAGGATACAATGTTAAGATTTTTTGATGAAATATGGGATACAAAAAATAACTCAATGACTAATATTTTATCAATAGTTACCTAAAATAATAAATAATAGATGTCACTATAGAAGATACGTATAAATATAACTTATAGATGTAAGTGAAAATTCCAACTATTCAACATAATCATAAATAATGTGTAATAGATATATAATGCTATGATAACTATTCTATGAGATACATATTACCTTAGTGAGATACATATCTAAAAATCATGATAAATACATATTAAGACAACTGTTACACTATCAGATACATTGTAACAAAAACAGATACAAGAATTTAATTCAGGCTATACATATACAATAATTTACAAGCTACATAAGAGATTTACTATGCAAACACAAAAAGCATGTTATAACAGACAAACTGAAATGCCATTGACACTGCAGGATCATTAATGATTTACCATAAAAACACAATGTTCTATCAACTTATAGTAAACAAGATAAATATTTTACTTACTAAAATGTCACATTAGATTCTTTTACCGACATAATTTCTTGAATGATAACCATCGGTGATTTAAATTCTTTAAGTTGTGTATGCTAAACTTGATGTACCTGTGATACCGACCTAGTGTCTGAATTAGTAGGTCATTCAGAATCACCTCATCCATCTGAATTGTGTTCTCCATGTGGACTCTCCTTACTAAAATCAGTCTAAAATTTAAAAATATTGATCAATATAAAATGAATTTAATTGTTACAAACTCAATAAACTAAACATTAGGTTACCTTCTCCTTATGAACATGCTTCAACTTCAATGATTTAATAATCTCCATGTGTTGGTTAGTGATCAATTTTTGAAATTCATTGAATTTTTCATCCACCTTGTAATGTAAAAGATTATAATTTATAAGTGTATGTAGACACGAAAAGAAAATTAAAAATCAAAAGTAGACTCATACTTACATATGTCTTTACAAATAACTTCATCTCTGACTCAAATGATTGTAAGTCTGAATTTAACAATGGTTAATTCAGAAATGTCATAGTAGATTCATTAATGACCTTTTTCAATCGAGTGGTGATGATCGTTGACATTGAAACTGATTTGCTGAAGTGGATAAACCAGTGTAGAAAATGAGATCAATGAGAAAATTAGATGTCCTATCAGACTAACAAAATGTTTTAGCATTTGCATTAGATTCTCCTTCCTTCCTTGATGACCTTTTTTGAACTGTATAGTTTTTCTTTTCTTGTTTGGAGGGGTAGATGCATCAACTGTAACACCCCGTATTTTTTATCTAGAAATCAAATCATCGTTCTACGTATGTAAGCTCTAATTCCATGGTTTATGTTTAGATTCATGTGTCATAATCTCTCGCCTAGTATATTGTAACACCCCATGGTTTTTCCGACTCGGTATCACTTCATGGTATGCTTAGAGGGGTACTCATCTAAAAAGTTTTCTAAGTGTAGAAAGGGACTTAGTCTTATTTTGAGCCCCAAATCTTTGAAGAATTATTTCACTACCCTCCCGACCTTCAATAGTTAATATTTTAGCTAATTCATGATTCGGGAGGTTAATAGGTGTTCCCGAATAAGTTTTGGATTTTTTGGGCAATATTTAGACCTTGTTTGGCGTCTCAAAATAGTGGACCAACGCGATCTTGGCGAGCTGCGTCGCTGATAACGCCCAAACTACAGCTCTCGTAAGAGTGTAAGCGGTCGCTATCAAATATAGAACCCAACTGGGTTGGGTGTTGAATCCCACAGGGAATACTTGGTCACTAAGTGTTGCAATTGTTTGTAGACTGTTGATCGAAAATTCCATGGAAAAGGGGGGATTGGATTGTGGCGTGAATTAATGCTATCAAAGTAACGAATGAATGTTTTGTTTAGTAACGAATGCTATCAAAGTAACGAATGAATGCTTTGTTTAGCTATAACATGGGTAAATTATGGTGTTTAGGCGTGTAAATACACCCAACATCAACACCCCACACTTAAAGCTTTGTTCGTCCTCGAACAAAATATTACGTCCATGCAAACATCTAACTCGAATTTCACAGCAGTAACACAAACTATTCATCAAGACATGCACGGCAATTATTAACAAAGAGTAGTTTTCTGGATCACTACTAGAAACCATTCAACCTCCAACATAGACTCGTGATGATGGTTAATTCATATCCACAAGTTAAGGCACCAAGAATCATAAAAAACTACCCAAAAATCATCAACCATGTGTGTCTCACACAAGATATCACCCATAATCACTCATAAGTTTTGCATTTTTCGAAACATGGGTACAAGATTCTCCTTGCTCTCACTCTCACAAAGAATTCATATGTTGCAACTGATGACCATAGGCTTTCCCTTAGTGTAATGCTCTACTAATATCAGAATGCTAAGCTTAGGATCAAATAGGTCTTTACAGGTTGTAATGTAGGCTAAGGGACAGGTAGGACTATTTTGGCCAGAAATAGTGACTATGTTCCCTAAGCGCTTTAATACATCACATTATGTCATTAACACTCTCTTTTAAACAACCCTTCTACCTTTCTTTTCATCTAACACCCCTTTTCACCTATTTTGTTATTCAATTATAAACACAAAGATGAGAATATACAACTTATTTTTTTATTTTTCTATTTCTGTTTTTTTTTCTTTTTTTTTATAAAACACCTCTATGATAGCCACTCTTATTCACAACAATTTCAAGTACCAATACACTTTGAGGCATTACTCTCACCCACTTTTCTCTTATTTTGTCACATGACTCTACAATTTAAAGCGCTTAGGAATTTGGATCAAATTATGATCTTGAAAAAAAATGGATTATGCTACATATGAGGCTGTCAAAGAAAATAGCTAAAGGCTCAAAGGGGGTTCACTAGGATAATGTACACAGGTAGGTAAAAAGAAGGTCAATAATTACAGGCTGCCAAAGAAATGTCTAAATCATCTCCTAAACTCACACTCTTTATTTCTCTTTACACACACACCAGGCAAGTTCTAGCATCAGTCACAACAAAAAATATACTATATCCTCCACACACACAAGGAACATGGTCAACTTTATTGGGAGCAGTATAGACTCTTGACTCAACAGATGAATGAATTAAACCACACAATTATCACACAGTGAGTCACACTTAGAGCCTAAATATCTCAATAGTAATGATTTTGGCATAAACTCTTGTCATAATACCATGCCGCCTATCAGAACAATTTCATCAAAAATTTTAAAAATCTAAAAATTTAACTATAAATCTAAAAATTTAACTACAAACGAGAATAAATGCAGGCAAAGAAGTACAATACAGCATACAAATACCAGCACCCCACACTTAGACGGGACACACTGTCCTCAGTGGAAAATAAATAAGGAAAACCTGATTAGTCGGACTCTTCCTCTATGTCTGGGGTCATACCCCCTGCATCAGAATCATCATCAGAGTCATCGTCATCAGAGTTATCCTGCATGTCTGAGTCTGGCTGTCGGTTGTCATCGTCAGTCGGTACGTCATCATCGAGAGGTTCCTCAAAATGTACACCTACTCCACACATAGCCCACGCATGCTCATTCATCGGGTAGTCATAATCCAACTACTGGAGCTCTGCATCAGTTGGAACACGTCCCCCACTCATCATGGTAAACCTCGTTATGCCATATAAATGGCGGAAGAAGCTTTCGTCGCGAGCATGTCTTTCTGCAGTGGTCAGGTTGACGCCATGCATAGTTTCAGGATCTTTAACCTTCGGAAGATCAACCTTCTTCGGGTTGTGTGGAAGCTTATGATCTGCAGGTTCCTCTTCAATGTCCTCCTTCCTCAACATTGCGGTCAACAAATTGCCAAAGCTGAAATGGGACCTCTTGTGCAGCCTAGCCTTACGCATTGACGACCGTATAACCGCACCAATATGGATGGGAATATTAGTCATCAGAGCGTACACCAAGCATACTCTATCACGTATGATCTTTGTGTACTGTGTCCCTGGAATCAGGCAAGATTTGACTATCCGCAACCATATCCGAGCTTCTCTGTTCAAGGAAGCATACGGGAAGGTATTGTGCCGACCGGTATCCTTGTGACGACTCCAACGTGCCATTGATCTTGTTCCGCATAGTGTGTGTCTGATTGACCTGTATGAAGGTCTGTGATAAAGCTCCTTGAGCGGTGATGGATCCACAGATGGAAGACCCAGAAAAGAGTTGAAGAACTCCACATTCAGTTGCAAGACTTGGCCCCGAATCTTCACTTCACTTCCGGTAGTCTTTGGGGACCAATTGGCATAGAATTATCGCGTTAGATCAAGATTGCATTCTCCCATATCTTGGAAAATGAAATCAAGATGTAGCGCCATGATTTTAGCCAAAATGTGAGGTTCTCTCTTCGCTAGACTCTCCTTTTGTATCAACTCCATGTGAACATATTTTTTCACTTTGTTGTTCTTGTACCACTCTTTTCCTTCCTCCTCTAGGACCCATTTTATCCCGAACATGCGGCGAGGTATTTGCAGCGAGGAGGATTCAGCTTGCTCTTTTCTTCCCCTTTTCTGACCTTTTTGTGAGGTGGACGCTTTTTCTTTTCCTGGTCAACCTTTTGGTGCCATTTTACCTGAGATTAAAATCAAGTCATGTTAGCTTATCTCGGAAGATTTGATCGACAAACAAACAATAATGGCACCACCCCACACTTAATTTGTTGGCACCAACTAATTAAGTGGATGATATCGATTACTCAGACTTTATCGACATACATGTAGGCGATATGTTCCAACAATATGTTCAGCACAGTCATACTTTCATGGAACCTTAACTATCCTTTTCAGCTCTATGTCATGTAATCTTGACCATACTTTATGGTTTGGATTAATGCACTTTTTGAACAAGACTACTACGTAGAGATCGAATCAAGTTATGGCATAGAAATAATCACAACATCTCATGCTTGTATTCAGTCATGATCTTTATCTCGATGAACGAGTCATTCAAAGATTCCAACTTTCAACTTACAAGATTTTGTAATTAACTTTACCATTTTGATTCCGCAAAAAGATGACAGTGTATAACAATCAAATACAAATCGGAACAAAGTCAAGAACACCCATACGTATTCTTTCACTCAACTAGATGTATCATAGCAAACCAACCTCATTCAAATCAGCAACACCACTTCAAGCTTTAACAAATCATTATAGGCGTAGTATTGTAATAACTACGGAATATAAAAGAAGAACTTGCTTGGTGATGGACTTGGAAGATGATCTTGCAAGGTTAGATGAGCAGAAAGAAAAGTTTTAAGAGATTTGGGAAGGTTAGGCGGCGCCTAGGTTGAGCAAACAATGTGATTTTGTCTCAAGGTTGAAGTTCTATTTATAGACCAAGGCTTGGGTCGGGTTTGACCCATGAAAAATCGGTTTAGGAGACCAAAAACCATAAGTAGGCGGCGCCTAATACTTTGCCTATGCTTAGCATAGGCGGTGCCTTTAGAAAAGCCAAGTTGGGCATAGGCGGCGCCTATGCTATGGCCTAGTTGAAACAGTGAGCATAGGCAATGGCATAGGCAGCGCCTTTATCTTTGCCTAGTTGAGCATAGGCGGCGCCTATGCTATGGCCTAGTTGAGCATAGGTGGCGCCTATGCTATGGCATTTTAGATTCAGAGAGCAAAGGCAATGGCATAGGCGGCGCCTTTAGCTTTGCCTAGTTGAGAATAGGCGGCACCTATGCTATAGCATTGTCGATTCAGAGAGCAAAGGCAATAGCATAGGCCTTGCCTTGTCCGTTGCCTAGATTTACATAGGCCTTGCCTTGTCCATTGCCTTGATTTGTATAGGCAATGCCTAACCAAAAGCCTTTTGCTCCTTTATTACTCACTTACCACCTTTAACATTGCTCACTTTCAAATCAAAATTTGAGACCAAGCTCCTCCTTTGTACGTCTTCCCCTACACTTAATCAAAAATAACAAAAACGATTAGAAAGATGGGTTGCCTCCCACCAAGCGTCTTAGTTTTGGTCGTGGCTCAACTCTTCTTTTTGGATTTTTATTTAACAAAACAAACTCCTAGGAAAACACAACGACTAAAAATGATGGGTTGCCTCCCATGTAGCGCTTGATTTATTGTCGCGGCACGACATAGTTACCTCGATTACTTAGACTTCGTCAAGATAGATGGTGGCCATGCATTTTATCGAGTCAAGAGGACCGATATATGGCTTCACACGTTGTCCATTCAACTTGAAGACACCACCATTTTCGTCTTCTAACTCTACTACTCCAGACGAGTAGACTTGGCTAATTCTGAACGGACCAGACCATTTAGACTTCAACTTACCTGGAAATAGCTTCAGTCTGGAGTTGAAAAGAAGTACCATATCACCCTTCTGAAAGTTTCTTAGGATAATCCGCCGATCATGGTACTTTTTCATCCGTTCCTTGTAGAGGTCTGCCCTTTCATACGCATGTAGACGGAATTCATCCATCTCATTCAGCTATTCCAATCTCAGATTAATAGCATCCTCCCAATTCAGGTTAAGCCTCTTCAACGCCCATATTGTTTTATGTTCGAGCTCAATCGGCAAGTGACAAGCCTTCCCATAAACTAGTTGGTACGGGGACATGCCAACTGGTGTCTTGAATGCAGTCCTATAAGCCCATAAGGCATCATCCAGCTTTTGGGACCAATCCTTTCTACTAGCATTTACAGTCTTAGCAAGGATCAACTTAATCTCCCGATTAGAAACCTCTACCTGCCCACTAGTTTGTGGGTGGTAAGGTGTAGCTACCTTATGTTGCTTGAACCCATATTTCACCAATACAGCTCTGAACAGCTTGTTACAAAAGTGTGATCCTCCATCGCTTATGATGGTACGTGGTACCCCAAAACGAGAGAAGATATTTCTCTTGAAGAATGCTACAACACACTTACCTTCATTATCATCCAGCGCTACTGCTTCGACCCATTTGGATACATAATCCACAGCAACTAGGATATATTTCATCCCAAATGAACTCACAAATGGGCCCATGAAATCAATACCCCATACATCAAATAGCTCCACTTCAAGAATTTTAGACATGGGCTTCTCATGGTGCTTCGAGATAGAGCCTTGCCTCTGACACTGATCACATCTTCTCACAAAATAGTAAGCATCCTTGAATAATGAAGGCCAATAATAGCCGCTTTGCAATACCTTCCTGGCTGTCCGATCACCAGCATGGTGACCCCAAACTTGGGAAGCATGACTTGCTTCCAAGATGCTAGGCACCTCCACATCAGAGATGCATCACCTAATAACACCATCAGCACATCGTCGAAAAAGATATGGTTCATCCCAGAAGTAGTGTTTCACATTATGCATGAACTTTCTCTTTTGATGAAAGGAGAGATTCTCAGGCATCACTTTACTTACCACGTAATTCGCAAAGTCTGCATACCACGATAAGTCTTCCACCATAGCGGCTAGGATCTCTTCGTCGAGAAATGCATCATCAATCTCAAGTTCGGGTTGCGCTAGGTGCGCACTCTCAAATCTAGATAGATGATCAGCTACTTAGTTTTTGCAACCTTTTCTATCCTTTACCTCGAAATTAAATTCTTGAAGCAATAACACCCACCGAATTAGCCTTGGCTTAGCATCCTTCTTTGCCATTAAATATCTCAGAGCCGCATGATCTGTATGAACCACCACTTTGGTTCCCAACAAGTAAGCACGGAACTTTTCAAAAGCATAAACAACTGCTAGAAGCTCTTGTTCCGTGACGGTATAGTTCTTTTGGGCTCCATTCAAGGCCTTGCTCACATAGTATATTGGATGAAATAGCCTTTCTCTTTTCTGACCAAGTACAGCACCTAAAGCTACCCCACTTGCATCACACATCACTTCAAACGGTAGAGACCAATCGGGTGCTACAATAATAGGATCACCCAACCCCAACTTTCTGTAAATAGATAGCGGCATCAAATTGATGCTAGCTCCCAAATCGCATAATGCCTTAGAAAAATCCAAAGATCCAACCGTGCAAGGAATAGTGAAAGCACCAGGATCTGTCTTCTTCTGAACTAGCGATCTTGTAGCGATTGCACTGCAATGATGAACATTATCTGCCAGCTCATAGCTTGCTGCCCGCTTCTTTGTCAAAATGTCCTTCATGAATTTAGTGTATTCGGGCATCTGCTCTAGCGCCTCCACCAAAGGAACATTAATAGTCAGCTGCTTCAACATAGTCATGAATTTACTGAACCTGGTGTCATCGGCTTTCTTCTTCAGTCTCTGCGGAAAAGGTGGTGGTGGAAGGGGAATAGTTTTCTCTGCCACTTTCTTTTTATCTTGCTTCTGATTGTCAATCTTTTCAGGCTGCAGACGTCTAGGGGTAACGTCAGGAACACTATCTTCAGCTTCTGCGGCATCTTCACATTCTGTATTAATAACATTATCTGTTATATCATCAATCACCTTCTTGCTTTTGGATGGATTTTCCAACGCTTTACCACTCCTGGTAGTAATAGCCATACATGATCCATCATTCCTTAGGTTTTGCACAGTGTTGCTAGGTAAGGTGCCAGCCTTTCTTTGATTTAATGCCGCTGATAGTTGACTCAATTATTGCTCCAGCTGTTTTATCGCGGTAGAATGCGAATCAACTAATTGATTTATTGATGACAAATCATTCTTTACCTCAGTAACGCCCATATTGGTTGCCTCCACCCCTTTTAACAGCTTAGCCATCATATCATCCATGGACATCTTTCCAGAGCTAGACGCCACAGCCTCACGGTTTCCAGGAGGAACATACAAACCACTCCTGTCAGTCTTATTCTTCCAACCACCTTGATCGCGGTCCTTGTATCCAGATTTATCATAATAGTTCCGACCTTGGTTTCCTTGGGCATTGCCTCGGAAACCCCCCTGATTATTCAAGTAGTTCGTTTCTTCCTCAGAGTCGGATTCATCTCTTCCCTGTGATACAACGGCCTTAACCTTTTCGGTCTTCCCTGATAATAAGTGCTTGGTAAGAAGATCCATCTGTATTTTCATGTGAGCTATATCTTGGACACGTTCCTCTTGTCTACGCCTCTGCTCTGCAGTCGCCAATAGATACGGTAGAGCTTGCTACCTCAGAAACCCTGGTATGCCAAGCTCTACTCTGCTTTGTCATACGATCTAGCATATCACTTGCCTCAAGAAAAGTAAGGTCCATGAATGACCCACCTGAAGCATTATCAACCACTGCTTTGTCACCGAGTTCAAAGCCCTATATAATATTTCCATCAAGTGGATATTCGTCATCTGATGGTTTGGGCACCGCATAAGCTTATTCTTGAATCTCTCCCATGTTTCGTGGAGAGCTTCAGTTGGAAGCTGTCGAAAATTACTGATCTCATCCCGTAGTTGGGCTCTCTTGGATGGCGGAAAGAATCTTTCTAGGAAAGTGTCTTTCAGTTGCCTCCAATTAGTAATAGAATCAGGAGTTAGCCCGTTCAGCCATAGAGTTGCCTCCCTAGACAGAGACAATGGAAATAAGCGCAGCCGAATTGCATTCTGCCCAACTCCTGGATTGTTAAACGACTTGCATGTTGAAATAAAACTGACCAGATGCATATTTGGATCATCTCCTGCAAGTCCACCAAATAAACCCTTGAGCGGCAATAACTGAATCATGGTGCTAGTGATATTGAACTTAGCTCCGGGTGACAAAGGTGGAGGAATAATAGCCCCTGTGGCACCAGCTCCATCCAGATCGTCATCATCATCATCAAAAGAAGCCTGCACAGCTCGGCGTTCAGGTTTCATTCTAGCTTGACGATCTCTCCTGTGCAAAGGTGTTGCCACTTCATCAGTACGCCTGGGATTCAGTAACTCATCATCACCCAGGTCCTCATCATCAGGATTTGTTGCTCGCCCTGGGTTATCAATATTCTATTGATGTACTTGAGCAGCTGCCAGTGCAGCTAATCTAGCCTACTCCTGTTGAGCCGCCCTTCTGTCAATGTCACGTTGTGCATCCATTCTGCCAATAAGTTGAGGTTTAGGATTTATGGGTAATAACGGTTGACCAGAACTACGAGTATTTGGCATGCACTCAACAGAACATGAATAAAACAAAAACAACAACTAAAAGTAAAATTTGAGAATCTTTGACCAAAGGGTCTAGTAACTATCACAAACTTAGTTGACTACAGTATTCCCCGGCAACGGCGCCAAAATTTAATAACGCTCAAACTACAGCTCTCGTAAGAGTTTAAGCGGTCGCTGTCAAATATAGAACCCAACTGGGTTGGGTGTCGAATCCCACAGGGAATACTTGGTCACTAAGTGTTGCAATTGTTTGTAGACTGTTGATCGAAAATTCCACGGAAAAGGGGGGATTGGATTGTGGCTCGAATTAATGCTATCAAAGTAACGAATGAATGCTTTGTTTAGTAAGATTTAATCACAGAGAAAAATAAGTTAGGGTTATGTCCACCTTATGAGTCCTACGTATCTATTAACTATGAGTAATGCGGAATTCAGACATGCATGCACTTATAGAGATTCGTATTCTAATGGTAAATCCTAGTGTTTCTCAACCATCAAGGATTACTTCACTTTAACTCTCTCGAGCTTAAAGCGTATAACTAATGGTACGAACTCTCCAAGAGATTAGCCCAGTTACGGCACTAACGTGTAAATAGGGGTTGGTAGCCCTATTTCCTTGTCACACTCTCTTTTCCAAACACGTAACTTTTCTCTCGAACAAGTTAATGCTATAATGGCGTATTCTATATGTTTGCAACCACAAGAATTTAATTAAAACAAAGAGAGTAATGATATAAGTAGCATACGCATCAAGAATTCACAAACTCATAGTATTAGATAGTATATCAAAAGGCTTCCATAACCCTAACAGAGAAGTTTAGCTACTCATGATTGTAAAGGAAAACAACGAAGACATCATCATCATCATACCAAAACTAGAACAATCTTCACGAAAGGATGCTTTTAACGTCAAAGAGGGATGACGTTTTCCTCTTAGCCGTCTTCCACAAATATGTAGAGTTTTTTCTCTGTCTAAAATTACAGAATCTGTAAACTGAATAATACTCAAAGTGTCGATCGAATTCTGAAAGCAATCGTGAATGAATGCATCAATCAATGCTGAAACATTCAGCAAATAGGGTTTTTATAACATCCTTGTCCTAGTCCTATTAAGTTACTGTTGCACCCCTAAGTATTTAAAAATACTGCTTTTGCCCGGGACAATTTCTCCATGCGTCACATTCAGTCCATAAGCTTCCAAAAGCTGCCCTCCCTCTTCTGTGAAGTTTTCCTTTGCTGCCCAAAGGTCCACAAAGTGCTGAAATCTTCATCATTAATACCTGAAAATATGCTAATCACTTAGGTTAGCTCACTTACAGGAAAATGGACTAAAAGTGCAGGAATTATGTATTTTTTTCTCAAAACTTAGTTATAACATGGGTAAATTATGGTGTTTAGGCGTGTAAATACACCCAACATCAGTCGCCCTTCATGTTAGTCAATTGTTGTGCAGAAACTGTCAGGCAAAAGTACTAAGGCTTAGCGCAATTAGGGCGCGACGCGATGGGTATCGCATCGATGGCATCGACGTACCGTGTCTCCAATCGCGTTGATACCTAGTAGTTTCAGTTTTTTAAAATCCGTGTCCAAAGGGGGGCAATTTAGTCATTTTCTCCCACCCCTTTTCAGCTTTAACACGGGATTTAATCTCCAAATAACCAAAATACATGATAATTTCTCTCAAATCACTCTAAAACACTTTCTAGGGTTTCAACCCAAAATCCAAGAGAACTCAAAATTTAATCGTCACTTTTCAAAAATTCTTCAAGAATTGGAATCCCCAGACCGAGAGCTTCAAGAATCACCCATCAATAGTTCGAAGAGCATCTCTAAAGAAAGAGTCCATCCAAAAGTCATAATTTAAGGTACGTGGGGTTTTTCTAAAACTACTTGGGCATAAGAAAATTGCTCAACAATATTTAAATATGGTGAAATCATGAATTTCGAAGGGGTTTTAGAATTTATATTACAATATTGCTTTATGAATGTTTTAATGGCACTACTGTTTTGGCCTTGAGGCCTTTCCCCCAAATTGAATTGTACTCGTATGTATATGTATGTATGCAAATTGGGTTTGAATATTTAATTGAGAGCATGAATCATGTAGAATCCCTCTCTTGTTATGATTTTTTTCCATTTTTCATATGATATGGGTTGTTTCGAATGCATCTTGAAAAGCATGATACGAATGTCTTGATTAATGTTATGACTTGAATATGATTTTGAATTCAAAAGAGAGGCTTGTTCATGTTGATAAATGTTGAATATATATATAATGAAAGAGTTGCATGGTTTGTCAAAAAAATACATGACCACCACATGTTTGATGAAAGAATGAGAATCTTTGCATAGTTTTGACTTGTGTTTCGGAACATGAAATCTCTTATACTATTTGCATGTTTAGGTGGTCTGAATTATGTTTTAATGAAATAATCATGCATGGTACATTATGGCTCAGAAATATGACTTGTAAGTCTTGGTGTGACGACAACAACTCGGATAATGCCATGGTAATTTAGAAAAGAAAAGAATTTAGAAATGGTTAAAAATGGGCATAAAGAAATGTTAGGTGGTTCCCCGAAGAAGGCACGAGTTAGACTATTTACTGCCCAAAACTGTGTTTTCCTGATATGGGCTATTTAATCCCCTAGAGGGATTTTATGCTGGCCTAGAGCCCTGTGGTGTATCAGACTCAGACACTCCAACCCTTGCGGCAAACTTGGGTTGGGGGCTTCCCCACCGAGTCAATGGCGAATTCCATATAGCCTGTGAAATATTAGACTTGTAGGGGAATGCCACCTAACTCAGAAGTAATACAAAGATCATAAACTGCATTGAAAAGAATGTTTTATGATTATCAAAGAAGTGCCCATGTGTTTTAAACCATATCATGCATGATGTTTTACGACCTACTCTTAACTATTTTATTTATGTAAAAGCATTATTTTGGATTGCTCTACGTACCAGTACATCTGTATTGACCCCCTATATCTTAGAATTCTAAGACACAGTCCTGGGGTCCCGTTAAGCAGTAGATTGACTTGTCAGAAGTTGCTGTTGGTGAGCCTTCTCTAATCCGGAAGGCCAAAATTTTTAGATTTCATTATTTCTTTCTTTTATGGTCTACTGGGGGACTTTTTCCAGTTTTGTTTCAGACTTAAGATGGTTATTGTAATGTTAGAGATTTCGCAGACGGTTGTCACATGTTTAGAATATTCAGAATTTCCCTTTTTAAACTGTTTAAGTTTATGAGATTGGCCATGGTTCCGTCTTGTATTGTTTTTCGTAAATTTTCTTATATCTTATGAATATTGTGCATAATTACCAAATTTAGAAAAGCGTCTGGACTTTATGGTTCGGATGCTCGTTACGGCTGGGGGCCCAGCTCGGGTCGTGACAAACTTAGTATCAGAGCATGGTTTATGGTCCCAGGGTGTCTGCAAAATCGTGTCTAGTAGAGTCTTTCTTATGAGTATGTTGTGCACCACACTTATAATCAGGAGGCTACTGGGCATTTAGGAGTTATTTCCTATTCTTTCATACTCTAGTTTGTACTATAGAGTCGTCCATAAGAAAGTTATCCAAGTTCATTCCTTTTTCTAATTTCATGGGCCATGTCTTATTGTCAAGGTGATACAATTCTAAGAGTCTAGCTCCCCCAGCGATGTGGGTCTCTCTGATTAAGTTGTCCATAAAGTTATGGATTTTGCACAAGGACTTGAGAGGAGTCCATGAGTGCTTTAAAGTGTGTTTATTTAAGCATATACCCCTATTTGCATCAGTCATGCGGTTGAGCCTGAGGTATGAAGTATATCCAGTCTCCTTTAATAAAATTCTTGTTGGGGATGTGATGTATAAGAGTAATGATGTGCAGTAGAATATTGGAACTGTATTTCCACCTGAGTAGTAGTGTATGTTAAAGTATCATGACCTATTGGTAGTGAGATAGTTCAGAAGTTGGTGACATTTAGTCACGAAGTTAGCAGTCAGTAAGGGTGATATTTGCGTAAATAAATAGTTATAGTTGTATAATCGTGGATTGAGAAATGGGTTGCCATTATATAGTGATAGACTAATGTGGTATAATGATAGACTAATTTGCGGCAATAATTGTAGACTGTATGGTAGTCTGTGAAGGAAGATACAGGATATGATTATTATTTATTTAGAATAGGGAAGGATCACAGAATAGATGGTCATTGTGATTGTAAAAATCATCTATAGGTTGTGAATGAAAATGGGTAGAGACTCATTAGTGTTTATTAAATTTTGAAGATCATTGTGATGTACGATTAGGTAAGTAAGTATGATATGAGAAATTGGAATATGTTGATAAGATTGAAATGGGTTATATTGAAAGATTAAGATCAACCAATTCAATAATGTGACTTTACCCCCCTTTGATGGTCTTTTTCTTTAAGTAGTAGTAAACTAGTACTATGTGAGAATATAGGTAGTGGAATTTGAGGTGTAGTAGTAATGTCATGGAGGGGATGTTATGTTAGGTAGTATCTAGGCGAAATATAGTATTTTGGGTTGGTTTCCCAATATGATGAACTAGTATAGCATGTGGCATGCTTCATTGGTTGTACATGATTGATGCAAGACTATAGACTTGAACTTGAGGTGTGAAGTGTGGTGGCAAGAATAATAGCTTAAGATTAATGATGCATGTTTTGTAGAGTAATTAGCAGGCTTGATGTGATATGTGAACTGGCCTAGGTTGATGATTTATAAAAGTTTAAGTGGTAATCGTGAGGTATATTTATACATGAGAACTAGTGCTAAAACAATAAATTGTGGTTGAATCGTTAAGTGGATAAGAATGCGAGTATATATGAATAAGTTGACCTCAGGTAGCAAGTTGTTAGAGAAAGTTTTATGTGCATAAATGTTTTGTGTACCTAGATTTAGTTCTTGAATTTTGTAGTATGGAGAAATATGGGAAGTTGTTGTCTGGTGCTCTCTAGAGTTGAGTTGAGGAAAATTAGGTAGGCAATGTGAGCCTTGGGTATGGTTTTACAAATTTTTATTAAGTTGCAAGTTATATGATTTTAGGGGTAATGCAAGTATTCTAAGGAATTGAAGATAGAGCGTTAAGTATTTAGAAGCATGGGTGTCTATGCCCATAAAAATGTTAGTCGTAATTTGATGACTTTAGGGGTTATGAGAAATTACGATTAGTGTCCCCGGAGAGGGTGTCTTAGAAAGGATTTTGTATCTTTATATTTTTTTATTAAGGGGAGTTTGTGTTCATTTGTATATTGATACCCAACTTTGTGATAGGTAGTGTGGATATGTACACTCATGAGAGTGGGAATTGTAGAGTGATAGCTATAGAGGTTAGCGAAAGTTAAGAGTAGCATTTTTCAGAAAGCAAGGCCTTCCGAGTATAGTTCATCAGGGAAATTTTAGAGTTGAAGTTTATGGTGATGTCTCATTTGCATTGAAGTTGTGGCTACAGATTTTTTATGTGAGGTTATGTTTGCAAGTCTAGGAGTGTGACTTTGATCTAAGGGGGAGATGGGGAATTAAGTGAGTTCCTGAATATTCTCAGTGTGGCAAGTTACGGGAAGGAACTATGATGAACCTAATTTTACTCAAGCGTAATCCTCCTACTTTAATTTAGGAAAGTATCCTGCTAATGTCTTACGTCATCTGTTCAATTCATGCCTATGGTTTGAGTTCCGTATGGACTTAGGTTTATGATCTAACCTCCAAACTAGAAGCAATTATGTCTCTCAGTAATCCAGTCTTTCATGTATTCAGACCATATGTTATGTTGTTTGTGATCCATGAAAATCTATGTCTCTCTGCATGCTTGGTCCTAAGAAAATATGTTTCTGTATGTCACTGATTCATCCTATGTCGGGTTTAGCCAGAGTGTTAAACTTTATGCAAACTTATGGAAAAATCTCAGTTCCTTAAATAAGGAGACATCGCTTCGAGCGGAAATCTTTATCTTAGTTGTAATGTAACACCCCGTAGTATTCTCGATTCAATATCACTCTTGATTTTATGTATGGAGAGCTGAAATTTTTTCTAAGTATTAGAAGACTTATCCATATTTTGAGCTATTAACTTTCATGATTTTCAAATTGATCTTTCCGACCCCGAGACGTAGATTTTTTAGTTGATTCATGTTCAGGAGCGTAAAGGTGTTGTTCCGGGAAAATTTTGGATTCTTCAGACCACGTTTGAGATGCGCTGAGTGATAAAACTAGTGGCTCGATGCGATATCGACGCGCCGCATCAGTAATTACATTGACCAAATGAATGCTCGATGCATCGCGTCGCCAAACGCATTGGGTGCCAGTTTGTCTTACTGATTTTCGAGTCCATAAGGGTAATTCAATCTCTTTCCTCGTCTTATCTTGATATGTGCACCAATATTTCTCACTGTTCTCTATCCTAAGAATTCATGCAGTATTGTGTCTTTCGAACGACTCTTTACTTCTGATCCAGAGACTTGTTATATGGAGCACTTCGTGTTTATTCTATCGTATCTTCATTTCTTGTCCCTCCTTGAGTAGTGCAATAAGTATAAGTTATGGTCTAATAGTGTTACTTCCATTCATGACATTTATGCTCGGGTCCCTTAATCACCCTTCGTATGATAGTATGATGGTGGATGTGGAAGCGTGGTGATGTGTTAGATAGGGGAGTAGATGTTCTTGAAGGTGAAAAAAAATTAATGTGAATCCTCGAGCTAAGGTTATAAGTGAAAGGAAAATGAAGGAGATGAACTTTTGTTATGTGAAATTGCTAAGAAGATGATGGACTTTTATTATGAGAAATAGTTGGGAATGAGATATATAGCGAAAATCTTTGTGAATGTAATTGAATTTGCTGGTCTTAGTAGGGGAAATCCATGAAGTGGGTGTAGTAATGATAGGCTTGAATTTTATGATTGATGAAAACTCAACCCATGTACTATGTGGTTAGTATTCCTTGAATTAAAACCCGAAAGTGTTTGATGATAGTGATAAGGTGAGGCAATGTTCTTAATGGGTGTAAAGTATAGGGTCCTATAGTTTAAGTTATCACCTTTTAACTCCGAGTTAGGCTTCAACATAGTAGTACTAAGTAGTAGAACTCAAATTCTTGTGGCTAGATGGGTGATTGGAGAATTATAAGTTGGCAGTGTGAAGTATGCTATTTATTGTTTGGGGTGTAGGCGATTAGTGCCTCTAAGTTTAAGTCTATTCGATGGTACTTTGTAAGGTATAGAATACTTTTAATCCTATCTTCCGGGAAATCTTATTTTATTATTAGTACCAATATCAATCAATCTATGATCATCAAACAAACCCCTGTCTTGTGTTGTGATGATTATGATTCATATAACTCATATGCAAGATCATCCCTATGTAAAGTCTCATTATCCAATGTTTTGTGCTTTCACGTTTCACTCGGGGTTACCATGAAACTCGTTTGATGCCTTTGTATGTTTTGTTGAGGAAAATTATTCAATGCGAGATTACGTTCTTTATTCTACACTTTTAGATCCTCAAAAGTCCCTACCTATCATTTGGGGACGAATGATCCCAAGGGGGAGATAATGTAACACCCTGCATTTTTTAGCTAGAAATTAAATTGTCATTCTACGTGTGTAAGCTCTAATTCCATGTTATATGTTTAGATTCATGTGTCATAATCTCTCGCCTAGTATATTGTAACACCCCGTGGTTTTCCCGACTCGGCATAGCTTCAGGTATGCTTAGAGGGGTGCTCATCTAAAAAGTTTTCTAAGTGTGGAAAGGGACTTAGTCTCTTTTTGAGCCCCAAATCTTTGAAGAATTATTTCACGACCTTTCCGACCTTCAATAGTTAATATTTTAGCTAATTCATGATCTGGGAGGTCAATAGGTGTTTTCGTACCAGTTTTGGATTTTTTGGGTCGCATTTAGACCTTGTTTGGTGTCCCAAAATAGTGGATAAACGTGATCTTGGCGCGCTGCGTCGCCCATCACGTTGGTCAATTTTTGTACAGGAACTACTGGGAAAAAGTACTGAGGCTTGGCGTGATTAGGGCGCGGCGGGTATCGCGTTGATGCCTAGTTGTTTCAATTTTTTAAAATCTGCGTCCAAAGGGGGGCAATTTAGTCTTTTTTTTCCCACCCCTTTTCAGCTTTAACACGAGATTTAATCCCCAAATTACCAAAATACATGGTAATTTCTCTCAAATCACTCAAGAACACTTTCCAGGGTTTCAACCCAAAATCCAAGAGAACTCAAAATTTAACCGTCACTTTTCAAAATTTCTTCAAGAATCGAAATCCCCAGACCGAGAGCTTCAAGAATCACCCATCAATAGTTTGAATAGCATCCCTAAAGCAAGAGTCCATCCAAAAGTCATAATTTAAGGTACGTGGGGTTTTCCTAAAACTACTTGGGCATAAGAAAATTGCTCAACAATATTTAAATATGGTGAAATCATGAATTTCGAAGGGGTTTTAGAATTTATATTACAATATTGCTTTATGAATGTTTTAATGGCACTACTGTTTTGGCCTTGAGGCCTTTCCCCCAAATTGAATTGTACTCGTATGTATATGTATGTATGCAAATTGGGTTTGAATATTTAATTGAGAGCATGAATCATGTAGAATCCCTCTCTTGTTATGATTTTTTTCCATTTTTCATATGATATGGGTTGTTTCGAATGCATCTTGAAAAGCATGATACGAATGTCTTGATTAATGTTATGATTTGAATATGATTTTGAATTCAAAAGAGAGGCTTGTTCATGTTGATAAATGTTGAATATATATATAATGAAAGAGTTGCATGGTTTGTCAAAAAAATACATGACCACCACATGTTTGATGAAAGAATGAGAATCTTTGCATAGTTTTGACTTGTGTTTCGGAACATGAAATCTCTTATACTATTTGCATGTTTAGGTGGTCTGAATTGTGTTTTAATGAAATAATCATGCATGGTACATTATGGCTCAGAAATATGACTTGTAAGTCTTGGTGTGACGACAACAACTCGGATAATGCTATGGTAATTCAGAACAGAATAGAATGCATGTTTGCAATCAGATTTTCAAATTTTGAAACTTAGAATGATGCATGTTTAAAAATGGTCATAAAGAGATGTTAGGTGGTACCCCAAAGAAGGCACGAGTTCGACTATTTATTGCCCGAAATCGTATTTTTCCGATACGGGTTATTTAATCCCCTAGAGGTATTTTACGCTGGCCTAGAGCCCTGTGGCGTATTAGACTCAGACACTCCAACCCTTGCGGAAAACTTGGATTGGGGTCTTTCCCACCGAGTCAATGGCGGATTCCATATAGCCCGTGGAATATCAGACTTGTAGGAGAATGCCACCTAATTCAGAAGTAATACAAAGATCAGAAACTGCATTGACAAAAATATTTTATGATTATCAAAGAAGTGCCCATGTGTTTTGAACCATATCACGCATGATGTTTTACGACCTACCCTCAACTATTTTATTTATATAAAAGCATTATTTTGGATTGTTCTACGTACCAGTACATCTGTATTAACCCCCTAATTTCAGGATTCTGAGACACAGTTCTGGAGTCCCGTTAAGATGTAGATTAACTTGTCAGAAGTTGTCGTTGGTGAGCCTTCTCTAATCCGGAAGGCCGGAATTTTCAGATTTCATTGTTTCTTTCTTTTATGGTCTACTAGGGGCCTTGGCCCAATTTTGTTTCAGAATTAAGATGGTTATTGTAATGTTAAAAATTTCGCAGAAGTTTGTCACGTGTTTAGAATATTCAGAATTTTCCTTTTTAAATTGTTCATGTTTATGAGATTGACCATGGTTCCGTCTTGTATTGACCATGGTTCTGTCTTGTATTATTTTTCGTAAATTTTCTTATATTATATGAATATTGTGCATGATTACCAGATTTAGAAGAGCGCTCGGGCCTTCATGGTTCGAGATTCTCGTTACGGCTAGGGCCCCGAATCGGGTCATGACATCAACTGATACATAATGTATTTTCTTCACAGATGCTCTGAAGGTTTAGTACTAAAATCATTAAAACGGTCATGATTCATTCCGACCAGTTCTTCAGTCACTTTTGGCTTTATTTGCCTTTTCATACCGAATAAAGTTGATGGTATACTCTTTGATGCAGGATCAAATGGAGAAAAACTAACAGGAGGCAAGTTTAGTTTTTCAAGCTCCTCAATAGTAGGAATGAGGTTTGAGTATGAATAAATTTTTACCACAAAAAAGGATTAAAACTAATATAATTCATTGCTATGTGTGAAATATATACCATCACTATCACACCTTACTAAACATTCTGGCCATAAATTAATTATATTGTGATCGGACTGACATAACCTTCTAATTTAAAATTCATTATATGTGGTTACCCTGCTGGACAATAATAATTTTTTAACTTTGAAGCAATTTTCGAACATCCACATATTGAGCACATGAGGCATTTCACCCAAGCTATACAACTACTTTTCAACGAAATTTTTTTGTCTAATTGAGGTCATCAACTTGAAGAAAACGACTTTACCCCAAGAAAATACTTCATACTTGTCATCTGTCACCATCTTAAAATTAGAGAATGGAACAGGAGCAACTTTTAACTGTGAAAAAAGAAATGTGTGAGTGAAGAATAATATGACCGTCTGGAGAGTATCTTGTCTGTTGTCAAAAATTTTCATGAAAAAATATTGTATCAACATTTCCTTATTAACACCATTTGTTGATTAGGAAAAATACCTTTGCATCAGCCTGCTTGGAGATGAATCATCATAGAGAAAATCGTCGACATTGTTGGTGTATTTTAAATCAGTGATTAAGGCAAATTCAAAGATGAAAAATCTAAGAATGTTGCTCTTGACGAAGACATGCATCACATCTTGATTGTTTTGCTTGATCTCAAGCATAAGTAAACACTTAGTATTTTATCCAATATAATTGAACAGTAGGATATTGAGATAGCACCCAAAAATTGTCTCGGCAAATAAGTCCATTACTTCTTGACCGACAACCTCTTTTAACTCATTTTTAAAGTTTAAATTATGAGCTTCCATATATCAAAGGATGTGGTGGAATATCCTTTATAACATAATTCATATCCTGAAAAAAGGACAACATAAAAATAGTTAATTTTGAATGAGATACATAATTCAACATAAATAACAAAATGCATAATACTACACTGTAACTCTTGCAAGAAATACATAATCTTAAGAAAGATACAAGTTTCTACTTATCAAGACATTTTTAACAACTTATAAGAGATACATACACGTACAACAAAACATGTATCTCTTATATTTATACTATGTACTCTCATAAATAACTGACATACAAGGAATTAGAATCAAGAGATACATATAATTTACCAGTTACATAGACAGATGTATAAATTTTTTTTTAAAAGTATCATATTAATATAAACATGTACCTCGGCCTAATAAAACACATGCAATAGCTTTGGCAGTGTGTCTCTACTTGTAACTTCAATCATTCATCTTCTTTTTTGATGAACTACTCCTCCAAAACTGATAGATCTGTTATTCTTAGAAATAACCTATCCTTTCTTCTTAGCCTTCTTTGTCATTTTATCGTGTATTTCTTCATAATAGCCGGATCATTTCGATGTTTGGACCTATTTTCATGGAAATCATCAAAGTCTTTGTCAAATACACCAGGCACAAAATTAACAATATCTTGATTTGTTTAAAGTTAACTAACTAAGAGATTCCAATACTAAAAGATGGTTCTGTGTCAAGATCCATTATGTTAACTAAAGTATTAAAGGCTGTAAATTTCTATATACTAAGCCTTTATTCAACATCTTAATGAAAAAACTTAGAAAAATTTAAGATGAAAATTAATTTTAGATTTGAACTAAGTTATTGAAGTTGATAAGATGATAGTGAAGAAGAAATTGGGGGGAGAATAACTCTTTTCAAAATTCTGAAGAAATTTAGATAAAAATGACAAGAAATCGCACCTTGATAAGTGGCGTTGATGGAGGGGGTAAACGCCCCTTCAATCTCGTAATTTGTATCCGACAAAAATGGAGATGTTTAGGATGTATCGTTAGCTTTTAGTGAAAATAATTTTAAAAAAAAAAAAAAGAAATTTCTGAAATTTTTAAAAATTAAAGGAATTTTTAGTATTCAAGTTGTGCTATTATAAAAAATGTTCATAAATAATCCTACGAGATATTTCTATTTATCTCACCTGATATACCAAACCACTTCTTAATAACTCTTTCTCTCTATAGTTGTTTGATACTCCCTCCGTCCCATTTTACTCGTCCCAAATTGGGATGGCACAACTATTAAGAAAAATAATAAATAACATGGCTAGTTTACCATAGTACCCCTATTAAATGATGTTTACATTTTAATTTAAAAAAAAATTAATGTAAAGGGTAAAATATGGTAAAAAAATTATCTTGTCTTGATAAGTAAAAAAGGACAAGTAAAATGGGACACCAGATTAGAAAATTTGGGACGAATAAAATGGAACGGAGGGAGTAGTTATATTCTAGTGACTTGGATGTAATGTTTATTTGCTTTCATTTAAGATCATGATGTAAAGCCAAGTAGCACGTGCTTAGGCATATCCGAGTGCGGAACCTAAATATGCCATCATATTTAAAAAGGAACCAATCTATGCCACTGATTTAAAAAGTTAAAAAAATGGACTGTTTGTACAAAATAAGTGCACAATATTTTTTTGTTCCGTCTTGACACCGTTAAAATAGCACAGTGGACTAAATAAGTGCACTATCCATTTTTTATATGGATAGTGCACTACCCATTTTTTTATGGATAGTGCACTAAATAAGTGCACTATTCATTTTTTTAATAGTGCACTATCCATTTATTTTAAGGATAGTGCACTAAAAAAGTACACTATCAATTATTTTTCATATATTGCACTTCTTTTGTGTATTATTCCCCTTTTTCTATAGTTTAGTGCATTTTTTTAGTGCACTATTCATAAAATAAATGGATAGTGCATTAAAAAAGTGCACTATCCATGATTTTGATATCTTGCACTTCTTTTGTGAGATGAAATTTTACGTATTTTATTGTGAGATGAAATTTTAATTTTTTTATAATATCAAATTGCAACATAACGTACAATGTAAAAAGTTACGTATTTGTATGTCAATGAATGGTGTAATTTTTTATGAGATGAAATTTTACGTATTTTATTTTGAGATGAAAGTTTAATTTTTTTATAACACCAAATTGCAAAATAACGTACAATGTAAAAAATTACATATCTTCTTCGTCAGTGTCAGGAACTACATCGAATTCATGTTGTGTTGGCTCAACTAAACTCGATTGGTTTACACAACAATATGGCACTCCAAAATTTATGTTTGGGGTAAATGTTTTTTAAGGCCTATCCATTCGTTAACAATTGGATATACTGGATAGGTAGAATCTCGATGTAGTCTTTGATCTTCAAGTACTTTCCAATGCTCCTCTTCATCTGCTCCTTGGAAGATAAGATGATCATCTAATGCATGAAAAAGCTCTAATGCTTTTTTCATTTCTGATATTTCCTTATTCAAGTGGTCAATAACTTGTTCATCATCCCTGAATTTACATATCTGAAATGTTGCATACTGTGCCTATAGAACGGTCAAACCATGCCATCGACATAACACTCATAATCACACCGTTTAAAATATAGTTGAGTCCACTGAAGTGTTTCTCCCCAAATAATAAAATCACTACCATTAGAGGAGTATGTTTCTCCGACAATGATGTGTCCAGCAATTTGTAAATCATGATAAATAGAAATAGATTTATTTTCTAAGGGACGAATTCGACCATACTATTTTTGTTCAGATAAATCTGTATAGCACCCAAATACTTTTGCAGGATTTTTTGAAATTCTCTCATTTTTTATTTTTCTAATATCAAACCAACTTTTCATTGAAGTTTGGCGTAATGTGTTATTTGTAATAAGTTGTAAGATGTTATCTCAAAATAAAATACGTAAAATTTCATCTCATAAAAAATTACACCATTCATTGACATGCAAATACGTAACTTTTTACATTGTACGTTATGTTGCAATTTGGTATTATAAGAAAATTAAAATTTCATCTCACAATAAAATACGTAAAATTCCATCTCACAAAAGAAGTGCAGATATCAAAATAATTGATAGTGCACTTTTTTAATGCACTATCCATTTATTTTATGAATAGTGCACTAAACTATAGAAAAGGGGGAATAATGCACAAAAGAAGTGCAATATATCAAAAATAATTGATAGTGTACTTTTTTAGTGCACTATCCATAAAATAAATGAATAGTGCACTTATTTAATGCACTATCCATAAAAAAAATGGATAGTGCACTAAGTGCGGGCACTATCCATATAAAAAATGGATAGTGCACTATCCTATTTTAACGATGTCAAACGAAAAAAAGGATATTGTGCACTTATTTTATGCAAACAGTTCATTTTTATAACTTTTTAAATTAGTGGCATAAATTAATTCCTTTTTAAATATGGTTGCATATTTAGGCTCCGCACTCTAGTAGTTAGTGATGTGGTGCTGCAGTCCGGGACCTTTGGGCCAGCTGCCCGCTTGGAGTTTTGTAAATACTCACTTCTTAATGAAATTTTGTAGGTATAAATTTAAAAATAAAAGATGTAAAAGTAAAATAGTTTGATACTTTAAAGCTTTCGATAAATATGACCGTGTGGGGTTCAAAGAAATATTAAATCACAAGAATTACTGTACTCTGCTTTATATATTTATATACATATATATAAAAAGAACCTTATTTTTTTGACTAATCATACAAAAAAATTTAAAAAATGATTTTTTTAGGCATATCAAACACATCCAATCTCTCTCTCTATATATATATATATAAAAAAGAGAATAAGTCGCATGCTGATGTGACATATCTAGAATGTCAAGAAAGCCATTTATCTTTCACCATATTTTTTTGACTTTTTTTTCACATTTTATATTGACATATCTAGAATGTCAAGAAAGCCATTTATCTTTCACCATATTTTTTTGACTTTTTTTTCACATTTTATATGTTAAATTTTATTTTATTTTAATTCTTTTAAAAGTAAAACGTAATGGTCACATAATAAGGAAAGGTTACATTTTCTCCACATTAACTCAACGCAATTTAAGTCCTTTACAATAAACACCCAATTAAATACAATTAATGCACTTAATACTCATATCCATTAAATTATTTTTTTGTGTTATCTTTTTAATCCTTTTGGTTAGTATAAATAGTGAAGAAAATCATTGCTAATGCATAAACATTCCTCATTTTTCATTCCACACCGTCCTTAATTCTTCTTCATTATTTACGAAAATTTGATCTTTTAATTTTAATGAATTTCTTTATCTTTTCTTCTATGTCTTCCGTTCTCTTTCAAGTTCCAACTTTCTTATATATTGGTTTAGGAAATATTCAACTAATGTCATTGGGATTTGTCATGAAGATTGACATTCAAGGAGACCATTCTCCAGATAGTGTAACCACAATTATTTCGAACCTCGAATCTTGCTACTTCAGAATGAGTGAAGAGGAGAAGTAGTGCAACAACAAAAAAAGAAAAAATGAACATGCACTTGAAAATGCTCATTGGTATTTACTTAGTTTTTTTGAGGGTTTTAGTGTGATGATAAAGTATTATTACTTTGCTAGATATTTTATATTAGAGTTTGTCCATGTATTTTTGTTGAAAAGTGTCTATAAATAGGTTATAACTTCTGTAAATGCTACTCTCAAGTTTCTTTCCTACTCGCACCCTTACACATATCTTCATTTATAAAAATAAAAGCTTGCAGCTTAATATGTTTGCTATGTATATTTATATTGTTGATTAATTTAATTACAGTTTGATAACTTTTCGTTGTAATATGTTTGTCCATTATCTGCAAGCTTAATGAGGTTATTTTCATTTTTAAGTCTTACAAATAGAATTTTGGACTTTTTATTTTTAATTTAAACAATTGCTTTAAGGGAAAGGCTATGAGGTAAATTATTGTGTCTGAGTTTTCATTTTCATGTTATTTCCCTTTTTTCTATTCTAATCATTCTGCAAGATGGACTATTTTATGACAATTCACATGTTGCTTCTATATTTTAGATATTTAAATCACAAAATGATATGACATAAATATTTATTTTACTTATCACTTTAAGTGTCTATTATTTCTTTTATGACTTTTGTACTTTATTATATACAATATCTCATCACTCTATATAGAAATAATATGCAAATAAAATGACATACTAGCCACAGTATATCCCCAACAATGCATTTAAATGGATAAATGAATGTGTTAGATATTTAGGTGCATGGTGATAATTTTAAAAATCATTTCTTTCAGTGAAGCTAATACCAAAGGAATCAAGTAAAATACAAAATTAAGTAATAAAATGAATTAGAATTTAGAATCCAATCTTTATTTGAATGAAGGTCGAAAAGAATCTTTAAGATATAATAAAAATAATTTTATAAATCTAATATTTATTTTCGCGTGACCAAGTTCACTAGTAAGTAATATGAGCGAAAAATAATATTGGATTAAATTCATGTACCGCGTTCCTCACTTCTCAACACCCCATAAGTAATATGCATGAACAATAAATACACGATTAAATTGGAGTAAATAACATGTTCCTCGCTTCTTAACTTTTGCGATGACGCGTTTCTGGCGGCCAAATCTTCAATATGTCCCCACAAATCTCACCAACAGATGTAATGACAAATATAATAAAGGATATGATTTTATATATTACTATCAGTTTGGAAAAATAGGAAATGTAATTGAAGAAAGAAGCGGTTTTGAGGCGTGGAAGAATATAATTGAAATTCCTTAAAGAGATTGACCATATATACAGACCTGAAAAATACAAGAAATTTTCTTGAGGATAAAATAAATTTCATATTTACATTTGTAGATTTTTCTTACGCTATGATTCAGGAACCTATAATTCAGGGTAGTGGTTAGATTGACGAGGATGTCACGCATCGTATTGAGGCAAGGTGGTTGAAATGGAGGCTTGCTTCGGGAGTTCTATGTGATAAGAAGGTGCCCCCAAAGCTTAAAGGTAAATTCTACAGAGTGGCAGTCCGACCGGCTAAGTTATATAGAGCGAAGTGTTGGTCAGTTAAGAAATTCCACATCCAAAAGTTAAAGGTGACGGAGATGAGGATGTTGCGATGGATGTGTGGTCATACCAGGAAAGATAGGGTAAGGAATGAGATTATTCGGGAAAAGGTGGGAGTGACTTCGGTGGAGATGCGAGAAGTGAGGGTACGTTGGTTCGAGGACGTGATGAGGAGGGGTTCTGATGCTACAGAGCGGAGGTGTGAGACACTAGTTATGGATGATTTTAGGCGGGGTAAAGGTAGATCGAAGAAATATTTGAGGGAGGTGATTAGGCATGATATGAAGCAATTACAGCTTACGTAGGACATGACCTTTGATAGGAAGATGTGGAGGATGCGGATTAGGGTAGAGGGTTAGGGGTGGGAGTACATCGGTAACAGTAGGGGAGTGTTTTTTATTTGTGTCTAAAGTTTCTTGTTCATGGTGTTGAGTGTTGTCTATAGTTTCAGATTTATAGTTTTAGTATTATCTTGTGGAAAGCGTTGTTAGTTTATTTTGCATACTGTACAAGTTTATACGCATTTATGTTTTGTGTTTGTTATATTGTTATTAGTTCTAACCCGGGATCTATCGGAAACAGCCTCTCTACTTCACCTGAGGTAGTGGTATGAGCATACACTCTACCCTTCCCAGATCCAATGACGAAGCCAGAATTTTCATTGAGGAGGTTCAGAAGTAAATATACGGACTAGTTCGAAGAGGGTTCAACATCTACTACATATATATAAAAATATTTTTGACCATGTAAAAATAGTATAATCTTTCAACGAAGGGAGTTCGAATGAACCTCCTGACTTCAATGTGGCTCCACCATTGTCCAGACCCCACTAAGTGGGAATACACTAGGTATGTTGTTGTTGTTGAGATTTTTCTTATGCTACTTCAAAAGAATTCTATAGTTATAGAACTTAGGAGATAACTTCTGAAAATAGTCATATTCTTTCACAAATAGATATGTCTGTTCAATTTAAGACATTTATATATACTGAATTATCTAAATGTGTACTATCATATCCAACCTTATTTAGCTAGTAATATACAGGTAATTCTTAATTTTACTTGGGGGATAATTTCATAGAACGCCGTTCATGTCTGGCTTCATCACAATACATACGAACCTCCCATGTTGTTTGCAAAATTACAATTTCACTACCTTATTTTGATTTTTTTAATAACAAGTCTTTGAACTATTTTTCATTAATGTTAACAAAATACAATTTTACAATTCTATTTTTATATTAAACAATCACAATTAATTTAATTTTATCAAAATAACTTAACAAATTCTTTTAAATTAAGGTGAGAGAAGATGAAAAGAGGTAGAGTCTTTCATTTGTTCGAGATTTTCTTTCGGTAATAATAATAGTTGTTGTAGATGTAAGAAAAATTAGTTTATATTATGGGTGTGTTTGGTATGAAGAAAATGTTTTCCAGTTTTCTCCTGTTTGGTTGGCTTACAGGTTTTGAAAAATATTTTTCAAATCAACTCATTTTCCTTAAAACTAAGGAAAATGACTTCCCTTCAAAAAGTAGGGAAAACATTTTCCAAAACTCTCTTTCAACATCACTATTAAATTGAAATATTCATACAACTCTCAAAATCTCTCATCCCTACTCCGACCCTCAATCTCCCACCCCCAACCCCACCCCACCCCAACCCCCACCCCAACCCCAACCCCTACCATTCAAAACTTTTTTCTTATCCCACCCTTTTTATCATATTCGTTCTCAGTCTTTTTGTTAAATATATACAAATACTTTTAGAAAACATATACTTATCCAATTTGCATAACGAACACACAAATATAAGTAGGGTTGGGCATATTTTGGTTTAAATAGAAAAAATTAAAAAACCGAATCGAAATTTAATTTTGGTTTGGTTTTTCGATTTTCCGGATTGGTTTTGGTTTCAAATTTTAGAAATTTGATTAAACGGTTTGGTTTTCGAAATTTTAAAAAAAAAAACGTATAAATCAAAAAATCAAAATTATATAAATAATATATTATAATTTATATATAATATAAATTATAATCATTTAGTAAACCTAAATCCTAATATGTTGTTTTGCTTTTGACCGTAATAGTAACGTGAAGGCTGCAACGACGCTCATCCATCCTCAGTTCATTTGAAATTTCAACATCGCCAACGACAGTTGCAGTTTGCTCAGTTCGTCACTGCCTTCGACAGTCGCTGCCGCGTGCGGCCATTGTCTTCACGCCAATGGTGATGACTCGGCGTAGTCGATATTTATGATTATTTCATTCGTGTTGAATTAATTATATTTGAGAATGAAAATAAGTTTGAAAAAAGATTATTTTTCTAGAAAAATCACCAATTTTAAATGGTCACTACTTTAATCTTCAAAATCGAAATAAAAATACGAAATAACCGAACCGAATCTGTAAAAACCGAACCAAATCAAAATAATTTTGGTTTGGTTATGATTGTTATTTTCGTCAATCCGAAAATCAAAAAACCGTACCGATATTCAACAATCAAACCGAACAAACTAAATGCTCACCCCTAAATATAAGTAAGAAACAACTTATTTTTTTAGAAAATATTTCTCCTCCTTCATATCGAACACACCCCAAAAAATATTTTTTGAGATCAAAAAATATTTTTCTAAAATGTATTTTTATGCTTTAGCTAAAGATTAAAATGTATTTTTTGAAATTATTTTTTTATTTTCCAACCAAACATTACAAAATATTTTCCGAAAAATATTTTCTATCCACCAACCAAATATAGAAAAACAAGTAAGAAATCAACTTATTTTCCGAGAAAATATTTTTCATGAAAAACATTTTCCTTCATACTAAACACACCCTATGAGTGACACTACCTTCGAGCAGCTTGATCATGATTCACATTTAAACTATAATAAAATAATTAACAAATAACATCAACTATTATAATTGTAGGTACTCTTAAATGCCATACATTAAACATTAAGTAGCGGTTTGGTCATGAAAACTAAAATTTTCCAGAGTTGGAGTTGAAGTTGGAATTGAAATTGGAGTTGGAGTTGTGCTTGGCCATATCTTCTTCTTTTTTTTTTACTTTTGAAAAAACTTTTTTAAATATGATTTTATGCCCCAATTTTTATAAACTATCAAAATCATCCAACTAAAATTTACCTACTAACGGGAAAAAAACACAATTAGCCACTTTTATAAAAACAATTACATATACATGGCCATATTTAATGAATTTCAATTATGACATATATAATATTTACATTAATAATTGTTTTCTCATATTTGAAAATTTTAAATATGGATTTATATTAACAGATCACTGCTTCCTATTTTTTAGGTAACAAATATTATCTTTCAAACAAATTTATTTTTTAAAAAAATTATTTAATTTATTTCCTTTATTTTCCGTTCCTAAAAATAGAAAATGATGAGTTGTTATTAAATTTTAGGGTGATATATACATGGTATAAACTTCATATATAACATACTTTGTATATTTATGTTATAAATATACTTAGTATGTTTCTTAATACATTGTATATTTATATATGTGTGTATATGATATATACATGGTATAAACTTTATATATAACATACTTTGTATATTTCTGTTATAAATATAATACTTTATATATTTATGGGTATAAATATAATACTTTCTGTATAAAGATATCAAGTATTATGGTATATAAAGATAGCAATTGCAGTTTAAGGTATAAATTTGTTAAATTGGACATATTATTTTTATGAAAAATATGTATCACCAATTTATATTTTTAACATATATATGGTATAAACTATTTATATTTGAATAGTATAATAAAGATGTACACAATATAATATATATAATCAAATTAAAAATGAGAATAATTTATGGCAGTGTTAAATTAATCTACTACAACTTTATTAATTCCTTAAATATAGAAAACGATTATCCATTATTAATTACACGACTATAATTTCTTAAACATCCGTATCACAATAGAAAAATTATTATTATTATTATTATATTATAGTAATTAGGATCATTAACAGTAAAATAATGTCTTACATAAGAGAGAAAAATAATGATGAGAGAGAAAAAGAGATATATATTAATTAGGATAACATTAAATTTGAAATTATAATTATCTTATTCATTAAAATTGTTATATATGTAATATTGAAAAAATAATGTTATAAGGAGAGTTTTATGTAAAAATTTAAAAGATTGAGGTTATATGTAATAATAATAAAAATAGGAATTGAAGTTGGAAAATTGTGAAAACATCAAAAACCAATTTTTTCTTTTCAGAAAAAAAAATTTGAAATTATTTTTTTAAATTTTCATGGCCAAACATCATAATTTTTAACTTCAAAAAATTAGTAAAAATTTCATGACCAAACGGCCCTAAACTGAAGTTATTTGCTGACAGAATTTATTTTATAGGTACCTGATCAATATTATCATTCTGGAATATAAATGTGTTCTTGTATAGTTTTTGTCCGACGTGCGGACTGCCAGTTCATAACCTAATGAGTTAATCCAATTATTATATTGGTTTAAAAAAAGGAAACAAAATTTGAAAATCTATTTCTTACCCTACATCCAGACTATCAATATAAAAAAAAAATTGTTTTTGGATCTGTCACTCCATGCAATCTTGTCTGGATCTACTCTAAATTCTAGCACTCTTTTATTTATCAGATACTGTTACCGATAGTCCAATATTAATTATTATTTTTATTTTAAATTAATTGATCTATTTTAACTTGATATAAAATTTAATATTTTTTAAAATTTTATAATCTTAAATTAAGATATATAAAAATAAATTAAAATAATATTTAATTTTATAGTCTTAAAAATGTTATGTGAACAATTAAAATTTAAAAATTGCTAAAAATAAAAAAAGATTTTTCTTCTTGAAATGAATTTAAAAAGAACGTAAGTCAAACAAATTGAAATGGAGGAAATTTGTATGCCCAGCCAAGTAAAATCTAACTTATTTTGCAAAGTATTTCTTAATGAGGTCAGAAAAAGTATTCTTGAAGAAAATAATTTGTATTTTGATTAAGCTTTTTAAAAATATTTTAAAGTAATTTTCAAAAAAGGGCGAAAATTTTTGTAAACAAAATAGAATAAAGAAGAAGAGTAGAGAGAATAGAGAGTAATCTTATTTCTCTGGAGGGATGAATAAGAGGATCCTTGAGGAGTGATTTACAATGAAGGAAGTTCTTTTATTTATAGGGAAATTTATTTCTAGTTTCTCATTAAAAGACAGATATTTCAAATCCCGATAGATATCAACTATATCTTGATAGATCTTGATAGAAATTCACTATAATATAAATACATTTATAACACTCTCACTTGAATGTCTAATTGATAGATAATGTACCTCGTTAAAACCTTACTAGAAAAAACCTGGTTGAAAAAAAATTTAGTGAAGGAAAAAGAGTACACATATATAATAATACGCATTTCGGCTGCCTCATTAAAAACCTTACAAGAAAAATCCAGTGGGATAAAATTTCGTAAGGAAAAAAGAGTACAACGCGTATTAGCTCCCCTTATAAGAACATCCTTGAACTTTTGCATTCCGATCTTGTGCACCATCACTACTAAAAAAATAGGAAAATCGACCACATGTGGTTGGTTTTCCTGCATTTTCGATCACAAAATCGACCAAAATGCATGATCGGTAAAAGCGTGGTAGTTTTTTTAAAACCGACCACGTGTGGTCGGTATTTTTGAAATATATATATATATATATATATATATATATATATATATGTTTTTAAAATTCATTATTATTTTTTATAAAAGAAAAAAAGATTTAAAAAAAAAAAAAAACCGGTCACAAGTGGTCAGTTTATTTTTTAATTAATTAATTAATTTTTAAAAACCGATCACTTGTGATCGGTTTTTTTATATAAAATTCCATAAAATCGACCACATGTGGTCGATTTTCTGAAAAAAAAATTAATTAACCGACCACAAGTGGTTGGTTTTTTAAAATTCTTGTGGTCAGTTTTCTGGAAAAAAAAAGAAAAAAAAAACGACCACAACCGACCACATTCTTCTGGTAATTTTTAAAAAAAATAAAATCCTGTTGGCAACCTAAATTTGACAACTTTTATTAATTCAAGGGAAACATACAATATAACAACAACAACATACCCAGTGTATTCCCACACAACCAACACACTATACAAGTCTAAAAACATACAAAAGTGTAAAAAGTACAAGTCATCTACAAATCCAAACTACAACACATACAAAAGTAAAAAAACTATCACTCATCATCATCGTCTGCGTCATCCACATCCTCAGCCGCACACACAAGATTTGATTCCTCATCTGTACTAATATCATCCAGTGGGCCTAAACCTTTTGCAGCCCAAACTGCATCACCAGGACATGGAGGAATAATCCCTACAGATCGAATAAAAGAGTTGAACTGCTACTGCAGCATCTTGATTTGTGATGCTGTTTCCTTTTCCTTCTGCTTCGCCCTCTCTCTCTGTGCAGCAAGCTCTTTAGTGAGTTTAGAAATCGTAGTTCTTAGTGATTCAACGATTTCTCTATCAACTGATGAGGAATAGGATGTCGGGCCGAACGTAGTCCTAACATTCTCGCTCTCACATTTTCTGAGGTATCCATAGTATTGGCCTCTAACTGGAGGACCCACGGTTTCTCTTCATAACTCATCCTCTACATCTTCAGGTATTGTTTCACCCTGACTTTCAGGAGGTTGAGTACTATGATACTCACTAACGAGCTGCATATATTTGTCCTATAATCAAAGTAAAGTTAAAATTAATAGTTAAAAAATATTAAACTACTTGTAATTAAATATCAACTTTGAGAAAAGATTCATAACAGGAAATTTGATTCTTACATAGGCAGCTTTTGCACGAGGCTCAACCTAGACATCTTCATCAATTGGATTCTTTTTCTTCCTCACATACGTTGCCTATATCTCATCGTGTCTTATCTTCCTACCCTTTTTTTTTCCTGCATATGATAAAATTATTAATATTCAAATAATTAAAAATTTAAATAGAAACAAATAATTAAAACTTTAAAAGTTACATATCATTTTTTCCTCCACAACAATCCGACTATCTGCACCCGCAGTATGTAGTGAGCCACCCTTGGATAATGCCTGGCTTTCTTTCCTTTCTCACTCAACAATTTGTATTCGTCGCTATTCCAATAGCGAATATAATCTTTCCATATGGGTTCCAGTATAAACCCTGGTCGTACCCTGTTGGTTCTGGCATAATCCAATAGACCGTTGAATCTGGATCTAGATCTTCTATAAAAATTCCTCTGTATAGCGCATTCATGTGCGTCATCCCACCAGTAATATTTCTACAACAAAAAAAAAAATATAATGTTTAATTTTTTATTCTAACAATGCGGTAAGTAGTCGATAAGCTAAATCCTTACATGAAATTCTTTAAACATTAGTTCTCTGTCATGTTCTGGAACCTTTTGCCAACTGGTTCAATAGCCGTTGGAGTTCCGACAAATGTATTTTGTCGTAATTTTTCCAACTCCAGCTTCGGGCCTAAACCTACAACACAGATCAAACAGTAAATTCATAAAGCATAATAATACAGTAAATGAATAATGTGGTTATATTTAGAAATCTTACCCTATCCCATATGGAATAATATACTGCCTCCGATAATCATCTCTGTCTCCTGGCTGTGGAGCAAGTGCTGGTAGATACACTGGCGTGGGTGGATCTGAAGCACCGGATGGAGTGCCTCAAAGATGAAGATCTGACAACCCAATAGATCCAGCAGAATCACTGTGAGAACATGGGTGACTGCTAGTAGAGGGTACTGATGATGGTAGATGTCCAAATATGCCAGCGGTCGTCCGATAGTACTGTGATGGCGGTGGCACGGTGATGGGAGTAAAATGAGTCGGCATAGACTCATGAAGTGGTCCCACATGAGTAGGAGCAGGATTTGAATGCTGCAACGACCTAGAATATGAGGGTCGTACTGGCGCGTCAGCAAACCGACCCTCATATATATGAATACCTGTCGATCTTCTATAAGGCGGAGGCTGTTTTTTATTTTTTATTTTTGTAGGATCAACTTTTTCCTTACTTTTGTCACCTCTACCTGACATCTAAATTATGTGAAGTTAACAAGTAGTTAATTCCTACAAAATGAATATATAACAAAACATTCCAAATAACGAATTTCAAGTTACTAATTCACATTTCAAATTGCTCCAACAACACGAGATAGACAAGAATATTTCTATTACTATATAAATTATGGAAAAGTGAAAACAACAATGTTATACAGTACATTACATATCAATCTTAAACAAGAAACATAAAGATAAATAGTACAAAGCATAAAGACATCAATACATAATAAATACAACCTATACAAACTAATTCTCCTCTCCTTAAGATTCTCCACTAAATTATTCACCCTCTTTAAAAGTTTCCTCATATCCTACCTGATACAAGCATGAAGAGCACAAAAAGTACAAGGTATTGTCAAAGGTTCAAGTTTCGAATTAAAGACCTTTTTGGAGCCTTTTCAAACCTTTTTCATGCAAATAGAAGCTTACGAGAGCATGATGCCTTCAACCAAGGGAGTTTACTTGCTTACATGTCAAAAGGAAGAGCCTTAAAAGCCTTGCATACATTACACTACATGGGCGCCTTCCACTAGGGACATGGAGGTCTTTTTATCTCTCTCTTTACACTCCAAAGGAGCACCCTTCATTAAGGTTATTTTAGTCATTGATTTGTAATAGTATAAATAGACCCTTTAGCTTCTATTTTCCTTAGTTTTGAAGAATTGATTGAGTGAAACTCAAATTGTATTTTCTTTCCTTAGTGTAGGGCTTGGAAAAACCATCTTAGTGTAGGTCTTGAAAAAGACACCGAAACTAGGGATTAACACATTTGATGGATTTCACTTGTGTTGATCAATTGACAAGAAAGGTGTGATTGAGGAGTGTGAATTCCTTTGGTCCACCCAAGAGTGTGGTGGTATCTCTCATTGGTGTTGTGTGTCTTGGTGTTTGATACACACCTTGGTGCTATTCATTGGTGTGAGTGTATGTCTCACTATTATCCCTTTACTTTTATGCATTTCATCTTCATCTCCCTTTCTTCTAGTTGCTGATTTTTGTTTCGTTAGTCCTTAATTTCTGTTTTTAGGTTTTTTTTGTATCATTTGGTATCAAGATCCATGTATTGGAGTTGTTCCCACAACTCTAAGCCTTGGATCTAAGAAAATCTCCACAAAAAAAGAGTCTAGAGTCAAGAAAATAAAAAAATAAAAAAAAAGGTGTTTCACATTTTTTTGTACTTGGACAGATTTTTGCAAGTTAGATCTACAAAAATTTATTGTGTTTTGTTGGTTTCAAGTGCTAGATCCTTGCTCCCTAGCACCTAAGGATTCCAGATCTTAGAACAAGATTTGGACAATTTTGAGCTAGATCCACCATTGTTGTGGCTTGTTTGAAGCTTTTAGAGGTGACATACATCTTGGGTTTGAGTTGGTGGCGTGATTTGTGGCTGATTTTGTGTTGTTTTTGCTTGTCTTAGAAAAAGGAACCTAGATCTAAAAGAAAAATTGAAGTCGGGGTTCATTTGCCTAGTGGTCAAACCATGGTCAACTCTTGAATATTCATCTTGTTCATCCATCATCTTCAAATCTTGTTGAAGAAAACTATTCAAGTAGATTGTTTGATCCAAAAAGGGAGAAAAAAGAGAGTGTACTAAGTGTTTGTACAAAAATATTCCTTAGCATATTCTAAGTCTTTCAAAAAGGAAGAGGGGACAAGGGGACAAGCAAATACAATTGAAAGTACACTTGAGGGGACCAATCCATTTCAAATTCAAATTAAAGCTCAAAAAGGCTCCAAACTTACATATTTGCCCCTCAAATCCGAAATTCTTCTTCTCCTTATGTGTTGTTTGGCCGAGACAAGAATTTGGGAATTGAAAATTTTTAAAAAGTTACGTCCAATCACAAGCTGCCACATCATCGCTTTTATGAACAACCAAATTGTGTTCCTAAGTAGATTTCCTAGTTTCTAATTTTTTATTCTAGTTTCTTGTATGTTAAATTCTATCACTAATTAACAAACTAGTAAGTACCTACTAGGTTGGTAATTAGTCTAGAGTTCGTTTATTTTGTGTCTTCGATTTTTGTGTGTCTTTTCTCATTTTTAATTCGTAGTAGTTTGTTGGTTCAAGTCCGTGCATCATTTTTTTTTAGTCTTATCAAACAAAAATTGACTCCAAACCAAGGCATATTCACCACTCAATTCACTTGCGAAGTATTTCCAAGTTTTCAGCACTTGTGAGACCAAGTGTGAGGTGAGATCCGAGTGTGAGCGTGGTGAGGCTTTTGAAATAACGTGTTTGTTCGTTTTGTAGTTTTTCCTCTTTGCTGTTTTTTTAATTTTGTTAGGTACAATTGAGATGGAATCCGAGGGTACCATATCCCAACCCTTGGGTAATGATGTTTTGGGAGCCTTGATGGCTCGGTTTGATTAACTATCCCGAGAATTGAAGGGTGGTTTTGACAATGTAAAAGGAGAGTTAGATTCTTTGAAAGGTGATATGGATACTTTGAAGGGTGGTGTGATTAGAATTAAAGAGGTTATTGATAGACTATGCCCATTAAAGCCTCCACAAATTCCCATGCCATAAATCTAAATACATCACCAACCAAATCCAATGTCTCTTCCCTAAGATCCACTAAACCGAAATCACCCCATAAAACTAAGAGAAGAGATGGTGATAGAATCCAAGGGTGATGAGGTCGGTTTTCAAGATGGAGAAAATCTTGATATTGAGATACAAGAATAGTGTGAAGAAAATAAGGAAGGAGAAAAGGGAAACAAATGCTTGATTATGGATCTTGTCCACAAAGAATCCTTGTTACTCACTAACCCAAGTGCAAGCATTTTTCCTAGCATTGATTATTTTTATTTGAAGGTTCAAGATCATACATTCTCAAAGAAGAATCCAAAAGGAGTTCCACACACACATGTGGTTGATGAGTTAATGGAACCCTTGGCCGAAAGTTCCAATCTTGGGACAGGTGATGAAGAAATGAATCCAAGGGGAAATCTTGACGTATTCCATTGTGATGTGGGGCATGAGGGATTTCATGGTACAAAATCAAGGGAAGAACACACTTCTCTTGATCTATAAGGTAACAAAGCTATTTTCTACACTCCTAGAAACTTGAATTATTGTGATGTGGCTAGTAGTAGCGAAAGTGGTGTAGTTTCAAATTGGCTTAGTCAAGAAGTACATGAATCTTCCTTTTGTGATTCTCTTGGTGTTGTTAGCCTGCAAAAGGACCAAGATCTTGTTGTGAGTCCGCAAGCACTAGTTGATCATTTAGATGACAAAATTAATTCTTTTAGTAAAAATCATTTGTGTCCACCTAGTGCTAGTATTTATAACTTGAATAAGGTTCCATTACCAAGTGAAAAGCGTGTTCACACACAAGTTGACCCTTGTGAAAACCAAGGTGAATTTACGTTGGGAAGTGAGTTGCCAACAACTAGTGAGGGTGTGCAAAATGATCAATCAGGTGGAGTTAACCTTGATTTGCTAGAATGTTTAGGAGACCCGAATTGTGATTGTACTTGTACAAATGATTTTGATTATGATCCCTTTGTTGCCCGTTATGGTTTGAATATGTGTGTGGGCTACTCTGTTGAAGGATAAGGTGGTATTTGTTTAAGTATTCCATCTACTTCTTCTTTGTGTGTTTTCTATGATGAGCATACCAATGGTGATGAGCTTGAAAATAGTGAGTACATGCATAAGGACACCAAAGTTGAAGTTGACTTGTGTAATACCTCTCTCAACCCTCTTTGCTCTCATGACATTTCTAATAGTGATAGAGAGGGTATGCTTAACCTTGTGGGGGAAACCTTAGGGGAAAATGAGAGTGGCCGAGACTTAGAACCTTATCTTCTACTTCCATTTGATCCCGGTGTACCTTTGAGATGTGGGTGGGGTAACTTCGGGTCATGTGCATTCCCTTTTGATGTTGATACTATTCACTTCTTTTATATCATTTATTCCAAGTTTTTCATGTCAAATACCAAGGATGTATGGATGTATGTCAAATGTGAACAACCTTGGCTTGTCTATATAACTTGTAATATTGATCTTGTCAATAAGTATGGTCCTTTGAACTTGTGTGGTGAAATACATGAAGTTAATATTGTTCAAGGTTACCATGTGTATGTCAAAATTGTGTGTGGTGTTTTGGAAAGTCATGACTTTGATCCTCAAGTACAAGGGGTGGGTAGTTCCGGCCTAGACCCATGCCTACTACTTTTCTTTGATCCCGAGGTACTTGTGAGATGTTGGAAGTGTAGTTTCGGTTCATGTTTATTATCTTTTAATGTTGATGCTATTCACTTCTTTGGTATCCTTTATGCTAAGTTTTTCAAGTTGAATACCAAGGATACGTGGATGTATGTTAAGTGTGAACCACCTTGGAGTGATGATATAATTATGGTACTAATGCTTACCCTCCTACCAAGAGGATTGTGTGCTTGTTTTCTTCTCTCTTTGATTTTGCAAGGTGTGAATTTGAGGACACATTCTTTTAAAATGAAGAGGATGATACAAGCATAAAGAGCACAAAGAGTACAAGGTATTGTCAAAGGTTCAAGTTTTGGATTAAAGACCTTTTTGGAGCCTTTTCAAGCCCTGTTCATGCAAATGGAAGTTACGAGATCATGATGCCTTAAAACAAGGGAGTTTACTTGCTTACATGTCAAAAAGAGGAGCCTTGAAAGCCTTGCATAACTTACACTACATGTGCGTCTTCCACTAAGGGCATGGAGGTCTTTTTTATCTCTCTTTACACTCTAAAGGAGCACCCTTCTTTAAGGGTATTTTAGTTATTGTTTTGTAATAGTATAAATAGAACCTTTAGCTTCTATTTTCCTTAGTTTTGAAGAATTGATTGAGCGAAACTCAAATCATATTTTCTTTCCTTAGTGTAGGGCTTGGAAAAACCATCTTAGTGTAGGTCTTGAAAAAGACATTGAAACTAGGGATTAATACATTTGATGGATTTCACTTATGTTGATCAATTGGAAAGAAAGGTGTGATTGAGGAGTGTGAATTTCTTTGGTCCACCTAAGAGTGTGGTGTTATCTCTCATTGGTGTTGTGTGTCTTGGTGTTTGATACACACCTTGGTGCTATTCATTGGTGTGAGTGTATGTCTCACTACTATCCCTTTACTTTTATGCATTTCATCGTCATCTCCCTTTCTTTTAGTTGCTAATTTTTGTTTCTTTAGTCCTTAATTTCATTTTTAGGTTTGTTTTTGTATCACTACCCACTCAGCCTCTTCTTCTGCAATATTAACTTCTTTAAATATATTTTCGGTTGATTCAAACTATCCACAAAGTCAATGTCCACTAGTTGGTGATCAATCTGCATTTCATTTTGATACGCAGTCTCTAATACATTCTCAACTTTCACCCATCCTATAGGATTTGTTTTGATCACATCCCACCAATCAGACTTATCACTGCACAACGGATAAGGAGCATAATACACTTGTTTAGCATTTTTCGCTAGAACAAAGGAATGGTAAACAGGATACGACCTATTGTGCTTCACTTCAATGATGTTATGCTCCTTATGTATTCTTGTGCCTCTTGTGCTTGGATCAAACCACTTACATCGAAAGAGGGAATTTTTTTTTATTGAGAAACCAGCATACTCCAGTTCTAAGATCTCGTGAATTATGCCAAAGTAATCAACATCATCATCACCCTTAACCCAAACACCACTATTGTTTGTTTTCCTTGTTCTGGAGTGTTCTTCGATGGAAAATTTTAACCCATTCACTGTGTAATGGTACATTGTATGAGCTTCAACTGGTCCCAAAGAAATATCTCTCAAGAACTGATGGTATGCGGTTGCATTTGGTGACTGGTGTACCTAAAAATATTATACATACATATATATATATATATATATATATATGTTAGTTGAAGAATGTGTAAATGTTTAAAATTTATAGAAATATTAGTACACTTACGAACCTCATATGTAAACCATGTTGCAAAGGATGCATACACTTAATTTTCGTGGAATTGAGTCTTAAATGAACTGAAGATCCAACATGCGAAACACAATTAGTTTCCTTAAGGGAATGATAAAATAAATAAGATATGTTATTTTTAATCTCCTTACTTCAGAGAGGGTTCAACTTCCGGGTAATTCAGTAAGACATACAAAGTTATTGATTTTTGCTCCATGGTAGTGAGCCGGCGAAATATGATCTTTTTAGCCTTACAATCAGATCGATTGAATAGTGATATCGGTTTCAAATGAGGCTCATTCTCATCGTCCTGATGACGATTTGGTCTGTTTCTTGAACAAGCAACTTCATCACGAAAGTAGTATGAACAAAATTGAGATGTTTCTCTTGCAAGATATACCTCAACTATAGAGCCTTCCACCCTATGTTTATTTTTGGGACCCCTTTTCAATTTTTCAATTTCCCTGCACAATCTTAAGAATAGATATTTACTATATTAAAAAACGATATGTATGAATTTAACTATGTTGCAATTGCTTACCATTCAAATGGATACATCCTCCTAGTTTGAATTGGACTGCCTAACCGAGCTTCGTGCACAAGGTGAATGGGAAGATGTTTCATCACATCGAAGAACCCTGGCGGAAAAATCTTCTTCAACTTGTTGGTGATAACAACAATATTACTTTCTATTTGCGCCAGATTTATTTTTTTAATATGGTGGCACATATGTCTTTGAAGAACAAACTAATCTTTGTTATTGGTTTCCATATGTTTTCAGGTAAACCAATAAAAAAAATTGGAAGTAATTGTTCCATGAAAACATGACAATCATGGCTTTTCATTCCATGCAAGATTCCTTGTGCCATATCAACCCTCTTTCCCAAATTTGAGGCATATCCATCGGGCATCTTTAAACTTTGGACCTACTCACATATTTATCGCTTTTGGTCCAACTTGAATGTAAAACTAGCTTTGGGCTTAAGAAAATTACCATTGGGACCCTCCTGTAAGTGTAATTCTCTGTGTTTGCAATATTCTGGTAAGTCAAGTTTGGCCTTAGGATTATCCTTTGTTTTGCCGGTGACATCCATAACTGTGTTGAACAAGTTGTCAAAATAATTCTTCTCAGTATGCATGACATAAACATTATGTCTAAGTAAATCATCTGTCCAATATTCTAACTCCCAAAATATACTTTGCTTAGTCCAGTTATGCGAAACAACATATCCATCCAGCCTATACAATGGTTCCTTGCTAACTTTAGGCAAATCCTGAACTATCTCTCAGATGTCATGACCAGATAACCTTGGAGGTGGAGTATCATGTTCCGTTCTATTCCTTTTTAATGCATTCCTAAGCCTCCTAAATTCATCATCAGGTGGCAAGAAACAACGATGTCAATCAAACCATGAATTTTTCCTGTCATGTCTCAATGTGAAAAATTTTGTTTTTTTCATGAAGTATGGACAAGCCAACTTTCCAGTTGTCATCCACCCAAACAATATTCCATAAGCAGAAAAATCAGTAACAGTCCACATTAGATATCCACGCAGATTAAAAGTCTATTTAAGTGAGATATCCCAAGTTTCAACCCTCTCATGCCATAAAATTTAAAGTTCATCAATCAAAGGTTGCAAGTAGACATCTATTCCGCTTTTTAGATTACGCGGGCCAGGAACAACACAATTTAGAAATATATAGGGACTAGTCATCAATATTTCAGGAGAAAGATTATACGGGTGATAAATACAGGCTAACATGAATATGGTGCAGCACCAACTAAAAAAGGAGAGAAGTCATCCGCACATAATCCCAAATGAATATTTCGTGGCTCAGCTGTAAAATCTGGATAAGTTGCATCAAATTACTTTCAAGCCTCTCCATCGGATGGATGACACATAACACCAGTGGGCCTTCCATTTTCACTATGCCATCTCATATGAGGAGCTGAGCTGTTTGAAGCATACAACCTCTTCAACCTTGGTATTAGAGGTAAATAATGCATCGCCTTAATAACAATTTTATTTCCACTACAACCATGCTTATATCGAGGGTGCTGATAAAACTTACAGGACTCTAAGTTAGCATCTTCCTTAAAGTATAACATGTAGCCATTTTCACAACAATCAATTCTAACCGAGGAGAGACCTAACTTTGACACCAATCTTTTTGCCTTATAAAAAGAATCAGGCACCTCTAAGGCGGGGTCAACTAACTCTTTAATAAGGTCTATCATTGATTCCATTTCTCCTTCAGCAATATTTCAATCAGATTTAATACTTAATAATCTAACAGCAATAGAAAAATGAGAATGCGAACACCCGTCAACAAAGGATTACTAGCAGCATGCAGTTGTTCATAAAAATGGCTCGCTTCTCTAATGGGAACATCTTCTATATTTTTCCTAAAGTCGCCCCCGTGTTGCATCTCAAAAGCATCGTGCACCATTTATGTCATCCTAGTATCTTGATATTCATTATGCCCTGCAGACCTACTACTTTCACCACCAACAAAGTTATTTTGCTCAACATCACCATCAATAGTATGGAATCTTAAAAAGTCCTCGTGAAATCCCCTTCTATAAAGATGTTGCTTCACAACTTCTTCTTTTAAAATATTTGTACTATCACATCTAACACAAGGACAACGAATAGCCCAAAAACATGACCAAACATCAAGTGTCTTAGCATGTTCAACGAATCGTCTGACACCTTCAACAAATTCCACCCTAAGACCCATTCTATTATTATTATTCCGTTGATATATCCAGCTATAATCAGGTTTCATCTACACAATCAATCGAACTCAACTAACTAGTTCAAGTCACAAAAGTTCACATTTTAAGTTTCTAAATTCAAAATGAAAAAGTACATAAATTCAAGTCACCAAACTAAACCACATTCATAACAAAAACTTCAACATTTTCAGGTCACTAAGTCACCTCCCAAAAAAACAAACTAAAATACCTTCAAAATGATAAATTCACCTTTCAAGTACCTACACTTAATCAATTTCAAGAGAATAAGTCACCTCTCAAGTTACCAAACTAAACCGCATTCAAAATAAAAATTCACATTTCAACTACTTACACTTAATCAATTTCAAGTGACTAAATCATCTCACCTGTTAGTAGAATAAACCACATTCAAAATAAAAATTCACCTTTCAACTACCTACACTTAATCAATTTCAAGTGACTAAGTCACCTCACAAGTTACCAAACTAAACTACATTCAAAACAAAAAATTTCATTTCAAGTATCTAAACTTCAACATTTTCAAGTCACTAAGTCACCTCCTAAAACAACAAACTAAACTACCTTCAAAATGATAAATTCATATTTGAAGTACCTACACTTAATCAATTTCAACTCACTAAGTCACCACCCAAGTCACCACCCAAGTCACCAAACTAAACCACATTCAAAACAAAAATTCACCTTTTAACTACCTACACTTAATTAATTTCAAGTGACTAAGTCACCTCACAAGTTACCAAACTAAACTACATTCAAAATAAAAAAATTCATTTCAAGTATCTAAACTTCAATATTTTCAAGTCACTAAGTCACCTCCTAAAACAACAAACTAAACTATCTTCAAAATGATAAATTCACATTTGAAGTGCCTACACTTAATCAATTTCAACTCACTAAGTCACCACCCAAGTCACCAAACTAAACCACATTCAAAACAAAAATTCGCCTTTCAACTACCTACACTTAATCAATTTCAAGCGACTAAGTTACCTCACAAGTTACCAAACTAAACTACATTCAAAGCAAAAAATTCCATTTCAAGTATCTAAACTTCAACATTTTCCAGTCACTAAGTCACCTCCTAAAACAACAAACTAAACTACCTTCAAAATGCTAAATTCACATTTGAAGTACCTACACTTAATCAATTTCAACTCACTAAGTCACCACCCAAGTTACCAAACTAAACCACATTCAAAATAAAAATTCACCTTTCAACTACCTACAATTAATTAATTTCAATACCAAACTAAACTACATTCAAAACAAAAAATTCCATTTCAAGTATCTAAACTTCAACATTTTCAAGTCACTAAATCATCTCACATGTTAGTAGAATAAACCACTTTCAAAATAAAAATTCATCTTTCAACTATCTACACTTAATCAATTTCAAGTGACTAAGTCACCTCCCAAAAAAACAAACTAAACTACCTTCAAAATGATAAATTCACCTTTCAAGTACCTAAACTTTTAATCAATTTCAAGTGACTTAGTCACCTCACAAGTCACCAAACTAAACTACATTCAAAATGAAAAAATTCACATTTCAAGTACCTACACTTAATCAATTTCAAGTGACTAAGTCACCTTACAAATGACCAAGCATAGCAAAATTCAAAATAAAAAGTTCATATTTCAAGTACCTACGCTTCAACAAAATTCAAAATAAAAGTTCACTTTCAAGTAACTACACTTAATCACTTTCAAGTAACATATTTATTTATAGTATAAGTCAAACAATTGAACAAGTGTAATAAAGCAAATAAGTAGAGGCGTCGCATGTCCCTCTCACACCAAATAATTATCACAAAATTCCTATGGCTTTCAAAGCCTTCTACAGCGGACAATCCCAAACTAAACTACATTTACAAACATCATAATAAGAAAATAGAGAGAAATCAACTTACCTTTGTTTGGCCTAAATTAAAGAGAAAGTGATAAGTGGTCACCAGAAAAATAGCAAAATAATTCTTTTCCCGAATTCAAATTCTGTCAAACAATAACATCAAATTCCAAGCAACTCATTAGGCAACTAGAAGAAAAACATCTTGACTATTAGGCAAAATAAGAAAAATTCTCACCATTAGCTACAATCAAATTCCACATTCCCAACCACATTCAAAGTTCTTACAAAATCTGGACCATCAACATCCTTATTTTCTCATATTCTTAGCTTAAAATCACCATAAAAAACCCATCAAAATACTAAAAATATAATGGAGTATCAAGAAAACTAAACTCTAATCCACAATACAAGTCATAGTAATAAGATCAACAGATTTTAAAAATGGATATCTTCAATATCTTCAAACAATGCTTTTGCTAACGGAAAACTCATAATAATTCCAGCACCACTAAGAAACAAGTAACCTCTTGTAACTTTTGGCTTCCACCAAGATTCAATGTAACTTTTTCAGAATCAAGTAGGCAAAAAACTATATGGTTAAGATTAGTGGGGTTTGTGTTATTTAATGAAATAAAATGAGAAATTGGTGGAGAATTATTATTAGAAGATTCTAATAACTCATAATATGATGAACAATTTGAATCTTTGAATAGAAAAATTGAGGCTAAGTAAAGAATAACACCTGATAATTGAATAACTCCGATGGAAGCTCGGCAGATCGGAGACGGCAGTCTCGTCGAAGCGACGGCAGCAGTGGAGGTCAGCAGTGTTTGGTGTTGTGCGATGTGTGTGTGTTAATTTGGGGGCGATTTTTGTGTTTATTATGTTGGTTTGGGGTCGAGTAGGACTTATAAAATTTAATAAATTTTTTTAATTAAATTTCAAAAAAACGACCACATATGATTGTTTTTTTGGAAATTTTTTTGAAAACCAACCACATGTGGTCGATTTTTACAAAATTATTGGCAAAATAAAATATAAGTGTTTCGATTTAGTTTTAAAAAAGTTACTATAGGAAAACGATCACATGTAGTTTTAAAAAAGTTAAACCATATAATTAGTTATTTTACCATCATATTAACACGAGTAGTATATTTCCTCAATCGTATAATAATATCAATGCATTTTGCAAATTCGGATGATTTTTTGGTTAATTAGCGTTTACATATGATATTATATATAATATACAAATAGAATGGGGCAATTAAGATTGGGTTGGATCGGGTCATTAACGGGTCTTTACCAAAATACACGGTTGATTTATGTTTTTAAAAAAACATCATTTGAGAAATGAACACTTGTGGTCGATTTTATTAAAAAATAAAATTTTAATAAATTGTATAATATTTATAACAACATCCAAATAATTTAATGCAATGTGTATATGTATATAATTCATATAATTCGTTATTTTATCATCACATTAATACGAGTAGTATATTTCCTCAATCGTATAATAATATTAAAGAATTTTGCAAATTACTATAATTTCTTGGTTAATTGGCTTTTAAATACGATATTAATATATATATATATACCTCGTAATACTTGTCTTACGTTATTACAGCTTCAACAATATACGCGTGTCTACATTGACACAAAATAGTATATATAATTCCTCAACGGTAAGATATCAATGTATCACTCAAAATATTTTGATATATAGATTCAGTTTTCTAGCTTTCGATTATTGCATACGTCACTACACGAGATATACATATATATACATATATTCAATTATCTATTAGCTTTCAAATACGTACTATAAACATCGCATACACGATTTTACTACCCCATAATAATATACAATGTATTTCACATATACTCAGATGAATTATCGGTTACTTTAGCTTATGTCATTAATATACCTTCATTATATAATATGTATATACTATATATATAACTACACATACCCACACACATACACACTATCGACTATATATATCAAGTTCTAAATACGTATTATTATTACTTATGTCGTTTCAAATCAAGGTATTCAATATGTTTGGATAGATTCTACTAGATTTTGACTACATCGTTCATCAATCGATCACTACATCATATATATAGAGAGAGATTTATATTTATGAACTCTTGAATGCGTACTATATACATCACATCCACAGATATATTACCTTATAATAGAACACCTTCATTATATTCTGATGAATTATCGGTTATTTATTACATTATTATGACTGCAATAGTAACATAATATCATTATCTCAATGGTATGATGTATATATACACATTTTCACTATACAAAGATTGTGCATGTTTAACGTCATTTAACGTATGTACAAAGGAAAATATTTATTTTATAAATTGAAACATAAGTAAAAGATAAAGATTATGTTTAACGTAATTTATTTATTTTATTTGATATACTTTTTAGCGTATTTTTTTCATAAAATCTAATATTGATTGATTTTTATTATTATTATATTGGTTATTGAATACGTGTGATCAGTGTAATTTAAAAAATAATAAATTAGATTATACATATAATTATTTTTTTAATAAAAACCAACCACAAGTGGTCGCTTTTTAAAAATATTTTCTTTTTATTTTAATTAAAAACCGACCACTGTGGTCGATTTCTAAAAATAATTTCTTTTTTATTTTAACTAAAAACTGACCACTTGTGGTCGGTTTTTAAAATTATTTTCTTTTTATTATAATTAAAAACCTACCACAAGTGGTCGGTTTTTTAAAATAATTTTTTTATTTTAATTAAAAACCGACCACATGTGCTCGATTTTAAAAAAAATAAAAAATTATTTTAATTTAAAACTGATCACAAGTGGTCGGTTTTTAAAAATTATTTTCTTTTTATTATAACAAAAAATCGACCACTTGTGGTCGATTTTTTAAAATAATTTTTTCATTTTAATTAAAAACCGACCACAAGTGGTCGATTTTTAAAAATTATTTTATTTTTATTTTAATTAAAAACCGACAACATGTGGTCGATTTTTTAAAATTATTTTCCTTTTAAATTTTAATTAAAAACCGACCACTTGTGGTCGGTTTTTTAAAATTATTATTTTTATTAATTAAAAATCGACCAAAAGTGGTCGATTTATTAAAATTATTTTATTTTTTTCTAATTATAAACCGACCACTTGTGGTCGATTTTATTAAAAAATATAATTAAAAAGTATTTTTAAAAACTGACGGTTTTTAAAAATATTTTTTAATTATATTTTTTTATATAAAACCGACCATAAGTGGACGATTTTTTTTTTTGAAAAAGAAATAATAATTAATATAAAAATTATTGAAATGATTATTTGAAATTTTAAAATATAAGTTGTCGCTTTTAAAAAAAAATTAAAAAACCGACCATGACCACAATCTGTAATCGATTTTTGTGGTTGAAAATCCGTGTTTTTTTAGTAGTGCATCTTCTTGGAAGTTGCAGCAGGAGGAGACTTGGTGAATAAGTTAACCAAATTGTCACTTGAACGAATCTTTTACATGTTAATATCATCATTTTTTTAGGGCTCATGTATCCAGAAAAGCTTTGATGAAGTGTGATTCGTTCTATCTCATTTTATGAATCCTCTCTTAAGTTGTGCTATGCATGTTGCATTATCTCCGTATAAAATTATGGGTACATTGTCACATTTCAAAATACATTTTTCTCAGATGGGACGTATCATGGAGCTCAACCAGATCCATTCTCGGTTGGCTTCATAAATAGTTATTATCTCATCGTGATTCAATGAAGTGGCTAGATAGACTGCTTTGTATATCTCCAAGATATGACAAAGTCTCCACATGTGAACACATTTCATGTTTGAGATCGAGATTTATACGGGTCAGATAAGTACGCAACATCAGCATGACCAATAAGATCGTGACTGTAATCTTGCTAACAAATTAACTGAAAAGGCTATATCAAGCCTTGTAGTATTTGCAAGATACATGAGTGTTTTGCACCAATTGCACTAAGATATGATACTTCATATTTCTCATTTCAGCAAATATCTATTGCTTTTGAAAACTCTCTAAGAGTTCTAATAATTTTCAAGCTATAAGATTATACAATATAAGAATTATAAATAAGTTTTCCAAAATCTTTTATATGCTTCAAACATTTTAAATCCTCAAACAGTTTTGATATAAATTTTGTCAAGCGACAATATTCAGCATATCATGTGCGACATTTTCAAGTGTCTGTATTGCAAATCAAATAAGTTTTACGCTTACCAAGATGCAACCTTTCATGTAACTTAATAAATGTTTCTACGTCAGCATGCTTAAATAAATGTAGAATTCGAATCCTTGTAATCTTTCATAATATTGCATCAATATTGTATCAAAGCTATCATCGATGATATATTATTTTGTATCGGTTCACAGTATGACATAACATTTTGAGATCTCATCACTTCATTATTTTTAGGTACCTAAACCTCTCATAAGGTTTCATGAAGTGTTATATCGTAGGCTCTTCAAGAGCACATTACCTTCTTATTATGATCATTTGCTCCTTATTTTTCAAGAATTATTTTATTTGGGATCGATTAGTCTACCACGCTTTATGAATGCGTGGACTTTGTCCTTTAAAAAAGCAAAATAGGAGCATTTGTAGCTTAATTATGATACTAAATTTGAGTCAATAGATGCTCCCGGTATTTGACTTGAATTATCTTTTGAATGAGGATCTGATGATAATTCCTAACATATTTCATAGCTACTTATAATCTCCCCCTTATGTTAGAAAAACTAACATTCATTCTCCATCTTCTTTGAGGAATCCATCTTTGTGCATCATGGTATATTTATTAATTGTATACCGCACATCAAAACTATTAGATGAAATAGTTGGTTCCTGACCTTAAACCAATTGAGAGGGAAGAAATATTCATAATTTATTTTCTAATGCATACAAGTGCTATTGTATGATATATATTTTATTTCAGACCAACACGTGAAGTTTTGTTCTCATTACCAATAGTTTAGCTATTTATTGAAGACATTCAATGTCAAACCATCATCATCAAAATGAATTGTCTTGATTGCACAATCTGAAAATTATGCTTTTAATTCAAATTTATTGAGCAAGCAACTTCATGAATATTAAACTGCAGGTTGACAATAAACGTACAAGTAATCATCTTATATCGATGCATCTTAATAGATCGCATGACCGGTGAACAGGCCATATTCACTTTTTATATTTTTCAGATTTTAAGGGATCCAATCCCAAAATTAATTGGTCCAACCAATTTATCATGAGAACAAACAAGATTAAAAGTTCATGAAGAATTTTTTAGTTCTTCAATATATGTTTAATACTCAATATGCACATTTTCGAAATGTAGCAATCGTTTATGTCAATTTATGAACTTTTATACTAGTAAATTCCAAGTTTACCATGAAATGTATTTTTTTTTCTTTATTAAATTTTAGATTACTACTTCAGAAGTAGATTTTAAAATAATTTTTCTCAGTTATTCTGCCTCTTTCGGAGGTGGGTTGTGATACCATCACAATCAAGTGAACGTTTGCATTAATAAGCTTCTTATTCCCAAGGAATGTAATATAATTGTGCCTTAAGCCTATCAAATTCTAATAGCTTATAACCTCTTTCATTATATTGCTACTTCAGGAGCACATCGAGGCATACATATCTTTCAAAGTATATCATATATTTCTACAACATTCACTTCTTGAAATGGAGCATATTCAATGAGACAAGTTTCATGACTTTTGATCATATCCCCATTATTTTGTCTTAATCATCATAATATCATCAATATGATGCATTGAGATTTAAACTCACTGTTTTATTCATATAAAGGCGTCTTAGACATAAATTGATGGACTTAAACCCAATATTTTATCATCATGATTCATTGAGACTCTAACTCGATGTCTTACACTTTTAGTGTGATGACCCTCAGGTCTTTCAAAATAATACCACCTTTAGTGGATCACCATATTTACTCAGATTAGCTAATGCAAATATTTAAGTATGTAATTTATGATAGTGAACGAAAATATAATTTAGCAATGTATCCATTTAAAAGTGAATAAATTATGACATCGTGCAAACAGAACACCCCAAAGTAAGCATGAAGGAACATGTGTTAGTAAGAACAAAATTAGTACTGTATAGTAGTAGTAAAGTAAAACTTCTAGCTTTTATATAAAATATTAATACATATATAAGGCCATACATGAATTATAAACACAAAGAAAAATGGAATTCTCTCTCAATATGCATTGGCCTTTTGATACAGTAACTTTTTCTTTTTCAAATGAGAACTATTTAATCGAGTATTACTTAGTACATTCTTACCAATGAAGCAGTGGTGTAAATATTAATACAGTGGACGTTGATTCAAACAAATCTAATATTTTTGAGATAGCGCGTACCTTTGAGATTTTTGTTTGTTTGCTTGAGATGTTAATGATCAAACATGTTAAGCCGACAGAAAATATTGGTCGGCTTTATCTCAATTACTCAATTGGTTACAGTTTCGTGTTGATACGTGTTGTAAAATAATATAGAATAAAGAAGAACAGTAGAGAGTATAGAGATAATTCTTATTTCTCTTGAGGGATGAATAAGAGGATTCTTGAGGAGTGATTTACAACGAAGAAACTCTTCTATTCATAGGAAAAATTTATTCATACATCAAATTCTGATAGACATAACTAGATCTTGATATACATTCATTATAATATACATACATTTATAACAAAAATTACTTTTTATATCTTTTGAAAAAACTTCTACTATTTTCCAGAAGTACTACACCCAGCTTTTTAAAAGGGCCACTTGTCTCTTCTTTTTTTTAAAAAAAAAAAGGCAATTTTGACCATATAAAAAATTTGGCGAGGCTATAATTCCTCTCAAGAATTTATTTTATAGCTCAACTTGTGTCCCTTTTTTTTACTAGAAAAATAATTCCAATAACTGTATTTACAGGTAGGGACCAAAACATTTAGGAAGTCGTGGGTGAAATAGCAACGTACTGCTACGATCTTTTTGCTATAAATGACGATGTGACCTGTTTTGTAACACCAAAATAATTATTGAGCTGGATTCACCAGTATTTTCTCCGTCTCAAATTATGTGTCGTCATTTGATTAAACACGATATTTAAAAAATAAATATTGATTTTATTAAAGTTATAAAATTATCCTTCTTAAAAAAATAAATAATAATATTTAAAATCAAGTGAGACCACTTTTAATTGAAAGAATAAATAAAAAAAGGAGTAATAGTATTTAAAATCAAGTGGAACCACTAAGAGTAAAATTGTAATTGTGTTTTTAAAAACTTACCAAATAAGAAAAGACGATATTCTTTTTGAGATGAACAAAAAAAAAATAATGACACATAATTTAAGACGGAGAAAGTAATTATTTTGACTATTATTTTTTCAAGAAAATAGTCTGACAAAATAATTAATGTTTCATTTAGTTTTATATACATTTTTTTACCAATCTCTCCTTGTATGTATATCTACAATTTATATTTATATCTATAATCTATATTTATAATATATTAAAGTGTGAAAAGTTTCAAAAAAATGATTTGAACTTTTTGTCCTTCGTTAAAAGACTTTTCTTTAGATAAAAGTTTCTTTTCACTATTTTTTTAATTTATTATTTAATTATTTTTATAATATTAACTAGATTTTCTAAAATATATGAGACCCCTTAAATATATGTTAGGAGAATTAATTAGTATTGAGATGTACGTTAAATTATAGAACAAAATGATTTGTCTATTGAGAGAATATGATTGATGCTCATCTAACTTGATTCGATTGCATGTCAAGATTGGTGGATGCTTGATTTTCTTTTCTAACCCTCAACTTCTTCACTGTTTTTGTCATCATAATAGAATTCAACATGTGTGTATATATATATCTTCTTTGTTTACATTCAAAATCATTCTTTAGAGTCAAAATTTTTGCTTAAACAAGATTTAGTTAGATCAAAATTGAAGTTTTGTGATCACTATTATATTTTTCTTTTATAGTTTACAAGTCGTAGATGAATGTCGGTTCGCTTTGAAGAATTTTTTATGTAAAGGTTAGGTTTTAATAGTTTTATTATCTTATTATTTTATTTTAATTTACAGATGCTAGATGAATGTGGGTCGGCTTTGAAAATTTTTTTTAGGTAAAGGTTAGGTTTAATTGTATTATCGTAATATCTTTATTTAGGGGTGGAGCTACATGTAAGTTAGATGTTCATCCGAATCCCCTCCGACGAAAAATTATACTATATATATATAGTTAAAATTATTTTTTATCTATATAGTAGATGTAGAACCTCCTTTGGTTAGATCGTATGTTCACTTGCGAACCCTCTTGCTGAAAATGTTGGATCTGTCACTATTTCTATTAGTTTGTTATTTTGTGGTAGTTTACAGTTCGTAGATGAATCTTGATCAGCTTTAAGGATTTTTTGTGTGTAAAATTGAAGTTTAATTGTATTATTTTGATATCACTTTTATCGTATTATTTTGTTGCAGTTTATAGGTGATAGATAAATGTTGGTCGGCTTTGAAGAATTTTTGTATGTAAAGGTTAGGTTTAGTTGTATTATTTTGATATCTCTATTATCGTATTATTCTGTTATTTTTTACAGGTGATAGATGAGTGTCAGACAACTTTGAAAAAAAAATTGTGTGTAAAAATTAGATTTAACTGTATTATTTTGTTGTCTTTGTCATTGTATTATTTTGTTGCAATTATAGATGGTAGATGAATATCGATCGATTTTTTAATTTTTTTTTGGTAAAGATTAGGTTTAATAAATAAATTCTCCATCTTTACATACTCAAAAGATATTAAATTTAATTATTATATTCATCTTTATTATTTAAACAAATATCCTATTTAGTGTAATGTTTGTACTCATTAAAGTGAGGTACACGTGGAAAACGTGTACGCCTAAACTAGTATATATATATATAATATTAAATGTGTGAAGACCCTTTGAAAAGTGATTTGAACTTTTTGCCCTTCATTAAAAGTCTTTGTAATAAACAAAATTGTCTTTTTACTACTTTTTTAATATTTAAAAATTTTAAATTAACTAAACTTTTTGTAATAAATCCTTCCTTATTTGAACTATATGATATAGTTAAATTTATAAAAGAAAACTAACACCCAAAAAATAGGAAGTTTTTCTTGCAAAACACATGATTTCACGTGTACTACTTATGCTAGGTTTGAGGATTTTTATTATTTAAGTATTGTATTAAATTGTTATTGTTAGAATATTTTTATGAATTACATAATTTATATAGTAAGAAACAAAATGCTGGCATAAATAACTTGATACCATAATTGATTTTTAAATAATTTACTTAGTAATAAAAAATAACACTATCATAAATAATTGATACCATAATATTTAACACTTCTGAATGGATTAAAAATTTACCTTATATGAAAAAGGATTTATACAATTCAATTTAAGTAATATTTTAGAAAAAAAACATTACAAGAAACATGCTTCTTTTACTCTATGATTGTTTTCTTTTAAATTTTCCTTTAATTCAAGTGTATTTTTGCATTCATAATCGTCTTTTTTCTTTCTTTATTTTTTTAGTTAATAAACTTTAAGATTTTCTATGTGTTATACATATTCAACAATTTGACAATGAATTCTCTCTTCTGATAATTTTTCATGTTTTTCTTTCAGTTGAGAATTTTTTGATCAAAAAATTGAACAAAAAAAGCAAATGGCCTTCGGATAAAGTAGCCAGAAGAATCAAAGGTGCATCTCCTCTCCTTTTTTATTCACTTCCTATTAAGTCTTGAATATTTCTTTAGGACATGATATTTTTAACCTTGACCATTAAATTAAAAGTAAATGATGTAGTGGAACTAATGGGTAATAAAGGAATAAATCTAATAAAACCTATAAAAATAAATCCAGAAGAATATGCAGGATTAGAATGGAATTTAGATATTTTAAAGGTTTTAATGATTTCACTGAAGCAACAAATCATGCTAGAGGATACTTAGGACCAAATTATTATATATCACCTTCGCTCAGACAAAATTCAGACCAAAAACCTCAATACAATATACAGAAAGACACAGAAAAAATTATTTTTTGTGACCATTGTTCTTCCATGATGGATAATTTTAAGAAGCTCAATGCTCAGAAGGAATCCCTTCTTATAGAAAACAGCAGACTGATAAGACAGATATAAATATTGGAAGCAAGACTCGATCATCAGACAAATACAAGTAGAACAAATAACCAGACTCAGAGTTCTCCATCTCCTCAAAAAATGGATGAGAAGGGTGTGCATTTCCCTCTAAATGCTCAGAAATCCACTGTACCGGATATTGATACAGCTAGTCCGGTTCAAACGGTAACCGGTAAAGACAAGTCAAACCCGTTGATGGCTGTCACTTTGCCAGATAGTAATAGATGCCAAATCTGTAGATGGTATCCTAGTAAGGAATACCGAGCTAAATGTAGAAAATGTTACATGGAAGCCTGTATAAATTGTATAGAAACTGCCTTAAAAATAAAAATAGAATCAAACGTAAATAATGAACAACGATATACAACTAATCAAATCACGAATCTAAGAATAGCAACTATGGAGGCTAGATTAAATGAGCTAGAACACAGAATAAATACATTAGAAAAAGAAAAAGCTAAACAATATGAAAATGAAAATAGTACACAAGAAACGGAACATTTAGAACAAATAGAAACAGAGCTTATGAACAAAGAAAATAATAGTGGCCTAATATGCAATGAAGAAAAAGACTTTTCTACAGTAAAAGTATTAGTAAAACTAAAAATTAAAGATACAGAAATAGAAACATTAGCTCTAATAGATCCAGGATGTACTAGTTGTATAATAAATAAAGAGATAGTACCAGAAAATATATTAAAAACATATAAAACACCAATTACAACAATGCAGATGGATGGATCCAGAAATATTTATCATCACTATATAGAGAAAGTTCAAATAAGTTTCTTAAATATGTGTAATAAATATTATGAACCTACTTATAATATTAATCAAGTATTAGTAAGAGATTTAAATATTGAAACAGACTTTGTGATAGGATTAAAATTTTGTATATACAACAGGGGAGGTTGCAAGGAATATGTTGTGTTTAGTTTTTTCCTTCCTTTTCATTCTTACCTTCTACTACTAAGTCTTAAGTCATTTAAGTTAAAAGAGAGAGATGAACAGGGTAAGATAAAAAAAAAAGTAAAAATGGGAAAAATATAGGCTAAACGAACTTATGAAGAAATTATAGGAGAGAGGGATTTCTTATAATAAACAGAATCGCAATCACTTTATGGCAACAATGAATTCTCTATGTCAATATATGGCAGAAAAAAGCAAGCCAAAGTTTAAATATTATGTAGTTATTCATGGTAAAACTAACGACATTTTTCAAACATGGATAGAAGTATTAGAGTCAATACAAGGTTTTAAAACCCCACTTTTTAAAGGTTTTAATGATTTCACTGAAGCAACAAATCATGCTAGAGGATACTTAGGATCAAATTATTATATATCACCTTCACTCAGACAAAATCCAAACCAAAAACCTCAATACAATATACAGAAAGACACAGGAAAAATTATTTTCTGTGACCATTGTTCTTCCATGACGGATAATTTTAAGAAGCTCAATGCTCAAAAGGAATCCCTTCTTATGGAAAACAGCAGACTGATAAGACAGATATAAATATTGGAAGCAAGACTCGATCATCAGACAAATACAAGTAGAACAAATAACCAGACTCAGAGTTCTCCATCTCCTCAAAAAATGGATGAGAAGGGTGTGCATTTCCCTCTAAATACTCAGAAATCCACTGTACCGAATATTGGTACAGTTAGTCCGGTTCAAACGGTAACCGGTAAAGAGAAGTCAAACCCGTTGATGGCTGTCACTTTGCCAAAAAGTGAAGATGAAGATTGTTCTTCATCAAGACATAGAATAATAAAAACAGGCAATAAGACCTCAAAGAAGACTCTAATTTCCAGAAAGAAAAGTGAAACTATAGAGACTATAATTAAACAGACTTTGGATAAATTCTTCAGCTAACAGACACAAGATAAGCATGTTGATGAACAGCCTAGTACCAGTACAGACAAATTAGTCCCATAAATAAATGATGAAGATATTAGTGAAGACAATGATTTCCAAGATGCTCAGGACCCTTACGAAGACGATGACTTAGGAATGAGTTTCGATTTGATCGCCCTGCACAATTTGAATACTTAGTCTAGAAGAAGACAAGAGAATAAAGACAAGCTACTTATAGTAAGAGATAAGGTTGACAGGTGGGGATGCCCACTTTGTGTCTTGTAAGTAATCGAGTCAGTGTCAGTGTCAGAATGGTGTTTCCTTTATCATTACTTTCTAAAAAGAAAGAAAATCTGTGAAGCATGTGTCTGACTGAGTCAAGAAAGAAACAATAATGCACGTGATGATGGGGCCCAATGATCACCCGGCTAAGCATTAAAAAGATTCTTTCTTATCTTTTATCTTTAAGTGTCGGCCACATATGTCCAGGCTACGTAGTTGTTTTTATATCCACTCCCTTTTCTAGAAATTTGCCTATAAAGGCTTAAGACTTAGTAGTAGAAGGTAAGAATGAAAAGGAAGCAAAAAACCAAACACAACATATTCCTCTTCCCTCTAAATGTGTAAAACCTTTCTCAAAAACCAACTACCTACCCCCTTTGTATAAACCAAGTTGTATAATAAGAATTATATTTTGAATAAAAGTTTTCAAGTTTCGATTCAATCGTAAGGGGGTTCCCGAAAGGGAAACCTCTCCCCCAGTTACTTCATGTAAGTTCTTATTTACGCTATGTTTTTCCCCACAAAAAATATTTATATTTATGAAGTTTTCCTTTTAATTTTGCATAACATGTAAATTTATGTAAATCCTTATTACCCTTAGTATATGGTTAATCTTTTAACCTTTTAATAACAACGATGGATTAACCTGTAAATTCCTAGGAATTCTGGCTTTGAAAGTCCGCCAGGTCCGCTGAATGGACAAATGTTAATAGCCAGGTGACTATTCCGGGGTGTGGTTAAAGAAGAAGCTGTTAAGAATTTAAGTTAATAGAGAGAGATGAACAGGGTAAGATTAAAAAAAAGAAGAAGTAAAAATGAGAAAAATATAGGCTAAATGAACTTATGAAGAAACTATAGGAGAGAGGGAGTACTGAGTAGGATTTTACAACATATTTGCATTAACCAACCAAAAATATTTGCATTAACCAACCAAAAACTGTCATTCTGTTTAAATTGACATCCATCCTCTTATATATATATATATATATATATATATATATATATATATATATATTATCACATTTTAGTAGGTCAAAATTTTTGCTCAGACAAGAATTATTTTCATCAAAATTGAAATTTTGTGATCACTATTATATTATTTTGTTGTAGTTTACAGGTGTGATCACTATTATATTATTTTGTTGTAATTTACAGGTCGTAGATGAATTTACAGGTGGTACATGAATATCGGTCGGCTTTGAAGAATTTTTTAGATAAAAATTAGATTTAATTGTATTGTATTTAATCTCTATTTTGAGATTTTTTTTGTGTAAAAGTTAAGTTTAGTTGTATTATTTTGATATCTCTATTATCGTATTATTTTGTTATAGTTTACAGGTAGTAGATGAGTGTCAGACGATTTTGAGAAAATTTTTGTGTAAAGGTTAGATTTAATTATATTATTTTGATGTCTCTATTATCGTATTATTTTGATGTCTCTATTATCGTATTATTTTGTTGCAGTTTACAGGTGGTACATGAATGTCGATCGACTTTGATTATTTTTTTTGATAAAGATTAGGTTTAATTAAACAAATTCTTCAAAAGATGTTGAATTTAATTATTGTATTCATCTTTATTGTTTAAATAAATATCATATTTAGTGTAATATTTGAACTCAATAAAGTGAGTTACACGTGCGAGACGCGTAAACCTAAACTAGTATATATATATATAAAAGGATCATTGAAGGCCGCTGATATGACATATCTCAATGATCAGCAAATATATTTATCTTTTTCCTGACTTTTTTGAGTTTTTTTTTTTAATTTTAATTTATTACCCATCTATTTTTTCTAATTAATAAACTCATTAATTATCTTTTGTCATTATCAAGCACCACTAACCCAGAAAAATCCTTCGTCTTCCTTCGTCTTCCTCCTCACGACTTTTCTTGATTACACCTTTTTGGGATTGACATTTGCTTAAATTGTGATGGAAGAATAAATCTCTGCTCTTACAATAGAACTAAAAAAAAAAGGGACATCAGATAGAGTTGTGGGTTTCTGTAAAGGCTGTTTGCCCCTTCTGCTATGTCCATGATTTCATAAAAAGATCAACTACCCTGGGGGTTTCTGCTCGTCCTTCAGCAAGTTAAAAATGACACAAATATAAAGACATAAATTTATGATGTTTTTTCATTTTTATCCTTTTCAAATTTCAAAATCTTAATAATGATACATCAATGCGCACATCACTTCTAATGCACATTTAATAAGGATAAATTTAATTTTTTTTTTCAAAATCTACCTTGAATTGTGTGAACACTAACGAAGAAAGTATTATTTAAAGAGCTTCGAACCTAAAGGAGTTTTGTTTTAATTGATGTTGATTGACCTGATAAAATGATTTGCGATGATGATTTGCTTTTTTATGGACTATAATCTCCTTCATTGTATTGAGAAAATGACATCTTTGACAGTTAAATTCGAAAAATATTTCAGGGGAAACTACGAAATGGATCCCAGATGGCAGTGAAGAGGCAAAAGTTTTCCACCATGTCCACGGGAGTACAACTTATTGAAAGCTCTAATATCTATAGCATTCCGAAGCAAAGCGGAAGTCTCAGATGGATGCTCAACAGTCGTAGACTCTGATATTGTCAAGGATGGAGAACTTGGAATCTTAAATGGCAGCTCCACCAAAAAAACATTTAAATTTGACCATGTCTCCATACCGAGAGATGATCAAGGTGTGTTTCCCTTATACAAGATTGAGAAAAAACAAACAAATAATAGAAGAGTTGTTCTCCCTCTAATAGTTTCAACATCTTTTAACAGGATGTTTCTTTTTTGGCTTGTGTTGAAGGTGGGAGTCTTCTTATTGAATTACATTTAGATCCCAGGTAAGAAATTTTGTAAAAAAAAAGCATAAAAAATGGGGTCTTATAATCTAGAAGTTATAAGTTCAAGTTAAGCTTTGAGTTAATTTGTTCAAGTTTGGTGGTTGTCATATGAGTTTAATATCCATGGAAAAAAAGTCATGACTTGTGTAAATGTTGAGTGTTCTATTATTTCTGGGTGCTTAACTATTGATTATCTAATTATGGAAGTGAAACTTAAGTTCACATGTTTGATTATGTGGAACCTCATTGAGATCCAAATCTAGGAATAAACTAATGAATTTTCAATCCAAAGCTTTGCCATAGTTATAATTTATAATAGTGACTTCACAATAGTCTGGGAAAGTGAGGTGAACTTCTAAAGGGGACATGGGTCCAAAAAACAAAAGAAAAAGCAAATTAAGTCTAGATATTGAACAAAGGAAACTGAGTTTAAAATAAGTGAAATCTCAACAAGCATGTGGACATTAGACAATGATGACAAAAATGAAAGTATACCAAGGCTTCATTTGGTTTCACTCAGGATCCATTATGAGGCCATAAACTATTACGCACAAAACAATATTATAACCAATCCTTATCACAACTATCAAAATCAGATACTGGACAAGGTATTTAATTGTTAAAAAATGATCAAGAAGTGGAGAAAGAAAACTCAATGTAAGACTCTTTGCTACAGTCTTCCTTGAGTGATTACACATGAGATTTTTTAAAAGAATTTGCGGTTAAAAAGTGATTACAAAGTATGATAATACATTTAAAGAACAGAGTGATGCAAACATTTCAGGAGTAAAAGCTTTTTTTGAACAATCTACAAAATCTAACTTATAAGACCACCTTTGCCAGTCTTTATTAGAAGTTCATGTCAGTACTGTTTGCTGAATAAAAGGTTACTTTCTTTTAGAATATAGACATAGACGTATCCAACCTTACAGTTCAACCTTAATGTTTTCACCAATTATACTTTTAAACTTACAAGTTCATATCAACTATCTATTGCAATTTTGGTGAAACTTTAACACAAAATTAAACACCGCTATAAAAGTACTGGTTTCATCTGTACCAATTACATCGAACGATCTTCTGGTAAGAAAAAAGGCATAACTAGAATCAAATTTATAATCAATCACAAAATCAAAGCACTCATCATCATACAGATGTATAGTTCCCTATACGCACACGCTTACAATTTGATTAGAAGAAAATGACATTACTGATATTTTACTTACGTACTTTTACTTTTGTGAATTACGATTCAAAATCAGTTAAAAGGGGAGACCTTGAAATCTTAAATGGCGGCTCCACCAAAAAGACATTTAAATTTGACCGTGTCTACACATTGAGAGATGATCAAGGTGTGTTCCCTTATACAAGATCGAGAAAAAACAAACAAACAATAGAAAAGTTGTTCTCCCTCTAATAGTTTCATCGTCTTTTAACAGGTGTTGACTATGTCGATGCTTGACCAACGATTATTTCAGTTTTAGACGATTATAATATATGTATCTTCGCTTATGGACAAATGAAAACAGACAAAACAGTCACCATGGAGGGTACAAAAGGGAACAGGGGAGTCAACTACAGGACTCTCGAAGAATTGTTTAAAAACGCAATGAATTTCACGTGCTGTTGGAGCCAACAATGTGAATGAGCACAGTCTGGTAAAATAGATTGTGTTTCTAATTGTCCTCTTATTGCACATTTTCACTCATTTGGTGTTATTAACTGACTATTTATTTGTTCAATCTTTTTCATCATTTTTCAGCATGCTTTGTATTATGGTTACTGCCAAGAATTTGATCGATGGTGAAGGTTCATTGAATATTGCTTCTGGACAATTTTTCTTTTGTCACCAAAAACTCCAAGCTGACACATCTACTCCAAGATTCATTAGGTAGTCAAATAGTTCAAAGTTTGGTTTCCAAATACACACAGTGTTTCAAGTCGTAAGATCCTGATTTCCAAAGTTCAATATTTTACTAAGTTTAAACTTACCTGCAGGTGGGGAATCAAAAGCATTGATGTTTGTACAGATCAGCTTATCTAATAAGGAGTTGAGTGAAACTATAAGTTTATTGAACTTTGCTACGAGAGTTAGAGGAGTTGAGTTGGGTCTTGTAAGAAAACAAGTTGACACTGGCGAGCTCCAAAAGTTGAAAACGATGGTTTGTAGAATGTTTATAAGAATTCTTTGTACTGAATTCTACTTAACCAATTATTATAATCCTCTCTTCTTTTTGCTTTTTTCTTCTTTTTTTGGGTTGCAGATTGACAAGGCAAGGCAGGAAGCTAAATCTAAAGACGAATTCTTCAAGAAGCTTGATGAAAGCCTACAAAACTTAGAGAGTAAGGTTAAAGGGAAAGAATATGTTAACAAAACTCAACAGGATAAGATTAAGGAACTCGAAAGCCGGGTCAATTTGAAGATATTGTTACATGGCCTATCAGAGAAACAACTTTCACATCTTTCAGAGAGATTGAAGGGAGGGGAAGAAACTTGTGCTACTCTGCAACAGAAGGTTAGTTACATGTGATGATTGAGCTTTGTTCTATGAAAAATTCAGAATTATTTATTTTTGATATGTTCTTGTAAATCACTTATCGTTTTACACTGTCCACAGACTACTGCTTCTCTAACTCGTATTACATACTTGTCTGTATGGCAAGGCCAATCAATATGCAAATTTGTGGTGCTCCGGCTCCACTAAACTCGATGTAAATCCAGTATAATTATATAAAAAATATATAAAAATAGGTATCGAATGAAAAAACACTGTTAAAACTAAAAAGATTGTTGTAGATTTTGATTTTCAAGTGGAACCTTAAAATTTTGGGTGTCAATATGTGTGTTTTGATTTTAAATTTTTTGTGTTTGATGAAGCTCCGATACACATGTCCCGGCTGTGAAATTAATATGTCATGTTTATTAGACACCCATTTCCTTATCCACAGTGGTATGTGTTTATGCTTATTTAGGTTCTTCTTGATTAACTACTACTACTTTTTTTTTTTTTTTTTCAGTTTCCAGCTTTATGCCCATTCCTAGCAATGGAGAGACAGACCTCCACTTTGTATATTGTGCAGGTATAAATATACTCTACTATTGAGCTTATTGAACTTAAACCATTTATATTATACAACTAATATATGTATCAGTGACATGCTTAAAATTCCAAACATAATTCTAATCAGGTGGAGCACCATAGGTTTACGAACTTCAATTTCATTACAATGTAGAAGAGGCAAATTATCTTTGTCATAAGATTCAATTGATGGCAATATGGCATCCATGTTACCGTATAAGGAATTGGTTCATCAGATGTTGCCTAGCAATCTAATGTCATCAAATTAATTATTGATCCTCAAGCGAGTAGAATCTGTAATCTTTACTCTGTTGTAGCAACATAGACGAATTCCTATCTTGGTATTGTTGTGACCTTGAAATTGTTCCCCTTGTATATTATCTCTATTGTCAGCGCAATGAGCTCTCAGTTTACTTGGTGATTGTTGAGAAGACGAAGATGAATCCTCACATCTGATACGATGGTGGCTTTGGTTTAACGCCTGCCTCAGAATCACATGGTGAGTGATTCGGGTCATCAAAACTGAAAAGAGTTCACCCTCATTAACCCGCTCCTTCATCTTCCACATTTGTAACTCTCAGAGTCTTTAATTGTATATTACTCATTGAATTATTGCGTTGCTATATTACCAACTGATGGCATAAACAGAATTGAGTAACTGCAACATTCTGCTTCTGCTATCACAGAGTTGGTAAATGAGAAGGTAACACACGTTGAAATCATTTTCTCTTAAAAAATATTGGAAATCCTATATCTGAACATGTTAGGCTTCATATTATCCAGCTAGTTCTATAAAACTTGCCTTTTAAGATATCTGTGAGCATAAGAGAAAAAAGAAAAAAGTTAAAATAAAGTGCTGTGATTTCTGCACTGGATTCATTGGGTAAATCAAGTTTTCTGGTCAAAACTTTAGCTCCGAGTGAAAACTCCTTGTTCCTCTACAACTACAGCGATCAGGTGGATATCTCTTGAATATGCACCAACCTTGTCAATATCATATTGTGCTAGATATTTGAATGCTGGTAATACCTTTTATCTGTATCTGCCTACTGTTTAGAAACTTTTTTGGAATTATTGTATGCATTCTTCTTTTCAGCGTTCACTAGAAAACTTTGATGGCTGGTAGACAAGTCTGCTTCCTCGTGATTCCTTTTGGCTTGGCAGATTAAGCTATTATTGGATCAGTACTGATATTTTGTCACCAATACTTTGTTCTGTTTTTAGATTGCCACACGCAAGCATCTGGAAGCATTTTTAATTGAGCTTGTCATACATATGGAAGCAAGCTTTGCATATTTGTCATATGCAAGCAGCATCAACAATTGAGGGAAGTCCAAACCAAGAAATTACCAAATTGACGGAGATTTTAAAGGACATTCAAGTTAGTCCCAAAATTAAAGAGGATACTTGTAACACTTTGGGGCTGGAGAATCTAGATATATCACTACTAATAGTTCAATATTCAAGTCTACTATAATCCATTTATTCTTATAAACTCGATCTAAACATCAATTAATATGCTTCCCTAAGGAGTCAGTGTCACAACTCATAACTCTTCAAATGACTAAAATACAGTGAGATGCATCTCAATTTGGTTCCTCTTATTTGTCGAAGTAGCATTTAAAACATTCGATGTACTTGAGATACAAAAGTCTGACCATGATTTTTGTTTTTCAATTTTTAATAATTTTTTTTAATTCATTGATCCCTTGATATATCTTTTATACATGCTAAATAAATTTTTCATTAAAAAAATTAAATTGTATCACTTACATAGGGTTCGACAAAATCAAATATATTTAGACTGCCATGAGTTCTTAAAAAAGTGAAAATTATGGGAAAATTAAAACCAATGAATTATGAAACTAACATTCATTGATTCCCTTATTTGTTAGAATAATAATAAGATAAAGCTATTTTCTGGATACGTTATATTAATGCTTTTCACTTACACTTGCTCTGAAAATGCATCAAAGTGGTGTATTTATTTTAGTTGAATTTAGTTTTGTGGGTTCATAGCAACAACAACAATAACATACTCAGTGTATTCCCATCAAGTGGGGTCTGGAAAGGATAAAGTGTGCGTAGTTCATATCACTACCTCTGATAAAGTATAAATGTTGTTTTCGATAGGCTCCCGGTTCAGGACAAATACCAATATAACAAACAAAACACATAAAAGCATGCAATGTGGTATATCACACCCTAGATAGTAAAGGATAATAATGGAAACAAGACACGCATAAGGTAATACTATAAAATATCTATTTGAAAAACATAAGATCACCAATACACCACAGACATATTCCTACACCCTGCAAACTTTAAGCGTCTACTTGCAAATTCGAGACAGCTTTAATGATGACTACATGTCTTTTCTCTTCTATCTTTATTATTTTTCTATCTACTATTATATAGAAGCATGAAGGTTAGGACGACCGCAACATAAATTATTGTATATTTTGCATTAAAAGTTGGACAAATTTCTACTTAAGGTTATTTAAATCAAAAGCATGGGTATTTTTGTCTTTTTATTTGATTCTTTCGACTGCTCCTCTGCTTCTCGATTGTTCTTTGTTTTTCTTTCTCTCTTTGACAATTCACTCCCAATGTACGAAAACTAAATCAGTTGAGGTGAAAAGAATTCCTAAATCTTTGATTTTGTTTAAAGAAGAGAGTAATAAATTTTCATATCGATCGAAAGTTGCAAGTGATTAAAGATATTATTTTTCGCTGGTTCAATTTGGCTGTGGAATATTGGATGTTAGCTTATCTATTTTGAATATCAGATTATCTATTTCTATTCTTTTATGAAATATAATATTTATTTTAAGATTAAATATTTAATTATGATAATATCATTTTGTAGGTAAGTTATATGATATTATTCTATTTTTGCAAATAGCATATCAGGATACAAAAATCAACAGTTAAGCGAGACAAGAGGATTAAAAAAAACAAACAACATCTTCAAAATATTAGGTATAAAATTATAAAAATCAACAGTTAAGCGAGACACGAGGATTAAATAATAAAATTCTTTATCGATCGCGCGAAACGCGAATATATTCACTAGTTTAGCTTATGTATAAAATTAGAATTGTCCTTTGAAGCTTTCAATTAAACATTATATGTTGTACAGTTTTGCTCTTAATTCGTTGGTAACCATATCAGTCTTGCCATGTGAAACAACACGAACAAACAAAAGTAAAATAATCAAAGAATTTACTAAAACAATAAATAACTAAACATATAAAACTATCTCACCTTCACTAATTAACCCCATAATGCCATGAGAATATTTCAAGAAATTGATACTCTTTTATCCCATTTGAATTCATCTTCGTATCCATAGTTAAATGTTGAAGGTTGGGACATGGTATATCAGTCTTTTTTTATTTAATATGTTTCCACTCTTTGTTCGTTACCTCATTAGAGTTCGACTAAATCCGAACTGATGTCAGAAACCCACCCCACTTTAGGTGTTAAAGCACTATCTAGCAAAGACGACTCCATATCCGTACGAACTCAGATCTGAGATCTCTAATTAAGAATGAAGGAATTCTTATCATTCCACCACAACCCTTATTGGTTTGTACATCAACCTTACTAGGGTTTTCAGAGAACCTTCTTTTGCCTCTACAGTTCCTTCCAATACTTTAATTTCCTTTTTAGTTTCTTTACAGTAATAATCTAAGATTAGGCTGGGAAAAAAAATTATACCTTTTTTTTAGATTGAATTTTTTGATATTTAATATCAAATGCAGCTATAGCATGTCTACTATAACCATAAATAAGTCGATATAGTTAACTCCACTACTAATGCAACCACCAAATACACAGTCGTTAACTTGTGAGTTAATAACTCAATTTTGGACTTTTATCTCATAAAGTCACTCAATTTTGACCTTTATTTCAAAAATCACCTAACTATCACATTTTTACTCGTAAAGCCACTCAATCTATTTAATTATTTTCTTAAATAAAATTTATTTATGTGAAATTTTTATTTAAATTAAAATTCTAAAAAATAAAAAATATTTTTTAATGACTCTTTTATCCTTATTCCCCTAAATTTTGTATCTCCCCTTCCCTTTCTCATTTTTCTTCTCCTTCTCGCATAATTGATTCAACATTAAATATGTTTAATAAAATATCAAAGGATCACATTAAAATTTAACAATAACCAAAGAATTAAAACTACAATTATATTGCTCTACCTTTTCAATCCTTGTTTCAACTTCTTTTTTCCATCTGATATTGATGTTCGTATTGAAATCTAATTAAATTTAAATTTACACATTATATAACTTATTATAAATGCGACGCTCTCAACAATACACCCCCCTCTTCCTGTTTTCACTCTAAAGATGCGCTTTTTTATAAATGTCTGTACTATATGTATGAAAACAAAGCACTGTACTGTATGTATATGTATGATGAATTAGAGATTTTATATCCATAACTAAATATTATGAGTAATATACCTATGTTATAGGGATTCACTATATATATATGTAATAACTACATACACGTAACTTTTAGTAATAAATGAGTTAAATAACGTATCATTTAGTTATATTTCATCATATTAATATAGTTTATATTAATAATTTCTTATTCTTCAATTATTGTTAAATTTAATTTAATCTTTTAATATTTTATTAGGCATATTTAATGTTGAATCAATTACAATATGTGAGAAGGAGAAGAAAAATGAGAAAGAAAAATTAATTTATGGAAATAAGGATAAAAGGATCATTAAGAGATAATTTTTTATTTTTCTGAATTTTGCATTTAAATAACAATTCTACGTAAGCAAATGTTATTTAAAAAAATGATTAAATGACTTTTGAAGTAAAAATCAAAGTTGAGTAACTTTTGAAGTAAAAATCAAAGTTGAGTGATTTTCTGGGATAAAAGTCCAAAATTGAGTTACCATTTGAGTTATTAACTCGTTAACCTGTTAACCAATTAGCTTGTCCTCTTCTTCTATTCTACCTACAACATATAAATACACTACAATAGGTGTTTTTTTCTTTCATAATAATGGCTAAAGCTTACACATAAAATGAACAAACAATTATTCATCAGAAAAACTTTTTACTGCATTCACAAACTATTCAACGTATACTTAGCATATCCAGAAGGATATAACGGCTGTGGAAGATAAGAAATTCATCAATCTTGTAATATTCCTACCGATCAGTGACACAAGTCGTGATTACTATAAATTTGCTTCTGCTAAGAAAGAATCCGTAAGTCTCCAATTAATAATATTTTTTATTAAATACTACAACCTAAGTAGTTGAGCATCGGGTGTTCTTATCTTTTCAGGTCCCATGAGCATAAATCATCTACCAAATCACATGTGTGAATTTAGGATTTAAAACTTATTTCATTAACCCAATCATCTTTACACTTTCCTCAAAGGTGATTGTATCACAATATACAAATAGTGCAAAATTTACAAGATCTTCATCAGGCAAATCATTATCATTATCAGTAATGTAACCTTGCAAACGGGTTGATCTTTGGCAGATGACTGGATGTATCTTTTTGAACAAGATGTGCTAGTTGTTTCTCTTATTAACGTATGGTAACTAGCTAGCTAAAACAATTAATTTTTGCAGATATATGAATCTTATTTCATGTTGAGAGAAAACTAATACGAGATCATTGAGAGAAAATATCTCATTTGAGAGAATGAATTCAATTGAGTAGTAACAAACTCTGTACAAATGTATATATAATGGGGTTTCGGGCTACAGGTGACAAAAAAGTTTTAAAATGAGGTGTAGGTGACACAAATTTTAATAATTGAGTGGAGGTGACAATTACTTAATTATGGATTAAGAAAATTTGAAAAATTTTAAAATAACCCACAAGTTTTTAAATTTACACTTTGATCCAAATGTTAGTTAATATAACGGGAAACGAAGGGAAAAAGACGCATTTTTCTCTCTCCTCATTCGTTGTTATTTTCTCTCTCTTCACGATAATTGTTGTTCATTGTTGCTGCTGCTTTATTCATCATCTTTTGATTCATTATCATCATCTTATACTTCATTATCATCTTCATATTCTTCTTGTTGACCATTGTTGTTGTTGTTACCGCAACTGCTGCTCTTTGACCAATTTCTTCTGTCAAATTTTGTTTCGTACATCACTTTCAACTTTGACATTTACTTGAGAGGAGACTTTGGTAAGTCAAATTATGTTTTTTAGTTGAATTTGTCATCTGGGTAACTGCTAGTGCGTTGTTTTTCCAACAATAGCTAGCACGCGAACATGAATGCAACATAAGAGCAATCTGTTTAAACAGATCCATCATCTGTGGCACCAGATAAATGTTCTGTTGCAACAGTAGACTCATGTTGGATTCATGTTTAAAGTTCTAGGTGCCCGTAATATGAATCGAATAGATGGGTATTCTGTTGCAACAGAGTAATAATCTGTTGCACCAAATTAGTAATCTGTTTCAACAGATAAATATCTGTTGCACCAGATTAGTAATCTGTTCCAACAGACAAGTAATCTGTTGCAACAGAATATATATCCGTTGCAAAAGAATATTTATCTGTTGCAACAGATAATTATTCAGTTGCAATAGATGAATAATCTGTTTCGAATAACAAAATTCAGCTCCTATCACAAACCCAACAGATAACTCAACTCATATGTTGATCTCTTGCTATTGATACTGGATTTAAATTATTCTTTAATTGTAGACATGTCATTCATTAAGAAAAAGAAATAGACAACATGAAAATTAAATAAGAATTAAAACGTCAAATGCATCAAACATAAATTTTTATTAAACAAAAAAACTAAAAATACATAGGTAAAAGAAAAAAAAAGCTTAATTATTATTATCATCATTATTATTTGTATGGCCAGCCGACCAATCTTCAACCGGCAGCAGCAGCGCCCTCCTCAGCCTGCGGATCTTCCGCAGCATCCTTACTCTGACGGCGGTCAACTTTCACTGCAGGTCATGAACCTCCTTCTGTAGTTTCCACATGGCGTCTCGTAAAATAGCGACATCCCATACTGGATCAGCCATATCTAGAAAATGCATAGTTGACAAAACACACACGTAAAAATAAAAGTAAAGAAAATAAAGAATTCGAATGTAATACAATGTATATTTACACAAAAATCAAGAAAAAAACTTACCAGAAACAGGAAAAAACTATCAAGTCCTTGAAGAGAAAGTAGTTGAAGGTGTAACAAGAGCAAGAAATAAATAGAGTGTAGTAGAATGAACGATTGAGTAAGTAGAGACCTATTTATAGAGGATTGAACTTGAATGTGTTAGGCAAAAAGTCTCAACTGTTCACCTTCATTTATTAATGACATTTCTTGCTTACTGTGAAAAGTTATGACTTGATTAAATTAAGCAATATTGTAATAAGTCATGACTTTTCAGCTTATTATTAATAATAATTAGTTCTTTTTAGGAATAGTTTTTATATTGAGTTGTGACAACAAATTATATATCTGTTACATCAGATAACTCATCTGTGACAACAAATATATCATCTATTGCAACAAATAGATAACCTGGTGCATCAGATAATTTATCTCTTGCAACATATAATCTATATATCTTTTTTTTTTTTAAATTATCATCATGACATCCAATTTTTTTGAACTTTTAATTATATAAATTAATAAAACAAATTTAAAGGCGCAATTGTTCACCTTCATTTATTAATGACATTCTTGATTACTGTAAAAAGTTATGACTTAATTAAATTAAGCAATATTGTGATAAGTCATGACTTTTCAGCTTATTATTATTAATAATTAGTTCTTTCCAGGAACCGTTTATATATTGAGTTGTGACAACAGATTCTATATCTGTTGCATCAGATAACTCATTTGTGACAAAAAATATATCATCCGTTGCAACAAATAGATAATTGTTGCATCAGATAATCTATCTGTTGCAACATATAATCTATCTTTTTTTAAAAAAAATTATCATCATATCATTAATTCAAATTTGCTGACTTTTTTATTATATAAATTAATAAAATAGATTTAAAAACAAAAATATTTTTGGTGAGTTTTTTATGGTTTAAATTGTGTTTATCATTTATTTCCTTATTGTTTTCTGTGAAAAGAAATGACTTAATTAAATTAAACTGGTGAGTTTTTTATTATTGTGACAAGTCATGACTTTTCAGCTTATTATTAATTAGTTCTTAAATTTAAATAACCTTTTTTCTCAATTTAAAAATCGAAGACACCTGATTATCAATAATCGTTTCTTTAATAAAATAATAACCATTTTTTTTATTGAGTTATGGCAACAGATTGTATATCTGTTGCATCACATAATCCATCTGTTACAACAGATATACCATCTGTTGCAATAAATCGACAATCTGTTTTAGGAGCTTTTTTGATTTCTTCTAACAACTGATTCATTAGTCGCAACAGATGAGGAATTTGATGCATCAACAATGTTGTTTGTTGTTGAATGTGTTTAGACAAAAAGTCATAGGGGGTCACGACTATTCACCTTTTTCTTAACAATCATCATATAACTTAATTAATCCAATGTTGTGACTTTTTTTCAAATTAAATAATATTTCTTTTACGGTTATAAATTGTGTATATTATTTAGTTCCTTATTATTTATTAACGAACCATTTTTAGGAGAATCATAACTTTTCACCACCCTCTCTTGCCAGAAGTGCTCAATCCCTACCTCCAACCATTGACATGTTGAGAATAGGGAATAAATAAAATGATAATTAAATATTAAATAAGAATTAAAAATTCAAAATCGACCAAACCAAACATATACATAGATTTTTAACCCCTTATAGGTAGATCCGATATAAAAAAGAAAAATATGTATGCTAAAAGAAAGAAAAAACATAACCTAATTATTATTACTACTACTATTATTATCATTACTATTATTATTATTACTATTATTATTGTCAACTGGATAATTTTCATCCAGCAGCAGCAGGGCCCTCCTCAGCCTTTCTCCGAAGTCGGCCAAATCCCTATGGAGTTCATCAAACTGCCTTTGAAGTTCCAGTAAGGACTTGATATGCGTCTTCTTGTACGAATCTGGATCAGCTATATTTGTATTGTAAGTGTAGTAGAATGAACGAGTGAGAGGAGGCCAGAGGGACCTATTTATAAAATGATTGAATTGAAAGGGGTAACTAAGTCAAACAAAAAGCCACAACTGTTCATATCCTTTAATTAAATAAAACTGGTGACTTTTCGAATATGTAAATTAAAAAAAAAAGAATCTAAATACAACATTTTATTTTTTTATTGTATTTCAAAAAGAAAAGAAAATTGCTTTAAAATAAATCTAACAGATGGGTAACCTGTTGCAAAATATATTCCATCTGTCAGATAACTTACAACATATTGACAATCTACTACAACAGATGGATATATCAGTTTGCTTTTCCAACAGATATGGCATCTGTTGCAACTTGCTAGTCATCTATTTATTAAATTTAAGCCCTAGATGGACTAAGAAGAATAAGGTGCGTGCAGATGGATCTACTATCATATGTGTGTGAGTTAAGAAGTATTACTGATAAGGTCATTGGGACAACACACACAAAGTATAATTTTTTTGTGAATGAAGTTTTAAATCGATTAGGCACTGATCATTCAAACAAGATCCTGCATTGTACAGTTAAGTTTGATGGGTTCGAATTGATAAGGATGAGGGCCTCATGAAGATGGTGTAGATACCCTGTTACGAATTACTGGCAGTTGTTGCTCGTGTTTATGCGTGTCAAGTTTTGAGAAGGGATAAATATTTGGTGTCATTGCAGAGAACAAATAGCGATTGGACTAAACTTTAAGTGCGCATTGGACTCTAAAAATACCTTTGAAGTCTCGCACTACATCAAACAAGAACGAAAAACCAATAGAAATTCCCCTGGCCCAAATTTATATGGAAGGGTTGATCGAGAAGATGATTATACACCAGAAGGAGCCAAAGGAGAACGCCTGTGAGGGAAATGGGAGTTGATGAAAGACTATATCATCTGAGAGCTAATTGAAGAAGAGACATAGGGTAGAAAGTAACTTCCAGCAAATCTGGCCGATGGAATTATCTTAAAACATGAGAAATCTGAATCAAGTGCAAATATGAAAGTGTATCCGGGAATGTAAATTCGTTTGTTGACTCTCTAAAGGAAAAATAATGTAGATGAACACTTTGCTAGGGAGCTACGACTAGGTAGCGTGGTTGAGATTATCACCTAGATAGAAAATAGCAGAAGACCAAGAAAGCAGCTTTAAGGGCATCGAGAGTTGAAATGATTACAGTAAATCTAGAAAACTTATGCCAACAACAACTGCAGTTAATGTAAGGAATCTAAGCGAAGATAGCAATTTCTGAGTTTTAAATTGCATCTCATGCCTTCTTGTTTGTGGTTTCGATCAGGTCCACTGCTGTTGACCTAATCGGAACCACAAACGTGATTGAAAGGTAGATTGAGTGTCACTACTTCCTTAGCAATATGGTTATAATTGATTGTGTTTTCTAGCCTTAACATGCTTTCAACATTCCTTGGAGAAGATTAGAGGCTTGCTGTAGTATGCGAATCTCGATAATTTTCAAGCTTGCCTCCAGCTTGCTGATTCTATATTCAAGCTTGTCGTTGCAATCTTTGAAGTTGGTCAAGAGTTCCTGATCTCTTGTGAGATCGATCAGGAACACCACCTTTAAAGTTGTGGCATTGTAGAAGTCCTTCAGAATACTTTTTTCAGAATCCTTAAAGGATACATGGAGGGTTGCTGTGTATGTTTTTAGGTCAAAATATGTTGATGCACAGTGAAGATGTGGTCCCAACAGTTGAATAACTCACTTTTATCGAGCGTTTCTCAACCACCCTTCAAGGGATTTGTTAAATTAATAAACAAGGAGTAAATTTTGATCTAAACTGACTCTACCAAGCCTATCAAACGTTACGTAACTCGAGGTTCAATACCCTATCAAAAAAATTTGCCCGAGTTGGTAGAAAAATCAAATGAGCTCAATCTCTCAGCCTTTCTGCTGATCGCTCTTCTCTAATTATTGATGACAAGATATCCACAATCCAAAAGTCTACACCGTCATCAGAAATGCTTGCCACAATAAAAACCTTCAATGGGATGACTAGTAATCTCTCAAAACCAAGTGATATTGAGAGACTATTAGTCATGCCTTCTAAAGACTTTTGCTCTGGCAAGAATCTCTGTTGATGACAAGATATCCGCCATGCAAAAGTCTACACAATCAGCAGAAATGCTTTACCACAACAAAAGTCTTCAGAAGGCATGACTAGTAATCTCTCAAGACAAAAAAATTGCAACTCCTCTGTCTTGCACTATTGAGCAATGTACAAAGTCCACGGAAGAAAAATATGAGCTGCAAAAAGTGAGAACATAAATAGAAGAGGAATAAGATGCGTGCAGAGTTTGTTTAGGACAAACTGCATTCAGTTTGTCCTTTCTATTTATGTTCTCACTTTTTTCAGCTCATGTTGTTCTGCTGTGGACTTTGTACATTGCTCAATAGTGCAAGATAGAGGAGTAGTAATTTTTCTGTCTTGAGAGATTACTAGTCATTCCTTCTGAAGACTTTCGCTGTGGCAAAGTATTTCTGCTGGCAGTGTAGACTTTTACATGGCATATATCTTGTCATCAACAAATATTCTTGCTAGAGTGGAAGTATTTAGAATGCACCACTAATAGTCTCTCAATATCACTTGGTTTTGAGAGATTACTAGTCATCCCTTCTGAAAACTTTTGCCGTGGCAAACATTTCTGCTGACGGTGTAGATTTTTGGATGGCGGATATCTTGTCATCAATAATTGGAGAAGAGCAATCAACAGAAAGACTGAGAGATTGAGCTCGTTTGATTTGTCCACTAACTTGGGCAAAGTTTTTTGATAGGGTATTCAGCCTTGAGTTACGTAACGTTTGATAGGCTCTAGGTAGAGTTAGTTTAGATCAAAAGTTACTAACTTTTTACTTATTAAATTAACAAATACCTTGAAGGGTGGTTGACCAATGCTCGATAAAAGTGAGCTATTCAACTGTTGGGACCATACCTTCACTGTGCATCAACATATTTTATCCTATAAACATACACAACGACCCTTCATGTATCCTTTAAGGCTTCTGAAGAAAGTATTCTGAAGTCTTTCTAAAATGCCACAACTTTGAAGGTGGTGTTCCTGATCGAGCTCACAAGATATCAGGAACTCTTGACCAACTTCGAAGATGGCAACGACAAGCTTGAATACAAAATCAAAAAGCTGGAGGCAAGCTTGAAAATTATCAAGATTCGCATACTACAACAAGCCTTTGATCTTCTCCAAGGAATGTTGAAAACAAGCTAAGGCTAGAAAACACAATCAATTATAACCATATTTCTATGGAAGTGCTGATACTCAATTTGCATTTCAATCACGTTTGTGGTTCTGATCAGGTCAAAAGTAGTGGACCTGATCGTAACCACAAATAAAAAGGCATAGGATGCAATTTAAAATTCAGAAATTGCCGCCTTCGCTTAGATTCCTTACTTTAACTGCCGTTGCTGTTGGCGGAATTTTTCTAGACTTACTGTACAATATTTCAACCCTCAATTCCCTTAAGGCAGCTTTCTTGTTCTTCTGCTATTTTTTATCTAGGTGATAATCCTGACCACGCTACCTAGTCGCAGCTCCCTAGCAAAGTGACCATCTGCACTATTTTTCTCTTAGAGAAACAACAGACGGATTTTTCATTATTGGATACACTTTCATATTTGCACTTGATACAAATTTCTCTTGTTTTAAGATAATTTCATAGGACAGATTCGCTAGAAGTTACTTTCTACCCTATGTATCCTCTTCAATTATGTCTCAGATGATATAGTCTTTCATCAATCACTCATTTTCCCTCGAAGGAATTCTTCTACTGCACCTTCTGGCGTATAATCATCACCCCGAGAAACCCAACCATATAAATTTGGGCTAGGGAAATAACTATATTGGTTGTTCGTTCTTGTTAGATGCAGTGCTAGGCTTCAAAGGCCTTGTTAGAGTCCAATACACCTTAAAAGTTAGTCCAATCGCTATTGAATCTCTTTAAAACGACACCAAAACTAGATCCTTTCACAATGCTTGACAAATAAACATGAGCAACAACCGACATTAAATCTTAATAGGGTATCAGAACCATATTCATAGTCCCTCAGCCTTATCAGTTCAGACCTACCAAACTTAATTGTAAAATTATAGATATCTTGTTTGAATGATCTATGACTAATCGGTAAAAATAACATTTACAAAAACAGTGTACTCTATGTGTGTTTCCATGATAACATTATTAGTAATACATACCTCTCACATATGAAGTGGTTCCATCTGCATGCAACTTATTCCTCTGAACCCATCTTTACTGTAGCCTCTTGTGATGGTCGAACAAAAGTTGATCAACTTTCAGTTCCTTATATCTACAAAGAAGAGAAAAAAAATTAATGTCACAAAAAGAACATTATCCATCTGCTGCAATAGATGTAGAGTCTGTTGCATCAGATGAGGAGTCTGTTGTATCAGATGTGGAGTCTGTTGCAACAGATGTGAAGTCTGTTGCAACAGATGTAGAGTCTATTGGAATACATCAAACCAACCTTGCTAGTGGTTTGATTTGTTCCAACAGTTGCTTCTTCTGTTGCAACATCAACAACAATATAAACTACAATGAAACAACAAATAAAAAACATCAATAACAAAGAAAACAACAACATTTGTTCCAACAACATCATCAACAATAAAGAAGCAACATCCTATATTCCAACACCATCAACAACACCACACCATAAGTTCCAACAACGCCAACCCTACCACCAACATCAATAATAACATCAACAACAAAGAAATAAATAAAATACATATAAAAAATAATACTGCCAACAAGGCTTTTAAACATCTCCCAACAGATGACTTTTTTTGCATATTATAATAAAAATTCTCGGTTCATTTATTCAACAATTAAAAGTTCCTTCAAATTTTTAAAATAAATATGACATGGGTAAATGGTAATTAAATAAAAAAACAAATGTAAATAACTTGCAAAGAAGAAGACGAGAATGAAAGAGCAGTAGTGAACCATACCTTAATGTCAAAAGGGGATCAAAACAATAATTTCAGTCGAGGAATCTAAGATATGGATTGGTTTAGATCTGAAAGGATCTTTATGAGAAAGAGGAGAGAAAAAAGGTTGTTATAACCCTAAAGAGGAGAGAAAGAAAAAGATGAGAGATGAATAAAATAAATTTAAGGCTGAAGGAGAGATGAGATAATTATAATATATGGATGTACTACCCTTAATATTAAATGACTAAACAAAGTTTATTTATTCAAATTTATATTTTAAAAGCATAATTAATAAGGTTAATTTGATAAAATAAACCTCTAATTAATATTTTCTTAATGGGTGTGCCAAGTCAATAGGGGCCAACTAATATGAAACGGAAGAAGTATTAGGGGTTTCAATATTCATTAATTAATATTCATTAATAATTTGAGGGGCACGAGGAAGAAAATGGGTGACATTGAAAAGATAAGATAAGACTACTCAATGAGATTTTTGAGTTATGCAAGAAATATTTTTTACCGCCTTTAGTAGTACTACTTTATCTACTTGGACAGAAGCTTGCTTGAAAATTAAAAAAAGAAAAAGAATTTCAAACAGATATGTCGTCTGTTGCAACAGATATAAATATATGTTTAAAAAATCTCAACAACTTAGTCATCTGTGATAACAGATGCAAATGTTTATTTGATAACTAAATCAGATATGTCATCTGTTACAACAGATATCAATATCTGTTTGAAAATTTTCAACAGCTCAGTCATCTGTCATAACAGATGCAAATGTCTATTTGATACTAAATCAAATATGTCATCTGTTGCAACAGATATGATTATCTGTTTGAAAATATCCAACAACTCAGTCGTTTGTTGCAACAAATTTTATTGTAATTGGTTTAGGTAGAACTAGGGATGAATGAATCAGCTCACAGGGTTAATAACAACTTCAATTGAGTCATTACATTTGCATGGTGTTGGTATTGCGTTCATCCCGATCCGATTCGTCGATCGATCACTCTGAGTTGAAATGAGTTCTCATTAACTTAATGTTAAGATTACTAGTACATAAATTGATTTAGGTGGAACTACGGATGAATGAATGAGCTCAAAGGGTCAACAACAATTTCAATTGAGTCATTATATTTGCATGGTGTTGGTATTCCGTTCATCCCGACCCGAGTCGTCGATCGATCACTCTGAGTTGAAATGAGTTCTCATTAACTTAATGGTAAGATTAATAGTACTAAAATTGATTTAGATGGAACTAGGTATGAATGAATGATCTCACAGGGTCAACAACAACTTCAATTGAGTCGTTGCATTTATATGGTATTGGTATTGCGTTCATCTCGATCAGAGTCGTTGATCGATCACTCTGAGTCGAAATGAGTTCTTATTAACTTAATATTAAGATTAATAGTACCTAAATTGATTTAGGTGGAACCAGGGATGAATGAATGAGCTCACAGGGTCAACAACAACTTCAATTGAGTCGTTGCATTTGTATGGTGTTGGTATTGCATTCATCCCGACCTGAGTCATCAATCGATCACTCTAAGTTGAAATGAGTTCTCATTAACTTAATATTTCAAAAACTATATCTTTTGAAATTTTAAAAATTAATTAAGATCAATTCAAACCAAATTAACAATTTTAAAACTTGTTATTCTTTTCCAAAATTACAACTCAACCCATACAAATCATCCATTTGCGGGAAAAACTTTTCCTCATTTCAAATCTCAAGTTCTCACTCCCCTCTCTCTCTCTCCCCCCCCCTCTCTCTCAATACAGACAATAACTACTCAACATATTGCTCAACCCTTCAAAACAGATTGATTTTTTTTCCATTTCCAACCACAGTTGTTAATTTTGACTTTATTCTAGCTTGTATCCATTATTTTCTCTGTCTTCGTAGGTAATAGAGTTTGAGAAGAGTTCTACATTTTTTTCTTTATTCTAAAAATTAGGGCTTTTTAGTTAATGATGAAAAAGAAGACTTTTAGTTGTATTATCTTCGAGAATGGGTTAGTAATTTTGTGTTTTGATGCTAAAAAAGTAAGAAGCACCCAAGAAAACCCTAGTTATTGTCTCAGTATTTTATTGACTGTCGTGGTATTGTTGAACGGAGTTTGTGGTATTGTTGGTTACTGTTGTTGGTGGTGTCGGTATTTGTGTTTTTGGTGGTGGTGTCGGTGGTCTTGGTACTGGTATTGGTCTTGGTGGAATTGGTGGTGGTCTTGGTGGCATTGGTGGTGGCATTGGTTGTGGTGGTGGTGGTCCATCTGTTGCAACGGGTGAAAGATCTATTGGGAGATATTAGATAGGTCTTCAAACAGATTCTCTATCTATTCCAACTGATGGGTTATCCGTTAGAGTATTTTTTTGTTATGTGGCATAGAATATTTTATTGAAATTTGTCTTACCTTTTTTTAAAAAATTATGCAGACATCAAATGCAATGTATTTTTTTTTTATTGTTTGTAGTTAAAAGATGTCTCCCAAAAGAAAAAAAACTGAAAGTGGAGAAAGTGGATCAATTTTTGATCACCAAACAAAAAAGGCTAGAGTACAGATAGATTCGGAGAAACTTCCAGAACAATCTCAGTCAGGGCAAAATGAAGCTGAGGAAAGTGATAACTCCTTCTCACCAATAGGGCATGAAATAATATCGAAATCCCAGCATGATTCTATCAAAATAATTAGTATTGACAAGTTTTGAGTTGCGATATCTATGAATAGACCTAACACAGTATTTGTTGATCTTGTACTTAAATGTCAGTTGGGGAAACCTTTTGATGAACTTAGGAGTATTATGAAGAATGAAAACATAGATGGAATTTTTAAGAAGAGCTGCATTGCATACTTTCTCGAGCTGTCTGAGGACCGCACTCTCTATTTCCTAATGACCATGGTATATGGCTTTCTCAAGTGCAGGATCAAGTATGCGGGGGATGATAAACATTTGAAGGAGGGCAGAAAAAGATGGATGAAGTATGGATCAACTACTGTGGCATGCCGGTTTAGTTTTCATTGAAAGAGTTTGCCATAGTGACGGGCTTGAGATGCGATCGTCCATAAGAACCTCTTATCAAGGAAACACCCCACAAAGGGTCCAACAAAAGCAAGGTAAAAAAGATGGTTTGTTGGCCATTGTTGGACCTAGCTACAAAGGGGAGGATTTGATGGAAAATCTCGAGAATAAAAACATAACAAAGCACTCTAGGGAGAAATTATGCTTAGTTTGGTTTGTCCATTCCATTTTAATGGCAGCAGACGTTAGGAAAGTCACACAACATGATTTGTTGGCGTTTGCTGATGATTTTGGAAAATTCAACGATTATCCCTGGGGATATAACAACTACTAGTTGACTGTCGAATATTTACTAACAAAGCTATCCCCAAAGATGATCACATTATACGACTTTTCCTGGGTTTTCATGGTTAAATTGATCACTATTTTTACTCATCTATTAATTTATATTGAATATAGTTATTATGACTTTTTTTTGCTTGCTTCCTGTTTACATTTTTTAGGCTTGGGCATGTGAAGCCATTCCTCCCATTCGAAAGCAGTTCAAGGATTACCCGGATAAGGTTTCTCATCCAAGGATCCTTAGGTGGTTGGTTGTAACAAAGAGTAACAAAAAATATATTAAGGAGGCTGATCTCTTTAACCCTCCGGATGATGCAGTACATCTTCTTTCAACTAAAATAATTTACCTCAAAGAAAGATATTGAAATAGATGTTCTATCTGTTGCGACAGATGGGTCATCTGTTGCAACAGATTACCCATCAACTGCAACTGGTGCAATAGATGGGTAATCTATTGCGACAGAGGATCTATATTTCGCAACCAATTAACTATCTGTTGCTCTGGTTCTCTGAACCCGACTCAATAGATTACCCATCTGATGTAAAATATGCAACAGATGTGTAATCTGATGCAATATATTGTCAATCTATTGTGACATACAAATCAGCTATTGCGGAAACTAGATCATCTGTTGTATAAGTTGGTTGTGTTAACATCCATGTAACCCAACTGATTGCAAATTATTATTATATGATTTAAATACCTCCTATCTTTTTTTATAGGTTGTGCATCCTTCGATCGTGCCTACCGCTGATGAGCTGGGGATGCCTTTTTTTTCTTACTCTGGGTCTTGTTGATACAAAATAAGACCCAATAGTGGAGTTAATAAAAAAGGAATTAGCTGGAGCAACATCCATAAGAAGAACAGTTAGTCAAGGTCAGCCTACTATTGAAGCTCTTCACGACCAACCTCAAACTGCAATAGATTCGGGTGCTTCTTCTGGGGGTGTTGTTGGTGGAGTTGTTTATGATAGTGGTAGCTATCCTGATGCTGCTACTGCTGCCGCTGCCAGTCATGATTAGGAGCATGTTGGTGCTCAGTAAAAAATAAATACTTTTGAATACACCCCTTGTACAAGTCCCTTTCACCTCTACACCGGTCTCTCCCACCCTTACAGTGGTCCCTCTCACCCCTCTTCACCCTCATGTTCTTATTGCAAATGCAAAGTATGCAAGGACAGAGAGGATAAACTCCTTGAAAAGATAGAGGCTATTGCTAAAGCTACCGAGGAGTTGAAATCCAGGAGGAGTGTTATACCATCCAACAAGGTGAGGGAGCCATGCACTCCTATAGTGGTGGTTAGGAGGAAGATAAGAAATATTAGACAAATTCTCTCTGTTCTAAAAATAGTAAAAATTGCAATTCCTCCCGCTCCAGGAGTTGTTAAAGTTCAGAGGCCACTGAAAAAGGTGGACTTATTCGCGACGCTTGGCAATGAGGAGAATAAGGAACAGTAAGAAATCATGAATGGCAAGACAAAGGTTCAAAAAGAATACACCGTGCATTCATTTGCCGCCAAAGACTTCATGAATATGATAAATATGCGTGTGTGGTACAAGGACAATGTAAGATAACTTTTGCTAACCAAACTTTCTAATCTACTCCATGAAGAAGAATTTACGCAACAGATGTGTAATCTATTGCAATAACTTGGTATTCTGTTTCAACATAATAAACATCTGTTGCATAAGTTGCGTTGGCTTGGTAATCCATGAACTAATTCAGAGAAACCTATGCATCGGCTCTTTTCCACCGTGTTTTTATTCTTTACAATTACTAAACTATTTATAAACTGTCTTCTTATACCACAGTATGTTGATGAAATTCTCTGTCTCATGAGGGGACCCGGATGCTTATAATGCTTCCGATAGGATAATGGACCACAATTTCTACAATAATTTCAAGCATAGGTATGCTGATCTCCGTAAGCTGGCTGATTCCGGTGGACCATGATTTGATAAGTTAGTTTTTACGTTCCAATGGAATAAATAAGCGATTAAATATGTTAGAGGAAAGAGGCCATATCCACATGGCAAGAGCTAGACCAAGGCAAAGAGAATCCTTGCAGTCATGAACGTAGAAGTCAAATATTTTCTCACTGTTGAGATACTACTCTTCGAGGGAAAGATTATGGTTTATGACTGCAACTTACCTATCTTCAGTGAGGACACGTCTTTAGCCCACATGCAGCCACTCTTGAAGTTATTGCCTAAGTTGTTGACACAGAGTAAGCTGATGGATCATTTGTTGGATGAAGTCTTGATGAAGGAATCATGGGATTTTGAAGGTCGAAATAAGAACATCCATCTCCCAAAAAATAAAACCGGTGCAGCGTACTGACCGTTCTCGCTTGCATACATCGAGTATTTTCTAACCGACACAAAAATGACCGATATGTGTGACGTTGTTGTGAGAAAGATGCAATGGGTCTGGGCTTATGGGGTACTAACTATATAGTTGGAGCCCATGTATAAAGAAGAATATGTACAAAAACAGAGACGAACACGATAACAATTTTTCATTTCAAGCCACTTCACTTTACATGTAGTGGCAATAATTTTTATGTCTGGCCAAGTTGAATATTTATAATGCAACAAATTTTATATATGTTGTAACAGATATAATACCTTTTATGTCAGATTGATTATCTGTTGGAATAGGTTGGTCATCTATTGCATTATACAAATGTTCTCCGTCTGTCTGTCGCAATATATATCCAATCTATTGCAACATATAATATATCTGTTGCAACTGATAGATAATCTATTGGAACAAATCAAGAAAGTAGGAAGACCTATTATATAATTTTCATCAGATGAACTAACTAAATGGTTGGAGCCCGTGTATAAAGAAGAATATGTACAAAGACCGAGACGAACACGATAATAATTTTTTATTTCAAGCCACTTCACTTTACATGTAGTGGCAATAATTTTTATACTGGCCAAGTTGAACTTTTATAATGCAATAGATAGTATATCTATTGTAACAGATATAATACCTGTTGTGACAGATTGATTATCTGTTGGAATAGGTTGATCCCCTGTTATATTATGCAGATGTTTCCGTCTGTTTGTCACAATAGATATACAATCTGTTACAATATGTAATCTATTTATTGCAACTGATAGGTAATTTATTGGAAAAAATAAACAAAGTAGGAAAACCTGTTATATAATTTCCAGCAAATGACCTACGTGTTGCATCTCATGTTGTAACATATGTCTAAATTTATTTGATAAGATATGTCGTCTGTTGCAGCAAATGTATTATCTGTTGTGATATTTGAATCTAGTATTCCATTTCAATTAACATGTTTAAAACTAAGGTTTAAATTATATTCATAGACAACATAAAATAAGTTGAAGCCTTTGAAAATTACATGAAATAACTCAAAAAATAAATGAAATGTAAAAAAATCATTATGGGTACAAATGATCTACTCTACAAATAAATCAACAAGTTAAGCCAAGGAGGATAAGTTATTACATTGAGGGACTCAAGCTATAAAGATCTACTTTATATGGACAAGTTGTTCTTCTTCCGGTGCTGCAGAATTCGACTTAATCGTCATGGATCTTTAATGCCTCTTGCGTACGGCTTCTAAGTTTTTTCTTCTCCGTATTTCCATAAAAGAGCAACATATTTTTTACGGAGTAATCCGGCATCAAGTCCATCATTTGGTACTTGTAATCCATCACTCAAATACTCGACATACGCGGCAATAAAAAGACCACAATCCCTGCTTTTTAAAAAAATAGATAATCCATATCTTGCCGTTCATGCAAGCATTGTGAAATTTGTGAAATGAAACTAAATCATGACACTTAAACTTACTTACAGGTTACCAATGCTTTGTTGAGAAATTCCTTCAACATATTGTACATCAAATAGATTACCCATTTTATCCTGGTATGCTTCAATCGTCGATCAATCAGTACGAACTTTTTGGTCCAAAAATCCACTCATATCAAGGTAAGTATGCAATATTTTGGCCAACTTTTGTATCTCAGATGACGGCCCCGAACATCTCCTTTACGACATCTAGTCATAAACTCGTATGCGCCTCTCTTTTAGAACGATGACAACCAACACCCAATGGAATTAATCATCATAATTGATTGGGTTGTACACCTCATCGACCAAATGCCAAGGTAATCCAGCCGGAATGCTTAAACCTTTGACGATGTTGATTAAGCATTCCTCATTTTGGAAAACTTTCGGCTGTTGTTGACAATACCTATCATAGGCATTATTGATGTAAACTTCGTACAAATAATTTCCTATCGTGTATCTATATTGTTCTTGTGTTTACAACTTGGCCTTCTTTTGAAGGTAGTAAAAAATAACATTGATGTGCTGCGCATATTATCAAACATTTTAGATTACATGACGAAAAAATTAATACACAAATGCAATTAAATAAAGTATTAATTAATAGTAATATGTATGGAATTTAAACCTCATCATTGCAGCAAGTTTGGGGCTGTGACATCAAATAGAATCAATTCTTCATTTCGGGATGTGCAACAACAAAGTCAAACATATCAAAATCATGACTCGATTCGTTCACTTTGTAGCGTTCATCATTTTGTTTTCTACATGATGGTTTATATGTGTTACTGTCACGTTCTTACAACAAGAATCGTATAAACCAATATCTTTAAAAATTAATTTATGTACTTGCCGAATGATGCTTTAACATCCTATCGGCAATTCATTTTGAATAGTCGTTGATCAACTGTGTTGGTTTTTTTAGAGGCTTGTCTGAGATATTGAACCCTTCAAATGGGTAAGTCATTCATTCTCCAGAACTGATAGGCTCCACTTTTTATTCTTCCTTGGAAACAGTTGATGGATTATCAATTGTGATATTATGCTCTTCAGCAGTGGCTTCTACTATGACATCCACCTAGAAAGTCAAAAATTGTCAATGCTATTTACAGGTATACAATAGATTATCCATCTATTGCAATAGATGAGCCTTATGTTGCAAAATATGGATCATCTGTTGGGATGAATTCAAATAGTTAAATTAGAGCAGTATAATAATTTTGAATAGATGACCCATCTGTTGCAACATAAGACTCTTCTGTTGTAATAGATAACGCATCTGATGTAACAGGTTAGACAACAGTTGCAATAGATGTATATATCTGTTTGATAATTTTTAGTAAATATATCAGCTGTTGAAACAGATATGTTCCTATTTGTTTGTTGGAACAGATGATGTACATTCACGTTCTTCGACTCATGCTGCTCTCCTATGGCTCTTGCACACTAAACAACGGTGCAAGACAAAGATAGAGGCATTGTAATTTTCTTTTTTCGATGCTTAATAATGCCTTGGAAGTATCTTTCCTTCTTCTCTTAGCCGCCTTGATCTCTAGTGGAGTGTATGGATATGAACTTCTCTTTGATAAAATGATAACCCTCTTAGATGCCATTTTCTTTACAGAAGCAGTTAGTGCATTAATAGCATTAATTACTCCATCGGGTTTTGCCTTGCAGTCTTGTCATTTGCATGTAGAGCATTCGCTAGATGTGGCAAAATTTGGAGAAAAATCTGTACAACCAGTATGATCATAATCATAATGTCTTTTTGTTTCAAAAACTATAAGAGGAGTATTATTATCCCCAACAGCAGCACCATTACCACTACCATCATCAACATCAACAAGCCCACCTTCCAAAATTATTTTTCTTCCGATGGCTATTGCTCCAAAAGATTCTATTTTTATTCCATCAACAACCTCAGGGTCCAATAAAGTTTGTACACACTGTAAAGTAAGAAAAAATGGCATCTTCAAATCTCGGTTGGTCGGAACAAGCCACAGATGGACAATCTAAAATAATAAGTACATATATTAGAATGATAATGAAATCATTTAAAATAATTATTAATTAAAACATAAAATTGATTAGAATTGGACTTACTGCTTCCTTCGAGAGGTTGAAAAGATCAAGAAATTTTATATTTTTATCAGTTTTGGCCGACAACCATATCAGGATTCTAGGATAAAAAACTTATTCCTGGTAGTTCTCTTGTTGTCTCAAATAAGGAATGAGTTCAAATGCCCAAGCCTATAACATAGCGCCAATAAATCAAAAGCATTATTGAATAAAAAATGATGAATCATATCATGATAAAAGAAATATTTACCATGAAGGCCCATGAAAAGCCATATAAGTTGATTGTCTTTGGCGTTAACGGAGTCAACAAATATTGGATAGTCATTTTAAAGCTTTCATAATCCCAAGGATAGTTGTTAAATTCCTGATGATCCTCGAAGAGATTTATTAAACTGGGGCTTATGTTGTTTTTAACATCTACAAATCAAACCAAGAACAATAATTTCTTATGCTTCTTTGAGAGTCCTTTACCTTTCAACGCTTCTATTAAATTTTTATTTTTGAAGCTTGGACCAACAATGAAAACCAGGTCCTCACGATCACTAGACTTGCGTTTACCTTTTTTTGGTGTGCAGGGTGTTTTTTTTGGTCAGAGCAGGTATAACTTGAGAAGGAGAATGAGGATAATATTTTAGTCCGGTAACTATGGCAAACTCCTTTCAACAAAAACAAACAGGCATTCCACAGTAATTTATCCACACCTCATCCATCTTGTCTTTGTTTTCATACATAAACCTACGCTTGAGAAGATCGTTTACCATTTTCATCTGAAAATGAGCATTGTTGTCCTCCGGCAAATCAAGATATTGCCCAAAGTAGATTTCCCTGAAATAAGCATCCAATTTTTGTTCTTGAAGTATTTTTCTGAAGGCGTCGAAAGATTTTCCCATGGATGACTTAACCAAAAAATCACCCATTAAATCTGTGGCACCATCGCACTGTATTCTCATAGGATAACGATCAATGCTGAAGGTTTTGACCAACTCTTCAGCAGAAGAGCTATTAGCATTTGGATCATCTCTTTTGAGACATTCCTCCCCCCCGTGTTCATTATCTTCTGCTCCTGATTAAGATAATGTTTGTAAAGCAAGCTCATAGAGTGGTGGATGTAGACGAGCTGCTGTACTTGTTCCTTTACTTAGACTTGATTCAGTCTCTTTTCTTTTGGGAGCCATATTATCTTAAATTAATAGGAATATAAAATAGATTTTAATTGATTAATGCATCTTTAAAAATAATAACAGTAAATCTAATATGCACAACGTTAAAATAACAGTTCCAACAGACCACACATCTGTTGCACCAGGTACGTTATCTGTTGCAATATATAACCGACCTGTTGCTACGGATGAGTAAACCATTGGAAATAATAAAAATAAATCACTAATTTGTTGCACCAGGTATTTTATCTGATGCAACATATAACCGACCCATTGCAACGGATGAGTAAACCGTTGGAAACCATAAAAATAGATCACTAATCTGTTGCACCTGGTAGTTTATTTGTTGCAACATATAACCTACCTGTTGCAAAGATGAGTAATCATTGGAAATAGTAAAAACAAATCACTAATCTATTACACCAGGTAGTTTATCTGTTGCAATATATAACCAACCTGTTGCAAGGATGAGTAAACCATTAGAAACCATAAAAATAGATCACTAATCTGTTGCACCAGGAAGTTTATTTGTTGCAACATATAACCAACCTGTTGCAACAAATGAGTAATCCGTTGAAAACCATAAAACAGATCACTAATCTATTGCACCAGGTAGTTTATTTGTTGCAATATATAACCAACCTATTGCAACGGATAAGTAATATGTTGGAAACCATAAAAATAGATTACTAATCTATTGCACTAGGTATGTTATCTGTTGTAACAATTAATTGACCTGTTGCAATGGGTGAGTAATCCATTGGAAATCATAAAAATAGATCACTAATTTATTACACCAGGTATGTTATCTATTACAACATATAACTTACCTGTTATAATGGGTGGAAGATACCATTGGATACAATAAAAATAGATCACTGAACTGTTGAAACATATCACTCATCTATTGCAAAATGAGTTATCTGTTGGATCAATATTATTTAGATATATTCCAAACTGAAGATTCGTCTATCGCAATAGATGAATGATCTGTTAGATTGTTCATCTGTTGCATCATATTTTCATAGTTGATCAGATGTTAATCTGTTGTATTAGACATTTTCATCTGTTGCATCAGATGTCTTCATCTGTTACATCAGATATTTTATCTATTGTATCAGATGTTTCATCTGTTGCAACACCATTTTACCAAGACAAATAACAAATCAACCAAGCAACACCAATTCATCACACACACACACACACACTAAGAACATCAACTGTGACTCATAATATTAAAGATAAAAACTAAATTTGTAATATTGAGAACTTCTCTCTTCTATTGGAGAAGTCCAAATTTTCCCTCATAAGTTGAGTGATACTTGTGTTGTATCTTGGCTAGAAACTAGGATCTTGTGGTTCTTTGAGTTCCTCTTGATCCAAGTAAGAACTTGGTGCTGATATTCATTAGTCTTAGGGTCCTTTCTCATTGTTAGGGTTCTTAGATCATTGAATATTGTATGTCAAGTTTCTATCTCTTGTAATCATGTTATCATTGTGTTGTTAAATCTATAAGTCTAGTGAAGCCATGTAAGGCTCTTTCTATTCACTATCATTGTTGTTATTTATTGTTCTTGTTGTTAAACTCATTTTCTAGTTCCAAAACCAAGTGTTGGAAGCCTAGTAAAGCCGTGTGTGGCCATTTTTGTTTTACTAGCACTTTGTTGATCATCTTGTTATCCTTATGTTGGCGTGAGTCTTTTGATACAAACTTAGTTTTATATCATTTGGTATCAAAGCTCAAGGCTTGGTTTTGTTCTTACAAAACCAATCTTGGGAAGCTCTTACCAAAAGTGTGATCTTAAACATCTTGGCTGAGAGTTGGTTGTAGATCTACAAAAGATTTTACTTGTTTAGTTTGTTTCTTATGTTGGTTTCTTCATCATCAACATAAAAAAGTGTCTAAATCTAAAGTTGAGCTTAATAAGAAGAGGCTTGTTATTGTGAAAACATGAAGTGGCCATGAGTTTGGATTGTGTTGGGACGTTGGAGTAACCACTGTGGTGTATTGTTATTATGTTCTTGAAGGTGTTGATGTTGTATTCATCTTAAACTTCTCTTCATCCTTTGTCTTAACTTCTATAAAGAGTAATAGATCCAAAAAGGTTGTAAAACAAAATTAAAAATTGTTTGTGAGATGACTTGTCAACATCACCTTTTCAAGACTTGACAACCACTTTTCCTTAAAACAAGGAACCTTGTCTTGTGGAACTAGTGAGGTCAAACATCACCTTTTGAGTTTGAAAAAGTTACAAGACTTTATGTTTCCCCCATTAATAAGTCATCCATTACTAATGATATAAAAAGACTAAGACTTCAAGTTGATTAACAACATATGTGGACCCGCGGCCAATGACATGCTGCTATGTCACCCTAGTTACTGTTCACGTGGTAATTAAGCTCAAATTTGGATGTTCTAGTTTCTAAGCATTGATTCCTAGTTTCCTCTGATTGACCTGCGAACTAATTAACAAACTAGTACATTTCTTCCACCATGTCAAATAGTCCTTTGAAGCCTTGTATTTGTGTCAACGTTTATTTGTGTGCTTTTGTCGTTTGGATACATTGTAACTCTTGGATATAGTACGATGAGAATTCTTTGAGCTTCAAACAAGAATTCACTCCGGACAAGAGCATACTCAGACCTTAAGGATTCACGGGTTACTAGCCAATCTACAACACTTCTTGAGCTAGAGTGTGAGTGAACTGAGAGAGTGTGAGCGAGGAGAGGGCTTTTAAACTAACTTGTTTGTTGCTTGTGTAGGTGTTGCCTTGACAATGGAGGGAACCATGTCTAAAACCATGGATTCTAATGCTATGGAAACCATAAGGGTCACTCTTGAAGCTATGACCCGAACTCTTGATAGGTTGAGTACGGAGGTTGGAGCCATAATGGGAGAAGTAAAGACTATTAGTGGGAGGTTAGAAGAAGTGGAGAGTCAAATAAACTCTCTCCCTTTTACTCCTCAACATGTTTCTTCTAGTGGACGTGATAGAAACTTCTGCACCACTGTTACTCCCTAAACAAGGCCAAAAATGCCAAATCCTTAACTAGCTCCACTCAATGCCACAAGTCAAACCACACATATCCCTCTAACCCGTGACTCCAATAGAACAACACATTCCTAAACTCCTCAAGTTCCTTAAGAGGGACTTGGACATCCAATACCTCCACAAAATCCAAACCCTTCTTCAAAACTCCACTAAACCAAAGACCACTACCTCCATAAAATCCAATTCCTCAGAATCAAGTTCCAAATGTCCAAAAACCGTCCCATACACTTTGAGGAATATGGTAGAGAGTATTATGAAGGGTATGGAGTCATTGATGATGCCTACATAATGAAGGAGGAGATATGATAGGGTCGTATGGATCCAAGAAGATACCAAGGGTATGTAGAGAGGGGAAACCAACACTAAGAGAGAGATGTAGGCATCAACACCATTAAGTTGAGCCTACCAATCTTTAAAGGTGAAAGTGACCCCGAGGTCTACTTAGCTTGGGAATCGGCATATGACAAGGTGTTTCAAGTGAATGACATATCGGAGGAGATGAAGAGTTGTTACGCCATAGTTCACTTTGAAGTCTATACTAACACACGGTGGGAATACGTCAAATGGTTTGGTAATGAGTTGATTGATGGACAACCTCTACCTTGGTTTCAGTTATAGTACCTAAAGAGACAACGGTACCTTTCTGAGATTTATCGACATGAGTTGCTTGCTAGATTGTACAACTTGCGGCAAGGGAATTGAAGTGTGATGACATATTATGATGAGTTTTAACAACTCATGTTGAAACTTGATCACCGTGGTGAACAAATTAGTCATGACATCATTCGTTTCAAGTGTGGGTTGAACAAAGAGATCTCCACTCATTTGAATCTTCACAAGTTTGATACCGTCGAAGGTATTTTCCAATCATCTCTTGAGATTGAAAAGGAACTTAAAGAAAGGTCGTCGTTCAAAGCAAAGGAACAATCAACCTTGGGTTGGCCGAGGGGAAAGATTATGATTCAATACTTTTTGGGTTGGCCCAAAAACAAGGACCAACCCACCACTACAAGGCTTCCCAAGTCTAAAACAGTCCAAAAAATCCATTGAAGGCAAGAATATCTCAAGTATCCTAATCCTAAAGGGATCCAATGCTTCAAGGGACAAGGTTTGGGGAATAAAGACAATAAATGTACTAACCGACGCAATGTAATCCTAAGGTAAGGTAAATTGTATTTCCTTGGTGAAGAAGTAGGTATTGAGGGTGATGAGAGTGAGTCCGAGCCTCAAGATGGAGAGACAGCCGAGAGGGAGCCATATAATGATTATGATAATTGTGAGGTAGCTTATTCACAAGAAGGGGAGTGCGTGGTTCAACACTATGTAGTGAGGCGTGTCATGATTAGTAAGGTGAGTGATCCTAGCCAACGGGAGAATCTATTCCATACTAAATATCTTGTGAAGGGAAGTGTATGCACTATGGTGATAGACAACGGTAGTTGTGCGAATATGGTTTGTGTTGCAATGGCGAACTTCTTGAAATTGCTGACTACACCTCATACTAGCCCTTATAAATAACAATAGTTTAATGAATGAGGCTAATTGAAGCTCACAAGACAATGTGTGATGCGTTTCAAGGTAGACAACTACCCCGATGAGGTGCTTTGTGACGTGATACCAATGCACGCTTGTTACTTGTTGTTATGAAGACCCTGGCAATATGATAGGTCGACCAAACATGATGGAAGGTCCAATCGGTATACGCTTGAGAAGGATGGTCAAAAGGTCTCACTTTATCTACTATTTTCTTCCGAAGTGAATGCTTTGCACCACAAGATAAGGGAATTGAGAAAGAAGAGAAAGAAAGCCGAGAGTGAGAGAAGTAGAGAGGAACTCGAGAGTGAGAGAAAAAAAGAGAAACTCAAGAGTGTGGGGGGGGGGGGTAGGGGAAGTCAAGGGGTCCCTAAATTCTAAGGGGCAAGAGAGTTTGGTGATGATGGATAGGAGGAAAGAACTATTTGTGGATTATGACAAGGACACTCTGATACTCCTCTTGGCTTATTATTTTAACACTAACCCCACTAATATTTCCATTTCTCCTCCTATTTCTCATGTTTTGTAGGATTACGAGGATGTATTCCCAAAGAAATTGCCGCAAGGATTGCCCCCACTTCAGGGAATTAAGCACCAAATAGATTTTGTGTCGGATTCACAATTGCCCAACAAACTGGCTTATAGGATAAACCCGACGGAGTTGAGAAAGTCCTAAACAAAGGGTATATCAAGGAGAGTATGAGCCCTTATACGGTACCGGTGCTACTAGTGCCCAAGAAAGATGGGACTTGGTGTATGTATGTAGATTATCTAGCCATCAACAAAATTAAGGTAAAATATCATCACCCTATTCCTAGGCTAGATGATATGCTTGATGAATTGAGTGGTTTATGTTTATTTTCTAAAATTGATTTGAGGAGTGACTATCACCAAATTCATATTCAACCGGGTGAGGAATGGAAAACCGCCTTCAAGACCAAATTCGGTCTCTATGAATGGATGGATATGCCATTCATCGTAACAAATACTCCAAGTACTTTCATGAGGCTAATGAATCATGCGATGAATCCATTTATTGGAAAGTTTGTTATTGTCTACTTTGATGATGTGTTGGTGTATAGTAGGTCCTGAGATGAGCATGTAAGTCATTTACAATGTGTGCTTGATGTCCTCCGAAAGGAGAAGTTATATGATAATCTAGAAAAATGTTTTTTTGGTAACCATGAGATTGTGTCTCGGGTTTGTGGTGAGCTCAAGAGAGGTAAAAGTGGATGAATCTAAGATTGACGCTATTAAAAATTGGCCGACTCCCAAAATTGTAGGTGAAGTGAGAATTTTCCACTGGTTGGCTAGTCTTTATAAATGTTTTTCAAAGGATTTAGCACCATTTCCTCCCCTTTTCTAAAGTGATTAAAAAGGATCTGCCTTTCAACTGGGAAGATGAACAAGCTAAGGCCTTTGAGGACTTGAAAACTATGCTCATCTAGGCCCCTTTGCTACAATTGTCGAATTTTGATAAGACTTTTGAGGTCAAATGTGATTCTAGCAAAGTCGGCATAGGCGCAATTTTAATGCATGAATTGAAGCCTATTGCCTACTTTAGCGAAAATCTCAAAGGAGCAACTCTAAACTACTCTACGTACGATTTAGAGTTGTATGCCTTGATTAGACGCTTGTCCACTTGGAAACATTATCTGTGGCCTAAAGAATTTGTGATCCGAATGGATCATGAATCCTTGAAGCATCTACGGGCACAAGACAAGCTTAACCAACAACATACCAAATAGATTGAATTTCTTGAAACTTTCCCTTATGTAATTCATTATAAGAATGGTAAAGACAATGTGATGGATGATGATTTGTCTCAAAAATATGTTCTTGTATCTACTTTGTATTCTATATTGATGGGTTTTGAGAGTATCAAGTTGTTGTATCCCAAGGACCCTCACTTCGCTTCGATCTATAGAGAATGTGAAGATTTGGGTAGGTAACAATGGGTAACGGATATAGGTTCCCATCCCTATACCAAATTTGATGGATACTTAGTTAAGGGTAGATGATTGTGAAAAAGAATAAGTGATTGTGGAAAAAACCGCACCCAACCTAAATAAGTGTGATCAATAAAAGAGAAAAGTGAAAAAGGCTAATGAGTGAAACCCCAAAAAGATAGTGTAGTATCAAGGAGGTTTAAACACTTTAAATACCATTGAGTATCATACCAACCCCTAACCTACACCACAAGATTAAGAGAAGGCCTATAGTAATCCTAGCTGACCTATCTGAAGATCTGGGTAATGAAAATAAGGGCAAGCCTATGGTACTTAGAATACATTGGTTGGAACTTTGTTCTGAGAGTGAGTGTTTTGATTGTCCCCATGGTTATGTATAGGATTACTGATATGAGATGAGGGGGATTTCTTTGTTGTGAGGGCACGCCAAATATGTTGTAAGTTGCTAACTTATTTGGAGAGTGTAATACTGGTATATGCATCATTAATGTAACTAAATTAATGTTGTATAATGATTTATGTGAGTTGTACTGGTGTTCTTCATTGTTCTTGAATTGACTTACCTTGGAGAGAGTGAAAGTGTTTTAAGATGATATGGATGATTGACTGTCAAATGTACTTTTTATTCTCTTAGTTGTGTTGAGTTGCTTGAGGACAAGCAATTGTTTTAAGTTGAGGGTGTTGATGTGTGAGCTAATGCTAAAACATTTGAGACTTTTAACTAAGAATTATTGCAAAGTCTTAAACAATTTTTGTCATTTTTAATTGTTTTATGTTTGATTTGGCAGTAGAAGCTATAATGCAAGAGAACCAACAAGCTAATCTAGAAAAATGTTCTTTTGGTATCCATAAGGTTGTGTTTCTCGGGTTTGTGGTGAGCTCAAGAGGGGTCGAAGTGGATGAATATAAGATTGACACTATTAAAAATTATCCAACTCCCAAAATCATAGGTGAATTGAGAAACTTCCACTGGTTTGCTAGTTTTTATAGATGTTTTGTCAGAAGATTTAGCACCATTGATTCCCCCTAGTTCGAAGTGATTAAAAAGGATCGCCCTTTCAAGTGGAAAGATGAACAAGCTAAGGCCTTCGTAGACTTGAAATCTATGCTTATCTCATCCCCTTTGCTACAATTATCGAATTTTGACAAAACTTTTGAGGTCGAATGTGATGTTAGCAAAGTTGGCATAGACGAGGTTTTAATGCAAGAATCTAAGCCTATTTCTAAATTTAGCGAAAAGCTAAAAGGAGAAACTTTAAACTATTCTACAGATGATTTAGAGTTGTATGCCTTGATTAGAGCCTTGGCGACTTGGCAACATTATTTGTGGGTAGCTTGGTACTTTTGACTCTCATTTGTAATAGACTAAATAATACATGTGTTAGGGTTATTTCTCTTTAGTTCACTCATAATATTGAAGACAACAATTATATTTGTAATAATTAGGACTCCTCTCTTCCATTGGAGAAGTCCAAATCGTCCTTCACAAGTTGAGTGATACTTGTGTTGTATCTTGGCTAGAAACTAGGATCTTGGGGTTCTTTGAGTTCCTCTTGGTCCATGTAAGAACTTGGTGTTGATATTCATTAGTCTTAGGGTTGTTTCTCATTGTTAGGGTTCTTAGATTATTGAATATTGTATGTCAAGTTTCTATCTCTTGTAATATTGTTATCATTGTGTTGTTGAATCTAACAGTCTAGTGAAGCTATGCGGGGCTCTTTCGATTCACTAGCATTGTTGTTATTTGTTGTTCTGGTGGTCAAACTCATTTTTTAGTTCCAAAACCAAGTGTTGGAAGCCTAGTAAAGCCGTGTGTGGCCATTTATGATTCACTAGCACTTTGTTGATCATCTTGTTGTCCTTGTGTTGGCTTGAATCTCTTGATACACACTTAGTTTTGAATCATTTGGTATCAAAGCTCAAGTCTTGGTTTTGTTCTTATAAAACCAATCTTGGAAAGCTCTTACCAAAAGTGTGTTCTTGAATATCTTGGCCGAGAGTTGGTTGTAGATCTACAAAAGATTTTACTTGTTTTGTTTGTTTCTTGTGTTGGTTTCTTCCTCATCAACACAAAAACGTGTCTAAATCTAAAGTTGAGCTTAATAAGAAGAGACTTGTTGTTGTGAAAACTTGAAGTGGCCGTGAGTTTGGCTTGTGTTGGGACGTTGGAGTGACTATTGTGGTGTATTTTTGTTCTGTTCTTGAAGTTGTTGATGTTGTGTTCATCTTAAACTTCTCTTCATGCTATGTCTTAACTTCTATAAAGAGTAATAGATCCAAAAAAGTTGTAAAACCAAATTAAAAAATGTTTGTGGGAAGACTTGCCAACATCACATTTTCAAGACTTGACAACCACTTTTCCTTAAAACAAGGAACCTTGTCTTGTGGAACTAGTGAGGATAAACATCACCTTTTGAGTTTGAAAAAGTTGAAAAAGTTACAAAACTTTATGTTTCCCTCCCAATTACAAGTCATCCATTACAAATGATATAAAGGGACTAAGACATCAAGTAGATGAACAACATATGTGGACCCGCGGCCAAAGACATGCTTCCATGTCACCCTTGTTACTATTCATGTGGTAATTAAACTCAAACTTGGATGTTCTAGTTACTAATCATTGATTCCTAGTTTCATCCATTTGACCTGTGGACTAATTAACAAACTAGTACATTCCTACTAGCTTGACAAATAGTCCTTTGAAGCCTTGTGTTTGTGTCAACGTTTATTTGTGTGCTTTTGACAAGAGCATACTCATACCTTAAGGATTCACGGGTTACTAGAAAATCTACAACACTTATGGAGCTCGAGTTTGAGTGAACCGAGAGAGTGTGAGCGAGGAGAGGGATTTTAAACTAACTAATTTATTGCTTGTGTAGGTGATACCTTCATAATGAAGGGAACAATGTATGAAGCCGTGGATTCTAATGCTATGGAAACTATGAGGGTCACTCTAGAAGCTATGACTCGAACTCTTTAAAGGTTGATTACAGAGATTGGAGCCATAAGGGGAGAAGTGATGACTATTAGTGGGAGGTTAGAACAAGTGGAGAGTAAAATGAACTCTCGCCTTTATTCTCCTCAACATTTTACTAAAGTAGTCATGATAGAAACTCCTCCGCCACCGTTACTCCTGAAACATGGACCCAAAAAACACATCCTTAATTAGCTCCACTAAACGTCGCAAGTCAATCCACGCATATCCCTCAAACCCGTGACACAAATTGAACAATACATTCCCAAACTCCTCAAGTTCCATAAGGGGGACTTGGACATCCAATACCTCCACAAAATCTAGACCCACCCTTCCAAGCTCAACTAAACAAAAGACCACCACCTCCACAATATCCAATTCCTCCGAATTAAGTTCTGAATGTCTAAAACCATCCCGTCTACTTTGAGGAATATGATACAAAGCTTCTTTTAAAGTGATAGGGTCATCTCCAATGTTAAAAACATAATAATTAGGACCAAAATCTTTTTCTACTCTAACTCGTTTACTTTTTCTTAACTCAAAATAATTATTTTCTTTATTTTTTAAAGTAGAAGTAGAAGAACTAAGTAGAAGAACTAGGTAGTGACAAGATATTTTCTTTAGTCCTTACACCCCCGCTATTTTTAGAATCAAAAGAAAATTTATTTTCAACGAAAATAACATCACCAGATTATATTATCACACTATATTTAAGATTAAAAAATCTATAGGCTATACTATTTGATGCATAACCAAGAAAAGCACAAGTAGTAACTTTTTTACCCAACTTAGAGATTTTAGAATCCATTAATCTTACATAGGCTAAGCAACCCCAAAATCTTAGATATCCCAAATTTGGATTATGACATTTCCACAACTCAAAAGGTATTAGCTTGATCTTTTTATGAGGCACACGATTCAACACATAATAAGCAGTCAAAAGAGCTTCACCCATAAAGGTGCACTAGACTCAATTAACATGGCATTAGTTAACTCAATCAAAGTTCTATTTTTTTTTCGCTACACCGTTACATGCAAACGAATAAGGAGAAGTAGTTTCATGAATTATACCCAATGATCTAATAAAAAAATTTAAACTCATTGACTCATATTCATGGCCTCTATCACTTCTTATTCTTTTTATTTTTCTATCAAACTGATTTTCAACTTCACGAAGAAAAGTTTTAAAGTTATCAAGAGTATTACTTTTATTTTTCATTAAGTAACATATGTAAACTTTAAAAAATCATCAATGAAACTGATAAAATATCTATTTCTTTCACGAGTTAAAATTCCTCCAAATTCACAAATATCAGTATGAAGTAATTCTAATAAATTAATTTTTCTTTCAACTTGATAATGGGGTCTTTTTGTGATTTTGGCTTAACTATAAGCCTCACATTTTTCAAAATTCTATTTAATCGCTGTAATTAATTCTAAACTACTCATGCTTCCTACATAATGATCATTTATATGACAGAAACGACTATCCCAAAAATTAGTATAAGAAAACATGTAAATAGAAGTGGATGTTTTTTCATTTCAAGATTCATCTTGAACATACCATCGATCACATGCATATCCTTTTCCCATAAAAATATTATTTTTCACAAATACATAATGATCAGATTCAATAATCCATTTGAAGCCTTCTTTATTAAGAAGAAAAGAAAACATCAAATTTTTCCTCATGGAAGGAGTATAAAGTACATCTTTTAGAATTAGTAGTCTTCCAGAAGTAAAACTCAACTCGACATCTTCCATTTCAAGTATTTGAGTTGTGTGTGAATCTCCAAGCATGATGGTTTTGGGCTCTTCAAAATTAGTATATTTTTAAATCAATCTTTGTCATAACAGACATAAGGTTTGCACCAGAGTCATCCCATCATTCATCAACATTCTCCACCATGTCTATGTCTGTTATCACCGCCATAAATAATTTTTCAGTAACATTTGTCTGAGATATAGGCCTACATTTCTGAAATTTATAAAATCGAGCAATATGCCCACTCTTGCCACAGACAATACACGATCCTTTTTCTTGTACATGTTAATTTATTTGCTTGATTGTTTCCACTATTATTGTCCTTGGAATGTCTACCATTATTTTTCTTAATTTTTTTCTCGTAGGTTTCAAAGTAGTATTTTTGTTAGTTTCAGGGGCAACATTAATTGGAGAAGTGAAATTTACCTTTGGTGTGATGTTGGTCCCTTCGGTTTGCAAAAGTACATCTTAGCTCCTTGTCTCTTCTTCCATGCAGATTCTCATTATCAAAGTCTCAAGAGAAGTTTCCTTTTGCTTGTGGTGCATAGTTTTTTGAAATTCCTTCCAAGAAGGAAGAAGCTTATCTATTATACCACAAACAATAAAGTTATCTCTAATTTTAACTTCCTCGGACCTGAGCTCGCCAACAATCATTATGAAGTCTTGAACTTGGTCTACCACTGATTTGTTGTCCAACATTTAAAAATAAAAAAATCTACTAGCCGCATATTTTTTCGCTCTCGCCTCCTCAGTGTCATACTTACTCTGCAAGGATTTTTAAATTTTCTTTGCACTAGAGTAAGTTCTATCATAATAATCATAAAAATTATCAGATTGACAATTAAGTAAAAAATACCGACACTTGTAGGAGTCAACATCATATTTTTCAACTTTCTCTTGTAGAGAAATAACTTCATCGTCGATCATGAAAGAGTTAGCTACTTTGTTTGGGTTCTTCTCAGTTAACACATAATAAATAATGAGAAAACTTAAGTAGAAAAGCACTTTACTCTTCCACCTCTTGAAGTGAGTATCGTTGAACCAAAATGGCTTGTTAAGATCTCCCACATGACATCCGCGGACATTTCAGTTGTTGCCATTGAATCTCATTAAAATTGTTGGTGAAATTACAAAAAATATTACAACTAAAAAATTACAAGTGAAGAAAAAACAAAACTTATCTTATTCTTCTTCTTCGGTTGAGACGCAGATATCTCACTCTCTTTAAGGAGATTAGAGCACACTGTAGCAAATTATTTTACTGGTACAATAATAATCTTCTCGACTTGTCTCCTCTAGGATATAACAACCTTCTCACAAAGAACAACTCAACAACTTTGGACAAGAGTTGAGTTCAAAGCTCCACAAAAAGAATACATTCCTTCAACTAATAAACTCTCTTTTTTACTATCTTTTGTGAACTCTATATTATCTTGTATATGAAAAACATGCAAGACCACCTCTATTTATAGGTGAAGAAATCTTCCATGCAATAAATAAGAAAAATAAATGGGAAGATAAAGAGAATAGAGGTTACAGAGGTTACAAGAGTTATAAGAAATTGATACAGATTTAATAATAATTGATCTCACTCTATATTGAAGGGGTTACAGCTGTATATATAGAGAACTGAAGAATAACTAATTACAGAATAACCCAGATGTATTTAATAATTATATATGTAGTCTATTATCCCCCCGCAAGCTGATCAGCGGTAACGAGGGGCAGCTTGGAGCAGAGAGACTGAAAAGGCTGTAACGGAAGAGGCTTGGTGAGAATATCAGCAAGCTGGTCAGTAGATGGGACATAGTGCGTGGCCATCGCTCCTGCAAGTACCTCATCGCGAACAAAGTGACAGTCAGACCCAACATGCTTCATACGATCATGAAGGACTGGATTTTTGGTAACACAAATAGTGGACTGATTGTCACAATAAATCTGTGGTTTTGTCGGGGGAATGCCAAGTGCATCCGTAAGGTATCGTAACCACATGGCTTCAGCAACACCCGCAGCCATGGCACGATATTCTGCTTCTGTGGAGGAACGGGACACTCGCGTTTGCTTCTTGGTGCACCAGGAAATCAGATTCGGTCCCATCATAACAATATATCCAGTAGTGGACTTTCGATCATCTTTGTCGTTAGCCCAATCCGAATCAGAAAAAATAGATATATCAAACGAGCCCTTTTGAAATAAAATTCCACAGTGAAGAGTACCTTGAAGATAGCGCAGAATGCGTTTCAAGGCCTGAAAGTGTTGTTCTGTGGGAGCATGCATTGATTGGGAGACTCGATTGACTGCATATTGGATGTCCGGACGAGTAACAGCAAGATAATGAAGTCCACCGACGAGGCTCCGATATAGTGTAGGATCGGCAAAGGGAGTATTCGGCCCTGGGGATTGGCGGACTGCCATGGGAGTGACCGCGGGTTTGCAGTCTGTCATTCCAGCCCGATTTAGAAGTTCAAGGGTATATTTTGTCTGATGCATCAATATGGTTCCCGATTTGCGGATGAGTTCGAGGCCAAGAAAGAACTCCAGAGGACCGAGGTCCTTAAGTTTGAAGTCACGATGCATAGCTTCAGTAATTTCAGTGATGAGTGACGACGAGCTGCCTGTAATAACAATATCATCCACATAGATAAGAATGATGACTGTCCCTCGAGAACAGTGAAGGGTGAAGAGGCTGTTGTCATGATGGTAGGTGAGAAAACCAAGACCCTGCAGAAAAGTAGAGAGACGTGTGTACCAGGCTCGAGGGGCCTGTTTCAGGCCATACAGTGATTTGCGAAGCTTGCAAACATAGTGAGGACGGTTGGGATTAACATATCCCGGTGGCTGAACCATATAGATTTCTTCCTCAAGATGACCATGAAGAAAGGCATTGCTGACGTCTAGCTGATGAAGCGGCCAATCATAGTGAAGAGCAAGAGACAAGACCAGACGAATAGTCTGTTGCTTAACAACAGGGCTGAAGGTCTCCTTATAATCCACACCATACTCCTGATGATACCCTTTTGCAACCAGACGTGCTTTATAGCGAGAAAGAGATCCATCTGAATTTCGTTTGATGCGAAACACCCATTTGCACCCAATAGACTTTCGGTTACTAGGCAGAGGTACCAAATCCCATGTACGTTGTCCATTCAGAGCCTGAAATTCCTCATCCATAGCTTGGCACCAGAAATTATTTTTGGAGGCTTGGTTGTAGGTAGTAGGCTCAGTTGTGGGATGTGCATCAAAGGGTATTTGAGTGTGGTAGGCTTTTGGTTTGAAGGTACCGGCCTTGGCTCGGGTTGTCATAGGATGAGTGTTGAGTGGAGGGTGATTAGGAAGGGGTGGTGGAGTTGTATGATGTGTGGGCGGGGGTTGGGTGGGGCTGCCGTGGGAGCTGGGATGTGCAGCGGTGGATGGGGTGGCTGTATGTGTGTTAGGAGTATGATGTAGGGAAGTGGTGGGTTGTGTGGCAGTCGGCTGGGTGTTCGGGTGGGAGGTTTGGGGTTTCGGGTGGGTAGTGGTGTAGTGGGGTACCGGGTTAGGTGCCGAGTGAGCCGGAGCATGAGCGTGAGAAAAGGACGGAAATAATGGCACAACGCCAAGTGGATTGGGGGAGTATGGAGTAGAGGAAAGACTTGTGTAAGGAAATTGTTCCTCCACAAAACGAACATGACGGGAAACATATGTTTTCTGAGATACAGGATCGAAACATTTGTAACCTTTGATAGTGGGATGATAGCCTAGAAAGACACAAGGGGTGGACCGAGGTTGAAGTTTATGTTGAGTGTGCGGACGCAACCAGGGATAAACTAGACACCCAAACGGGCGGAGATGGATATAGTCGGGTGGATGATTGTAGAGACGGGCATATGGAGTGGAGTTGGAGAGAGTGTGAGTGGGCATGCGATTTATGAGGTAGTTGGCAGTAGCAAGGGCATCAACCCAAAAGGAAACAGGTAAGGTGGAATCATGGAGGAGCGCAACAACTGTTTCTATTAGGTGACGGTGTTTGCGCTCAGCAACGCCATTTTGTTCAGGGGTATATGGACATGAAGTGTGATGAAGAGCCCCTAGATTTTGAAGAAAAACACCAAATGCATTGTTGACAAATTCTTTGCCATTGTCACTTCGAAAAATTTTGATTTTGGCATTAAATTGATTTTGAACCATTCGGTCAAAGTTTACAAAAATAGTATAAGCTTCGGATTTAAATTTCAGAGGATAAAGCCAAGTGAATTTACTGTAATCATCAACAAAACAGATATAATAACGAAAACCTTGAACAGAAGGAACTGAGGTTGGACCCCAAACATCAGAATGAATTAATTGAAATGGCGCAGTGGCCTTGTGTTCAGACAGTGAAAAAGGTAAACGACAAGATTTAGACACTGAACAGGACTCGCAATGTAATTTTTCTGAAAAATTAAAACCTAAGGAAGATAAAATGGATTTGGTGATGGCGGATGATGGGTGCCCAAGCCGGCGATGCCAGGTTGACGAGAGAATGGCTTGACTCACAACAGACGGAGACCTGGATGGAAGAGTGTATAGCCCATGCTCACAGCGGCCCGTGTACCGCACCCGGTTCGTGGTATTGTCCACTATCTGGAAATTGGTGTCATTAAAAATGAGGGTGCAGTTATTTTCTTTAGTAAAGCGATAAACAGATAAAAGATTGGATGTGAGGGAAGGGACGTGGTGAAGGGTTGAGAGATGAAATTTACCATTTGGGGTATAGACATACCCAGAGCCGGTGGTTGTGATGGGAAGGGATTGACCATTGCCTACTGTAATAGTTTCTGAGCCATGATACGGATGAGGAGCTTGAAGTTGTGAATAATCCGACGTCACATGGGTGTTAGCACCTGTGTCTAGATACCAATCGCCAGATTGAGCGTTTGTGGACGCATGCATCGCCCTTGATCCTCCGGACTGGCTATTTACATTCTGCGAGTCATCATAACGATACCAGCAATTAGCCGCAGAATGGCCCCGTTTAGCACAAATTTGGCACGTCGGAAGATCTCGTGTGGGCATCCGCTGGTTTCCTCGTCCCTGTCCGCGGCCTGACTGGAAGCCGTCCCTCGGTGGAGGCCCGCCTCTGCCTTGCTGCCCGGTGTTTCGACGGTCACCGCCGCCGCTGCCTCGCCCTTGGTTACGGCGATCGTCACCGCGACCCCTGGCCGAGCCTCCGCTGCCAGCCGAGTAAAGAGCCGTGACGCCAGGGGTGGAACTGGCTTCTCCGAGCAGTAATTTGTGTTCCATGTCTAGATTCAATTCTTCTGCATTAAGCCATCCAGACAGTTGATTCAGAGTGATTTCGACAGGCGAGAGGCGAATATGCTGTTTGAGAGAGGAATAGCCAGCCGGAAGACCACGTATCACGGCATTCACCACGTCTCGTTCAGGAATAATCTCGTTCACAGCATCTAGGTCAGACAGAATAGAGGCCACATCATCAAGGTATTGAGTCATCGTCTTCGTTCCCTTCCGAAGAGTATGCAATTTGTCACGCAACTGAAAAATATGAGCCGTGGACACAGAGTTGTACCTTGTGGCTAGTGCGTCCCAAAGTGAAGCCGATGTGAGAAAACCCCGGGCGTGTTTGTGCACAGAGGGGCTAATAACTGCGAGAAGACAGGCTCGGATCTGAGTGTCTACGATCATCCACGGAAGGTAGTCGGGATTTGGGAGCTTGACGCCGTCCTTCTCGGCTGTCTCGGGCTGCGGCTTCTCCGCACCGTCAATCCATCCGAGCAGCAAGTTGGCTGCGAGGGCGGTGCGGACGTTAAGTGCCCAAGCCGGGTAGTTGTTGTCAGATAATTTTTCGGGGATGAGATTGTGGAGATTCCTGAGCAGTAATTTTACTCCAGACGGTAATTTTGACAGAGGATCAATAACCTTGTCCATGGCGCCGACCTACGGCGGAGGAGGGAGGCCGTGCGGCGTGGTGTAGACGGTGGCGGCGGCGCACACACGTCGGAAAAGAGGAGAGATTAGGGTTTGGGCGGAAGAAGAAACCCTAGCTCTGATACCATGATACAGATTTAATAATAATTGATCTCACTCTATATTGAAGGGGTTACAGCTGTATATATAGAGAACTGAAGAATAACTAATTACAGAATAACCCAGATGTATTTAATAATTATATATGTAGTCTATTAGAAATAATGAAGAGAATAATGGTAGAAGTTTCAAGAGTTATAAAAAAGTCATGTCCACATTCTACCATTACTAACCATGTGTTTAAAGGTAAAAGTTACAAAGAAATGTAAGCCGATGGCCGAAAGAAAAACAGCCATGCAAACATGCAAGAAATATCATTATATGCCAAATAATGGCATTTAAAGGTGATGTGATAATGCTGCATTACTATCAAAGAAACGGACTAAGTAATACTATAATGATAGGAAACAAAAACTCCCACCTTCTGCCCTTACTAAGAACACTTTTTCAATAATAATGAAGCGGCTATTGATATTAAAATGTTTTAAAAACAACAATTTATATTTAAACAAGTGGGGGATTGTTGAATTTTTTATTTAAAATAAATTAATTAAAATTTTTTTGAATAAAGAGTTGTCATTTAATGAAAGGGTGTGACTTTTATTGAAAGGATATGTCTTTTATTGAGAGAGTGCATCTCTTATGAAAGGATATGTATTTTATTGAAAGACTGTGTCTCTTATGAAAGGGTGTGTTGGTAAAAAAATTTAACTATATAAACTCTTCAATTGTTGCTTTGCAAGAATAATTTTTCGTTCTTCTTAATTTTCTGCAAATAAATTTTTCTTCCCCACAAAAGATCAAGTTTTAGATTTTTTGCTTTTCAATAGGATTTCTTCACTATTTACTTGATGCAGAAATTCAAAGGCTTGTCATATCAACTAAAACTATTTGCATTTAATCCCATAGCAATCGCGCAGAGGAGAGACAACAAATATCATTTTTAGGAAAGCGTTTCGTGTGTGTTTTAAGCGTTTTACTCTGTGTTTATTTTTAAGATTATCATGTGTTCATCTTGTGATGTTCTTAGTATATTTTGTATGTGTTCACGGAATATATTTTCCAATAAATAATTCATAGATAATTGTACGGATAAAATATTTAACCTTTCTTCTTAAATGTTAAGATTAAAATAATGAAAACCTTGCTCAATCCTATGACTCCATTATAGACAGATGAATCAGCCTTGAGCTCTAGGGAAAGATCAGTTTGTTATTCCCAGAGTAACTTTTATCCGTTGATCGACGATCCTTTCACTCGGCATCGTCGGATCACTAAGGCCGACTTTCGTTCGTGTTCAATGGGTGGGTCTTGCAGTCAATCTCCCTTCCGCCTTTACACTCGAGGGACAATCTCCGTCTGGCCCAAGGAAATATTTGCACGCAAGTTAAGCCAAAAAATTTGATACAAGCATGAGGAGCAAAAGGATTGCAAGTTTTTGGTCAAAGGTCCAAGTGAAGGAAGGAGGAGGATTTTATACACTCAAGAGGCACCTCAATTGAAGGACAAGATGGAGAGGATTATATGGGTATCATGGGCTCGAGATTAATCAATAGGAGCCAAGCGCGGGAACTGCAAAGGCTTCAAGGCACGTTTATGAAAATGGACGTATTGGAGCATGTATTGGAGCCTCCCAAAGAAGTATATGCATTGACATGTGAGGAATTTCCTTAGGTGTTACAAAACACACCAAAGCTGTCCACTTTTGTATCCTAAACCCGCCCCTTACATTAAGGGTAGAAGTGTCCTTTCCTGATGACTATTGTAATAGACTATTTATAGGATCCTTTTAGTTTTGTTCTCCTTAGTTAGGTTATTCTTGAAATCACTTGTAATATTGAACATCACTTTCCTCTCAAGAAGAGAGTAGACTACCACTTTGACTTCATAAGAAATGGTTTCTTCTTGTGTTGTGTGTATCGACTAGAAACGAGAGTACTTGAGTGAACCGAGTTCCTCTTGTGTTCCGTAAGAACGTGGTGCTTGATAACTTGTTTTGTGGATGTTTAAGAGTATTAATACACTCTTTAGTTGCTGCATTATGAGTTCTCATTGTGTCAAGTTACATATCTTCTTTATCGTTTAAGTTTGAGTTTGTTGTTTCCGTTTAGTGTCTTGTTCGTGTAGACTGTTTGTGAGTTTTTGGACTGTTTTGTGCTCATTTAGATACCGTTTGGTATCAAAATTGTAGGAAGAGGAGAAAAAATGGATTATGTCAACATTTGTCTAATACTATTATTCGTATGGATTTTGTTTCATGCAGTAGTCAATTTATTTAGAAGAAGCAAATAACTTGTACCAGCTCCAGTCCTTTTGCCAATCATCAGAAGTCTTCACTCACTTGGTGATAAACCCTACATATCACTTACCCAACTCCAAAAATTCATGGCCCAATTATGAGTCTGAAATTGGGACAAATAAACACAGTTATCATTTGTTCATCAGTCTTGGCAAAAGAAGTTATGCAAAAGCAAGATTTAGCCTTTTCCAATAGATGTGTTCCTAACGCCCTCCGTGCCTGCAATCACTCTGATTTCTCTATTGTATGGCTACCTATCAACAACAAATCTTGATGGAGAACACTTCCCAAGATTATCAACTCTCACATCTTTTCTAGCAACAAGCTTGAATCTAATAAGCGTCTACGATCTGAAAAAGTTAACGTGTTGGTTGACTATTGTCTCAATAGTGGGAAAAATTGTGAAGCAGTGGATATTGGCAGAGCAGATTTTAGAACTTCCCTGAATTTATTGTCCAACACTATTATCTCTAAAGATTTGACTGACCCATTTTCTGATTCCGCTAAGTAGTTTAAGGATTTGGTTTGGAGCATTATGGATGAGGGTGGCAAACCAAATTTGGTGGACTATTTTCCTTTACTTCAGAGAATTGATCCACCGGGTATAAGGCGGCACATAACAAAACATTTTACTAAGGTTCTTGAACTTATGAGTCATCTAATTAATGAGCAGCTAAAGGAGCGGAGTATGGGAAATCATGCAAATATTGATGTCTTAGATGCCCTTCTCAACATTAGCCAAGATAGCCCTCAACAAATTGAAAGGAATCACATTGAGCACTTGTGTCTGGTAAATTTATTCCCTACTCTTTTTCCTTCAATTCATAATTACCTATTTATTTCTTATTTATTTTCTTTTCTGGAGTAAAGTATAGCCCGGTAGCAAGTACGTGAGGTTGCAATAGATTGACTATCACTACTATCAGCAATAAAATAGTCCTAACTATGATGAATATTAGAGTCGTTTACTTGGGAAAGATTTATCCCAGGATAATTATTCCCTGGATTAGTTATCCCGGGGTTAGTTATCCCAGCATGTATATGGGATAACTTATCCCATTACTATAGTATAAATGGTGGGATAAATAATCATGGTACAAACTAATACCTCTAACCAAACATGAGATTAAATAATTCCACATTTTATCCCAAGGACTATTATTATTTATACTTCACACCAAACAACAGTGTTATACTTGGTTACCTTTATCTTAGTTGTCTCCTTTTTGGTATGTAAATTGGTTAAACTGCTTGTGCAATAATGCGACACCTAATCAACTCTATTTTGCTCCCCTTTTTTGATGTAGCAACATTTCGGTATGTCTAATTGACATATTTCCATAGCATGTCTCAAACCAGTTTTTAATTCTTTCCAAAAGTCTATCTCTACTGCTATTGTTAATCATTGTTTGTTGTGTGTCGTTAAGCATTCTTCTAATAGTTTTTCAGCAAGTAAGATGTGATGTGATTTTACTAGATTATAGCATCTACCTCATCAGATCTTACACTAGTAAGTTTTATAGGACTTGTTTGCAGCAGGGACCGATACTATATCAAATACATTGGAATGGGCAATGGCTGAACTACTTAAGAATTCACACTTTGGAGAAAGCACAGAAAGAACTTTCCTAATTAATTGGCAAAGGCAAGCTAATAGATAAAGATGATGTTTCATAGCTACCTATTTACTATGCATTGTGAAAGAAACATTACGAATGCCCCCAGTGGTTCCTTTCTTAATTCCCCGCAAAAGCGGAGGAAGATGTTGAACATTATGTCTATACTGTTCCTAAAGATTCACAAGTTCTAGTGAATGTATGGGCAATTGGGAGCAACTCTGGTTTATGGGAAACCCCTTCTAATTTTAAGCCAGAGACATTTTGGGATTTGGAAATAGATGTTACAGATTGGGATTTTGAGCTCATTCCATTTGGTGCTGGTCGAAGGATTTGCCCTGAATTTCCCTTGGCTATCAGAATGGTTCCAGTAATACTAGGTTCATTGGTGAATATATTTAACTGGAAACTACGTGGTGGTATTGTACCCAATGATTTGGACATGGAGGAAAAGTTTGGTATTACCTTGGCAAAAGCTCAACCTCTGCTAACTGTCCCAATTCTACTGTTGCAATAGGGATATACTTATATACAAGGTCTTAAGTTAGTAGATTATGAGTACTAAAAATGTCTATCAATTCTATTTGAATGTCTAAACTATAAATAAAACTATGCTTATGTATGTTTAAAAATAAGACCAACTCTCCGGGAGATGTAATGATTTCAAGGTGAAACTAAATAGATATTCATTTCCTTGGCATTATACCATGTTTATTTTCATTTTCTAAATTCATCTATAGCCCCCTAAACTTGTATCGATATTTCACTTGTACCTATCAGACTCCTAACCCACCCAAAATTTAATCCACGTAAACCTTTTTTGTCCATATTCTATGAAATCTCTTGCACATGTAATCAACCACTGCCAACGTGGAAAATAAGTCCCCTTAAATTTCTCCAAGGGGATTTAATATATCCACGTAAAAATGGATGAGATTTAAAAGGGTAAAAAAATCCCAAATTAACGGAAGCTTAACCCTATTTCTCTCTCCCCGACCTTCACTCTCTCTTTCTCTATGATTTTTTCCCTAATTAGGCATAATTCTTATCAAATCGAAGACTAAATTTATGAATTTTGCTCACATCTTTCTCGTGTAAGTGTTTTGATGATTTTTATTTGTTAAATTTTAGCATAATATAGTTTTTAGGGTTTGAAATGTCCCTGTAGGATATGTGTTTTTGGGAATATTCCTTCACTTTCTTCATATTTATTAAAGTTATATCTTTTAGCTTGTTGGTGTGATTTTTGGCTATATTCCATTTATTAACTTTGATGTTTTACCATTTATTGCAGGTGACCTAACAAATGGAGATTATTTTTACAAAAATTCACCATGGGAGGGAGGGTCTTTTCCGATATTCCTGTCCCTACATATGTTGGAAATCGTGTGCCAATACTAAGGTATATCAATAAGGACCACTTTTCATCAGTAAAATTGTTATATTATACTGGAGAATTAGGGTATGAAACTGTTGTGGGGTTTTATTACCAAGATATAGTAACTAAAGAGTTCAACTTGATTGCAAATGAGTGGCCTCTTCTAAAACTAGTTAAAGACTCAAAATATGAGGACTCTATTGACTTTTATGTCAATCAGATTTTAGATGAACCAGTACTTGACCCTGATGGAACTGCAGGTCTTTTAACTGGACCATAGGTTATAGATAGTGAGAGAGTATCAGTCAATGAAGTTGATGAGGGTGTTAACATAGAGAGAGAATCTTTTGGTGTTGATGAGAGTGTTAACATAAAGAGAGAGAGTCAGTTAACTTAGGTGAAGAGAGGGAGAATGTTAACATAAGTGGAGTGAGAGAGACTTCTAACAGAGTAGATGAGGTTGATGTAAAAGATTTTCATATAAAATATAATGAGGTAGTTGTAGAAGATGTTAATCTAGAAGATATTTATCTAGAAGGTGATGTAACAGATTACTTAAGTAGTGATTTAGATCTTGGAGACATTCTTTCAGAAGATAGCTCAGATGTTGATGAAGAGTTGCGGGCTTTGAGATAAGAAAGAAAAAAAAAACAAAAAAAATAAAAAAACAAGAAAGAAGGTTGTTAAAACTGAAGAAGTACGTGTGTGAGTTATTGGTTATGCAGATAGAGGCTTTGAGCATATTGAAAAAAATAAGGCTAACAAATATCCTGAATAGTTGGGTAGAGATATGAAATATCTTGATAGTTCTAACTGTTGGAGTGAAGCTAGTGAAGAGGAGCTAAATTTGGATGTTGTTAGAGGAGTATATCTACCTAGAATAAGGAGATACAAGATAGTTAGGTATGATAAAAATTGTGAAGTTCATTTGTTTGAGCTAGGAATGATTTTTGACGGTGCAAAACAGTTTTGAAAAGATGTTGCAAATTATGTTGTAGAGTATAAGAGGTGGTTGAAGTTAAAACCTAATGAAAAATATAAAATAAAGGTGAAGTGTATTATACCTAATTACAAGCGGTTGTTGTTTGCTTTTATTGATAGGGACTCGGGTGATTTTATTGTTAAGAACTATCACCTATTTACAAGTGTATTTCTTTAAATAAGAACAAGGTGTGTGATTCAAAGTTGATTTCTAGAAAGTTTAAAGACTAAATTATTTCTTAACCATACATAAGAATCTGGAAAATTCAAGATTTGGTCAAAGAGGTGTTGGGTTTTTATGTAGGTAAAACTATTTATTATAGGGCTAAACAGATTGTTACGAGGGAGAATATGGGTGACTGATATTTGGAGTTTTTCAGATTGTATGACTATGTAGATATGATCAAGAAAATAAATCCTGGAAGCTCTTGTTGGTAAAAATTGACAAAGAAACTGAATTAGGGAAGAATCTCTTTATTTATTTCTATGTGTGTTTTCATGCTTTCAAGCAAGGATGGTTAGATGGATGTAGAAAAATTATTAATTTTTATGGATGCTTTCTCAAAGAAGCTTGTAAGGGTGAGTTATTGGTTGCTGTGGGAAAAATGAGAACAATCAAATGTATCCTATTGCATGGGTAGTTGTGAATACAAAAACAAAACATAGTTGGGATTGGTTCATAAGGTATTTGATTATTGATCTAAATTTAGGAACTAGTGAAGGGTTGAATGTAATGTCAGACCAGCAAAAGGTACCACTATTTAAATATTTTTTATTATTAATTTAATTTAATTTTTCATTAAAATTTCTGATCTAATCATACTAATACTTATTACAGAGTCTTATTCCTATTTTGATGGAACTCTTACCAAATATCGAGAGAAGAATGTGTGCTAGACACATTTAGAGTAATTGAAATGTGCATTAGAGAGGAGACGAAAGAAGAAAATAATTTTGGAGATGTACAAAAGCAAGCTTTGAAGTCAAGTTTAGAGTGGAGATGGAAGCATTGTAAAGACTAGGTAAGAAGCAAACAACTGAAGACATGTTAATTAATTCTCCTTTTTCTTGGTGTAGGTCATATTTCAAAACACATTTCAAATGTGATATTGTAGAAAATAACACATGCAAGACTTTCAATTCTTGGATCTTAGATGCTAGAAATAAGTCCACAATCATAATGTTAGAGGATACATGCATAAAATAATGAATAGACATGTAGATTTGATCAGATTGACTGAAACATGGATTTCAGACACTTCACCTATGACAAAAACTATTTTAGAAGATAATAAGGAATATTCAAATAGGTGTAGCGTACAATGGAATAGAGTTAATGATTTTGAAATTGGTAATAAGGGATACAAATTTATTGTTCACTTAGACAAGAAGTATTGTGACTATAGGCTATGGATGTTAAGAGGTGTTCTTTTTACTCATGCTAGTTATGCTTATTATTACTTGAATAAAGATCCTGATCAGCATGTAGAACACTGGTACAGGAAATAAACCTTTCTTAATCTTATAACTATTTCATCCAACTAATTCCCAATTTGAGAATGTGGCTTGAAACCACACACCCATCAACTTTATAATATTATTATTATTATTATTATTGAAATTACTGAAAATATTGTGTTGCGTTTATTGATCTTCTCACCATCATGGAATTATAGTCTAAGATGGGGTATTATTCATATTCAAGCTCCATCTTTCAAACCTATGCAACTACAGAATTTAGCCAATCAGGATATATTTGGGCTGACATAACTATTGTGCCAAGAGCACCTTAAAAAAAGGTTTCTAGTGGGGAAGGTAGAGGTCAAGATGGTGCTGGTACAAGTAAATGTAGGGCTGATAAAAGTTACTATGGTTCTGGTAGATAATATGCAAGAGAAACTAATAGAGGACAATGTGGTACTGGTAGGGGACGAACTGGTTGAAGTCTATTAAGGACTGGTAAAGGATTGATGAGGAAAATAACCAATGAAAGAGGAACGGATGTGTGAGCCGATGCTAACACATTTGAAGATTTTAACTCTGAATAATTATGAGGTCTTAAACAACTTTTGTTGTTTTTGATTTCTTTTAATGTGTTAATGCAGACATAAGTGATCGGGGAGGAAACCAAAGGAAAGAAGAATAAATCGGATGACATCTGATATAAATAAGCTGAAGTGTAGCTGACGTCAATTCTGAAGCATCGTCATACATCGGACAGGCCGTCAAAGGTTTCATCAAGCTTAGACAGAATCTGAAGAGTTGAGAGGAAATGTGACGGCGATTCGGAAGGGCCGTCAAATATGGGACATGGCGTCAATATCGCCGTCAACCAGAGACAGAGTATGCTGATTTCCAGTGAAGATGTGACGACAGTTTTCACGTGCCGTCAGGATTTTTGACACGCCGTCAGGATTGCTGTCTCAAGAGGCAGAAGATAAAAATTCACTGGAATCTTTTATGACATCTCGCACACGTCGTCAGGAATCTGACACGCCGTCAAAAGCATCGTCATCTAAACCAAAGAGAAAACTAAAACTTTAATTTTATTAACTTATTTAGGATTTACTATTTAAAGACTTGTTTTGGGGTTTTATTGGGGATCATTGTCTATCAAAAAAAGGGACGCTGGGAAGAGAATCACGTACATTGATCTCTTTCACCAAATATTCTTCTTGTTTCTTATCAACTATTTTTGGGTTTCTACCTTGTGATTAAAATTGAAGAAACTACTTGTTGTTTTCCATCCATTCATAAGTTTATCCTTAGCATCATGAATTCAACTTGTTATTTCATTCATCAAATCATGAGTGGCTAATTCCATTAGACGGAGTTATGGGATCTATGGAGTAGGGTTTGATGGGTTACTAGGTATTTAACAGATTCAAAGAGTAGTAGAACGTCTTGAAATTCTGTTGTTTTAACTAAAATCTATTGGTTGCAAACATTAGATTATGCCTTAGGTTTTATTTGCTTCTAACGGAGAAATAGACTAGAGGTCGTGAATTATCAACAGGGACTCGGAAGGTACCAACCTTTTGTTTAATGATTGATACTTTAACTGGATTAATCTACCTGAGATAACATCCTATTGGAAATAGATAAGTTATCTAAGTTTGAGAGAATTAGATAATAAATTGTTTGGTGAGGTCGAGAGATAAGTCAGAAGTATCATAGTCAAGGATAGTCTGTTGTTTTACTTACTTCAAGAATCCCAAGCACTACCTAGTACCTGTAAAGTCCCAAAAGCCATGGTGAACATAACTCTGGTTTCCCATTTATATTGATTACAAACATTAATATTGAAGTGACAACATTACTTGATACTTTCAAAACCCCCATCTTAATTTTATATTTTTGTACCATTTGTTTGAATTGAAATTGTAGCTATAGCTTCAAATTAGCTTAATCGCCACTCACATTGTTCTCTGTGGATTTGACCCTGACTCCAAAGTTGGGTAAATATTTTGATGAGACCGCCTTACACTAATTTGAGGTGTAGGTTGAGCGTTATTAGGAACCCCATTTAAAAGCGAAAAAAAATCTTCTTCTAGTCAAGTTCCACCTTTTTCAACTAACAAGAGGTCATACAGTGTTGTCTCATTTGTTGTTGTTACTGGATACAAAAGGCCTACAACTGGTTTTGGTATTTACTCTGATCCAACTACTGAAATAAGTGTATAATGTATTTCTTTCTGTCTCATTCTTTATCTATAACTATGTTTTCATTCAACTTTTAAATGTTCATTGTCTTACAATTTTGTTTGATTTTGTAGTCTGGTACATCAAGTGAGGGGGTTCTTTATGGAGGTACGAATTTAAAGAGTGCTTCACCAATTAATATAAATATTGATTTTAAATTCTGTGGCCTAAAGTAGAATGGAAAAGATCCAGTCACCAGTGTACAGTCGTAATAAATGAAACCAAATAAGAGAAACAAAGTGGATGCAATCAATCCTTCTTTATGAGTTTGATATTTCAAGCAGGAGTTGATTTAGGAATGATATGTAATTTGAACAAATTGTGATATTATTTTTGAACAACTTTTTCTTAGGAAGCAGTTATGATTTTGTGATATGTTGCAATAGTATTATTATGCTCAATGTTAGCCTTTCTTATGCACTTTTATGTTGAACGCCTTATTTAGTGATGTGATACAATTTTAGCTCAACTTTGAGTTGTTACCAAATGATGTGCTTCTTCATTTCAATTTAATTGCATTATTATTTGTGTTTTAGTTTATTTTTAGCAATACTTTTAGAAATTACAAATATGTAGTTATGTCTAGTTGGATGACAATACTTTGTTGCACAACTGGACACAAAGTAATTGAAAATATAATTATGATACAAAATTGGGCAATTCATTCACTTTAAACATGTCAAAATGATACAAAATAAAGATAGCCCAAACAACTCAATTACATACTAACTATGATTAACTACTCAATGCCCAATTGTCTATTGAATATCCAAGCTTAACTACTAGCTTACACCATACTAAAGAACCATTCTTATGGAACACGAAGAAGAAGAAGAAGAACACCGTACCTTAGATTACTTAGGTTGAAGGATGGAACCTAGATCTTGATCCTTTTTTTGGAAATCTTGAACTTAAAGGCTTGACTTCTTGATCTTTGGGGAATAAGTTCTTGAATCTTTGGGGGAAGACTTAGGGTTTTTGATTTTGAGAGGAAAAGTGAAAATAAGCAATTTTGGCTTCTTGGGGCAGAAATTCTATGTTATAGATGGATTTTGAGTGAGAGGAAATGACCACGGTTCCCCTAGACCCATTAGAAAATGAAATAATGCGTAAAAAAGCCTTAGATTCACGTCTGGTTTTGTGTCGATGCGATCTCGATGAACCGCGTCATGATCACGTCGGTTTACTGTCTCACACAAAAAATGCCATAACGTTTTGCTCGGTTAACAGATTTTGGAAAAATTGGTATCGTTGGAAATCTACTTAAATTATCTACAATTTGGTAGGTCTTGAGCTGAAAAATTCTATGTGTATCAAAAGTTATACATATTCCAAGTAGACTCTTATAGAATCTAATATCCAATTTTGGATGAATGAGAGATTCTTAGCTTAACTTTGCTTAAGGCCATTTCTATGAACATTTTTCACCTTATAATCACTTCATATACTAGGCGAGAGATCATGACACATGAATCAAAACATAAACCATGGAATTAGAGGTTACACTCGTAGAACGACGATTCAATTTCTAGTTTAAAAATGTGGGGTGTTACATTATCTCCCCCTTGGGATCATTCGTCCCCGAATGATAGGTAGGGACTTTTGAGGATCTAAAAGTGTAGAATAAAGAACGTAATCTCGCATTGAATAATTTTCCTCAATAAAATATACAAAGGCATCAAACGAGTTTCATGGTAACCCCGAGTGAAACGTGAAAGCACGAAACATGGGATAATGAGACTTTACATAGGGATGATCTTGCACATGAGTTATATGAATCATAATTATCACAACACAAGGCAGGGGTTTATTTGATGATCATAGATTGATTGATATTGGTACTAATAATGAAATAAGATTTCAAAGAATATAGGATTAGAAGCATTCTCTACCTTACAAAGTACCGCCGAATAAACTTAAACTTAGAGGCACTAATCGCCTACACCCCAAGCAATAAATATCATATTTCACACTCGCCAACTTACAATTCTCCAATCACCAATCTAGCCATAAGAATTTGAGTCCTACTACTTAGTACTACTATGTTGAAGCCTAACTCGGAGTTAAAAGGTGATAACTTAAACTATAGGACCCTATACTTTACACCCCATTAAGAACATTGCCTCACCTTATCACTATCATCAAACACTCTCGGGTTTTAATTCAAGGAATACTAACCACATAGTATATGGGTTGAGTTTTCATCAATTACAACATTCAATCCTATCATTACTACACCTACTTCATGGATTTCTCCCACTAAGACCAGCAAATTCAATTACATTCACAAAGATTTTCGCCATATATCTCATTCCCAACTATTTCTCATAATAAAAATCCATCCCCTTCTTAGCTATTTCACACAACAAAAGTTCATCTCCTTCCTTTCCCTTTCACTTATAACCTTAGCTGGAGAATTCACATCAAATTTTTTTTCACCTTCAAGAACATCTACTCCCCTATTTAACACATCACCACTCTTCCACATCCACCATCATACTATCATACGGAGGGTCATTAAGGGACCCGAGCATAAATGTCATGAATGAAAGTAACACTATTAGACCATAACTTATACTTATTGAACTACTCCAGGAGGGATATGAAATGAAGATATGATAGAATAAACACGAAGTTCTCCATATAACCAGTCTCTGGATCATAAGTAAAGAGTCGTTCGGAAGACACAATATTGCATGAATTCTTAGGATAGAGCACAGTGAGAAACATTGGTGCACATATCAAGATAAGACAAGGGAAAGAGACTGAATTACCCTCCTGGACTCAAAAATTAGTAAGACAAACTGGGCACCTGATGCGTTTGGTGACGCGACCCGTCAAGATCGCGTCGAGACATTGGTTTGGCCAACGTGATTACCGACACAGTTCATCGATATCGTGTCAAGCCACTGGTTTTCTCACTCAAAGCATCTCAAACGTGGTTCGAAGAATCAAAAACTTTCCCGGAACAACCCTTTTACGCTCCTGAACATGAATCAACTCAAAAATTTACGTCTCGGGGTCGAAAAGATAAATTTGAAAATCATGAAAGTTAAGAGCTCAAAATATGGATGTCTTCTAATACTTAGAAAAAATTTCAGCTCTCCATACATGCAACCAAGAGTGGTATTGGGTAGAGAATACTACGGGGTGTTACATTACAACTAAGACAAAGATTTCTGCTTGAAGCAATTGCTCCCCATTTAAGGAACTGAGATTTATCATAAGTTTGCATAAACTTTAGCACTCTGGATAAACTTGACATAGGATGAATCGGTGACATACAAAAACATATTTTGTTAGGACCAAGAATGTACAGAGACATAGATGTTCATGGATCACAAACAACATAACATATGGCCTGAATACATGAAAGACTGGATTACTGAGAGGCATAATTCTTTTAGTTTATAGGTCAGATCATAAACCTAAGTCCATAAAAAACTTGAACCATAGACATGAATTGAACAGATGACATAAGACATTAGCAGAATACTCTCCTAAATTGAAGTAGGAGGATTATGCTTGGGTAGAATTAGGTTCATCATAGTTCCTTCCCGCAACTTGCCACACTGAGAATATTCAGGAACTCACTTAATTCCCCATCTCCCCCTTAGATCAAAGTCACTCCCCTTGACTTGCAGACATAACCTCACATAAAAAATCTGTAGCCACAACCTCAACGCAATAAGACATCACCATAAACTTCGACTTTAAACTCTCCCTGATGAACTATACTCGGAAGGCCTTGCTTTCCGAAAAATTCTACTCTTAACTTTCGCTAACCTCTATAGCCATCACCCTACAATTCCCACTCTCATGATCATACACATCCACACTCTCTATCACAAAGTGGGGTATAAATATACATATGAACACAAACTCCCTTAGTAAAAATATAAAGATACAAAATCCTTTCTAAGACACCCTCTCCAGGGACACTAATCTTAATTTCTCCTAACTCCCAATGTCATCAGCTTACGTCTAATATTTTCATGGGCATAGTCACCCACACTTCTAAATAATTAATGCTTCATCTTTAATTCCTTAGAATACCTGCATTACCTCTAAAATCATATAATTTGCAACTTAACAAAAATTTGTAAAACCATACCCAAGGCTCACATTGCCTACCTAATTTTTCTCAATTCAACTCTAAAGAGCACCATACAACAACTTCCCAAATTTCCCCATACTACAAAATTCAAGAACTAAATCTAGGTACACAAAACACTTATACGCATAAAACTTTTTCTAACAACCTGCTACCTGAGGTCAACCTATTCATATATACTCGCGTTCTTATCCACTTAATGATTCAACTACAATTCATTATTTTAATACTTGTTCTCATGTACACATATACCCCATGATTTCCACTTAAACTTTTATAAATCATCAACCTAGGCCATTTCGCACATCACATCAAGCCTGCTAATTACTCCACAAAACATACATCATTAATCTTAAGCTATTATTCTTACAACCACACTTCACACCTCAAGTTCAAGTCTATAGTCTTGCATCAATCATGTACCACTAATGAAGCATGCCACATGCTATACTAGTCCATCAAATTGGGAAACCAACCCAAAATACTGCATTTCGCCTAGCTACTACCTACCATCACATCCCTTCCATGACATTACTACTACACCTCAAATTTCACTACCTATATTCTCACATAGTACTAGTTTACTACTACTTGAAAAAAAGACCATCAAAGGGGGTAAAGTCACATTATTAAATTAGTTGATCTTAATCTTGCAATATATCCCATTTCAATCTTATCAACATATTCTAATTTCTCACATCATACTTACCTAATCATACATCACAATGATTTTTAAAATTCAATAAACACTAATGAGTCTCTACTTACAGCTAATTAGCTAATCTATCCCTTTCTATTCACAGCCTATGGATGATTTTTACAACCACAATGACCATTCATTATGTGATCCTTCCCTATTCTGAATAAATAATAATCATATCTTGTATCTTTCTTCATAGACTACCATACAATCTACAATTATTACCGCACATTAGTCTATCATTATACCACATTAGTCTATCACTATACAATGGCAACCCACTCCTCAATCCACGATTATACAACTAAAACTATTTATTTATGCAAATGTCAGCCTTACTAACTGCTAACTTTGTGACTATATTTCACCAACTTCTAGACCATCTCACTACCAATAGGCCATGACACTTTAACATACACTACTACTCGGATGGAAATATTGTTCCAACATTTTATTATACATCATTACTCTTATACATCACATCCCCAATTAGAATTTTATTAAAGGAGACTGGATACACTTCATACCTCAGGCTCAACCACACGATTGATGCAGATAGGGGTATATGCTTAAATAAAAACACTTTAAAGCACTCATGGAATCCTCTCAAGTCCTTGTGCAAAATTCATAACTTTATGGACAACTCAATTAGAGAGAACCACATTGTTGGGGGAGCTAAACTCTTAGAATTGTATTGCCTCGACAATGAGGCATGACCCATGAAATTGCAACGAGGAATAAACTTGGATAAATTTCTTATGGACGACTCTATAGCACGAACTAGAGCATGAAAGAATGGGAAACAACTCCTAAATTTTGGGTAGCCTCCTGATTATAAGTGTGGTGCACAATACACCCATAAACAAGACTCTATAAGACACGATTTTGCAGATACCCTAGGACCATGAACCGTGCTCTGATACCAAGTTTGTCATAACCAGAGTTGGGGCCCAAGTCGTAACCAGAATCCCGAACCATAAAGGCCCGAGCTCTCTTCTAAATCTAGTAATCATGCATAATATTCATATAATATAAGAAAATTTATGGAAAATAATACAAGACGGAACCATGGTTAATCTCATAAACTTGAACAATTTAAAAAGGAAAATTCTAACTATTCTAAACATGTGACAACCATCTGCAAAATCTCTAACATTACAATAACCATCTTAAGTCTGAAATAAAATTGGGACAAGGCCCCCAGTAGACAATAAAAGAAAGAAATAATGAAATAAAAAAATTCCAACCTTCCGAATTAGAGAAGGCTCACCAATGGCAACGTCTGACAAGTCAATCTACTGATTAACGGGAACCATGGACTATGTCTAAGAATCCTGAAATATAGGGGGTCAATACAGATGTACTGGTATGCAAAGCAATCCAAAATAGTTCATTTATATAAATAAAATAGTTGAGAGCGAGTCATGAAACATCATGCATGATATAGTTTAAAATACATGGGCAAATCTTTGATAATCATAAAAACATTCTTGTCAATACAGTTTCTGATCTTTGTATTACTTCTGAGTTAGGTGGCACTCCCCTACAAGTTTGATATTCCACGGGCTATATGGAATCCGCCATTGACTCGGCTGAAAAGCCCTCAACCCAAGTTTACCGCAAGGATTGGAGTTTCTAAGTATGATATGCCACAGGGCTCTAGGCCAGCATAAAATCCCTCTAGGGGATTAAGTAACCCGTATCGGCAAAACACAATTTCGGGCAGTGAGTAGTCTGAACTCGTGCCTTCTTCGGGGAACCACCTAACATCTCTTTATGCCCATTTTTAACCATTTCTAAACATACATCATTCTTAGTTTCAAAATCTAAAAATCTGACAGCAAACATGCATTCTGTTCTGTTCTGAATTACCATGGCATTATCTGAGTTGGTGTCGTCACACCAAGACTTGCAAGTCATATTTCTAAGCCATAATGTATCATGCATTATTCTTTCAATAAAACACAATTCATACCACCCAAACATACAAATAGTATAAGAGATTTCATGTTCCGAAACATAAGTCAAAACTATGCAAATATTCTCATTATTTCATCAAACATGTGGTGGTCATGTATTTTTGTTTAACAAACCATGCAACTCTTTCATTATATATATATATTCAATATTTATCAACATGAACAACCCTCTCTTTTGAATTCAAATCATATTCAAGTCTTAACATTAATCAAGACATTCGTATCATGCTTTTCAAGATGCATTCGAAACAATCCATATCATATGAAAAATAGGAAAAATCATAACAAGAGAGGGATTCTATATGATTCATTCTCTCAATTAATTATTCAAACCAAATTTTCATACATACATATACATACGAGCATAATTCAATTTGGGGAAAAGGCCTAAAGGTTAAAATAATAGTTCCATTAAAATATTCATAAAGCAACATTGTAATATAAATTCTAAAACCCCTTCGAAATTCATTATTTCACCATATTTAAATGTTGTTTAACAATTTTCTTATGCCCAAGTAGTTTTAGGAAAATCCCACATACCTTAGATTACTTAGGTTAAAAGATGGAACCTAGATCTTGATCCGTTTCTTGGAAATCTTGAACTTAAAGGCTTGACTTCTTGATCTTTGGGGAATGAGTTTTTGAATCTTTGGGGGAGGATTTAGGGTTTTTGATTTTGAGAGGAAAAGTGAAAATAAGCAATTTTGGCTTCTTGGGGCAGAAATTCTATGTTATAGATGGATTTTGGATGAGGGAAAATGACCAAGGTTCCCCTAGACCCATTAGAAACTGAAATAATGAGTAAAACAGCCTTAGATTCGTGTCTAGTTTTGTGTTGACGCAATCTCGATGCGACGCATCGTGATCACGTCGGCTTACTACCTCACACGAAAAATGTCATAACTTTTCACTCGATTATCGAATTTTTGTGAAATTGGTATAGTTGGAAAGTTGCTTAAATTATCTATAATTTTGTGGGTCTTGAGCTGCAAAATTCTATGTGTATCAAAAGTTATACATGTTCTAAGTAGACCCTTATAGAATCTAATATTCAATTTTGGATGAATGAGAGATTCTTAGCTTAACTTTGCTTTAGGCTATTTCTATGAATATTTTTCACCTCATAATCACTTTATATACTAGGCGAGAGATCATGACACATGAATCTAAACATAAATCATGGAATTAGAGCTTACACATGTAGAACGACAATTCAATTTCTAGCTAAAAAATGTGGGGCGTTACAAATCTGGTATCTCAAGATTGACTGAATTTTGCGACATTCTTGAATAAAATGAAAAAGAAAATTGATTTACGAGAAAAATTAGTGTAAGATTAGAGAAATTTGATTTAAGAGAAAGATGAGAGTAAGATGACAGAATTATGAATTTAGGGTTTTTAATTTGAGAGTGAGGGGAGAGACATTTAACGTTATTTAACGTTAAGTTTTTGTCAAATCGGATTATTTTTTCATGTTCACGTGCACCTCTTGAGTGATTATCATGCGACATGCCATGTGGACAAACAAAGATTACGTGAATCAAATTTTGGGTGGGTTAGAGGTCTGATAGGTACAAATCTGAGATTAGGGGTCCACGTGGAATATCGATACAAGTTTAGGGGGCTATAGATGACTTTAGACTTTTTCATTTTAGGATTCTCTTTGTGATGTAATCTTAATTCCAGGTGGAATTATGATGATGTATTAAGAATAATTGAAAAGGTAAAGATTTAACTCCAGCTGGAAACGTAATGATTTGTGGTCTCTTTATCTCAATCATGGTGATTTACTTCGATTTAATTATGTTAATTTTGATGATATACTTTGTTGTGGCATCAATTCTGGATGACATAAAGTTTCAACAAAAAAATGAATCACCTTGTTTTGGGGTGTCTTGAACATCTGAACTGTGGGAGCTTGAAAAATCTTCCAAGAAAAAAGTTGACTGGTTTGTCTACCTTCTATTAATTTTCCTAACAAAAAGTGTGTGTTTTGTTCTGGGAAAGATGGCACAGATTTAAAAAAAATAATTAAAACATAAAAAAGCAAGGCTTGGAGCGCTAATGTACCATAAGTTCCTATTTGGATGGTGGTTTTCCATGGTATGGTATGGCTACAAACAGAACCATGTTTGTTTTGATTGTTTTCTAAAAGGTGTGGTATGATATGATATGATATCTTTTCATGGTTTGGTTACCATGGAATATCTCAATTTTTAGAACCACCGATTTTGTGGTATCCCATAGTTTTCTTATTAATTTTTTCAATTATGTCCTTATATAATATTATCTAATCCTTTTTTACCCTTTACCCTATATTACTTTCAATCCTTACGATTTTTGCCCAATCCCACCTTTACGTTGTTCTCCACCATTCATAAACCTTGTAATCACAAAATCAATTCCTCTCTATTTCAAAAGGTAAGCACAAAACTCATTATTTAATTCCTTTTTGTATTTTCTAATTGTTCTTTCAATCTCCTTTTTTAAAATAAATTAATTTCTTAAAATTAAACCTCTGCATATAACACTAAACAAAAGATGAAATAAAATCGCGTTCAAAATCTGTGATATGATTTGATGGTATGATACTGTATCGTAATTATAGAATCTCGTTGATAATAATTTTAGAAAAATATAGAATAATTTTAGTTCCAATATGCATATTTACTGAGATTCATGAAATATATATAAAATTTTAGTGCCATAAATATCGTAATACAGTTTACTAGTACTAATGAGATTCATGAAAATATGTGGCACATAATTTTCTTTTTAATTGAGATTCTTGTAAATATAGAATCTCATTGGTATATCATATACAAAAATCACTCTTGCTTTACTTGAGGACAATTTACATTTTTATTTCGCCAATATAAATTTTTAATTTTGTTAGAATTTTCATGAATTTAACAACTTAATATATTTATAAGGCATGATTGGTGATAAATTTGTAGAAAAAATTTATTTTACTAATAATTATTGATAAATTTAAAATTTATAATAATTAGGGGCATTTAGTAAACTTGCCCATTATGATACAGTATCATACCATCAAACCAAACAATAAAACTGTTATTAATCAGATACAGTCCAACCAAACATTATATTGTACTATACTGTACAGTACCATACCATATCATACCGTGTCATACATTATGAAACCATGGCAAATCATCATCCAAACAAAGTATAATCATTTCGATTTGTGTTCAACTGAAACTCCTTCTAGTGGTAATAGTAAATATTTTATCCTTCCAGTAATTATTTAGTTGAAAGATGGTGTATTTTATCAAAATAAATTTGATGCATATATGTTTTAAAGATTTTCTAAGTTTTTGTTGAGAAACAAAATATAAGAAGCTAATCCATAAGGGCACTGTGTTTCCTGTTTGAGACAATTATTAAAAGAAATTTTGTATTAAACACTAATTGCAGTTGGGTATACTTTTTTCATTAACGACCAACTGATTATCCTATTAATGTATAAATTATCTCAAGGAGTTAATGTAACGCCCCAAAATTTCCATCCCGAGATGTCACACGGTGCTTAGGGCTACACGTGGGCCCAAGCTAACCCTCGGAGCCAGACACTACCTCAAGGAACTCAATTCAACAATAGTCATGCATAATAAAGATATATATCACATCGGGTTCAAGAGAAATACTGGAGAATACTTAACTATACAACCAAAATATATATTGAATGTTTGTACATACCATCCCTTTAGTCTGACAAAGCCTCTATACATCAAAATAAAGGATCCTTTGGGACAAACCCCCAACTGACTCAACTGTACTGAAAGCCATAACAATAAAAAAATATCACAAAAATATAGACACGGTCCTCAAACCATGAGGACTCACCAATGAGGAAATGTAGTGAGGCACCCGAATATTGCTAATGCGGTTGCGGCTGAGTACCTGAACCTACATTACGAGAAAATGTAGCCTATAAAAAAAATATGTGGGTCAGCACTTTGGAATGTACTGAGTATGTGTGGGTGCATGCAACAATGTAAATATCATCATCAATTTAATGAAAATATGCATATGTACAATGATGGGTCACTTGGCTTGAGTTAGATTGAAACATACTTTTCATGATCTCATAGTGAGTAAATCATATGATAAAAACCTCATAAATCATCATAAACAACTCAACTCTTCACCTCAAGACTCGGAGTGACTCGGTAATTAAAGAAATTCAACTCTTATGGACATGGGAGGTTCTTATAACCAACATAAACCATGCGAGCTACATAGAGTCCAACGTTTTTCCCTCCTAAGGAGAGAACCCCACATTGGTGGGAGCGTCGTACTCTTGCCGGGGAGTACAGCCTCAATTTAGTGATCCCAATCTCATACTCGGCCTCTGGCCCACAAATAGCAATACCAATCCTACGGTGGCATGTGGTTTTGGGGGAAATACCACATTTCCCGCTCGGTGCTAAATACTACTCCCAGACACAAGCTCAGAACGCGTTAGAAAATCCACCACAAATATCACAAGGGTCTATCATGAAGATCAAATAAAATCTCTTTCTCATTTATCAAATAATAATCAATTTGTGAAGTCCTAACTCGACTCAAATCAAATCAATCTTCCTCAATATCAAAATGTATCAATTCATTAAATCATGGAAACATCAATAACTTTGAGGAAATATCAAGACTCATTGTAACAACTCAATCTCATGAATCAATATACTCAATAATCCAATTTGTCATAAGGAAGCTTAAAGCTTGACACATATCTTGAAAGCACTTTAAATATCAACTCATGGTAGAAATATGAAATTCACAATATTAAATATCAAGTCATAACTTGGGAATAGTAAAATAATCATGTATAACAAAGCTTGAACAATTTATATTATCATAGTCTCATGATGAAGTAATTTGGGTATAAACCCACTTGCAAAATCATATAAATCCATAATAAAAATCAAAGGTTTGGGCACAAGAATGAAAGGATTTCTCTTGTTCAAAATACCACATACCTTAATCTTTGAAATTGGATGAATTCTAGTGCTTGAGACTCTATCCGCACTTGTAATAAATGATTCTCGAAGCCTACACTATGAGGAACTTGGTTCTTGAAGAAATCTTGAAGATTTATGGATGATTTTTGGAAGATTAATGTTCTTGAATGAACCCTAGATATATTTTCTTAAGTGAATATTAAGAGAAAATGAAGAAATTAGGGTTTTGATGGGGATTCTCATATATATATGGGCCTCCAAAAGATGGAAAAAGACCAAAATACACTTGCAAAAACGTCCTTTAATTGCTGAAAAAATAACTGACGACATTTGTGACAAGTCGTCAGACTTGTGACAAGTGGTCATGAAATGTCGTCACAAAAGGGTGGAATTTATGACTTTATGCTTAAGGTTGATGACATTTTGTGACAAGCCGTCAGAATTGTGACAAGTCTTCAAAAAATGTCGTCACAAAATGTTGGAATTTGTGACTTTCTGCTTAAGGTGACGACATTTTGTGAAAAGCCGTCAGACTTGTGACAAGTCATCACAGAATGTCGTCACACAGTTTCCAGGCTGACACGCTGGAGTAAATTAGGCATAACTTTTCGCTCCGATACCGTATTTGGGTGAAATTTTTACCCTTGGAAAGCTAATTCAATTATATCTCTGTTGGTGGGTCATGAGCTCAAAATTTCTTAGTGTAATAAGAGATATTCTCATTTGAAGTTGACTATGCCAAAATCCTTCTCAAGAATTCAATCGGTAAGGGATGTTTTGATTCACCTAATCGCTAGGACATCTTTGAGGCCTTAATACACATCACCCTTGATTAGAAAAAAACTAAAGTACTATAATTTATTTCTCATGAGCTTGAGTCATGGTGGCACTATTGGTTAGAGTTCTCGGGGTATTACAGTTAAATGGTGTTATTCTATTTAGAAATATCAGAACTCCAAGTAACTAGATCTAATAATGAACAAGAGAAACTAGCTAATTTATGTGTTGTCATATTTTAAGATCTAGGAATATGCAGCACATCTATCTGTACGAAGAAATTCGTAAGATTTCTAATATCTTCACATATCATTTCTATCTCTCATGAAACTGTATTTCTTTTCAATAGTATATTCACCACACTTTTCTCATCTGATAAAACTTGCACCTCTTACCATCATATTTCCTTAGTGTTTTCTAGTGCCTTTCGAATTTCTATTATTTCAGAAGTTATGACTCTTCCAATAAATTGAATTGGGGTAACAAAGTCTTAAAATTGGTTACCATAGCTATCGTTAGTCGTCATTCCAAATGCTTGTCATCTTCTTTTCCTTATGAAAGTTAGCATCTGCAAACATAACAACACCACCTTGTGCCACAATAATATTTCTATCATTATTACTATCATTTATACTCGTAGGAGAAGTAGTAGGAAGCAAATTATTTTTATACTCAGGGAAATTAAAAAGTGCCTTGTTAGTAATTTCCTTGGGCTCACATATATCCCCATTAAAACTCTTAAATTTCTAGCCTTTCAAATTTGTCACATGATAGAGGCACTTTATTTTATAAGTTTAATGTATTCGGATATTTTTAGCGTTGGTGAATATATCATCCCATCATCTAGCAAAACTCATGGTGTTTTTTAAGTTTGGTCAATTAATCAAGCAAAGCCTCCAAACTAATCTAGCTCTAGGTAGCTAAAAAGCATATGACTAATAGATTTACTCTCAGTTCCGCCCTCTTTACATACTTCACAAACTTTTCTCATTCTTTTGGATATAACCTAATTGACTGAAACACATTTAAAATACATTTTCAAACAAAATGCTTATATTTATTCTTTATGTTCATAGATCATAAGAAATCTGAGAAGTATTTAGATAAAGAATGATAGCTATATTGGGGTCTCTCACTGCTCACTTGTTCACCTCTATCTATTTATCTAGCTAAGTGACATCCTGACTTAACCTCATTTTTATTGGACTTATTATAGTATCCGACAAACTAGTGATGAAAATTGGAATAGAGACAATAGCAAAAATATCATCTTGTCTAAACCATTTCTATAGATCTTGTATATTCCAAGTGTTTGTTTTAAGGTCTATAAGTTTTTTCACATTTTGTTCTACATCTATTTGTGTATGATAAAATCTAGGTTTGGCTCTCTAAAGTTGGGAATCCACGAGTCAGACCACACTTAGACTTTGTTTCCAGATCCTACTCTCCATCTAATACCTTCACTTATAAGATCTTTATTCCAGATGATACTTTTTCATATCTAAGAACTGGAAGAAGACAAGTATCCTTAAGGAAGGACGTATGACTAAAGTACTTGCTTCTAATAATTCTAAAGAGAATAGACTCTTTTTGAATCAAATTCACTAATCTAATTTTTCCAACAAAACTTGATTAAAGGATTTAAGGTCTTTAAATCCTATACCCCTTTTAGATTTAACTAGGCAGAGACTTTCATTTATCAAAGTGTATTTTTTTCTTCTGTCTATCCCGCCCCACCAAAAGTACTATAGAATCGATGTTGCCTCTTTACATAAATTATCTACAGATTGAAAACAAGAATACACATATGAAGGAATAGCAGAGAGAATGGGCTTAAGCATCACCTCTTTTCCTATAGGATTTTCTATCCTTTAATTTAAGTTTTCATCCTATCTTTGATAAACTCCAACATTTTCTTCTTTGACTTTCCTACGACAACCGGTAACCCCAAATGTATTCCTAAATTATCTCTTTATAATTGTCCTAATTACAATATAATTCCACCCTTCTCAACATTAGTAGTATTTATACTAAAGAAAATTGTCCTATTTACAGACTTTTCAAAGTTCACCTTTTTCCTCGAACAATTTTCATAAGTTCTTAGAATTTCAGCAATTTTCCCAAATTTTGTATGTCAGCATTGTAAAAGATAAAAGAATCATCAAAGAAGAATGAGTAATTTATAGTTGGTCCACCTCTGACTTAGTTTAGGACTTGTACATTTCCTTGATATTCTGCTTTATTTAGTAATCTGGAGAGACCTTCAGCACTTATTAGTAAAAGATAAAGAGACAATGGATCCCCCAGTAAAGTTTCACCCGCCCCGCTATATCCCCATTAATGTTAGATCTATAGATCAAGGTAATTATACATTGCATGATCCAAGTGAGAAAGATCTCATGAAATTCCATTTTACTAAGTAATTTTTGGATATTGAACCATTCAACTAATTTCTGGATAAGATTTGGAAAAGAAAACTTTTAAAAAACTTAATTTGAAAAAGAGACACCCTAAATTTTTAGGGTTTTGCAATAAAATGGTGGGGTTATGGATTAAATAGTTATTTTTAACACTTGTATAACCCCTTTAAGTTATTTTTTAAAATAATTCAACCCCCTCACATTTCTTTAAAATACACTCATTCTATTTTCTCTCCCTTCTTGGACCTCAGACATTCCCACACTTTTCAATGAAAACTCTCCCAAATTTTACAGACGATTCTTATTTTCTTCAAGCCGCGCATCTCTGTCATCTTCATAGGTAGGTCAGTATTTGTCAGGATTCGAACCCAGGCTAGGTTGTGATAGGTATCTCAAGTCCACCATGGACTGGAGATGACCCTCTTAACCTCAACCTCAAGATCATAATAGTAATAATAATAATAATGTGGAAACCAACTAAATAGAAATAAGAAGATAAATGAATGACTCAATGATCTAAGAGTCAAAACAATAACCAATCAATCCATATTTGTCCACAATATCCTCTAAAACAAGAATAGCAAGCAGGCCAGGACATGTCCCCAACCATGACCAAAAGAGTCCAAAAGTACTGAGTCAAAAGAAAATAATATGGAAATTATAAGACCTTCCAAAGGATGTATGCTCACCACTTCACAGCTATTTGACGAACGTGCTAATCCACCTAACACTGCACAGGAAATAAAAAAGTGTCTTCGGAACCAATATTATGAAATAATATAGCATCCTAGGATGGTTAGTGGGATAAGCATGGACACATAACTCAGGATAAGGATAAAATAATATCGCATAAAAACCCAAACTAAACCACATGTAAACATTGTACACACACATAAACACACACACACACATATATATATATTATGTCGGGATAGAGAACAAGCATGAGATTTAAAATCATTAACCTGGATTGTGTAGATCTAACCATCTAAGGACACCCATTGGCTATATTTTTTCAGTTCCCCTTGCTGAAAGGCCCCCAGTGTGTGTTAACCACATGTCACGACTCAAACTAGGGTCTAGCTATGACAGATATTTCATGTCCATTGAGGATCAGAGACCACCCTCTTTGCCTAGCTAATAGAACATAGCACACCTGACAATGGCTGAATTTTGAACATATAACAAGATAGAAAGTAATAAGTTCAAAGACATCTAAGAGCGTCAACATCAATAACCAATCCACAGTAATATCCATAACGCCTCTGAACCAAAAAATAACTGTTTTGCCCAAGCGTACACGCAAGTGTATGTGGTCTCACCAAGTAATATAGTGACCTTAAATAAAGATGAATATCGATCCTTCAGAGACATGTGTTAAGAAACTATCCAATTCTAGTGTAACGATTGAGATTAACTAGTGCAACGTAGCCAAAAGAGTTTTAAAAGTTTATAATTAAAAGTAAACTAAAATAATGCGAAAAAGTAAAGACTTAGATAATCAATGGATGAAAACCCGGGGTAAAAGCACTGCAAAAATTCATACTATGATATTGAACTTCATTATTTAGAGTACTTATCTTGGTTGTTGATTCACGGGGTTTATATTATGATCATGGTCTCTCGAGCCTCTAATCATCTATCTAACTTAGACCCACAACTACATCGTTGAGAGGGGATGTGAGAACTAAGCTAAACGCATTGATATTTCATACCGTAGTGAACCAAATAAGGCTTCTAGGTACATATATATCCTAGTTACTAATTCAAATTTTTTACTTTATAAAATAATAAGAACCTTATTCTATTTATCCCTACGTTCTATCTTCTTATTCCCTGTCTCGAGCTCACAAAGTAAAAAATGATGCATTCTAAGGTTAGATACTCCTTAAAATAGTTATAACAAGGATAAATAAACAACCAGATATGATAATCAATTCAAAGCAATATTAATCATGTTCTTGGCCCTAACCCTGGAAGAGGGCATTTAGCTATTCATAGACATAATCGTAACCAAGATGAAAGAATCCAAATTATAATCCATAAAAAAACTAAAGTAAAGAGATAATAACCTTAATTAAAGTGTTTTCAAGTCCCTCTCCAATCTCTAAAGACATCCAAAAGTGTTTAACAATGTGTAAAAGTGTCCTATTTACAGGATTTAAGTTTTGGCCATGTGTAGGATAAGGGTCGCGATGAGCCACTCACTACATGATAGTAGGGGTCGTGACACGCCACCTATTTCACTTGAATATGATTTACTATGAGGTGGTTACTCCCCTAGACTATGGGCCGTGTCGCACTACATCGCAAGGGCTCACTGGAAATCTAATTTGACATCTATACTTTGCCTTGTGCATTTGTCTTCCATCCCAAGCCTTTTGGTGTTGTTTCCACTTGATTTTCAGCTTGTATATCCTCCATATATCATAAAAATCAACTAAACAAGTATCCTATTGCATAAAAAACCACAAATTAGATCTCAAACAACACAATATCAAGACAATGAACTAGAAACTTAGGCTAAGACTAGTGTCGTCCTTTAAATCTTTAGCTTAGTGTTTTGACTCTTGGATTATTTAAATTGCACTTTGAATACTATAAAAAAGTTGTTATATGCATAATTACACAATTAAAACCTTAGTAACTCATTAAACACATTGGAATCCATCGCAATCAACTAGAACAATACCTAGGTCAAGCTAGTAGTACTAGTTTTCTCGTTTGAACTCTAAGAAACCAAATTAAGTACAAACTTGTTTGAAAGACACCATAAACATTGTATTAACTTACTTAAACACTTAGATGGTCAATTATATCATTGTTAACACCTTAATAACACAATTGTTCCTCAAAATAAAGCTCAATAAGCTAGGATAACACACTAAGGTGCATAAAACCATCTTAGACCACTACCCCACACTTAAAGCCTTGTTCTTCCTCGAACAACTCTTTAATCGAAGTATCATAAGCTGAGGAGAATATACACTTATACTACAAGCAAGACATTCAAGCTAGTACTATAATGACTACACGGAATGCAAGTTTCTACACTAAGCATGTTACAAACACAATTGACTGTTTAAGAATACTACTCTAAATCATCCTAGCCTCAAGAGTTGATTCACCTAGTTGGAAAACTCAAACATATTGTTCAATAAAAGACATCATACAAATCACCCAACTATCATACAACATATTCCCTCGTAACAAGAGAGTTACCCATAATCACTCACAATAATTTAATTTATTACAAATTGGGTACAAGAATCAAGTTACGCTCACTCTCACAACAATTCACAAGTTACACAAGATGAACCATAGGATTTCCCTTAGTGTAGTACTCCACTAACATTAGAATGTTAAAGCTTAAGATCAAGTAGGTCTGTAAGGGTTGTAATGTAGGCTAAGGTATGGGTAGGAACTATTCTAGCACTATCTTCCCTAAGAGCTTTAATATATCACATTATACATTTAAGACCAATCTCCAACAATCAATTTTTACCTTCACTAACTTCACACATGTTTTGTTTTACCCCCTCTCATTAATCCCATTTACATACACTATAGTGGGAGTATTGTCTATTAACACATGATTTACTTTTCACCCTTTTTCACACAAACTTTACGTTACGCACCCCTATGATAGCCAACCTCAACTAAAGTGATTTGCCTTAGTTGAGGTGCACAATGTCTAAGGAGGACTATGGCAAAAATAGGTTCATTGTAACACAGTTGGTCTAAAAATGGGAATTTCTTATGCATAACTTTCTCTAACTCCCAACTACAACACATCAATTGTACACACCAATAACTACTTCTTTGGGGCTTCAATTTCATATATCTCCTACTTGCGTTTTAAACTTCTTAACTCAATTAAATTTTACACTAAAGCTCTTAGGATCTTTGGATCAAATTTAGGTCAATAAAAGAAGAGGGTTAGGCTACAAATTGGTCTGCGAAAGAAAAAACTAAAGGATCAATAGGGCTAACTAGGATTATGCACAAGGGTAGGTCAAAAGAAGGGTATAAACATGGCTATCAAAGAAATGCCAATATCATCTCCTAAACCCACACTCTTTATTTTAATTTGCACATACACCAAGAAAATTCTAGACAACAAGTGCAACGTGGAATATACAAAAATGTCACACACATATGGCACATGCTCAACTCTAGCAGGATCATCATATACTCTCAACCAAACAATCACACAATTGAACACTAAGCCAACAACTACAAGAGTCATAATCATGAGCCTAGGAGTCTCATAAGTAGTAATTCGCATAATCAACATACTTTTTTCAACCAAAACACTTGCATCATGCAATCAAATATAGCACCAATAAGATTATATAACTTATTCCTAACATAAAAAAATTTACTCTTAAAAATATGGGAATTTCCCCACCCCCACTTAAAAATCTACTTTGTCCCCAAAGTGTACTTAAAAGTAGAGAAAATACTCTCTGAGGCCTCTAGGCTTAGCTAGTAGCATCTTTATTCATCAAGGAGGTTCCGAGGATCCCACACTAAAACTTCGTCATGCTCCTTTGCTCAAGTTTTTCGGAACTCAGACTTCCCATCAACCTGTGAATCAACAAAAGCAAAACCTAGTGAAGTAAAACTAATAATACTGAAAATAAAACCTACCTTAACTTGGGTTATGTCATAACCCGAAGCTACCCCATAGTCGTGACAACGGTGCATACGGGCACAAATTACAATAAGCTAACCCATGAGCTGGTACCTGCTATGAGCACTGAATAGATAGTAACGAAATACATGCGTGGAAAATAAATTGGCATAGTACAAAAATTCAAATGCTACAAAATGCATCAAAGTATGTTCGAACAACTGATAAAATACTCTAAATCATCTACTTAACCAAAATGTCTAGTAATACTAAAACAACTTATTGACTATCAAACTGATTGTTTAAATGTATGAAAGCCTCTAAACTGACTAAGGAGTTGATGGGACAGGCTCCAAACTAACTTCGATTGATTGAATAGAATGAAATATTAAAATAACTGAATTATCAAAACATGTCCTCAATGGATGAGGACTCACCACTACGAGTGCTAGATTACACTGAGTTGTCTAATTATGAGTGGGAACTGTACATCCAAACCTATAATATAAGACATTAAAACGCAAAGAAGAGTATGCAGTTAGTACTTTGAATATACTGGTATATGAGATGAGGTCAAACTAATATGAATGGGGTACTGTGTATATGAAAAAAGGACTAACTGAATAACATGAGATAACTGAACATGAATGCATGAAAACTGTAACATCTGAGAATGCAAGACCAAGCATAAACATATATCTGAAATAATCTGTAAACTGAAAGACTAAAATCTAATAACTGAATAACTGAGAATCTGTATGCCTTGGTCAGGAAAACCAGAACTTAAACTATACTGAATACTGTACTGAAACTTTATGAGGTATTATCTAACCAACATGCCCCAATCTGAGCTAATCGGGGTCCAGCCTGCAACCCCGGTTGGAAGGGTGTCATTACTGTGCCACGAATACTAACACTGGGTGTGTGGATCCACTAAACTGGTGTCCCGAAGGACTAAGGAGTCACCCTCAACTGCCAGGTTCTCTAATGAGATATGTGTCATCCTCAACTAGTAGGTAGACACTTAGTCAACCCTCAACTAGTAGGTAGACATCTCTAACCTACGCTGGCTACATTATTTTGTAACTCAGGGATTGCTACTAAGGGTCACACCCTCTACTGTCAGGTGATCCCTCATTCCTGAGTTCGCTCAATGCTAAATCCTACTAACTGAATGGATACTGATACTGGAATAGACTGAACTATACTGAACATTATTATATATTGATAGTGCTCATCATGATCATAAACATGTAAGTATACTGATAAGATTCGTGGATTAACTGTCTGAGTACTTGAAAATACAAATTCATGTAAAACACATAGGTATCGGGTGATCATAACCCCCTAACATTGAATGAACATGAGTATGAGATATCAAACTTGAAATACAGTAAGACATGATTATGGTTCAAAGACCTAAACATGGCATCTCATCAAAACATGTGAAAATTATACACTTAAACATGAGGAAAAAAATGGATTTTACGGATAAACTCGTAACTTGAGGATTCATCCTGAAACCAATTGAACATGAAATAAAAATTCCAATACTCAAACATGATACGGTTAATTCTACTTGAAAATACTTGTAACCTTAACTTGTAATTGAACCAAAAAGAGATTCATGGAATTAGTTCAACTTGAACATTTAAAACTCATAATCTAAAATACCAAAAAGGGTTCTTTGACTCCATGGGTGCAAGGAACCCATGGATGAACATCAGACATACCTCACTGAATGAATTCGTGAAGATTCTTGTGAATTTCTTGAGGTTAGAAGCTTTAATTCCTTGGTTTCTTAAGAATGGGTCAGGGTTTGTTCTTGAGGTGGAATATGGTTTTCTTGAGAGATTTTATGAATAAAAGGGAAAATAATGCTCCTTGGGGACCTAAATTTTATGTTATGGATGAGTTGGATGAAAGTGAAATGACCTAAATGCCCTTAAATGAAGAGGAAAAAAAGCTGGACAAAAAAGTGAGAGGGAGATGTGGGCTTTGAAGCACTGGACTGGAGCGGGTGGTGTGGGCTCTAGTGCGGTACACTGGGGGCACAACGCGGGATCTGTAGCGGTGCACTGGGGGCGCAGTATGGGATAATCCCAGTGGTGCTACTATGTTGGTTCTCCAAATATGCCCTTACGTTCATTTGAAAATTCTGAAACTCGCCCGAGATGTACTTTTAACTACCCTGATCGTAAATCAACTTAAAAATCGACGTTTCAAGGTCGGGAAGGTCAAAAATAAAATCATCAAAGTTTAGGGGTCTTGTAAATGACTAAGTCCCAACACCTAGTAAAATTTTCAAGTCTTAGACCCCTTAAACATGCAACTGCGATCTGAAATGAGCTAAGACTTTTACGGGGTATTACAATATCTTCCCCTTGGGAACATTCATCCTCGAATAAGACTGGTTTAGCTGAGAGCAGTGACATAACTGATATCATATACTTAATATGCATGAATGGAAGCATGATTAGATAACTGAGTCTGAAACATGATACATGAACTAAACTAAATGTATGCAATGACATGAAATGGATTACATAGCTGAAACTGAGAATGGAAGAGAGTCAATCTGAAGAAAATTATTACCTCAAGTTGATTCTGAATTCCTGAATAAAAGGTGAAGGTACTTGGTTTGCATATCGGATTCTACTTCCTAAGTGGCTCCCTCAACGGACTGATTTCACCAAAGAACTTTGACCAAGGGAAATTTTTTGTTCCTTAGTGTACGAACCTAATGATCAAGGATTACAACTGGGACTTCTTCGTAAGAAAGGTTATCCTGAACATCCATGCTTTCTAATAGGACAACAACAGTTGAATCACCAATACACTTCTTAAATAGGGAAACATGAAACACTGGATGAACTAATTCCAAATCTGCAGGCAACTTTAGCTCATAAGCTACCTTCCCAAAATTACTCAAGATCTTATATGGGCCAACATAACAAGGACTGAGTTTCCCTTTCCTACCAAATTTCTTTACTCCCTTCACGGGTGAGATTTTTAAACAAACCAAATCACCAACCTTAAACTCAAGATCTCTTCTCCTCACACCTGCATAGAATTTCTGACTGCTTTGGATGTCTTCAGCCTTTCCCTAATAAACTAAACTTTCTCCATCGTATCAAACACTACATCTGGCCCTATCAAAGAAGCTTCACCTACCTCAAACCAACCAATAAAAGATCTACATCTCCATCCATAAAGAGCCTCAAACGGAGCCATCTAAATACTGAAGTAATAATTGTTGTTATAGGCAAACTCAATACTAGGTAAGTGATGATCCCAAATACCTCTAAAGTCAATAATACATACTCTCAACATGTCCTCTAAGGTCTAAATTTTCCTCTCTATTTGACCATCTGTCTGAGGATGAAAATCTATACTGAGATGAACTTAGGTACCAAGACTCTTCTGAAAAGCCTTCCAAAAGTAAGAGGTAAACTAACTACCCCTATCTGATATGATAGACAACAAAATCCCATGCAACCTAACCAACTTCTTAAGATAGAGCCTGGCATAATCCTAAGCTAAGTAAGAAGTATGAACTGGTGGGAAATGAGTTGATTTGGTCATTCTGCCTACAATGACCCATATCAAATTATGCTGATGATTCGTGTGAGGTAACCATATCACAAAATCCATGTTCACCACTTCCCACTTCCATGTGGGGATACTGAACTTCTGTAATGTGCCACTATGTCTTTGGTGTTCAACCTTAACCTGCTGACAATTAGAATACTTAGATACAAACTCTGCAACATCCCTCTTTATACCACTCCACCAATAGATTTTTTGCAAGTCACGATACATCTTAGTAGATCCTGGATAGATAGAGTATCTCACACCATGACCTTTCACAAGTATTTGTCATCTTAGGTCATGAACATACAGAACACATAATCTACCCTAACAATGAATTACACCATCTCCCCTTTGGTAGAAAACCTCCACCTTTTTATCTTTAACTGTCCCCTTCAACTTAACTAACCTAGGATCTCTGTCTTGCTTTTCTTTTACTTCGGTAACCAAGGAAGATTCTGAACCATGCTGAACTCATACACTACCTTCTGATGAATTAACCAACCGGACATCTATTCTAGCAAGATAATAAACCTCACTAACTGACTTCTTCTTAGCCTCCTCAACATAAGCAACACTACCCATAGGCAACCTGCTAAGGGCATCTGTCACTACATTGTCCTTGCTCGGGTGATACAACATACTCATATCTTAATCTTTCAACAACTCAAACCACCTTCTTTGATGAAGGTTCTGATCTTTCTGTGATCAAATGTGCTGCAAACTCTTATGGTTAGTGAACTCATCCATATGAACCCCACAAACACAATATCTGCCAACTCAAGCTCATAGGTAGGATAATTATTTTCATGGGGATTAAGTTGTCTAAAGGCATAGGCTATGACCTTACCTCTCTGCATCAACACACAACTAATACCAACTCTAGAAGCATCATAGTAAACCAAAATCCATCTAAACCATCTGGCAAAGTCAACACTGGAGTGGAAGTGAGTTGAGTCTTCATCTACTAAAAACTCTTCTTACAAGAATCTTACCCCTTAAACTTGACTTTCTTTTGAATCAATCAAGACATGGGGGATGCAATAGAAGAAAGCCCTTCAACAAACCGTCTGTAATAACCAGCCAAATCCAAGAAACTCCTGATATATGATTGAGAGATGGGTCTGGGATAGTTCTTCACTGCTTTGGTCTTTTGAGGGTCCACTTTAATGCCATTATTGGAAATAAAATGGCCAATTAAATCTACTGATCTTAGAAAAAAATGCACTTACTAAATTTGGCAAATCCCTGAAGATCTCTAAGGATCTGCAATATAATTCTCAGATGGTTTGCATGATCATTCTCACTACAAGAATAGACAATAATATTATTAATGAAGACTATGATGACCATGTACAAGTATAGTTTGAACATTCTGTTCATCAAGTCCATGAAAGCTGCAGGGGCATTTTTTAGTCCAAAAGACATAACTAGAAATTCAAAGTGACCGTGCCAAGTTTTGAAGACTGTCTTTAGAATGTCACATTCTCTGACTCTAAGCTGATGATAGCCGAATCTGAGGTATATCTTAGAGAATAACTATCACCCTGAAGTTGGTCGAACAAGTCATTAATTCTATGGAGTGGATACTTATTCTTGATTGCAACATTGTTCAACTGACGATAATCGATGCACATTCTGAGAGAATCATTTTTCTTATGCACGAACAAGACTAGAACGCCCCATGGGAAAACACTGGGCCTAATGAAACCCTTATCTAAGAGATCTTTCAACTGCTTTTTCAACTTCTTAAGCTCAGCTAGGGCTATTCTGTAGGGTGGAATAGAGATAGACTGGGTATTTGGAAGGAAATTTATTCCGAAGTCAATATTCCTTTCGAGAGAAACTCCGGGAAGATCTTCAGGGAACATATCTGGAAATTCCCTTACTATTGAAACTGACTCGAGATTTGGAGTCTTAGAACTAGAGTTTTTGACTCGAACAAGATGATAAACACACCCCTTAAAAATTATTTTTCTTGCTTTAAGATAGGAAATGATCTGACCCCTAAGCACAAAGGTACTACCCCTCCATTCAATGATTGGTTCATTAGGAAACTGAAACTGAACGACTTTATTTCTACAATCAACTAAGGTATAACATGAGTAGAGCCTATCTATTCCAAGAATGATGTAAGAATCAGTCATCTCTAACTCCACAAGATCCACTAAGGTAACTTTCTAGGACACTATAATTGGGAAGTTCTTGTATACCTACCTGGATATAATGGACCTACCTACTGGAGTAGGAATAAGAAAGGTTGTGCTAAGGATTTGGGACAGACATCGAAATCGAATGCTATATAAGAAGTTACAACGGAAAGTGAAGCTCTGGGATCTAATAAAACATAAACATGGAGATGAAAGACTTGTAACGTACCCATAACCACATTAGGATAACTCTCCTAATCCTGTTGAGTCTAGAGGGCATACAACCTATTCTAACACTGCCCACTGGTTATGCTGGAAGCGGCACCCTACTGAGTCGAGCGACCAGCTGAAATTGGAGGACAATTAGATTAACCCTACTGGCCAGCCTGACTTGCTACATCTAGAACACACATCACTACCGGACATACACATACCCTGATGATACCTGCCATACTTCCCACAAAGAGGATTAGTACGAATACTATTCATATTATACTAGGACTTGGATCCTGGCACTCTATCCCGAATATATTGCTTGAACTTAGGAACTAGCTCAATAGTTGAAGATGGGGATAGGGATGGGGCTAAAGACTTCTGAAGAAATTGAGAATGGTTACCACCCTCTGACCTTGGCAGAGAAAAGTTAAAACTACCCATTCTGGCCCTCTTATTCTCTTTTTTTTTTCCTTAAGCTTTTCTTTCTCAATCTGCTGAGCATGAACCATAAGTCTAGATAAGTTTATTTCCTTAATCAACATAGTCATATTACACTCCCTGAACACACTATCAGATACACCAAATACAAAATTACTTATTCTAGACCTATTATTAGCCACCATCAAAGGAGCATACCTCGCCAACTGAGTAAACTCAGGCGATTATTCCTTCAACTCATATTACCTTACTTCAAATTGATGAACTCCTACACCTTAGCTTTCCTCAACTCTAATGGAAAGAACCTATCTAAGAAAGTAATGGCAAACTTTTCCCACTCAATACGCCCCACCTCATCACCTCAATCCTCCTTTCACTGCTTAAACCAAGTTTGAGATACATAATGCAATTGATATGTAACCAACTCTACAATCTTACTCAAAGTGACACCCATAATATCAGTCATCTTCTGAACTATATCAAAAAACTTCTGTAGGTCCTCTTCAGACTTGGATCCCAAAAATAAAAGGGGATTCATCCGCATTAAATCCTAAATCCTGACCGCATTGCCGCCTAATTGGCTAGGGAAACAACTTATTGGTTATTCTGAGCAACTACTGAATAAGCCTAGGTAGTGAAAGTAGCTCTAAACTTGGCATGAGAGACATGCTTATTTAGGGGATCTTCCTAAATAGGAGGTGGTGCAGGCTGATTCTAATTTCTTCTTTCATTGTTTCTTTTGGGAGGCATTGTCTGTAAAATAAATAAAAAAATAAGTCAGAAAGAGAGTTCAAATAGAGATCATGCTCATCTGCATGATATGAATACTGAAATGACCACAAGATAACCCATGAGCTGGTACCTGCTGTGAGCACTGAATAGATAGTAACGAAATACATGAGCAAAAAATAAACTGCCATATTAATGAAATCTAAATACTACAAAATGCATCAAAGTATGTCTGAATAACTAATAAAATACTCAAAATCATCTGCTTAGCCAAAATATCTAGTAATACTAAAATAACTTATTGACTATCGAACTGATTGTCCGAATGTCTGAAAGCGTCTAAACTAACTAAGGAGTTGATGGGACAGACCCGAAATTAACTCCGACTGACTGAATAGAATGAAATACTGAAATAACTGAATAATCATAACATGTCCTCGTTGGATGAGGACTCATCACTATGACTGTTGGATTATGCTGAGTTGTCAAACTGTGGTTGGGAAATTATGCATCCGAACCTATGATATAAGACATCATAGCATAAAGAAGAGTGTGTGGTCAGTACTTTGAATGTACTAGTATATGAGATGAGGTCAGACTGATATACATAGGGTAATGTGCATATGAAACAAGGGCTAACTAAATGGAATGAGATAACTGAACATAAATGCATGAAAAGGTTAACATCTGAGAATAGAAGACCAAGTATAAACATATATCTGAAATAATCTACAAACTGAAAGACTAAAATCTAACAACTGAGTAACTGATAATCTATATGTTTTGGTCAGGAAACCTAAATTTAAACTATACTAAATATTGTACTGAGACTATGAGAGGTATCATCAAACTGACATGACTCAATCTGAGTAATCGGGGTCCAACTTGTAACCCCAGTTGGAACGGTGTCAGTTTCATGCCATGGGTACTAACACTGGCTTTGTGGATCCACTAAACTGGTGTCTCCAAGGACTAAGGAGTCACCCTCAATTGGAAGGTGCTCTATTAAGATATGTATCATCCTCAACTGGTAGGTAGACACTTTGTCAATCCTATACTAGTAGGTAGACATCTCTAACTTATGGCGGAAATGTAGTTCTATTACTCAGGAATTACTAAAAAGGGCCACACCCTCTACTGTCAGGTGAGCCCTCATCCCTGAGTTTGCTTGGTGCTAAATCCTACTCCCAACTGAACTGATATGTATACTGTAATAGACTGAACTAGACTGAACATTATTACATAACTGATAGTGCTCATCATGATCATAAACAAGTAAGTATACTGATAAGAGTCATGGATTAACTGTATGAGTACTTGAAAAGCCGAATTCATGTAAAAACACATAGATATCGGGTGTTCATAACCCACCAGCACTAAATGAACATGAGTATACAATAACAAACTTGAAATATAGTAATACATGATTATGGTTCAAAGACCCAAACATGGCATCTCATAAAAGTATGTGAAAATCAGGCACTTAAATATTAGTATATCTTAAATATGATGAAATAATAGAATTTTATGGATAAACTCGGAACTTGAGGATTCATCCTTAAACTCATTGAACATGACATGGAAATTCCAATACTCAAACATGATATGGTTCATTCTATTTGAAAATACTTGTAACCATAACTTGTAATTGAATTAATAAGAGATTCATGGAATTATTCAACTTGAACATTTGAAACTCATAATTTAAAACACCAAAAAGGGGTCGTGGACTCCATGGGTGAAAGAAACCCATGGATGAACATCACACCTACCTCACTGTATGAATTCAGGAAGATTCTTGAGAATTTCTTGAGGTTTGAAGCGTGAATTCCTTGATTCCTTTAGAACGAGTTAGGGTTTATTCTTTAGGTGTAAGATGGTTTTCTTGAGAGATTTTATGAATAAAGGGGTAAATAATTCTCCTTGAGGACCTAAATTTTGTGGTGTGGATGAGTTAGGTGAAGGGGAAATAACCCAATTACCCTTAAATGATGAGGAACAAAACCTGGATAGAAAGAAGAGGGGCAACGCGAGCCCTTGAGCACCTGATTGAAAGAGGCGGCATGGGCTCTGGAGTGATGCACTTGGGGGCATGATGCAGGCTCTGTAACGGTGCACTGGGGGCGTGGCATGGGCTAATCCCGAAGGTGCTACTGTAATGATTCTCAAAACATGCCCTTACACTCGTTCAAAAATTTTGAAACTCACCCGAGATATACTTTTAACTACCCTGATTATAAATCAACTAAAAAATTGACATTCTAAGGTCGGGAAGGTCAAAATAAAATCATCAAAGTTTAGGGGTCTTGGAAATGACTAAGTCCCAACACTTAGTGAACTTTTCAAGTCTTGGACCCCTTAAACATGCAACTGAGAGATGAAATGAGCTAGGTCTTTTATAGGGTATTACAGTTTGACTCCCAAACAACATCTGATTTAGAGTCGTTTCATGACCAAATCTTTGACTCATCCATTTTCCTTTATCCCCGTCCTCCTACTTGGAGGCTATATTCTTATTTGTTTGTTACCTCTTGAGTGTGAACTCTCAAGGTCAACAACTTTCTCAACACTAGCCTTTTTAGGCTCATCAATATGCATCATTTCATACTGGGGTATTCGTGGATGAGGCTTCTTAATGAGGAATTCCAAAGAGGTCTTTGGTGAAATAAACTCCACCACCCTGCACTTATCCCCTTAAATAACTGCAATCATGCACAAATCATTGTAGTAGGATAGTGTGTTGAGTAGTTTGTACACTTTAAAAACCATCTCTTCATAATCCAGGCTCATTGTAAGTGTGCCCTCTCTCACATCTATCAATGCTCCTCCTGTCTCCAAGAATGGATGTCCCAAGATGACAAACACTCTTTCATCTCCTAAAAATCTAAAATAATAAAATTGGTAGGAATAATAAACTTACCAACCTTGATGAGAACATTCTCTATGATTCTTTCAGGATGGGCTTTGGTCCAGTCTTCCTATTAGAGTATCACAGAGCTCGGTCTCGGCTTCCCTAAGCCCAAGGTATTAAACAAGGATAGGGTAAAAAGTTTATACTTACCCCCAAATCACAAAGTGCGTAGACCACCTCATTATTGCTAATTAGAATGGGGAGCATGAAACTCCCAGGGTCGTTAAGATTTTTAGGCATCTTTTGCATCACCACAGAACTACACTCCTCAGTGAGTGCTACTATCTCAACATCCTACAGCTTAACTTTGTTAGTGACCACGTCTCTCATGTACTTAGCATACTTGGGCATTCCCTACAAAAAATCTAAAAGAGGAAGATTGATATGAAGCTATCTGAAGGTGTCAAAGAACTTCTTGAAGCATGCATCCTCCTTCTCTTTTCTAAGCCTCAATGGGAAAAATGGTGGTCTTTCCTTCACCTGTTTAACAACTTTGGTTTTTGAGTACTCAAACTTCCTTAAATTTTTAGTAACTTTGTCATCTACCTACTTAGGAATCATCTTATCATCTACCTCGTTGGTTGTATCTGGAGGTTTGTCATTGAGCTCTTTACCACTCCTCAAAGTGATTGCCATTACTTGTTTAGGACGTTTAGTATTACTTGTCAATCCACCTTGAGGCTTGGCATTTTGTTCTTACTATATTTTCCCAAACTGTATCTCCAAGTTCTTCGTAGCCACCTGCTGACTCTTCTATCTACAACTAACTATACATGGGATGCTAAAAGTTATTTCAGCATCTCTTCCATATTATTAGTTTGAGTTGTGGCCTGATTCTGCTACGGATGAAACTACTATTGTTGGTTATTCCATGATGGATTTGGTGTTTGAGTCTTCCACTTTAGATTATAGGCATTCCCATTAGTCAACCTTTGAGCATTGCCTACAAATATCACTGACTCGAGATTTTCAGCACACATAACCACAGAACGACCATTGTTGCCACAAACCTCGCACCAAGTGCTTATCTGCTAAATTGTATTAAATGTTGAAGTGTAACCCCTAATTTCATATTACTGAACTGAGTAGTTAACTGATTCTATAGTACATCAATCTGAGTTGATGTATCAATAAACTGGTCCATCTCCAACACGCGTTGTAACCTTCTTTGTAGCACTTCTAGAGTTAGAATGCTACTCAGGATTCCCTTGTACAATCTGGTTCAACAAGGTATATAGCTCATTATATGTTAATTTCAACGCTTGACCACCTACAGCTGAATCTAGAATTTTTTTTGTGTTAGGTCAAGTGCCTTAATAGAAGTGTGAGATAGTACCTCATTGGATTGATGATGATGTGGATAGTCCCAAAGAAAAGCTTTGAACCTCTCTAACTCATGATATAATTTCTCATCTATCTTTTGTTTAAAGCTCAAAATCTCATTGCGCAGTCTCGCCGTCTTGCCAGATGGAAAGAATCAGATGAGGAATTTCTGGGTTAAGTCATCCCAGGTTGTGATTGAACTTAGAAGCTCAATGTTCAACCATTTTTTCTCTTTCCCCAATAGAGAAAAGGGGAACAATGTCAGCCTAACATAGTCAGTTGACACACCTGTAGGGATGAATGTGTCATTGATCTCTAAGAAATTCCGCAAATAGACTTGTGGATGTTTATGTGAAAGACCCATAAACTATCCACTATTGATCAAAAGCTACACCATGTTCTTTTTAAGCTCAAAGTTACCTCCAACAGCCGATTTTAAAAGGAAAGGTCAAATTCATCAGAAGTGGGATTGCCACTTCGCGAAATATCTTGCGGGCTGGTAGATCTTCAGCCATGAGAGCAGGATTGTCATTTTCCTCTTGAATTTGCTATAATTGGTGGAGAAGAACTGCTTTTCTCCTCAATTTGTGAAAGAGATGCTCGGGTTTGGGGTTTAGTACAACCAATTCCCTATCCCTTGCCAGCTTACTAGTCTGTAAACCTAATTCCTACAAATTTAATACCAATACCAAGTGTAAAGCACCAACGACATCTGAAAAGTAAAACTAAAACAAAAATAGTTGCCAAATTACAAGTCCCCGACAATGGCACCAAAACCTTGTTGCGCGCAAGTGCACATGCAAGTGTACGTGGTCTCACCAAGTAATATAGTGGCCTTAAATAAAGCCAAATTTCAATACCTCGGAGACTTGTGTTAAGAAACTATCCAATTCTAGTGTAACAATTGATATTAACTAGTGCAACATAGAAAAGAGTTTTGAAAGTTTATAATTAAAAGTAAACTAAAATAATGTGGAAAAGTAAAGACTTTGGACAATCAATGGATGAAAACCCAGGGTTAAAGCACTGCGAACAATCATACTATACTATTGAACTTCATTAGTTAGATTACTTATCCTCGTTGTTGATTCATGGGGTTGATATTATGATCATGGTCTCTCGAGCCTCTAATCACCTATCTAACTTAGACCCACAACTACATCGTTAAGCGGGGATATGAGAACTAAGCTAAACACATTTATATTTCATCCCGTGGTGAATCAAATAAGGCTTTTACGTATATCTATATATTGTAGTTCAACTTTTGGTCGTGTTTGGAGGGGGTTCGCGCCGCACTTGCTACAAACGGGAGTAGAAGTCGCATGGGCAAGCTTTAAATGGGAGTGGAAGTCGCGTCGCGAGGCTTAAAAATGGGTGTGGAGGTTACGACGCAACCTCATCATGAGGGATCATTGTTTTGGGTCACTTATGAAGATTTTCGTCCATAAAACGTCCCAATTATCCTTCCCTACAGCTCACACACGCCCTGGACATTCCAGGACTCTAAATTGCATCCAAGTTGTGTATTGTACTTTCGATGATCCATTCCAAGCCTTTTTGAGTTGTTTCCACTTAATTTGAAGCTTGTATATCCTTAATATATCATCATAATCCATTCATCAAGCATCCTATAGCATTAAACACAACAATTTAGAGCTCAAAACAACACAACATCCAAAATGGTGAACTAGAAACATGAGTTAAGCATAGGCTTCATTTACTTTGATTTCTAACTTATTGTTTTGACTATTGTCTTGATCCAATTGACCCTTGAACATTACCAAAAAGTTGTTTCATATGTAAATACACAATAACAACATTGGGAACTCATTAAACACGTTATAACCCAACACGATAGACTAGACAAACACCTAGCTCAAGCTAGTCACACTAGTTTTCTCGGTTTAACTCTAAATGATCAATTTGAATCAAAAATTTCTTAGAAACACCATTAAACATTGTAAACACATACAAGGACACTTTTATGCACATTTATATCATTATTAACACATTAAGCACATGAATCATCCTCAATAAAAGGTTAAAAATACTAGAATAGTGACACTAGAATGCATAAATACACCCAACATCACCACCCCACACTTAAAGCCTTGTTTTTCCTAGAAAACCTCTTCACTACAAACATCATGAACTGAAGAAACTTTACACTTTTACTAAATGCAAGAAACACAATCTAGTACTACAATGACTACACGAAATGCAAGTTTACAACACTAAACATGTTATACACAATTGAAACCTCAAGAATCCTACTTCAACACACCCTAGCCTCAAGAATGGACTCAACAAGTATAAAACAAATGCATATTACTCAATCAAGAACATCATACAAATCACCCACATTCATCAAACATGTTCCCCTCACAACAAGAGAGTTACCCATAATCACTCATAATTAAGGAATTTATAACATGATGGGTACAAGAATTAAATTACGCTCACTCTCGCAAGGAATTCACAAGTTACACATAATGAACCACAAGTTTTCCCTTAGTGTAGTGCTCTATCAATATCAGAATGATGAAGCTTAAGATCAAATAGGTCTTTTCGGGTTGTAATAAAGGCTAAGGGACGGGTAGGAACTATTTTGATAAGGAATAGTGACAATCTTCCCTAAGCTCTTTAATGCAACATATGATCAATTAAAACCATTCTCCAACAACCAATTAACACCACTTTTGTCTACCCACATCTTTTTCTTTCACCCCATCTCATTTTAGAATTTTCACAAATATTACGGTGGGAGCATGCTATGCACAACTTATCCAATTTGAATAAATTTTTATTCTTTTCATTATCTACTCCCAACCACAACACATCGATTTTAAAAACCAATAACTATTTCTTTTGGGGCTTCAATTTCACCTTTTTCTTCTTATTTCTCAAACTCCTTACTCAATTAATTTTTCATTAAAGTGCTTAGAAGCTTTTTAGATCAAATTATGGGTCTATCAAAGAAGGGATTAGGCTACTTATATGGCTGCAAAAGAAAATGCTAAAGGCTAAATGGGGCTTACTAGTATTATGCACAAAGGGTAGGTCAAAAGGAAGGTATAAAACTAGGCTATCAAAGAAATGCCTAAATCATCTCCTAAACTCACATTCTTTATTTCGCTTCACACACACACCGGGCAAGTTCTAGACATAACATGCAACAAGGAATATATAAACACCTCACACACACATGGCACATGCTCAACTCATATAGGATCATCATAGACTCCCAACCAAACAATAAACAAATTCAAATTTAAGCCAACAAGTACAAAAGTCACAAATATGAGACTAAGAGTCTAAAAAATAACAATTCACTCATTCAACATGCTTTTATCAAACAAAACACATGCACCGTGTAATCAAAAGTAGCACCAACAAGAATATCTTCTTTATTCCTAAACAAAAAATATTAAATTGAGCCCAAAATTGGGAATTTTCCCACCCCACACTTAAAAATATACTTTGTACCCAAAGTAAACTTTTATGGAGCAGACTGCAACTTGGTGTTTGGTTTGTGGCAACAGTGGTCATATACAGCTATGTGTGCTGTCAATCCTGATTCAAAGTAGTTCGGAGGCTATGCTGAAAGGCAAAATTATATAAACAATGACAATCAAACGGTTCAAATTCAATCATGGAATAACCAGCAACAGTAGTTTCAACAGGCCCAACCAAATCAGTCAACTAGCAACTTGGAAGAGATGTTGAAATAACTTTTAGTGTCTCAAGTACAGTTTGATGAAAGACATGAAGAACTATCGGGAGGCTTTAGAGAAATTGGATAATAAGCTGAAGGTTGATGCAGAGTTGACTCCCCAACCGGTTGTACAAAAAGTGGTTGAAAATTTTAGGAAGTCTGAGTACTCTAAAACTAAAGTTGTTGAACAGGTTGAAGAGATACCACCGTCACCATGTCCATAAATGCTAAGAAAATTAAAACATGAAGAGGATAATTGTCAATCTGTGGAACAAACACAAGAATCGCAGTAACTCGGTTGTCATTTTCTTTTGAGACTGAAATTGAGAAGATGAATAAGAGTGAGGGTGGTAAGGATAGTGTAAATTTAGAAGTAGGATTTGTTAGGCCTCACTCGAAGAAATTTTCTACATTATATTTAGATGACTCCAATAACCCCCATTAGGACCAATTAAAACAAGTTTCACATAAACTATTCATTAACCACATAATTATACATTAAGGCACACCATAGGTATCGTCATACCATTTTGCATAGAAGCTCATGATTTTCCATTACAATCCTATTTACTTGGGGAAATGTCTCAACCTCTTTTGTTCATTAAATCAAGTTGTTGGAATGTCTCAACCTCTTTTAGTTTATCAAATCAAATTGGGGAATGCCTCAACCTCTTTTGTTTATTAAATCAAAATATAGCCAACAATGCTTTCAAACTCCATGTTCATTGTTTAATCATTTATGCAATGCAATAGTATAGGTGTGTAAGTCAAACCAAGAGATAATTCCACAATTCAAAATCATTTAGTCAAGTGGGTTGAGGGAATATAATTGTTCAAAACCAATTTCCAAGTTTAACACAACGATTTGGGGGATTACCTCGACCCACTCTAATTCCCACACCCATTCACCCTATTAGTTCAAAAACATTCAATTTAAAGCATGAACAACTCATGAAAATCATGGAAAAATAATTCAAGAATCATCCATTCAAAAACCCTCAACCCATGTCAAAACCCACAGTCAAAACCATATAATTAAACCATTTAAAACATATAATTTTCACAAAATAAGATTTAGGAAAGAGTAACATGCCTGAAAGTATCATAACTATAGAGAGAAATTACCATTGAGAGCACAAGTTAACCAACTTCTTGAAAACCTTAAGTGTTCTTGACCTTTGGAATTTTAGAGAGGTTAAGAAGTTATTGTGATTTATTTCAAAATGATAATGATACCCTAAAGGGGTTTTAAGTCCTAGGTCACGATTGAGGAAGAGGAGAAATGTACAAAGTGCCCTTAATTTAAAAGCTAAAATTTTTTTGCCAGCGGATAGAGGTCATTATACGACCCGTAAAGACTCACTACGACTCGTAGGGTCTGAGTTGTAATCAAGACAGAAACTTTTGGGTGTACACTAGTCATGCTATGATTGGCACTTTATGACTCTATAGAGTTATTACGACTCGTTGAGTCTAGTCATACTCAAGGAAGAACACCTTGGGCATTATACTGGTTTGACTACGGATGGGACTATACAACTCATATAGAGTCTTTACGACTCGTTAAGAGCCAAACATAATCGTAATAGAAACTTGGCCAATCAATATTGTTCAAGCTACGATTAGGGTCCTACGACCCATAATGACACCCTATGACTCATAGGGAGAGTCGTAATATGGGTAGTAAGACCATAAGTCAAGAAATTTTTTAGGACCAAAATTTAGGGTCTTACACTGCACGAAACAAAAAAAATTGAGGAAGGTCCAAAGTCACTGAGGCTCCAACTATTCTAAAATTTATATATATATACATATATATATATATATATACATATACATATATATATATAATATGTGAACTACATACACGATCATAAAGACCCCCACGTCGTCAAACGTGGTTTCCAGTATTGGTCTACCTGGGACCTCTACCTTTCACGACAAGTTACACAGCCCCCTTAATCCCAAATTAAAACCATTTAGCATATAATTCCAACCATTAAATCGAGAGTCATTCATTAAGGCATTAAACACTTGGTATCATCATATCAATACGTTTGCAAGATAAATCAAACATGTCAAATCAATTCACACAACCACATTGACTCCCTAAGTTCCATTAAAATTCAATCCATGGCCATCAAGGCCATCCAAATCCATTTAAATAACCATTTATCCATTAATGCAACATATTAAGTTCAAAAATAAGTTAAACCATGCAATTTTTCATAATTTAAATCAAATTCATAAAGTGGGTTGAGGTTCATGCAATTTCAGGACAAAATTCATACAATTTGGGAAAACCCAAGTTTTCAATTCCAACCATTTAACTAAAATATCAATTTAGTCCCAAAAACATCAATTTAAAGCATAAATAATCAATTCAAATCATGGGACAAGTAATTAAATCAATAACAACCAAAACCCCTTAATCCAATTTCAAACCCTCAATTTAAAACACATGAAAATCCATTAAATAGATGCCACAATGTAAAATTAAAGTTTTAGGAAGAGCTACATGTCTGAAACACACACGAATTTATAAATAATTTGAAATTTGGATCCCGAATGATGAATGCACTGTGAAACCCTTGAATGTTCTTGGGTTTTGTGTTTGAGAGTGAAATAGAGGGATTTGATCTTTCAAAAGTGATGAGAATGGGTCTATTTTATGTTTAAAAGTCCTAAAAATGGTGAAAAGACAAAAATACCCTCATCCCAACTGAATAAAAACAAAAATGTACAAAATATTCTCCTAGACATGGAATGCCAATTTCGCGGAGGTTATCCTCCGTGTCACACCAATATCATGGAGAGTAACCTCTATGACACAGCGATATCGCAAACCCTCACTGCCTTGGGATCCCAAAATGAACCCAAACCACTTCTGGAAATTCTAAAACTTTTTCCCGAACACCCCTTTAATACCCCTAAACACAATTAAAGTCAAAAAGCGATATTACGAACATGAGAAGGTAAAAATTAAATTGATTAAAATTTTAAGGGTATTACATTACCCCCCCCTCAAGAATCATTTGTTCCCGAATGATGAGTTAGGATACTTTTAGCACGAGAATAGCAAGAATACACAAGAATTAAATGACAAACTCATAAAATGGAATAAGGAAAATGAAACTCATACCTTAAGAACGTTAATCCAATTTGGGGAACCAGAATGGATATTTGGGCTTCATATCTTACTAAGCTTCCAATGTAACTTCTTCTACCTTTTGGTTTCTCCAATGGACCTTCACTGAGGCTATATCCTTGGTCTTCAATCTACGAACTTTCCTATCTAATATCACAATCGGGAATTTCTCATAAGACAAGGAATCCGTAACACTAATATCCTCAATAGGCACTATCAAGGATGGATCACCCACATATTTTTTCAGCATAGACACAAGAAATATGGAATGAATAGAATCCAAACTCGTAGGCAACCCCAACTTATAAGCAGCGTTCTTGATTCTCCTTACAATCTGATATTGACCAAAGGGATTAAGCTTTACCTTCTTCCCAAATATCATGACTCCTTTCATAGGACACACCTTCAAGAATACCCAATTATTCACTACAAACTCTAACTCTCTTTGCCTCAGATCCGCATAAGACTTTTGGCGACTTTGAGCAGTCTTAAGTATTTCTCTAATCACTTTTACCTTCTCTGTGGATTGGTGAACAAAGTCAGGACCAAACAACCTAGTCTCACCAACTTTAAACCATCCAATAAGAGACCTACACCTCTTACCATAAAGAACCTTAAAATGAGCCATCTGAATTCTCGAATGATAACTATTATTATATGCAAACTCAGTAAGAGGTAAATAATCAAACCAAATTCCCTTGAATTCAATCATACAGACTCTTAACATATCCTCCAAATTCTAAAAAGTGTTTCGCTAGCCCATCCGTTTAAGGGTGGAAAGTGGTGCTAAGGTTCATCAGTGTACCTAAATCTCTCTAAAATGAATGTTATAAGTGAGATGATAAATGCGTACCTTGATAGGAGATGATTCATGCACCATGCAACTTCACAATCTCCTAAATAAATAACTTAGCATAATCCTCTCCTGAATAGTTAGTCCTCACCGGTAAGAAGTAAGCAAACTTGGTTATCCAATCCACAATGACCCAAATTGCATCATACTGATTGCGAGACTACGGAAAATCCATAATTATATATATAATGATCATTTCCCACTTTCTCATAGTCAACTCTATCTTTTGAGACATGTGATGTTGGGTGTATTTATGCATTTTAGTGTCACTATTCTAGCCTTTTTAGCCTTGTTTTGAGGATGATTCATGTGCTATATGGGTTTATAATAAGATAAATATGTATCAAAGGGTTAAATCATGTTTTTATGATGTTAAGAGTGAGTTTCAAACAGGTTTGTACCTAAAAGATTCATTTAGAGTTCAACCCGAAAAAATAGTGTTACTAGCTTGAGTTAGGTGCTTGTCTAGTTGATTTCGGTGGATTCTATTATGTTTAAAGTGTTACAAATGGATTTTATGTATAGTTATATGTGAAAAAACTTGTTTATAAAGTTCAAGGGTCAATTGTATAAAGTCAAGGATCAAAACAATGAGCAAAGATCAAAGTGAAATTAGCCTATGCTTAGCTCGTATTTCTAGTTCGTCATGTTGGATGTTGTATTGTTTTGAGCTTTAAATTGTTGTGTTTAATTCTATAGGATGTTTGGGTAATGGATTATGATGATATATGAAGGATATAAAAGCTTCATATCAAGTGGTAACAACTCAAAAAGTCTCGGAATGTCTCAATGAAGGCACAATACACAGATTGATGCACTTTTGTATTCTTGGAATATCTTGGGCACGTGTGGATTGTAGGAGTGGCAAATGGATGCATAAAAAACACCAATAGATTAATAAAAATCCCAAAATATCAACCAAATGGCATGTTTTAGTCCTAAAGGTGATTATCCAGTGAAGCGGGCTTATCTCGGTGCTCCCTAGCCTTAGAAAAATTTCTGAAGACAACTTCCAGAGAGTGCATGCGATTAGAATGCACTGCATGTTCTATTCCAGGGGGATAGAGCATGCGTCGCATGCCTAATTCCATAGTAATATAGGTTGCGACACACACTCCACTCCCCACCTAGGCGTTTCAAGCTAATTTGACTCCTACACAGACTTGGCTTACCCTTATGCTATATATACATGTTGTATCACGTTTTTACATATATTTAGACATATTTTTTAGACCAAGGGGATGATACAACTTAATTATTAGGTTCTTACTAATTTTATTTAGTTCATTCATTCTTTTAGTCATTAATTACAATCTTGTGATTGCAATTATGACAATGCATGGCTAAACGCCCTCTTTTTGGGGTTGAAGCCAAGAACATGATTATTATTGCTATGGATTAAGTTTGTTTGTTTTTATTATCAATATTGGTTGTTTTTTTATTCTTATTATAACTATTTTAAGGATTCACAACCCTTAGAATACATCCATTGTCAACCTTGTGAACTCGGGAAAGAGAATAGGGCGATAGGACATACGAATATGCAGAGTATGGTTCTTGATTCTTTATAAAATAAGAAACTTGAATCAGTATCTAGGACAGGTATGTAATTATATACCTTACTTGATTCATATGTAGGATGATATTTATTAAGAACTTAAGTGAATTATTACATCCCCGCTCAACATTGTAGGTGTAAGGTTCAACTTAGGTAATAGATTAGAGGTTGGGAAACCATAATCGCACAATTAACCCTACGAATCAACAACTAAGATAAGAAAGTTAAGGAATGAAATCCAAAAGAATAATATGATTGTTCAGAGTGCTTCAACCCTAGGTTTTGTCTTATTGATTGTCTCAAGATCTTTACTTTCTGCATTGTTTAGTTTCAATTTACAATTTCCAAACTCTTTATTTGGTTACTCTCGCATCAATTGAATCTAAAGTGTGAACTAAAATGAAATTGTTGCCAAATCTAGTATCTGTTGGATTGATAACTTGGCTTTCTTAAAGTCCACTTTATTACTTGGTAGACCACGTATACTTGCGTGTGCGCTTAGGCGTTGTCATGTTTTTGGCGTCGTTGCTAGAGACTTGTATTTTGGAAATTGTTTATTTTAGTTTTACTTTTAAATTTATTTGGTGTTTTTACACTTGGTTTTGTTTTTCTTTTTTCAGGAAATAGGTTCTTAAGTTTATAAGCTGGCAAGGGATCGGGAGTTTGTAAAACCAAGCTCGGAACCCAAGCACCTTTACCATCAACGCAGGAGCGAAGCAATTCTTCCCAGAATTCCGCAAATCCAAGAAGTCCAAGAGAATACTGTTTTTATGGATGAACAATAAGAAGCTGGTAGGAAGGTTAGGGAACTGGCAGTCCCACTTCCAACGAACTTGACTTCCCCAATTTAAAAATTTGCAGCTGGGGGAATTTTGAGTTAAAACACAATATGGTGTGGCTTCTTATTAGTGATGGATAGTTTGTAGGGATTTCACATAAGGATCCATAAGTCCACTTACAAACCTTCTGTAACACCCCGAAACCTGGTCCTGAGGCATCACACGGTGCTCAAGACTACGAGTAGCCTTAAGCTAACCTTGTCTGCCTGTTACTAAGTTTGAATCTCTTAATAAAGGATACACAGACATTAGAGATATACTATATGCAGAAAAACTATTTAAAATAACTAAGAATAATCTGAAGTAAGGTCTGAAGTCTCAATACTGAACAATATGAATCAAAACTAGCAGTCTGACAAGCCTCTACTACTAATAACTAGAGAGTCACTGGGACAAACCCCCAACTAACTCGAACTGTCCGAAAAAGAATACTGAATCATATGAACTAATAAGCTACAAAATCTGAATAAATAAGTACCTGAAAGTATGAGGAATCACTAACTATTTGATGTAGATGAAGATGCTTGAACTACTCACGCTGCTGATACTGAGCACCTGAACCTATATTATGAGATAATGTAGCACATACACATATATGTGGATTAGTAATTTGAGGATGTTCTGAGTATATGGGGGTGAAATACAAAAGTAAAATATTATCTTATCATCATAATTTGTAAAACAACGTATTCTAAATGTAAATGAGTCACATAAGCTAGAATATCTGAAATACTAAAATCAATAATAATAAGAAGCAAATCATACTTTATAAATTTAGTGAGTCATAACATTTAGTTTTGAAAGTTGTACTTGTATTCTCTCTTTAAATCATACTGTCTTAGTATAGAAAGGACTCACTCTAAAATCTAAAATCTGAAAGCTAAAATCTATAGCTAATATCTTTCTGTAAAACATAATCTGCATAAAGTTGTGAGCCTTTACACTTAGTTTTCTAAAATATTTTATGTTATTCTTTTCTGAAAGTCTTTACTATTAGGGAATATACTTTTGGAAACTTTTGTGAAACTCTTAACTATTAAGCAGTAGGGAGGTTCTTCTAATAGACATAAACCATGTGAGCTAATATGGAGTCCAACGTCTCGTTCCCCTAAGGAAAAAAACTCATGTTGGGGAGAGGTGTCATACTCTTGTCAGGGAGTATAACCTACTATCCATGTGATAGATCACAAGCTAAATTTGTCATCAATATTGGAATGGGAATAATATTATAATCTGTACCTATATTGACTACGTAGTTCTATGGAAGTTAGGGAACGCATCCCACACTTCCCTCTCAGTTTTAAATACTACTCCCTTTAATCTGCTATGCTCATTCTGTTGGAAATCCACTTTAAAACTAGCATAAAGGTTTATCTAAAACTAATTATGCATTTATCTGAGTATATCTATTAATAAAGCTGATCTGAATTCTATAAACTATAGAAAATCTGTAAAGTGGATTCCAAATCTTATCTGAGGATCAAAAGATCAAAGCTTTACTGTAAATGTATAATTAATCTGATCATAAGAGGTTTAAATCATCATCTTTCTTGGAATATCAACATATAAACTTGAGCTTAATAACCCATGCATCAAGTTCATGTCAAAACATCATAATAATTGTGCTTGATAATGAAAACAATGATAATTCATCTCACAATCTGGAATTTACTGCAATAGGCATGAAAATATGAAAATAAACTTACAATTCATCTTCAAAATCTATCAAAACTCATAATCTTGGATATAGCAATAATGGGTATGAACCCTAATTCAAATCTCATGGATATTCATTCAAAATCGTGTGAATTTGTAATTAAAAGATTGGTTTTGGGCACAAGGATGGAAGAAGATCCTTGTTCATGAACCCCACACACCTTGGTAGATTATTAGATGAAGAAACTTGAATTATTGGTTCTTATTTGAGTTCATAAAGATGAGTTCTTTATTATCTTGCCTTGGGAGTCCTTAATTTAGAGCTTTCTTAGAGAAACTATGGAGGATTTTGATTTCTTGGAGAAGAAGCTTTTGAGTTCTAGGGTTTTCTTGAGAAAAAATTGATGAATAATGGGCAAAATAGGCTTAGAATGGGTTTAATCTTGTGTTATCCACTAATTGGGGGCTTAGGAATTGACCAAAATACCCCCTTTAAACTTCTAAACGGAACTGGAAAAGAGAACCAAAAATCTTAATTTAATAGGCCACCGCGACACGCCACTATCACGGTGGCTTATTGGATAAGGGACAATTGGGAACTAAAAACTCTCCGCGATGTGGAGATATTGTGGTTCTCCTTTGGAATACCAATTTGGCCATCGTCGCGATGCGGTGAAATCACATAGGCTTACTGAAAATTAAAAAATGGGAAATTAGACCTCTCCGCAATGCGCCAATATCGCGGAGGTCTACTGGAAAATGTCAATTATGAAATTGTCCTTCACCGCGATGCGGTGACTGCCCAGTTGGCATACTGCTTACTAAGAATGCCTTAACTTCTTCACCGAGTGTTGGATTTGGAGGAATTTGGTATCAGTAGAAAGCTCATTCAATTTCCCACGTAATGAAGGGTCTAAATCTAGAAAATTTCAATTGCATAAAAAGGTATTCATCTTTAAAGAAAATCCTTAACATTCTAGGGATGAATTTTAAGCTATAAAAAGTTCAGGATATTACACCATCATTGAGCTTACAGATATATTCACTCCGACTGGGGTGACTCCAAATTATGTGAGGCTGACACTGTTTCCCTATTCACTTTTAGGGGAATCTAAAAGGTGGTTAAATGTGGATCCGGCCAATTCAATCACATCATGGGATGACTTAGACAGAAAATTCCTTATCTGATTCTTTCCACCAGGCAAGACTGCGAGATTTTGCAGTAAAATAGTATTCAAATAGAAGCCTGATGAAAACCTCTATCATGCTTGGGAATGCTTCAAGGCTTTTCTTCGGGATTGTTCATATCACCAATAGTTGATTGAGGTACTTGCTCACACTTTTGTAGAAGCTCTTGAATACAAAAATTTTGCTGATTTAGCCACAGGTGGTCAAGTGTAGGAGTTAACTTATGATGAGCTGTATACATTGTTGAACTGCATAGCACAAGGAAATCCAGATTCTAGAAGTTCCACAAAAAGAATTGCGGGTGTATTGGAGTTGTACCAATTCACAACCTTAACAACACAGGTTTCTACACTACAGAATTTGATCAATACATCATTTGACAGCATGAATTTGGGAGCAGCACAACCTACAACCAAAGTTAATGACATCCAACAAGCTACAAAATGGTGTGAGGTATATAGAAATAGTGATCATGCAGCGACCATGTGTTCTTCAAATCCAAAATCTGTGATGTATCCTACAACATGAAGTGGCAGACTCAGTCAACAAATCATCCATGGAATGCCCCACAGCCACAGGCCCAACCCAGTCAGTCAATAGCAACACGGAGGAGATGTTAAAGCAGATCCTAGCAAATCAGATTTAGTTTACAACAGACATAAAAAATTTACAAGTGGATATAAGAAGTTTAGAGTTGCAAGTAGGGTAGAATTAGAAAGCGTTGAATATAAAACCACAAGGTGGTTTTCCGAGTGACACAAAAACTCCAAAGTAGGTTATGGCAATCACCTTGAGAAGTGGTAAGGAGCTTGACGGAAAACCTCTCAAGGAAACAAAGGAGGTCGATGCTAATGTGGTGACCCAACAGGTAAATGACAGAGTTGCTGAAAATTCAAGGAAGCCTGAGTACTTGAAAGCAAAAGTTGTTGAACTAGAAGTGAAGAAGACATTGCCACTACCCTTTCCTCAAAGGAAAATCAAAGCAAAAGAGGATGCCATGTTTAAGAAGTTCTTTGATATATTTAGAGAACTTCACATTAACTTACCTTTGTTAGATGTTTTGTAGGGTATTCCTAAGTATGCAAAGTACATGAGGGATGTGGTGGCTAATAAGGTGAAATTACAAAATATGGGGGCGATAACACTTACTGAAGAGTGTAGTATGATAATGACACAGAAAATCCCCAATAAATTAAGAGTTCCGGGGAAGTTTACACTCCTTATAAAAATTAGGAGTAAAGAGGTTCATGCATTGATTGATTTAGGGGCAAGTATAAATTTGATGGCCCTATCTCTATTTTTAAAATTAGGCTTAGGAAAGCCTAGATCAACCATCGTGGTTTTGGAACTAGCAGACGGTTCCACGGCATATCCGAAAGGAATAATTGAGGATGTCTTTATTAAGGTTGGTAAATTCGTTATACCTGTTGACTTTATTATTCTTGATTTTGAGGCAGATGAAAAGGTACCAATCATATTGGGGCATCCATTCTTAGCAACCAGAGAGGCCTTGATTGATGTTAGAGAAGGCACTCTCAAGATGAGGGTGGATGATAAAAAAGTGGTATTTGATATTTACAAAGAACCCATTGAAAATTCCCAATATAAAGATTTATGCATGATTAATGTAATTGAAAGGGATAAGTGTAGGGTGCTTAAGCCACTGAAGACCTCTTCCAACTACCTAATTGAGTGACCTAAGATAAAACCATTGTTTTCCAATATAATAAAGGTTGAAGTAAAAAAAGATAGTGACCTTAAGAGTGCAAACTCAAGAGGTCATAAATGAATAAAAACTTGGCTCCCAAAAGGGAGTTAAAGGGTGAAGGAATATGGTTGAGTTTACATGGGTCGTGCCACGACACTAAATCAGGCACTACTTAGGAGGCAACCCAAGTTAATTAGGTATGTTCTCTTTCCAATTTTTAGTTTTTATTTCACGTAGTTTTTATTTTTGGTTGAGTCAAAGGTTAATGGGATGTCTGAGTACCATAAAATTGAGCTTGGAACATTGTCCCATGGATCTCCTTTGTATGTGAAGATGCTACTAGCTAGGCCTAGAGGCCACAGAGAATATTTATAGCTCTTACCTTTAAATTCACATTGGGGACAAAGTAGATTTTTAAGTGTAGGGTGGGGAAATTCCCAAATTTTGGCTCAATTAAAAAAATTTAGGTTAGGAATAAGTGAGATATTCTTGTTGGTGCTATGTTTTATTACATGATGCAAGTGGGTTTGTTTGTAAAAGTATGTTGATTGTGTGAATTACTATTTTTTAGACTCTTAGGCTTATGTTTATGACTCTTGTACTTGTTGACTTAAATTTGAATTTGTGCTATTGTTTGGTTAGGAGTCTATGATAATCCTATATGAGTTGAGCATGTGCCATGTGCATTTGAGGTATTTTGTATATTCTTTGTTGCATGTGATGTCTTGAACTTTCCCGATGTGTGTGTGAAGCGAAATAAAGAATGTGGGTTTAGGAGATGATATAGGCAATTCTTTTATAGCCTTATTTTATACCTTCTTTTACCTACCCATTATGCATTATCATAGTTAATCCCTATTGAGCCTTTAGATTTTTCTTTGGAAACCTCATAAGTAGCCCAATCCCTTCTTTGATAGAACATAATTTGATCCAAAAAGCTCCTAAGTGCTTTAATAAAAAATTGAATTAGTGAGGAGTTTGAGAAATTGAAGAAGAAAAAGGTGAAATTGATGCCCCAAGGTAATAGTTATATGTGTTTATAATTGATGTGTAGTGGATGGATGTGATATAATTAATGTTAGAAATATTGTCATGATTGTGAAAAAAGAGAAAAATTAATTTTTTTTGGGTAGTAAGATATGCATCCACCATGTGTTTGGGAAAATGCTTAAAAGAGATGGGGCAAAAACAAAAGGTATGGGGTATACAAAACTTAGTGTAAATAGGTTGTTGGAGATTGGTTCTAAATGTATAATATAGTGTATTAAAGCGCTTAGAGAGGTTAGTCACTATTCCCAACTAGTTCCTACCCGTCCCTTATCCTACATTATAACCCAAAAAAGACCTAAGTGATCCTAAGCTTTACATTCGAATATTAGTGGAGCATTACACTAAGGTTAAGTCTATGGGTCATTGTGTGTAACTTGTGACTCCCTTGTGAGAGTGAGCATAACTTGATTCTTGTACCCATCATGCTATTAATTGCTTAATTATGAGTAATTATGGGTAACTCTCTTATTGTGAGGGACACATATTTGATGAATGTGGGTGACTTGTATGATCTCCTTAATTGAATGATAAGCATGAGTTTTCCAACTTGGTAAGTTAATTCTTAAGGTTAGGATGTTTTGGAGTAGTGTTCATAAGTTTTAAATTGTGTTTGTGACATGCTTAGTATAGAAACTTGCATTCCATGTAATCATTGTAGTACTATCTTGAGTTTCTTGTAATGAGTAGAAGTTTATAATCTCCAGATCATGAGTTTTATAGTAAAGAGTTATTCAAGAACGAACAAGGCTTTAAGTGTGGGGTGGTTATATTGGGTGTATTCATGCATACTAGTGTCACTATTCTAGCCTTTTTAGCCTTGTTTTGAGGATGATTTGTGTGCTATATGGGTTAATAAGGAGATAAATGTTTATCAAAGTGTTAAATCATGTGTTTATGACATTAAGAGTGAGTTTCAAATAGGTTTGTAACTAAAACATTCATTTAGAGTTCAACCCGGAAAACTAGTGTTACTAGCTTGAGCTAGATGCTTATCTAATTAATTCCGGTGGTATTTCCTAGTTTTGATTCTGTATTTTATCGTTTCAACTATTTAAATAGTGTTGCTCTTTTATAAGATTGTTTATTCTATTGTAGATCTTTTAAAAATTATGGATAGAGGTGGAGATGTGCTGGAAAGCATGGGTATTACAAGGAGAGCAGAAGAAGCTTCAAGGGTCTAAAAATGGAAAAAAAATAAACTAGAAGTAGAAAAGTCAAAAAGAGAGGAGTCATTTGATGAACAAAATGGAAGAGGTCTAGTCGGAGACATTTTAGACTGGGAGATGGGAGTGAAAAGGAGGTAGATGAGGAGGATTTATCTGTGCCTTATTGCGTTAGGTACATTTTTGGCAAGAGGTATGACCTCTTCACTCTTTCTGATGATAATTGGCTGTTTGTATCCAAAATTTTAGTTCGTTCTAGGATGACACTCTACGATCAATTTACAAAAGTTTTGGATGATCAAAATTTTAATGCTAGGTTCGAGCGATTGTGTTTTAGATTCTTATGAAAGTTACCCAAGTTTATAACGTTCAATGGGATGCTTGTCCATTACACCTTGTTGTATAGAGTGAAGGAGAACCCTAATAAGAATGAGATTTGATTTTGCATAAGAAACAAACCAGCTTGTTTTCATTTGAAGGAGTTTGCTTTGATCAAGGGACTGAATTATTCCAAATATCCCCGTGATTCTAAGTACAATCAAGTAATTGATAATGGCAAAGAGTTTTATAAAAGGATAACCATACAAAAAAGATGAGTATGAAGTTGTTGAAGTTTGTGAGAGGAGATAGGTTGGACAATGAGGACAAATACAAGTGTTTTCTGGTGTGGTTTGTGCACACTGTTCTGCTTACATGTGATGTAGTAAAGAGCATTAAGCTAGACATCATCAAGATGGCTAATTCTATCGAATTCTTCAAGGAGTACCCGTGGGGGAAAGACTCATATGATCTATCACTAGTGTACCTAAAGAAGAAGATACATTTTAATAGGATAAATAAAATAAATCTTGAGAGGAATGGTTCGTCATACGCTCTATATGGATTCCCATAGTCATTTTTGATATGTATTATCAATCATTTAATTTGGTTATTATACACTATCAGTTATTATGCATTTATTATGTACTGAATGTGCTTTATTTATTTTTATTTCTTTTGATTGTAGGTTTGGATATATGAAGTCTTTTTTCAAGTCGGCAAAGATAACGGAGAATCTCAGGATCACCCGCATCCCATTCCCAGGTTGGTAAGGTGGCATACTTTCAAAAGTGATAGACTTATCGAAAGCGATCCTTATGTGCATGAATGGAGTACAAAGGTAGAAAATCTTATTTTAAATTGTCTAGTAAATAAAAACTAAATTTTTGAATAATTATTTCCTTATTTGTAGATTGTGTACCCTTTCCCCATCATACTATCCTCAAAACAAAGTAGGACTATATTGCAAAACTCCTTTAACACAAAAATGATGTGATAGATGAGTTTATCGAGGCCTTGAAGGCAGATTTATGTGGCATCATTATCATAACTTCAATGGTGAAAGGTGGGGATGAAGTTGACGATCAATATTTGGTTGGTGGAAATTTTATGTCTAGACATATTACCGACGATGCAACATCAATAGGGAAAAAGAAGTGCTGCATAGACAGGTTGATAGGAATCTGGTGGATTGCATGTTGAACCTTGAGGAAGAAAATAAGGATGTACATGCCTTCATGAAGGAGGAAAGACTCAGGACAATTGAAAGGAATAAGAAGAAGGAACAAGAGAAGAGAGATAATCTACTTGAAAATATCAGCTGTTCATAGTTATTTACATATACAAGTTTTGTATGGATATTGTAAAAGATTTATGGTTTATATAAAATAAAGAGTTTGTTATCATAGAATCTAGGTAAACTTTTATAGACCTATTTCATAGTTTATTATCAAAATTAATTTGATGTTGAATCCTTGTAAATGCAGATCTTGAGGTTCGTAGTGAACACTCAATAGTGGGGGATTCTTATCAAGGATAAGACATTAAAGAAGTTCTCTTGCAGGCAGTTGATCTGGATAGTAAGACAATTACCAGAGAAAAGATGGTTGAGGGTATAATCCTCATTGAATCCATTGCCGACAAAGAAAAAGAGAATGAATAAGTAAAGAAAAAACAAGAAAATGATAAAAAAGTAAAGAAAGAAGTTGGAAAAATGAGGTTACAAATTAAGAAAACAAGAAACAAGAAGGAGACAAAAAAGAAGAACAAGTGCAAGTATGGAAGAAAAGAAGAAGAAGAAGAAGAAGAAGAAGAAGAAGAAAGAAAAAAAGAGACAAATAAAAAGAAGAAGTTGAAGTAGAGGAAAAAGGTGATGACAAAAAAGAAGAAGAAGAAGAAGAAGGTTCTACAAAAAAGGACAAGGAAGAAGAAGAAGAAAAGAAGGCAGCATCAAAAGATAAGAAAGTCGATGAAGACAAAATTTCAAGCGTCATTGTTAAGGATGTTGACGAGTTCAACAATAACAAGAGAGTAACCTAAAAGTGGAGGGAAAAAATGAGAGTTGAAAAGTTTTATTTGGGAGTTTTAGACAACTGGCAAGTTCTTTGTGTTTTTAAGCTAATTTTGAAATTTTTATTTGGGGCTCAGAAAATTTAGTAATTACAGTTGGAGGTTCATATAATTATTTAATTTTATGTGCTTTGGATGGCACAAAATAATTAGTATGTTTTTAATATATTTGAATATTTTATATAATATGTAAATTGATTAATTTTATGTGCTTGACAATTTATCTTGCTTATTACAGAATTTTCATATGTTTTATAAAAAAATATGATTTTTCATAGAATCTATGTGAATTGTTGTAGACGAATTATAGAATTGATAATTGTTGATGTTTGTTATTACAGACCTTTAATAAAAGCTATAAGCTGACAAAATATACACCACTGAAGTCGGAGATAATTTTACTATTAATAATACATCCAAGAGAAAATACATTCATCCTGGTACATTTTCATTACATCTTTTTTAAAAGTCAATACTAATAATATACCATACAACATGATTTTTAGGACATTCTCTTTTTCTTTAGCCATATTCAGTCTTTTTTTAAGTTGATCCCACTTTATTTTGGTGTTTTTCAATAGTCCTTACAAATGATCTATCTTGTTTTCAGATTCTCTAAATAGTATCATAAGTAAATTCTTATTTTCTTGTGATTCTTTGAGCCTCAACATTTTAAATTTGGTGATTCCTCCAATTCAGACGAAAGCTACTTAAAATAAAAGGATCCACCATTATCTTAAATAAATAATGATTAATCAGAGCATTTTATTACTTACAATTCAAAAAGAGTATGTTTTTAAAAATCTCACCTTTCCAACAGCACAATTGAAGAATTTTCAACCCGTATTCTTATTGATTCATGATATATTCAAGATAGCAGTATTTTCATAGAGACAAATATAAGCTTTTTTAGAAGATTTGAATAATCGGACATTGTTTGTGTTGAATAAAAAATAAAAATGGAGTACATAAAGAAAAATATATGGAGGAATTAAAAAAAAAAGATCCTTAATTTATATGATAGGGTTGCCGAAACTTTGAACGTTGAAAGAATGTCCTTTTTTATCATTGCATATATAACATAGAATGTGCCAATAATATAGCATAAACCTACTGCACAGTGTATCATCTATTAGAGTGATTGATCCTAGACTTTAGTTGTTCATTCTAGAGTCTTCCTTGTACTAAAGGACAGTAAGGTCGAAAGTTATCGTTGGATTTGACCATTGCATTCATATCATAGGCTATTTAAATTATGTATCATATATCATTCTCAGAAGTAATAAACCCTTGGGGTTTATCATTTCAGAGGTCTACACCAGACTGTTGACCAGATGTATCATCAATTATTGAATCTATTGAGATGGGGTACAATTACTTAAAAGGTGAAAAATAAATAAAATAAAATAAAATTAGCAGATTGAACATCATTTGGGCATCGTAAAATAACTTAATTGTATCGTATGGGAGTCCACAATAATTGAACATGTGATCAAGTGAGTGTTAAGAGAAGTGATGGTTGTGAGTGATGGTAAGACAAGTAATGTTTGAGAACGAGAGATGCTTCTCAAGGCGTAAGTTAGTTCTCAGTAAATGGTTCTTACTAGTACTTATTCGATCACGTTTTTAATTGATGTGGACTCTTATATGATTTGATTAAGTTGATTAAAAATATTTGGATGGTGCGAATATTCACTAATTTAATTTAATTTTCTCCTTTCATTATTTATGTAGTTATCGCATAGAAATGCAGATCTACAAAAAATGGGTACTATATCTAGACACGAAAATATCAACAGTCTAACATCATTCAAATAAATTTATAATAAAGGATTGGTCAATGAGTAGTAAAATTAAATTAATATAATTAACATAAAAAAATATTGTAAAATATTTAATTACATCATATGAGACTCCGTGTTAATTGAAAACGTGATCGAATGACTATTAGCATTGATCAGATGAGTATTAGTAAGAACCACTTAATTAGAATAAATGTATTTCTTGAGAAACAACTCTTCTTCTCAAATATTACTTGTCTTAACACCACTCACAACTATCACTCCTCCTAAAAATCACTTGATCATGTGTCCAATTGTTGTGGACTATCATATGATACGATTAAGTTGTTCTATGATTTAAATGATGTTCCTTCTGCTAATTTTATTTTATTTTATTTATTTTTACCTTTTTATCACATTTTAGAGATTTAGGAGCATTGCTTGTCCTGATACTCATTTAGTCATGTCCAAAATTGATATGGACTCACAATTGATGTAATCAAGTAGCGTTACAATGTTTGGAGGTGTTAATTGCACTACTTTAATTTTTTGTTAATGTTTTATATTTTAGTCATTATACTCCTTATCAATAAATGGTTTTTACTAATACTCATTTGAACACGTTTTTAATTAACATGGACTCTTATATGATTTGATTAAGTTATTTTACAATATTTGAATGGTGTAAATACTCACAAATTTAATTTAATTTTCTCCATTCATTGTCTATGTAGGTATATCATAGACATGCAGATCTAGTATTATATCTAGACATAAAAAATGTCAACAGTCTAGAATCATTCAAATATATTTATCACAAAGGACCGGTCTTATGAGTAAGAAAATTAAATTAAAATAATTAATATAGAAAACTATTGTAAAACTCCTTAATCACATCATATGAGACTCCACGTCAATTGAAAACGTGATTGAATGACTATTAGCATTGATTAGATGAGTATTAGTAAGAACCACTTACTGAAAATAAACATATGCCTTGAAAAATAAATCTTCTTCTCAAATATTACTTGTCTTAACACCACTCACAACCATCACTCCTCCTAAACTTGATCATATGTCCAATTATTGTGGACAATCATACGATGCGATTAAGTTGTTCTATGATACTTGAATGATGTTCCTTCTACTAATTTTATTTTATTTATTTTTAACCTTTTTATCATATTTTAGTAATTTAGGAGCATTATTTGTCATGATACTCATTCAGTCATGTTCAAAATTAACATGGACTCATAACTGATATAAGTAAGTAGCATTAAAATGTTTGGAGGGTGTTAATTACACTACTTTAATTTTATTTTATTTAACTTTTTATATTTTATTCATTATACTCGCTATCAATAGATTTGATGAATTGATTATACTCTTTTTCAATAGTCTAGTATAGACACACATCCAAATCTATGATAAATAGAGGGATTTATTCGTCACCTTTGCAACAGTATACTATAGATGAATATGCTAATAAATAATATGAATTTTAGATACACTTTGTCAAACTATTCAGAGAAGCCTATTAATTTAATTATCGCTTATTTTTACAGACAGTGTTCTAGTCTATGGTGAATTTTTAGGATTCAGGCAATATTATCAATTAGATCTATTATTTATTGTGTAGTTCCAGCATACAAAATCCAAAGCATAAACAACAAATAAAGAAAAAATAATAGAAAAAATTAAACATTTATATTCTTAATAATGGTAGTTCATTGCATCCTAGATCAAGAAAAACAGACAAAAAACAACGAAAACATCAAAAGGGGAGGCTTTCATTCCACAAGACCTACCATGAATGTTTCTGTAATGAACTACATTTATGACAACAGACATAAGGACCTAAAATATATTTAAAACAAAAAATATAAAAACATAAACTACGAGAAATGTTGGGGGATAGTGATAAGGTTATGAGTTCATCGAGATCCAAATGAAGCCCCACCACTATGATCCTCAACAAACGGTCCATCCTCCGAATCTTCCCCCAAGCCAACATTTATCGATGTCGAGGCCTTGGAATAGGAAGTTGAATTTATTCTTCAATTGGAGAAGATCAGGTTCCTAGTTATCTGCACCCTTCTCAGATTTCTCAAGTTGTACACCCTCCTTGCCATTTTTTTTATTTTGGAGTGAAATAGAATAGTATTATTAATGAAGTGTAAAATAATTCATTAAACCATTTAAATAGACCAAGAAAGTTTTATACCATCCAATCATTGATCGATGTGTATGTGTTTGTGTCAATCAAAGAGGTGGCGTGTAAAAGTTAAAGTATGCGTCGATTGAGTGGCCAGTCTCATCATTTCCTCTCTGCATAATAATCCAAGCATCATGATTATATTTTGGCCATTGAATTTGATTGGTATAGGGTTTTTAAATAGACCATAACTAAATATATTATATATGAACGATTGATGGAACACAATATAACATAGACCAAATGCATAGCTTAGAATAAACTATTCAAATCGATGATAGAAACAAATAAAATTGACTCAAACTGTCACGATTCGAGGCTACCCCCTAGTCACGACAATGGTGGTTACGGCCACCAGGGCCACAAGCTAACCCATGAGCTGGTTCCTGCTATGAGCACTGAGTAATACTATAATGTAATACAAGAGCAGAAGATAAACTGATAAGGTCATATCAATCTGGATACTAAAAATATGATTCAATCACAAGTTAGAGACATCTGATAAAATACGGGAAAACCAACTATCTATTTGAAACATTTGTTAATACTAAAAAAACTGACTGAATATTTAACTAATTATCTGAAAGCCTCTAAACATTATGAGGAGTTGATGGGACACCCCCCCAACTAACTCCAACAGACTGAACATGAGAAAGTACTGAAGTAATTAAAATAAACAAGTCATGCCCTCAATATATGAGGAATCATAACAACTTTTGTTGAGTAACACTGAGCTGTCTAAGAGCGGTCGGGAAACTGTGCATTCGAATATATGTTATAAGATAATATAGCGCAAACAAAAATATACGGTCAATACTTTGAATATACTGGTATATGAGATGAAGACTGGATGAAATACATGAGTTGTCTAAGCATAAACACATGAACATGTAAAATTTGAGAATGCAAGACCAAGCAAAAATATATTTCTGAGATAATCTATAATCCGAAAGACTGAAATCTGTATAACTGAATAATTGAAAATTTGTATGCTTTGGTGAAGCAAACCTGAGCTGAGACATACTGAGTACAAATTTTCTAGTATCTGTATACTGATTTATCGATATCTGAATATTGATCATATAATACTAAATTATACTTAGTTTGAATAACTGGACTAAAACTGTGGGAGGTATCATGTAACCGACATGCCCTAATCTGAGCTAATTGGGGTCCAATATGTAACCCCAGTTGGAAGGGTGTCAGTATCGTGCCATGAAGACTAACACTGGTTGTATGTATCTACTAAATTGGTGTCCCGAAGGACAAAGAAGTCACCCTCAACTGGAGGTTCTCTTACGCTATATGTGTTGGCCCTCAACTGGCAGGTAGACATCACAAACCTACACTGGCTATGTTGTTCTGTAACTCAGGGATTGCTACTAAGAGACACACCTTCTACTGGCAGGTGAGCCCCCATCCTTTGATTCACTCAGTGCTAAATCCTACTCCCAACTAAACTGACACTGTTACTGAACTGAAGTGAATTCATTGAATATAACAACTGGCATTGCTCATCATAATCATAACATCTGCGTAAATGGTAATATTCATGGTTTAACTAAAATCACTACTTAAAAGATCTGAAGTCATGTAAAACACGTAGGTATCTGGTGTTCATAACTTTCCAGCGCTGAATTACAATAATTTATGACAATAAGCTTTTAAAACAAAAATATGGGATCATGGTTCAAAACCCAAAATCATAGGTATTTCATCAAATATGTGAGACTCGTGAACTTGATCATGGGTATATCTTAAAGATGGGAAATCAACATGATTACCTGGCTAAATTCATAAGTAGGGGATTTAACATAAAATTCACTTGAATAAGATATGGGAAACTGAAACTTTAAAGCCTGAGGCAATCTAATCTTTCATGGGATCATACATGGCTGAACTGAATTTGAATTACCAAGGAAAAACATGAATTAAACTCATCTTGAACATATAAAATACCATAGTAAAGAAAAACTCCATAATTTAATTAAAAGATAAGGTTTTAGGGTTCCATGGGTGAAAGTGTAATGCCCTGAACCGAGTACCCAGAACGCTACACGGTGCCCATGACCCCGAAGGAGCACAAGCTAACCCATGACTGATATCTGTAAAATAAGCACTGAATAATAGTAATAATATCATAAATGCAGAAACATGAACTAAAATGCCATAAGTTTTAATACTAGTACATAACAGAAAAAAATATGGTATAACAATACTAAAGCAAATCTGAAATAACTGTCTAACATGCTATAGTCTGAAAGCCTCTAAACTGAACTGAATAAGGAGTTGATGGGGTATGTCCCCAACTAACTCCATGATACGAGAATAATTACGGAAATAGACTTATGTGGGTGTGCATTGAAAGAAACCAAGTGTATGTGCAAGAGAAGTGTAATTAAAGGCCCAAATACACACCAAAAAAACCCCACTCCATACACTAGAGGGGCAGCCCATTCTTGAAGGGACTTTTTGGTCATTTTGACTTCTATTTGGTTTGTAATATATAAGAAACATGTTAGGGTTTATTCACTTAGTTTTTGAATGTTGAAAATGGTAGAACACACTTGAAACCCTTAAGTTCTCTCTCTTGTATGGCTTGGCCAAAACTAGGTTACAACATTAGGGTGGAATCTCTTTTGTTGTTTGTTTGCTTGGAACTTGGGGTGCTTGAAGTATTGAGGTCCTCTCTTGTGTATCTTTGAAGAGTGTAGGTGTTCCTACTATCATAATTAAGGGTATTTGTGTGTCATCTACACTTAGGTTCTTAGTCATTATAGTAGTTTATGTCTCACTATCTATCCCTTTGTCTTTTGTAATCTTGTAACGTTATATCTTGTTGTTGTGGAATCCGAATCTAGTTATTCTTTTTTTCATCTTGTTCATGCCGTTATTGTTGTATTGTTGTCTGTTTTTGGGTGTCAAATACACCCTTGTTTCTTGTATTCTTGTTACACTTGTTGAATTCGAATGAGGTCCCCTTTTGGTCCATGTTTTTTCTTGAATTTGTGGACTGTTTGAGGTATGTTTTGTGCTTTCCCTTGTTTGTTTTGTATCACTCCATCTACTAAAATAAACTAAAAATTTAAATAGTAATGTAATCATCATGTCCTCAAAAGATGAGGAATCACATCTGACTCTGACTGCTGAATCGGGATATTATTGATGCTCTGGAGATCGTGCTTCTAAACCTATGGTATATGACACCATAGCACAAATGCATCAGTACTTTGAATGTACTGGTATGAAAGTGAGGTAGGCTAAATGCAATAGGTTCATATGCATGAACAATACTAACTGAATGACTTACATGAACATGAGAATACATGCATACATATGTAACTGTAACTGACATCGTGATAGGACTGAATGCTAAGTTCTAACTACTGAGTTTACTAATAACATGGAATCGCTGATATCTGAGGGACTGATACTATGTTACTGATACATGAATAACTATTTCTAACAGTTCTAATTATGAAAAACTGGTCTGGTTGACTGTCTAACAGTCCTGAAACTGAATACTGATAACGTGAGTTCTGATAACTTTTATAACTGATAACATGAGTGACTGTATCTGACAGTCCTAAATCTGATGGAACTAGCTGAGTTCCATACTGTATCTGAGTGACTGAATCTGAGATCAGTCCTATTTGGCGGGTGATCTCTAAATCTGATAATACCGTTACTGATTGACCATAATTGAGATCAGTCCTATCTAATGGGTGATCCCGGAGTCTATTTATAATGATAACGAGTAACTGTATCTAACAGTCCTAAATCTATACTACTGAACTGAATTGACTGTATCTGACAGTCCTAATTCTATAACTGAAACTGTGGGATGTATTCATCTAACCGACATGCCCCATACTAAGCTGAGTGGGGTCCAACCTATAACCCCACCTGGAAGAGTTTCAGTACCGCGCCGCTGGTAAAGACAACTGTTGTGGAGTCAGTTCTAATCTAGCGGGTGACCCTTGGGATCATTCCTATACATTTAAATGCACTAATGGGTGATCCCTAAGTATGTCAGTCCAATATAATGGGTGGCATCTCGTACCCACGCTGGCAACGTAGTTCTGGAACTTAGGGATTGCTTATAGGGATCTTAGTCATATCTAACGGGTGAGTCCCCATCCCTAGGATCGCTCGGTGTTAAATCCTACTCCTATCTGAAAGACACTGAACTGATTAATTGAGCTGAACTGAACTGATACTAGTGTTATTGTTTAGACGGAGCTAAACTGAGTTTACTGAGCTTCATTGACTAACGGAATACTACTGAGTTCTAAGGACTGACTGAGAGTACTAAAGTTACTGAGATTTACTGGGAATAATGAGATCACCGAGATTACGGAATACTGAGATCACTGAGATTACTGAACTACTGAGATTTCTGAGATTTCTGGATTTTCCTGAGTCACATGATTGACTGAGTTCTATGGATCATGGCATGACTGAGAGTATCATGAAAGCATGACATGGTTATAGGCACATAGCTAAATTGTTGGGTATAAGTACCCCCAGGACTCGATGGAAAGAAACTGACATAGCATGGCTTACTTGAACACATGACCAACAACATAATTTATAATTCATCTATTAAAGCACTTCATCAAACATGTGATTTAAATAAACTTGTATATAAATGGGGATTTCATAATATCATGCTAGGTGGGCACTTTTCCTTCATATAGGCACTTAATCAAACACTTGGTTGGCATAATATATGTAGACAACATTATACAACAATTAAACATCATGATTCAACATCTAATTTCATCATCCCAGGGTTTAATCATAGGTTCACATGAATATACATCTATATAAATCAATTCCACATAACATTGATCAACCAACATAGATTTGAATTCAATTGATCATTCTTAGCATAAACAAAACAAACCCAACATAAAATTCATAAAGAAATCCATAAACTTGAACTCAGAAAAGAGATTCTTGGGCTTCACGGACGAAAGGAGTCCATGAATGAATACTATGCATGCCTTAGATTATGATTCTATGAAGATTGATGGAGAGATTCTTGAAATTTGATGGTGAATTCCCTTGGAATTGAACCTTCTATGAAAACCCTAGGTCTTGTTCTTGAGAGTTCTTTTAGATTAATTGAATATAAGTTGGTGAATTATGGACAAATCTCATGTTATAAGTCTTATATAGGGTGGTAAATTAATCCTTTAACCCTTGGACGCGTCTTTAATTTCTGAGAAAATTTCCCAATTTTCATCCTTGGCGCGATAGGCCATTATCGCGCCAAGTCACTAGAATGTAACAAATGGGAAATTGCACGGTGGCGCAACGCGGAGCTATCATGTTGCAACCTTGTATGCTACCTAGAAGTTTGGCACAATGCACCACTATCATGGAGCAACACTGGGAATTTACAATTTCCATTTAAGCTATCTCCACGATGCGCTGAAGGCTCAAGTGATGCACTGTCTCACTAAAAAAGCTCTAACTCTTCACTCGGGTGTCGGATTTGGGTGAATTTGGTACTGATGGAAAGCTTATTCGATTCCCCACATGATAAAAAAGTGAAAATATTAAAAATATCATATTTACAAAAGTGGATTCATATTTCAAAGAAAGCTTCTAACATTGTTGGGAAACTTTTCAAGCTAGGAAAAGTATGGGGTATTACAGAAAGGGACCAAATTTGGTATTGAAGGAGGTTTCCATTCATCACTCGATTGTATACGGATTTGGTGATATCCAATTCTCAAATCAATCTTAGAAAACAAAAACGAACCACTCAATTCATCAAGCATATCATCTAGCCTAGCAATAGGGTGACAATATTTTACCGTAATTTTGTTGATGGCTTGGAAATCTATGAACATACGCCAAGTATCATATTTCTTGGGCACTAGTAGCACCAGTAACACACAAGGGCTCATACTCTCCTTGATATACCCTTTGTTTAGGAGTTCCTCAACTTGGTGTTGCAATTCCTTAGTATCCATCAAATTGCTCTTATAAGTCGATTTATGGGGAAATTGTGAACCCGACACAAAATCTATTTGATGTTCAATTCCCCAAAGTGGGGCAATCCTTGCGGTAATTTCTTTGGGAAGACATCCTCATGATCCTACAAAACATGAGAAATATGAGGAGAAATGGAAACATTAGCAGGGTTAGTATTAAAACATGAGCCAAACATGAGCCAAGAGGAGCGTCGAAGTGTCCTCGTCATGATCCACAAATAGTTCTTTCCTTCTAGACATCATCACCATACTTCATATCCCCTTAGAATTTAGGGACCCCTCGGCTTCCCCTACCCCCACTCTTGGGTTCCCTTTTTTTTTTCTCACCCTTGGGTTCCTATCTACTTCCCTCACACTAAACTTTCATTCTTTTCTCTCTCAGTTCCCTCATGTTTTGATGTAAATCATGCACTTTGGAATGGAATAGAGAATGGAGTGCGATATTTAGGCCATTCTTCTCAAGCGTATAACGATTGGACCTTCCATCATGTTTGGTCGACCTATAATATTGCCAAGGTCTTCCCAACAACAAGTAACAAGCTTGCATTGGTATCACGTCACAAAGCACCTTGTCGTAGTAGTTAGCTACCTTGAAACTTATCATACATTGCCTTGTGACCTTTAATTCACCGTATTTATTCAACCATTGCAACTTGTAAGGGATAGTATAAGGTGTAGTTGGAAATTTTAAGAAGTTCACCATAGAAACAATAACCAAATTTTCACTAATACCATTATCTATCACCATAGTTCATACACTTCCCTTCACAAGACATTTAGTATGGAATAGATTCTCCCATTGGCTGGGATCATCTATCGCCTTAATAATCATGACACGCCTCACTAAAAAGTTTGGAACCACGCACTCCCCTTCTTGCGGATAACTATCCTCTCAATCCTCCTCATCATCATGTGGCTCCCTCTCGGTAGTCTCTCCATCTTGAGGCTTGGCCTCACTCTCAACACCCTTAATACCCACTTCTTCACCAAGTAAATACAATCTACCTTCCCATAGGATTACATGTCATCGGTTAGGGCATTCATTGGCTTTATGCCCCTAACCTTGGTACTTGAAGCATTGGAACTCTTTAGGATAAGGATACTTAAGAGATACTTGCCTCAGGGGGATTTTGTGGACTATTTTGGACTCGAGCAGCCTTGTCGTGGCGGGTTGGTCCTTTTTTTTAGGACAACCCTAAGAGAATTGAACCATATCCTTTCCCCCCGTCCAACCCAAGGTTGATTGTCCCTTTACTTTGAACGACGACCTCTCTTTAAGTTCCTTTTCAATCTCAAGAGCTGCTTGGAAAATACCTTCGACGGTATTTAACTTGTGAAGTATCAAATGAGTGAAGATCTCTTTGTTCAACCCACACATGAACCGAATGTTGTCTTGACTAATTTTTTCCCCATGGTGATCAAGTTTCAACATGAGTTTTTGAAACTTATCATAATATACCATAACACTTCGATTCCCTTACTGTAAGTTGTACAATCTAGCAAGCAACTCATGTCGATAACTCTCAAGAAGGTACCATTATCTCATTAGGTACCTCAACTAAAACCAAGGTGGTGATTTTCCATCAATCAACTCATTACCAAACTTTCTGATGTATTCCCACCATGTGTTAGCATAGCCTTCAAAGTGAAATACAGAGTAACAACTCTTCTTCTCATCTGATATGTCATTCACTTAAAACACCATGACACAAGACGATTCCTAAGATAAGTAGACCTCGTGTTCACTTTCACCATTAAAGATTGGTAGGCTAAACTTAATGGTGTTGATGCCTACGTCTCTCTCTTGGTGTCTGTTTTCCCTCTCTCCATACCCTCGGTATCTCCTTGGATCCATACGACCCCCTTTTATCTTCTCCTCCCTCATGTAGGCATCGTCAAAGGCTCTATACCCTTAATAATACTCTCTACCATATTTCTCAAAGTAGACGGGATGGTTTTGGACATTTGGAGCTTGATTTGGAGGAATTGGATATTATGGAGGTGGTGGTCTTTGGTTTAGTGGAGCTTGGAAGGGAGGGTTTGGATTTTGTGGAGGTATTGGACATCCAAGTACCTCTTGAGGAACTTGAGGAGTTTGGGAATATATTGTTCTATTGGAGTCATGTGTTATAGGGATATGCGTGGTTTGACTTGCGACATCTAGTGGGGCTAGTGAAGGATTTGGCATTTGGGTCCATGTTTTGGTAGTAACGGTGGTGGAGGAGTTTATATCATGACATCTTGAAGAAACATGTTGAGGAGTAGAAGGGAGATAGTTCCTTTGACTCTCCACTTGTTCTAACCTCCTACTAATAGTCGTCACTTCTCCCCTTATGGATCCAACCTCTGTAATCAACCTTTCAAGAGTTCAGGTCATAGCTTTAAGAGTGACCCTCATAGTATTCATAGCATTGTAATCCACAGTTTGAGACTTGGTTCCCTCTATTGTCAATGAATCACCTACACAAGTAATAAACAAGTTAGTTTAAAAGCCCTCTCCTCGCTGACACTCTCTCGGTTTACTCACACTCGAGCTCCACAAGTGTTGTAGATTGGCTAGTAACCCATGAATCCTTAAGGTATGAGTATTCTCTTGTACGGAGTGGATAGTAACCCATGAATCCTTAAGGTATGAGTATGCTCTTGTACAAAGTAACCATCATGTCCTCCATGGACATCTTTTAAGAACTTGTTATAGCATCCTACTGATTTCCAGGAGGGACATAGAGCCCGCTCCTATCATTATTGTTCCTCTAATTTCCCTGCTCTCTATCTTTATAACCAAGATTATCATAATAATTCCTACCTTGATTACCTTGGCCATTGCCTCGAAACCCCCCTTGATTATTACCATAGTTCGCCTCTTCTTCTGCATCAGCATCAACTCTATCCTGAGATCCCACCACTTTTACCTTCTCAGTCTTGCCTGATAGCAAGTGCTTGGTAATCAAGTCTAGCTAAATTTTAAGGTGATCCATGTCTTGTTCACGCTCCTCATCTCTTCTGCATTGTTCCGCAGTAATAACCCTAGACACAGTGGGGCTAGCTACCATAGAGTCTCTGGTATGCTATGCCCGACTCTATTTGGTCATTCTTTCTAGCATCTCTGAAGCTTCTGGGAATGTAAGATCAACAAATGAACCACCAACAACATTATCTATAATTGGCTTTGTCACAGAGTTAAGATCCATGTACAAAGTCTCCATCAAGTGTATGTCTGTCATATTGTGGTTCGGAAACTGTGTCAACTTCTTCTTGAATCTTTCCCAGGTTTCATGCAAGTCTTCAGTTTGGAGCTGCCTAAAGTTGCTAATCTTATCCCTCAATTGTACCCTCCTGGAAGGAAGAAAGAACCTTTTTAGGAAAGTACCCTTCAACTACCTCCAGTTGGATATAGAATCGGGTGTGAGCTTATTTAGCCACAAAGTTGCCTCCCCAGATAGAGACAACGAAAACAATCTCAACCAAATAGAATTCTAGCCCACTCCTAGGTTATCAAAAGATTTACAGATGGTGATAAAATTCAACAGATGCAAGTTCGGGTCATCCCCAGGAAGGCCACCAAACAACTCTTTCAGATTGAGGAGTTGAATTATAGTACTCGTAATGTTGAATTTTAGCCCCAGGTGCCAATAGTGGAGGAATGATTGTACCCATTTCACATGCTCCGTCCATTCCATCATCATCATCATTGAGGTCATACTGGACCGGTTGGTACTCTTGCCTTTCTTGGAATGGACGGTTCCTGTTAACACTACGCCGTACTGGTGCAGCTACTTTCTCTGCACGCCTTGGGTTACCAGGATTTAGCAACTCCTCGTCTCCCAAATCTTCATCCTCAGGATTTTGATGTAGTGCTTGTTGACCGACATTTTGCACATTCACTGAGCTCTAGCTAAGGCTGCCAATCTGTCAACCTCTATTTGTTCTGTCATTCTTCCAATTCGTTACAGTTTTGGATTAAGTGGTAATAATGGTTCTCCGTAACTTCTAGTTCTTGGCATACACTACAAATATCCTGCAATAAACCAAAACAACAAATAAATGTAAAACTAGGAAACTTGACTAACAGTCAGTTAGCGCACCCAACTTCAATTTACAATCGTATTCCCCGGCAACGACGCTATTTTTTATAACAGTCAAACTATACCTCTCTAATGAGAATGTAAGCGATCGTTGTCAATATAAAACCCAACTAGGTTGGGGTCGAATCCTACAGGAAATATGGTGTGAACTTATGTCGTTTGCAATTTAATCAACTGATAGCTGGATGTTTCCTGAAATGGGGGTTTTTAGTTTAGCAAGTAATTGTTGGTCACTTTAGTTACAGTGTTCGTAATCAAGAGTTTATAGGAAAACCAAAATTATGTTCACTAGGGGTTTTGTTACTTGACAGATGCTAATGGTGGTTTAAGATTCTCATAGTAGGTAGGACAACAAGTTATCTTTATCGAAGTTATGCCTAAATGTCTCTCGACCTACTTAAGCATTTAATTACCTAATCCTCTCGAACTTAGAGAATTTATATTCATGACCAGATTTTATCTCAGGTTAATCAACCTTGTTACAGCGTCAATTATTAAATGGAAGTTTTTAGTGCTTCCAAGTCCCTATTAATAATTCACTTCCCACTATATTTGATTTTCTTTTCAAGAAAATCAAAGCAGGTGTTATCTATCATTTGCAACCAATGGACGATAATTAAAACCTCAGAATTATCAAGGAGTCCTACCACCTTTTGATTCTTGAACACTCAGCACCTTAACAAGACTTAACCCTAGATCCCATAATTCAGGTTAAAGAAATTTAGCCCCTCATAATATAATAATTAAAACAACTAGTTATATTCATGATTTGAAAGATAAACTTACCACAAGATGAATAGAAACTAGAGATTCTCAGATTAGATCACAATAGTAATCCCAAAATAATGATGATAATCTCTTCAAAGTAATTGCTTGTTCAATTCAAGAAACTAGAGAGAGAAAATATCAAAATACGTGTCTCCAAAAGATGTTCGGAACTCTCAAGAAAACACTAAATAAGACTTTAAATAGTTCATCCTAAATAAGGAGACAAAGTCATAGAATTTAATAATCCCTTAAATTAGGTGACGAAATTCATGACAACCTATCAGGAGGTTGACGAATTATCACAAATGTCGTCAGCTCCTCTTTGCTTTTGATACTCGTTACTTTAGGATGATGACAAACTGTGATGTCTTATCAACTCCTTGATGACTTATCACAAATTTCATCAAGTCTCTACCTCAGCCCTTATGTTTTTCCCTAGGCTAGCGGCAATTTTTTACAATTATTCTTAGTTAAAAGCCTCAAATGTGTTATCATTATCTCACACATCACCAACCCGAGGTTTATTGTCCCTTTGCTTTGAACGACGACCTCTCTTTAAGTTCCCTTTTAATCTCAAGAACTTCTTGAAAATACCTTCGTGGTATTTAACTTGTGAAGTGTAAAATGAGTGGAGATCTCTTTGTTCAACCCACACTTGAACCTAATGATGTCATGAATAATTTTTTGCATACGTTGATCAAGTTTCAACATGAGTTATTGAAAGCTATCATAATATGCCATCATATTTTGATTCCCTTGCTGCAAATTCTATAATCTAGCAAAAAACTCATGTCAATAACTCTTGGTAAGGTATCATTATCTCATTAGGTACCTCAACCAAAAACAAAGAGGTGGTTGTCCATCAATCAACTCATTACCAAACTGTTTGACGTATTCCCCCATGTGTTAGCATAGCCTTCAAAGTGAGCTATAGAGTAACAACTCTTCTTCTCCTCCGATATTTCATTCACTTAAAATACCTTGTCACAATATGATTCCCAAGCTAATTAGACCTCGGGTGAACATTCACCTTTAAATATTGGTAGGCTCAGCTTAATGGTGTTGATGCCTATATCTCCTTATATCCATACAACCCCCTGTTATCTCTTCCTCCTCCATGTAGGCATCGTCAAAGGCTCCATACCCTTTGTAATCCTCTCTACCATATTCATCAAAGTATACGGGATGGTTTTATACATTTGGAGCTTGATTCAGAGGAATTGGATATTGTGGAGGTGGTGGTCTTTGGTTTAATTGAGCTTGGAAGGGTGGGTCTGGATTTTGTGGAGGTATTGGATGTCCAAGTCCCTCTTGTGGAACTTGAGGAGTTTGGGAATGTATTGTTCTATTGGTGTCACGGGTTTGACGGATATGCGTGGTTTGACTTACGACGTTTAGGGGAACTAATTAAGGATGTGTCATTTGGGTCCATGTTTCAGGAGTAACGGTGGCGGAGGAGTTTCTATCATGACTACTTGTAGAAGAATGTTGAGGAGAATAAAGGCGAGAGTTCCTTTGACTCTCCACTTGTTCTAACCTCCTACTAACAGTCATCATTTCTCCCCTTATGGCTCCAATCTCTGTAATCAACCTTTAAAGAGTTCGGGTCATAGCTTCTAGAGTGACCCTCATAGTTTCCATCGCATTAGAATCCACGGCTTCAGACATTGTTCCCTTCATTATCAAGGTATCACCTACACAATCAACAAACAAGTTAGTTTAAAATCCCTCTCCTCGCTTACACTCTCTCGGTTCACTCACACTCGAGCTCCATAAGTGTTGTAGATTTGCTAGTAACCCGTGAATCCTTAAGGTATGAGTATGCTCTTTTCTAGATTGGATTCTTGTTTGAAACTCATAGAATTCCCATCGGACTATAGCTAAGAGTTACAATGTATTCAAACGACAAAAGTACACAAATAAATGTTGACACAAACACAAGGCTTCAAAGGACTATTTGTCAAGCTAGTAGGAATGTACTAGTTTGTTAATTAGTTCTCAGGTCAATTGGATAAAACTAGGAATCAATGATTAGTAACTAGAACATCAAAGTTAGAGATTAATTACCATATGAATAGTAATAAGTGTGACATGGCAGCATGTCTTTGGCCGCGGGTTCACATATGTTGTTCATCAACTTGATGCCTTAGTACCTTTATATCATTTGTAGTGGATGACTTGTTATTGTGAGGTAAACATAAAGTCTTGTAAATTTTTCAAACTCAAAAGGTGATGTTTGACCTTACTAGTTCCACAAGACAAGGTTCCTTGTTTTAAGGAAATGTGGTTGTCAAGTCTTGAAAAGGTGATGTTGGCAAGTCTTCTCACAAACAATTTTTAATTTGGTTTTACAACCTTTTTGGATCTATTACTCTTTATAGAAGTTAAGACAAAGCATGAAGAGAAGTTTAAGATGAACACAACATTAACAACTTCAAGAACATAACAACAATACACCACAATAGTCACTCCAACATCCCAACACAAGCCAAACTCATGGCCACTTCAAGTTTTCACAACAAGTCTCTTCTTATTAAGCTCAACTTTAGATTTAGACAATTTTTTGTGTTGATGAGGAAGAAACCAACACAAGAAACAAACAAAACAAGTCAAATCTTTTGTAGATCTACAACCAACTATCAGCCAATATATTCAAGAACACACTTTTAGTAAGAGCTTTCCAAGATTGGTTTTATAAGAACAAAACCAAGCCTTGAGCTTTGATACCAAATGATTCAAAACTAAGTGTGTATCAAGAGATTCAAGCCAACACAAGGACTAAAAGATGATCAACAAATTGCTAGTGAATAAAAAATGGCCAAACACGGCTTCACTAGGCTTCCAACACTTGGTTTTGGAATTACAAAATGAGTTTAACAACCAGAACAACAAATAACAACAATGCTAGTGAATCGAAAGATCCCCACACCGCTTCACTAGACTTTTAGATTCAACAACACAACGATAACAATATTATAAGAGATAGAAACTTGACATACAATATTCAATAATCTAAGAACCCTAACAATGATAAAGAACCCTAAGATTAATGAATATCAACACCAAGTTCTTACATGGACCTAGAGGAACTCAAAGAACCCCAAGATCCTAGTTTCTAGCCAAGATACAACACAAGTATCACTCAACTTGTGAGGGACGGTTTGGACTTCTCCAATGGAAGATAGGGGTTCTAAATATTACAAATATAGTTGTTGTCTTCAATATTATGAGTGAACTAAAGATAAATAACCCTAACACATGTCTTATTTAGTCTATTACAAATAAGAGACAAAAAGACCAAGATACCCTTGACATCAAAGGGGTGGGTTTGGGTTGCTTTGGAGGGCCTATTTACTCTTCAATAAGTATAGGCCCTAAGATAGACTCACAAGACCCTCACATACGGCAAATAATTTGAACAAGTCTTGAAGTATTTGCAACTCACATGCTTGGCTTCGTGTGAAAGGTCTCGATCTAGGAAAACCCGTATCATCCTCTCTATCTTGAAGGTAATTTTTCCTCAAATTCGTATCATTACCATCCATCACTGTTTCCACCTAAGAGAGGTCACAAACGTTAAAAGTGTTGTGCACTTGATATTCCGGGGGTAGATCAATTTTGTAGGCATTGTTGTTGATCCTTTCTAACACTTGGAATGGACCATCACCCTTCGACATCAAGTTATAATTCATTTGAGATGGAAGACGATCCATCCTAAGGTGCACCCACACCCAATCTCTCAGTTTAAGAATGAGCTTTCTTCTTCCCTTGTTGGCTCTCCTTGCAGATTCTTGGGTTTTCTTCTCCAATCACAACCTCACCTTCTCATATAGCTTCTTCGTGGCCTTGGATAATTTGCTTCCATATAATATTATCACAAGATCACTTGGCAAAGGGGTTAAATCCAAAGGGTTAAGGGGATTGAGGTTGTATACACACTCAAAGGGTGTCATCCCTGTACTTGAGAGTATGACAGGATTATAAGCAAACTCAATCAACGGTTAGTGCTCCTCCCAAGAAGTAATTTTTTCCTTAACCATGGATCGTATCATAGACCCTAAGGTCCTATTTACTACTTCTGGTCCTATTTACTAATTCCGTTTGGCCATCGGTTTATGGGTGGCATGAAGTCAAAAACAATAATTTGGTACCAAGCCTACCCCACATGGACTTCTAAAAGTGGCTTAGGAATTTAGAATCCCTGTCACTCAATATGGTCCTCAGATCACCATAGAGTTTCACAACATTCTCAATAAACAAAGAGGCTACACTAGGTGCATCATCACATTTAGAACAAGGAATAAAGTGATACATCTTGGAAAACTGATCCACCACGACAAAAATACTATCCCACCCCCACCTAGTACTCGGCAATCTTAATATGAAGTCCATTGATATGTCAAGTCAAGGATGCAAAGGGGTGGAAAGTGGGGTGTACAACCCGTGGGGTTGTAGCCGAGACTTGGCTCCTTTGCACTCAACACATTGGCCGCAAATTCGAGCCACATCCTTGTGCATTCTAGGCCAATCAAATTGTTTTTCCAAGATTCTGAGAGTCTTCTCGACCCCAAAATGGCCCATTAAACTGCCATTGTATGCTTCTCTCATAAACAATTCTCTCCACAAACTTGAGGGAACACACTATCGTCTATCCTTAAACAAGTATCTATCAAATTTGGTATAGGGATGGTAACCTATATCCGTCACCCATTGTTCCCTAACCAAGTGTTCACATTCTCTATAGATAGAAGCAAAGTAAGGGTCCTTAAGATACAATAACTTGATACTCTCAAAACCCATCAATATAGACGACAAAGTGGACACAAGAACAAGTTTTAGAGATAAAGCATCGGCCAACACATTGTCTTTCCCTTCTTATAATGAATAACATAAAGGAAAATTACAAGAAATTCAATCCATTTGGAATGTCATCGGTTAAGCTTGTCTTGTGCCCGTAGATGCTTCAAGGTTTCATGATCCATTCGGATCGCGAATTCTTTAGGCCACAAATAATGTTGCAAAGTGGGCAAGGCTCTAATCAAGGAATACAACTCTAAATCATACGTAGAGTAGTTTAGAGTTTCTCCTTTGAGTTTTTCACTAAAGTAGGCAATAGGCTTCAATTCTTGCATTAAAACCGTGTCTATGCTGACTTTGCTAACATCACATTCGACCTCAAAAGTCTTGTCAAAATTTGATAATTGTAGAAAAGGGGCTGAGATGAGCATAGATTTCAAGTCTATGAAGTCCGTATCTTGTTCATCTTTCCACTTGAAAGGCAGATCCTTTTTAATCACTTCGGACAAGGGGGCGGCAATGGTGCTATTTTGAACTCGGGAAGCGTTGTAGTGGCGGGTTGGTCCTTATTTTTTGGCCAACCCAAAGAGGATTGAACCACATCCTTGTCCCTCAGCCAACTGATAACGTTCAAACTACACCTCTCTAATGAGAATATAAACGATCGTTGTCAATATAAAACCTAACTAGGTTGGGGTCGAATCCCACAAGGAATATGCTGTGAACTTAAATCATTTGCAATTTAATCAACGGATAGCTGGATATTTCCTGAAATGGGGGTTTTTAGTTTAGCAAGTAATTGTTGGTCACTTTAGTTACAGTGTTCGTAATCAAGAGTTTATGGAAAAACCAGAATTATGTTCACTAGGGGTTTTGGTACTTGACAGATGCTAATGGTGGTTTAAGATTCTCACAGTAGGTAGGACAACAAGTTATCTTTATCAAAGTTATTCCTAAATGTCTCTCGACCTACTTAAGCATTTAATTACCTAATCCTCTCGGACTTAGGGAATTTATATTCATGACCAGATTTTACCTCGGGTTAATTAACCTTGTTTCAGTGTCAATTATTAATTGGAAGTTTTTAGTGCTTCCAAGTCCCTGTTAATAATTCACTTCCCACTATATTTGATTTCTTGATCAAGCAAATCAAAGTAGGTGTTATTTATCATTTGCAACCAATAGACGATAATTAAAACCTCAGAATTATCAAGGAGTCCTACCACCTTTTGAATCTTGAACACTCAGCACCTTATCAAGACTTAACCCTAGATCCCATAATTCAGGTTAAAGGAATTTAGCCGCTCATGATGTAATAATTGAAACAACTAGTTATATTTATGATTTTAAAGATAAACTTACCACAAGATGAATAAAAACTAGAGATTCTTAGATTAGATCACAATAGTAATCCCACAATAAGGATGATAATCTCTTCAAAGTAATTACTTATTCAAGTCAAGAAACTAGAGAGAGAAAATATCAAAATACGTGTCTCCAAAAGATGTTCGGAACTCTCAAGAAAAACCTAAACAAGACTTTAAATAGTTCATCCTAAATAAGGAAACAAAATCACAGAGTTTAATAATCCCTCAAATTAGGTAACGACATTCGTGATAACCTATCAGGAGGATGACGACTTATCACAAATGTCGTTAGATCCTCTTTGCATTTGAGACTCACTGCATTAGTCTGATGACAAACTGTGATTTCCTATCAACTCCTTGACGACTTATCACAAATGTCGTCAAGTCTCTACCTTAGCTCTCATATTCTATCTTAGGCTGACGATAATTTTGATGACCTATCAACTCCTTGACGGCTTATCATAAAATATCATCACAACTTTCAACTCAAGTGCATTCTCTCTCTGAGGCTGACGATGAAGCTGATAACTTATCACAGGGCTAACGTCTTATCATAAATGTCGTCAACTGCACTTTTTTCGAATTACTTCAGATTTTAACTCCTTAGCTTCCATCCTTGTTGGTTATTTTGAATCATAGCTTCTACTGAAATCAAACATAAAACAATTAAAAACGACAAAAGTTGCTTAAGAATTTGCAATTATTCTTAGTTAAAAGTCTCAAATGTGTTAGCATTAGCTCACATATCAACACCCTCAACTTAAAACAATTGCTTATCCTCAAGCAACACAACACAACTAAGAGAATAGAAAGTACATTTGGCAGTGAATCATCCATATCATCTCAAAACACTTTCACCCTCTCTAAGGTCAGTCAATTCAAGAACAATGAAGAACACCAGTACAACACACAAAAATAAATATACGACATTAATTAAGTTATATTAATGATACATATACCAGCATTACGGTCTCCAAATAAGTTAGCAACTATCTGGTGTGCCCTCACAGCAAAGAAATCCCCCTCATCTCATATCAGTAATCATTTACGTAACCATGGTGACAATCAAAACACTCACTCTCAGAATGAAGTTCCAACCAATGTATGCCAAGTACCATAGTCTTGCCCTTATTTTCATTACCCAGATCTTCAGATAGGTCAACTTGGATCACTATAGGTCTTCTCTTAGGCTTGTGATGTAGGTTAGGGGCTGGTATGATACTCTATGGTATTTAAAGTGACTAATCCTCCTTGATACTACACTAGATTTTTGGGGTTTCACTCATTATCCTTTTCCACTCTTCTCTTTTATTGATCACACTTTTTTAGGCTGGGTGAGGTCTTTTCCACAATCACTTATTTTTTTTCTTAATTTTTCTTTTTCTTACTTTTTTCCTCTGCACCGAGCTTTTTTTTATTCTTTTCTTTTATGCTACCTTTCTTCATACTCATTCTGTATCATGAACCCCTATGATAGCCACCCTCAACTTAGGCCATTTGCCTAAGTCAAGGTGCACAGTGTCCAAGGAGGACTAGGGCCAAAACAGGTTCATTATGATCTAAATGGGAAGGTGACAGATGTCATAAAAAGAAATAGGCTAATCAGTCTTAAAACAGGGATCAAGGGATATTATGCACATAGGGAAGGTCATTTAGGCTAAAGTGAGCTCATATCAAAATGGCCTATGATCCTTTCCTAACCCTTATCATTCAACCTAGGTAAGACTAACCAGGCAAGTTCAAGATTCAGCATACAGAGGAAACTAAGTAACATCTCACACACACTTGGCACACAGGAATATCGCAATCTACTACTCATTCAGTTTGTGCGGCTATTTAGCAATGATTATTGTGTTACTGTAACTAATGTCATACAAAGATGCACAATGGTCACACTTAAATGCAAATCACACAGTTAAAGAAGTAGACCACTTAAAGAGGTGTACAAAAATCACAAAACAATTCAACTGCCTCAAGTACAAGTATTTCTCCTAGTCGGCTACAAAATTTTACAACAACAATTTACCCTACACCCTCAACTTAAAATCAAAGAAAATCTAAACTTAGGATTATAGTATACCTGGAATAGATCAATCCTGGGGGTCATGGGTTGCCTCCCATGCAGTGCCTAGTTTAATGTCGCGGCACGACTTAGGTATCTTGATTACTTCAGACTTCATCGAGACAGATAGTAGTGACACTTTTCATTGATTTTTTTGGACCAATATAAAGTTTGACTCGTTACCCATCTACTTTAAAGGTACTACCATATTTATTTTCAAGTTCCCCTACTCCAGATGAGTAGACTTGACTAACTCTATAAGGGCCTGACCACTTATATTTAAGCTTACCTGGGAACAGTTTGAGTCTGGAATTGAACAGAAGCACCAAGTCACCCTTTTAGAAGACTCATTTCTCTATCCTCACATCATGGTATTTTTTTATCTTTTCTTTATATAGGTCTGCTTATTCATATGCCCTTAGATGGAATTCATCCATCTCATTCAGTTGTCTCAGTCTCAGCTCTGCTGCCTCCTTCCAACTCAAATTCAACCTTTTGAGTGCCCATAAGGCCTTGTGCTCCAGCTCTATTGGTAAGTGGAAAGCTTTTCCATAGACCAACTGAAATGGTGACGTGCCAATGGGTTTCTTGAAAGAAGTTCGATATGGCCACAAGGCATCATTGAGATTTTGAGACCAATCTTTCCGACTAGCATTCACCGTTTTAGCTAGGATGGCTTTAATCTCTCGATTTGACACCTCCACTTGCCCAATAGTTTGTGGGTGATATGGAGTGTCTACTCTATGCTGTTTCACCCCATATTTTGCTAAAGCTGCTCGAAACACTTTGTTGCAAAAATGAGATCCTTTATCGCTTATAATAGTACGTGGTACTCCAAAGCTAGAGAAGATATTCTTCTTGAGAAAATTAACAACTCTCTTTCCTCTATTATCAGAAAAGTCAACAACTTTGACCCATTTTGAGACAACGTCAACAGTAACTAAAATATACTTCATCCCATACGATCTTACAAAAGGACCCATGAAATCGATGCCCCAGACATCAAACAATTCCACTTCAAGCATCTTAGTAAAAGGCATCTCATGTCTTTTGGAGATCGACCCCTGCCTCTGACATTGGTCACATTTCAGCACAAACTCATGGGCATCCTTAAAAAATTTTGGCCAATAGTAATCGCTCTGCAACACCTTCCTAACCGTTCAATCACAATACATCTACTTCCGACACGCATCTCCTTATAATATTGTTCGCACATCGCCAAAAAAGTTATGGCTCATCCCAGAAGTAATGTGTCACATCATGCAGGAATTTCTTTCTTTGATGGAAGGAAAGATTTTTTGGGATGACCTCACTCACAACATAATTTGCAAAATTAGCATACCAAGACAATTTCTCCATAACAGCAGCCAAGATCTCCTCATCAGGGGAGGCATCATTTATCTCCATTTCATCACTAATTTCCTGCTTACCTTCTATTCTAGAAAGATGATCTACAACCTAGTTTTCACACCCTTTCCTATCTTTGACTTCAAAGGCAAATTCTTGTAGCAGCAATACCCATCTAATCAGCCTTGGTTTTGCATCCTTATTAGCCATCAAATACCTCAAAGTTGCATGGTCAGTATGAAACATCACCTTGGTCCCAAGCAGATAAGCCCTGAATTTCTCAAAAGCATATACTACAGCCAGAAGTTCCTACTCAGTGATGGTGTAGTTCTTTTGCGCTCCATTCAGGGATTTGCTGGCATAATATATTGGATGAAATAGTTTGTCATTCTTTTTTCCCAATACAGCTCCAAGGGCAACACCACTTGTATCACACATAATCTCAAACGGTTTTGACCAGTCTGGTGAAACAATAATAGGGGCCTCAACCAGCTTCTTTTTAAGGCATTCAAATGCCTTCAAGCAATCATCATCGAAGGAAAACTTCACTTCTTTATCCAAAAGTTTGCAAAGTGGATTTGCAACCTTCGAGAAGTATTTTATAAACCTTCAATAGAAGCCAGCATGTCCAAGAAAACTACACACTCCCTTCACTGAAATAGGAGGTGGTAGTTTCTCAATAACTTCCACCTTGTCTCGATCAACTTCTATCCTTTTTTCTGAAATTTTGTGTCCGAGAATGATGCCCTCTTTTACCGTAAAATGGCATTTTCCCTAGTTAAGCACCAACTTGAATTCAACACATTGTTGCAAGGCTATAATCAAGTTTTCCAAACACACCTCAAATAAATATCCTACCATATAGAAATCATCCATGAATACCTCTATGGTGTCCTCCACCATATCTGAGAAGATAGTCATCATGCACCGCTGAAAAGTGGCGGGTGCATTGCATCGCCCAAATGGCATCCTTTTAAATGCAAACGTGCCATATGGACATGTGAATGTCTTCTTATACTGATCTTCAGGAGCAATACATATTTCGTTATATCCAGAATAACCATCCAAAAAGCAATACCATCCCCTTCCGATGAATCGATCAAGCATTTGGTCCATAAAGGGCATAGGTAAATGGTTTTTCAGAGTCCATGAATTTAGCTTGCGGTAATCCATGAAAAATCTCCACCCAGTCACAGGACTGAGTGGAATCAACTTATTCCTTTCATTTGCAACCACAGTCATGACCCCTCTTTTGGGCACGCATTGAATTGTGCTCACCCATTTGCTGTCAGAAATAGGGTAAACCACTTCTACATCTAACCACTTAATAATATCCTTCTTAACCACCTCTTTTATTGGTGGGTTAAGATGGCGTTGATGCTCTATGGTTGGAATACATTCTTCCTCAAGTTGTATTTTATGAGTCCAGATGCCAGGGGAAATGCCAATAATATCTGCAATGGTCCATCCTATAGCTCTCTTGTGCCTCTGAAGTACTGAAATAAATGTGTTTACCTATTTCTCATCTAAATCAGACACAATAATAATAGGTATCGTGTTTCTGTTGCCCAAAAACACGTACCTTAAGTGCCCAGGCAGTTTTTTCAATCCCAACACTAGTGGCTCCTCAATGGATGGCTTGGATGGTGGTGTTGGTCCATTAGCAAGGTCAAGGTCTAGATTTTTAGGAGCATAAGGATATGAACCTATTCCTGACAAGGCACAAATAGTCTCTTCATACTCCTCAATGCCTTCACGGTCAAAGTTCATCAGAACTGCGGCTAAAGGCTTGACAACAAGTTACTCCTCTCTTGACACCTCCTGTTCGTCCTCATAATACATATCAACTACTGAGAACACACTCATTTCTTCCTGCTGCTTCATTAATTTATACACATCAAACCGTACCACTTCATCATTCATCCTAAATAAGATCTCATTCGCTCTCAAATCAATCAACACACTTCTAATTGCAAGGAAAGGTCGACCCAATATTATGGGCACCTCAAAGTCCACCTCGCAATCCAGAATGATAAAATCTACAGGGAATATGAAGTTGGCTACCTTCACCAACACATCATACATAATGCCAACAGGTCGTTTTACTGACCTATTCACCATCACAAGTCGCATGTTGGTGGGTGTGGGATTTCCCAGACCCAACTTTCTATATACAGCCAGCGACATAAAATTAATGTTTTCTCCCATATCAAATAATGCCTTGGTGAATTCCATAGTCCCAATTGTACAGAAAATAATGAATGCACCTGGATCTGGCTTCTTCTGCACCAAGGTCTTTGTAGAAATAACACTACAATGATGGAGATTATCCTCCAATTCGTAGCTCACGGCTCTTTTCTTAGTTACAAGGTCCTTCAAGAATTTAGCATATCCTGGCATTTTTTTGAGTGCCTCCACCAATGACACATTTATCGTCATCTGCTTAAGCATTGCCATAAATTTTCTGAATCTTGCTTCATCAATTTTTTTCTTCAACCGGTGAAGAAAGGGAGATGGTGGTCTTGGGATAGTTTTCAACACTACCTCCTTTTCCTTTTCTTTCTCTTTTTCTAGAGCATCATCAGAATTATCCAGCTTCTTAGACTCCACAGGACCTCCTTCTTTTGGTTCATCATTGACTACCTCATCAACTATATATTTTCCCACAAAAGGGCCAGGTAATATCTTACCATTTCTAGTGGTAATCTCCATACATGAGCCATCATTTTGTGGATTTTGGACCGTATCCCTTGGTAACGTTCCATTTTTCCTCTGGTTGAATGCAGCGGAGAGTTGGCTCATCCGCTGCTCCAACTGTTTGATTGCGGTGAAGGGCGAGTTTACCAACTGACTAATAGATGATAGATCAGTCTTTATGGTAGTCACATCAGAGTTGGAAGCTTCTGCTCCCTTAAAAAACTTAGCCATCATGTCCTCCATGGACATCTTTTCAGAACTTGTTGTAGCAGCCTTACGATTTCCAGAAGGGACATAGAGCCCGCTCCTATCATTTTTGTTCCTCCAATATCCCTGCTCCCTATCTTTATAACCAGGATTATCATAATAATTCCAACCTTTATTCCCTTTTCCATTTCCTCAGAAACCCCCCTGATTATTACCATAGTTCGCCTCTTCTTCTACATCAGTATCAACTCTATCCTGAGATCCCACTGCTTTTACCTTCTCAGTATTGCCTAATAGCAAGTGATTGGTTAGCAAGTCCATCTGCATTTTAAGGTGAGCCATGTCTTGGTCACGCTCTTCATCTCTTCTGCGTTGTTCTGCAGTAATACCCCCAGACACAGTGGGGCTAGCTACCATATATTCTCTGGTATGTCATGCCCGACTCTGTTTGGTCATTCTTTCTAGCATCTCTAAAGCTTCTGGGAATGTAAGATCAACAAATGAACCACCAGCAGCATTATCTACAATTGGCTTTGTCACAGAGTTAAGATCCATGTACAAAGTCTCCATCAAGTATATGTCCGTCATATTATGGTTCGGACACTGTGTCAACTTCTTCTTGAATCTTTCCATGTTTCATGCAAGCTTTCAGTTGGGAGTTGCCTAAAGTTGTTGATATCATCCCTCAACTATACCCTCCTAGAAGGCGGAAAAAACCTTTCTAGGAAACCTCTTTTCAACTGCCTCCAGTTGGTTATAGAATCGGGTGTCAGCTTATTTAGCCACAAAGTTGCCTCCCCAGACAGAGACAACGAAAACAATCTCAACCGTATAGCTGATGTTGGGTGTATTTATACCCCTAAGAACCATAATTTACCCATATTTTAGCTATGTTTTGAGGATAAAATATATAATTCCTGCACTTTTAGTCCATTTTCCTTTAAGTGAGCTAACCTATGTGATTAGAATGTTTTCATGTATTAATGATGAAGATTTCAGCACTTTGTGGACCTTTGGGCAGCAAAGGAAAACTTCATATAAGAGGGAAGGCAACTTTTGGAAGCTGTTGGACTGAATGTGACGCATGGATAATTTGTCCCGGGCAAAATTAGTATTTCTAAATACTTAGGGATGCAGCAGTAACTTAGTAGACAAGGATATTATAAAAACCCTATTGCTGAATTTTTCAGCAGCATGGATCAATTATCATTAGTCATTATTCAGTTTACAGATTCTATAAGTTTTGGACAGAGAAACACAGCTCACAGTTGGAAACGGCTAGAGAAAAAAACGTTACTCTCTTTGTGACGCTAAGATCACTTCCATCGCCAAGATTGTTCTAGGTTGTGGTATGACGATTATTTCTATTTTGATTTCCGTCGTGTCCATGAGTAGCTAAAATTCTCTGTTAGGGTTATGGAAACCTTGTAAGATACTATTTGTTGCTATTAGTTTGTGAATTCTTGATGTGTATGCTACTTATATCATTACTCTCTTCGTTTTAATTAAATTATCATGGTTGCAAACATAGAGAACATGCCATTATAGCATTAACTTGTTCGGGAGAAAATTTACATGTTTGGAAAAGAGAGTATGACAAGGAAATAGGGCTTCTAACCTCTATTTACACGTTAATGCCTTAACCGGATTAACTTCTTGGAGAATTTGTACCATTTGTTATACACTTTAGGCTCGGGAGAGCTAAAGTGAAATAAATCCTTGATGGTTGGGAAACACTTGGATTTAGAATTAGAATACGATTCTCTATAAGTGCATGCATGTCTAAATTCCGCGTTACTCATAGTTAATAGAGAAGTAGAAACTACAAGGTGGACATAACCCTAACTTATTATTCTCTGTGATTAACCTTTACTAAACAAATCATTCATTCGTTAATTTGATATTATTAATTCACACCTAAATCAAAACCCCCCTTTTTCGTGGAATTTTTGACCAACAGTCTACTAACAATTGCAACACTTAGTGACCAAGTATTCCCTGTGGGATTCGACACCCAACCCAGTTGGGTTCTATATTTGATAGCGAATGCTTACACTTTCTAACGAGAGCTGTAATTTGGGAGTTATCAATAGCATTCTATCCTACTCCTGGGTTATCAAAAGATTTATAGATTGTCACAAAATTCACCAGATGCAAGTTCAGGTCTTTCCCAGGAAGGCCACCAAACAACCCCTTCAAATTGAGGAGTTGAATTATAGTACTCGTAATGTTTAATTTAGCCCCAGGTACCAACGGTGGATGAATAATTGCACCCATTTGACCTGCTCCATACATTCCATCATCATCATCATTGAAGTCATACTGGACCGGCTGGTACTCTTGCCTTTCTTGGAATGGACGGTTCCTGTTAACACTACGCCGTACTGGTGTAGCTACTTGCTCTGTTTGCCTTGGGTTACCAGGATTTAGCAACTCTTCGTCTCCCAAATATTCATCCTCAGTATTTTGATGTAGTGTTTATTGATCGACAATTTGCACATTCACTGAGCTCTAGTTAAGGCTGTCAATCTGTCAGCCTCTTGCTGTTCTGTCATTCTTCTAATTTGTTGCAGTTTCGGATTAAGTGGTAATAATTGTTCTTCGAAACTTCTGGTGCTTGGCATACACTACAAAGATCCTATAATAAACAAAAAAACAAATAAATGTAAAATTAGGAAACTTGACTTACAGTCAGTTAGCGCACCCACTTCAATTTACAACTGTATTCCCCGGCAACGGCACCATTTTTAATAAGGCTCAAACTACACCTCTCTAATGAGAATGTAAGCGATCATTGTCAATATAAAACCCAACTAGGTTGGGGTCTAATCCCACAGGAAATATGGTGTGAACTTAAGTCGTTTGTAATTTAATCAACTGGTAGTTGGATGTTTCCTGGATGTTTCCTGAAATTGGTGTTTTTAGTTTTGAAAGTAATTGTTGGTCACTTTAGTTACAGTGTTCGTAATCAAGAGTTTATGGGAAAACCAGAATTATGTTCACTAGGGGATTTGGTAGTTGACAGATGCTAATGGTGGTTTAAGATTTTCACAGTAGGTAGGACAACAAGTTATCTTTATCATAGTTATGCCTAAATGTCTCTCGACCTACTTAAGCATTTAATTACCTAATCCTCTCGGACTTAGAGAATTTATATTCATGACCAGATTTTACCTCAGGTTAATCAACCTTGTTACAGTGTCAATTATTAAATGGAAGTTTTTAGTGCTTCCAAGTCCCTGATAATAATTCACTTCCCACTATATTTGATTTTTTTATCAAGCAAATCAAAGCAGGTGTTATCTATCGTTCGCAACCAATAGACGATAATTAAAAGCTCAGAATTATCAAGGAGTCCTACCAACTTTTGAACTTGAACACTCAACACCTTATCAAGACTTAACCCTAGATCCTATAATTCAGGTTAAAGGAATTTAGCCACTCACGATGTAATAATCGAAAAAACTAGTTATATTCATGATTTGAAAGATAAACTTACCACAAGATGAATAGAAACCAGATATTCTTAGATTAGATCACAATAGTAATCCCAAAATAATGATGATAATCTTTTCAAAATAATTGTTTGTTCAAGTCAAGAAACTAGAGAGAGAAAATATCAAAATACGTGTCTCCAAAAGATGTTTAGAACTATCAAGAAAACCCTAAACAAGACTTTAAATTGTTCATCCTAAATAAGGAAACAAAATCACAGAGTTTAATAATCCCTCAAATTAGGTGACGACGTTCGTGACAACCTATCAGGAGGTTGATGACTTATCACAAATGTCGTCAGCTCCTCTTTGCTTTTGATACTCGTTGTTTTAGAATGATGACAAACTGTGATTTCCTATCAACTCCTTGACGACTTATCACAAATGTCATCAAGTCTCTACCTCATCCCTCATGTTCTGCCTTAGGTCGGTGGAAATTTTGACGACCTATCAGCTCCTTGACGGCTTATCACAAAATATCGTTACAACTCTCAACTCATGTGTATTCTCCATTAGAGGCTAACGATGAAGATGATAACTTATCACGGGGCTGAGTACATATCATAAATGTCGTTAGCCACACTTCTCTTCGAATTACTTTAAATTTCAACTCCTTTGCTTCCATCCTTGTAGGTTCTCTTGCATCATAGCTTCTACTGAAAAATCAAAAATAAAACAATCAAAAACAATAAAAGTTGCTTAAGACTTTGCCATTAATCTTAGTTAAAATCCTCAAATGTGTTATCATTATCTCACACATCACCAACCCAAGGTTTATTGTCCCTTTGCTTTGAACGACGACCTCTTTTTAAGTTCCCTTTCAATCTTAAGAGCCGCTGGGAAAATACCTTCGTGGTATTCAACTTATGAAGTGTAAAATGAGTGGATATATCTTTGTTCAACCCACAGTTGAACCTAATGATTTCATGAATAATTTTTAATCCCCCACGGTGATCAAGTTTCAACATGAGTTATTGAAACTTATCATAATATGCAATCACATTTTGATTCCCTTGCCGCAAGTTGTACAATCTAGGAAAAAACTCATGTCGATAACTCTTGGTAAGGTACCATTATCTCATTAGGTACCTCAACCAAAAACAAAGAGGTGGTTGTCCATCAATCAACTCATTACCAAACTGTTTGACGTATTCCACCATGTGTTAGCATAGCCTTCAAAGTGAACTATGGCGTAACAACTCTTCTTCTCCTCCGATATGTCATTCACTAAAAATACCATGTCACAAGCTGATTCCCAAGCTAAGTAGACCTATGGTGAACATTCACCTTTAAATATTAGTAGGCTTAGCTTAATGGTGTTGATGCCTATATCTCCTTATATCCACACAACCACCTCTTATCTCCTCCTCCTCCTCTATGTAGGCATTTTCAAAGGTTCCATACATGATGCTATTTTTTGAAAAGAGGTTGTAAATAATGAAATAAAATCACTAATTTTTAATAAAATTTGGAAGCTAGTTGATTTACCACCAGGTTGTAGAACAATTGGAAGTAAATGGGTCATACGTAAAAGTTAAAATCGGATGGATCTGTTGATAAATACAAAGCTAAGCTAGTGGCCAAAGTTTTTAAACAACTAGAATGCCTAGAATTTTTGATATTTTTTCTCCGGTAACTAGAATTACATCCATTAGGCTATTATTTGCTATTGCGGTAATTTTTGATTTAAAAATTCATCAGATGGATGTAAAAATTACTTTTTTAAATGGAGACCTAAATGAAGAGATTTACATAGAACAACTTGAGTATTTTGTTGAAACTGACCAAGAAAGCAAAGTGTGTAAACTTATTAAAATCCTTATATGTTTTGAAACAGGCACCAAAGCAATGGCATGAAAAGTTTGATTCCTGCATGATTGATAATGAGTTTATAACAAATGAGTGTGATAAGTGCATATATAGTAAGTCTTGGAATAATTAGCATGTTATTAGTTATCTATATGTTGATGATTTATTGATCCTTGGATCTAATATGAATGTTATTGGAGAAACTAAAAATATTCTTAGAATGTACTTTGATATGAAAGATCTTGGTGAGGCAACTCTTTTTCTAGGAATAAAAAGTACTAGAACATGTGATGTAATTTTTCTTGACCAGTCACATTGTGTTGAAATAATTTTGAAAAAATATAATTTCCTTGATTGCAAGCATATTATTTTTTCTTTTTGAAAGTGAAAATGATGCTATAAATCAAAAGGAATATGCTAGCATAATTGAAAGTTTGATATATGTGACTGATTGCACAAGGCTTGATATTGCATAAGTAGTAGGAGTACTTAGCAGGCTTACTAGAAAGCTAGGTAATGAACATTGACATGTTATAACAAGAGTAATGAGATATTTAATTGGAACGAAAAATTATGGTTTGTTCTATAAAAAATATCTTGTTGTACTTGATGGCTTTTGTGATGCGGATTGTAACACTTTATCAGGTGATTTCTTATTACTACTGGCTATATTTTTACTTTGTGTGGTGATGCTATTTGTTGAAAGTCTAAAAAGGAAACTATAATTACTAACTCTACCATGGAGGTTGAACTAATTACTTTAGCTTCAGCTAGCGAGGAAGAGAATTGATTGAGAGATTTGTTATTTAAAATGCCTTATTTTGAAAACCAATTCCTCCTATATTAATTCATTGTGATAGCACCACTATAATTGGTGGAGTTCAAAATCATTATTACAACGACAAATCTAGACCTATAAGGAGAAAACACAGTAATGTGAGATCATATTTGACAAATGGTACCATTAATGTTGATTATGTCAAATCTTGTGATAATCTTGCTGATCCATTGACTAAGACCGTAGCAAGAGAAAAGGTCTGGAGCATATCTAGAGGTATGAAATTGAAGTCTATTGAATCTTGTGTCATATATGAGGAAACTCAACCCAAGGACTAAAGATCCTATAACCAGGTTCAATGGAAAAATGAATCACATGATGACTCGTTGTGAAAAATGCATAATTTTTTTTATCCCTTCCAATGGTGTGAGTGCATTTACCTGTAATGATTTGTGAGGATGTGTTTAAAAAAAGTCTTAATAAAAATTTGTAGCTCGTATGAGTGGGATGCTAAGATTACATGAGCACTCTCGACGAATTTCACCTATGTGAGTGTGGAGGTAGGATGCTTCCTATGAGAACTGAGCTCATTCTCAAAGACACTCATTAAAATCAGGATAGCATAAGGCTGTAATGTGCTGGCTATAAAGATCAAGTCAACACTTTGATTATTATGTGTAAGCATTAACATTTTATTTCCCCAAAGCAGTCATAGTTCAAGTCTGAGACCACTATGACTCAGGAGTAAAAATTATTGTATTACTAAGTGGAGGTTCAATGCAGAACACACCTTTATTATGCATGGTAGTCTTTTTTCAGCTAGTTGAATCTCTTGTTAATATTAAAATGAGTGGGGGACTATTGTTTTGGAAGCATTTTAATATCAATAATAACTTCATTATTATTGAAAAAGTATTCTTAATAAGGGCAGAAGGTGGGAGTTTTTGTTTGTTGACATTATAGTATTACTTAGTCCATTTCTTTGATAGTAATGCAGCATTATCATGTCACCTTTAAATACCATTATTTGTCATATAATGACATTTCTCACACGTTTGCATAGTTGTTTTTCTTTAGTCCATCAGCTTACATTTCTTTGTAACTCTGGCCTTTAAACACATGGTTAGTAATGATAGAATGTCGCCATAAGTTTTTTATAACTCTTGTAACTGCTACCATTATTATCTTCATTATTTCTTATAACTCTTATAACCTTTGTAACCTCTATTCTATTTATCTTCTCATTTATTCTTCCTATTCATTGCATGGAAGATTTTTTCACCTATAAATAGAGGTGGTCATGCATATTTTTCATATACAAGTTAATATAAAGTTCACAAAAGATAGTAAAAAAGGAGAGTTCATTAGTTGAAGGGTGATGTTCATTTTTGTGGAGCTTTGAACTCAACTCTTGTCTAGAGTGGTTGAGTTGTTATTTGTTAGAAGGTTGTTGTATCCTGGAGAGGACAAGTCAAGAAGATTATTGTTGGACTGGTGAAACAATTTGCTACAGTGGGCTTGAATCTCCTTAAATAGAGCGAGATATCTGCGCCTTAGCCGAAGAAGAAGATAACTTTTATTTTTTCTTCACTTGTAATTTTTTATTTATAATATTTTTTGTAATTTCACCAACATAAATTAGGACACATAGATCAAGTTATGTTCACACATAGAGTGATGCATCTTACGATTTGAATAGTTCCTTAGTGCAATGCCACAAGATGAAATTGAAATTCCAAGTAGCATAATAGCCTTGAACATATTATTCCTTATGATGACATCGGTGACACTACACGTATAAACATTTCATTCCTGCTTCCTACTCAACATGCTTAGCACTTTTTTCGTCACGTGCTATCCAATATTCATGAATATTTATGAGAGCAACTCCAACTCTCAATCGAAGAGGCACCACTTCTATGTTCATATAGGTGAAGTTCTTTCGGTGTCTTTGTCATATTTAAGACACTTGTTCCTTGACATGAACTTCATTAAGAGTATTAGAACTCAACCCTTCCATCTATTACAACCAGTACTAGTATATCTCTTACTAAAGTACTTAAACATCCACTTATCAATAACTTGTTGTTACTCTTTGAACCAATAACTATTCATTTCATTGTGCTACATAGGGTTATCATTGTTGGTGGACCTAATTAAGGAGTTTTTATATAATCATACATGAAGATGTATTCAGAAACTTCCTTTTAATAAATTTAGTAAATAAATTAGTCAAATTCTTTTAACTCAACCAATGTGATAGAAGTCAATCCATCTTGAATTAACTTTCTCACATAATCAAATCCAAAACTTAAATGTTTTGACTTCTCTTAATATAATTTGTATATGCTCGAGATAGAGTGGCTTGACTATCACAAATTGAGCTCATATTTTGCAAAATCAATGGATTTTTGTAACGCCCCAGATTATGAACTCCGGACGCTACACGGTTCTTATGATCCCGAAGGACCACAAGCTAACCCTTTTTCGGTACTTATAACTGAGAATTCCATAATATTCTATAAAAATACGAAAAACAACTGGCGAAAACTTGCCATAAGGTTCAAAAACTAAAATACAACTGAATAAAGTATAAAAAATACTAAAGCAATTGTCTGAACATCTAGTCTGAAAAGCCTCTAAACTGTCTAAACTGTGGAGTTGATGGGACAATCCCCCAACTAACTCCATCTACTGAAATACTAAATCTAACTCAATACTAAAATAAGAGAATATCCTCGGATGATGAGGACTCACTACTAAGTCTACTGCTGCTGACTGAATTAAACTGCTAAGGATGCTCGGGAGATCGTGTTTCTGAACCTATGGTATAAAACACCATAGTGCAAGAGAAAGTATGCGTCAGTACGTAAGAATGTACTGGTAAGCTAGATGAGGAAAGGCTAAATGTAAGGGCTCATATGCATGAACTAAAGCTGACAGAATATCATGAGTATACTAAATGATAAATACATGCATAAACGCATGAACTATAGCTAAAATCGTAGTAACACTGAATTCTGAGTTCAAACAACTGGATTACTGATAACTGGGTTTATTGATGACTGCTATCTGAATTTATTGATAATGAATTTTGAATACTGATTCACTGACATATAATTTTACTAACACTGGGATACTGAATAATTGAGTTTGCTGATATTGATATCTGAGTTTTCTGATACTCATTGATTGTATCTGAGATCAGTCCTATCTAGCGGGTGATCTCTGAATTCTATGAAACTATCTAAGTTACTTACTATGCTGAGTGACTGTATCTGACAGTCCTGAATTTGTATAACTGAACTGAGTTCTATCACTGAGACTGAATCTGAAACTGAGACTGTGGGAAGTAGTTATCTCACTGATAAGCCCTGAATCTGAACTAGTGGGGTCCAACCTATAACCCTAGCTGGAAGGGTGTTAGTACCGTGACACGGATAAAGACAACTGCTATCGAGTCAGCCCTAATCTAGCAGGTGACTCCTGAGATCAGTCCTGCACTAACGGGTGATCCCTGAGTATATCAGTCCTATCTAAAAAGTGACATCTCATACCTACGCTGGCTACGTAGTTTTGGAACTTAGGGATTGCTCCAAGGGATCTCAGTCCTATCTAGAGGGTGAGTCCCCGTCCCCAGGCTCGCTTGGTGCTAAATCCTACTCCCAACTGAAAGACACTGAACTGATTCTTAGACTGAACTATTACTGATTGTACTATTTGACTGAACTGGACTGAGGTTACCGAGTCTTGGCACGACTAAGATTATCTTAAAAACTGACTCGGCTCTAGGCACATGGTTAAATTATCGGGTACAAGTACCCCCAGGACTCGATAACAGGTAAATAATAAGACATGACAATTCTTGAATAGCATAAAATAGTCTATCATCCACCATACAATTAATAAGGCATCTCTTCAAGCACTTGAAAATCATAAACTTGTACATGCATAGGCATACACACTAATATCTTATAATTCATCCAATAAGGAATACACATGAATAGGGATACATGCAACATAGCATAATTCATTCACTAAGTCCTTTCAACAAACACTAGGCATGCATTAACTTATACATAATTGGGGATTTCATACTAACATGCTATAATGACTCTATTTTCTTTACATAAGCATTTTATCAAATATATAGGGAGCATGCTTTGGTTATACAACAAATTCTACACCTAATTATCATGGATACATCAATCAACACGGAACTTGAAGAGGTCTTATCATGAGTATCACATAAATATCACATACTAGGATCAAACTTTGGGACTTTGTAATCACAACATGAATTAAAACTCAACAACTACAAGAACTTCAATTTTAATTCACATGAATCATGAAAAACTCAAATATATATAATCTTTGAATTTATAAAAGTATTCTTTAACTTCTTGGGTGTAAGGGACCTAAGAATCAACACCTAACATACCTTAGTTAATGATTTTACGAAGATTGACAGAGGAATTTTATTGAATTTGGATCCTTAATTGAAAACCCTAACTTGTTCTTGAGAGAAATTATGATAAACCACTATGTTTTTGGTGTAATAAGTCTGAATTTCCTGTTTATGGGTTTATATAGGGGTAGAAAATTGACCGTTTTGCCCTTGAAAGCAAGGAGGTGGAATGCTGAAATTTTTGGGCCAGGGCGGTGCCCTGCCTAACCTGGGGGATTATCCTTGGCGGCGCTCTGCTTATCCCAGGAGACTAGCCAGGGCGGCATGGGTTAATCACCCAAGCTACTATTTTGGGTAACCAAACATGCCCTTACACTATCCGAAAAGTTCTAAAACTCACCCGAGATGTATTATTGACTTGCCCCATCGTGAATCAACATAAAAATCGGCAAACAGAGGTCGGAAAGGTCACCAAATAAATCATCAAAGTTCAAAGGTTTACGAAATGAAAAATTTTCAACACTTAGTCAAATTTTCTAAGTGTGAAGCTTCTCTTAGCATACTTTAAAGAGCCTTAACGACTAAGAAAATTTGTGGGGTATTACAATATCTCTTCCTTGGGAATATTCATCCTTGAATGAGACTGACTAAGCTGAGATTACTGATAGACTGAACTTACTTGGGGGGTGTGAACATCTGACACATGACTACATAACTAGAACTACTGATATACTGAAATTTCATACTGGCCATGCATATTTTATGCATGACTATTTGACGAAATTCTTATATTGAGCATGCATATCTGATGCATAAAATACTTGACTAAGTTGATTCTCATGATAGCATAACTGAAATATGTAATTATAACTGATACTAACTTTTTAAGAAACATCTGAACATGTAGATGAATGGGTTCAAGGACATGAAAGCATCGGGGAAGTATAGGGTACCTCCCCCTTGGGACACTATGTCCCTCTAAGAATGCTTACTTTACTGAGATACTGGAAAAACTGAAGCGATGCACAAGGCACCTACGAATTGGATCATAACTAAATATCTGGGACCTGAAACTAATGCATGACTCATAAACTATGTTGATCTTGCAACTACTGGTTATTTCTATCTTGGAATAGTTACATTCCTAAGATTTCTGATAGCATGACTAGATGGAAATATGAGAAAATAAACTATATGAATCTGACTGTCTGACTGCTAAACTGACTTGCTGGCTTTACTAAATAACTCAAGCTGAAAAATTAAGCTCAAATGGGAGCAAAGGATCTAATAATTCATATCATGAAAATAAAGGTCTTAAAACGTACCCGAATATATGTTAGGGAATATTCCCTGATCATGGAGAGTCTGGAGTTCATAAAATCTGTTCTGACGCTGACCACTAGTGGTACTGGAAGTGGTGCCCTACCGACGCAAATCTCTACCCCTTTGAGCCATTACTTTATATTCCCACAACCCGTGGCCTGGCTTACCACATTCAAAACATACCTCACTACCTACTCTGCATGCACCTAGGTGATTCTTACCACACTCTCTACAAAATGGATAGGTACGATTATTTCTCACACTACCCTGGGTTTTGGAGCCTGGCACCCCATCATGACTGTCATTCCCAAAGTTTGGTACTGGTGCACTAACTGAGGATGGGGTTGGGACTGAAAACTTCTGACTATGTTGAGAACGATTACCACCTTGTGACCCTAGCTGAGAAAAACTAAAACTACCTGTTATGGCTTTCTTATTCACTCTCTCTCTCTCTTTCCGTAGATTTCTCTGCCTTAATATGTTGAGCGTGCATCATCAACCTAGAAAGATCTATGTCATTGTTGAGCATAGCAGTCCTACACTCCTTAACTACCAACCCCAACACACCGGTCACAAACTTACTCATGCTTGACCTAAGGTCAGCCATCTGCTCAGAGACATTCTTAGACAACTGATTGAACTTAAGGCTATACTCCTTCACTATCATGAAGCCTTGCCTCGGGTTCATGAAATCTTCTACCTTATCTTCCCTCATACCAAGTGGGAAAAACTTATCTAAGAACACATCCTAAAATATCTGCCAAGCCATAGGAGCTGCATCCTACCCTCTACTCTTCTTCCATATCACTGCCCAATCATGAGAAACATCCTTCAACCTATAGAATGCCAATTCTACACTCTTCTCTTCTGACACATGCATAAATTGGGTGATCTTCTTCACCCCATCAAGATAAAGATATGGGTCCTCACCTGCTATTGACCCAAAGAATTCTGGCGGGTTCATTCTCATGAAATCTCTGACTCTGGCTGTGGCTAAATTCTAATCTTGCTGAGGTGGGGTACCCTGAATATTAGTTGTCACAGCATGGGCTAGCGCCTGAAAAGCTACCCGAAACTCTGCATATGACATATTCTCATTCAAGGGATCTACGGGCTGAGGTGGCCGGTTATCCTTCCTACGGGCATTAGCTCTGTGAGAAGGCATATTTTGTAAATGAAAGAAAGAAATGGATTAGACTGACAGTTTAACTTGATCTCATGCTCACTCGCACGACATGAACATTGAAAGAAGGGAAACTGTTCCTAAAACATCTCATAGCCTCTTGTACATAAATATGGCGCGCAACACACCCATGCACTAGACTCTACTAGATGCGGCTTTCAGACTTCGTAAGATACTATTGAACCTTAGGCTCTAATACCAAGTTTGTAACACCCTAGATTCTAAACCCCGAACGCTACACGGTGCTTATGATCCTGAAGGACCACAAGCTAACCCTTTTCTGGTACCTGTAACTGAGCATTGCATAATATACTTTAAAAATACGGAAAACAACTGGAGAAAACTTGCCATAAGGTTCAAAAACTAAAATACAACTGAATAAAGTATAAAAAATACAAAAGCAACTTTCTGAAGATTTAGTCTGAAAAGCCTCTAAACTGTTTGAACTGTGGAGTTTATGGGACAATCCCTCAACTAACTTCGTCTACTGAAATACTGAATCTAATGCAATACTAAAATAAGAGAATATCCTCAGATGATGAGGACTCACTTCTAAGTCTATTGCTGCTGACTGAATCTGAACTGCTAAGGATGCTTGGGAGCTCGTGTTTCTGAACCTATGGTATAAAACACCATAGCTAAAAAGAAAAGTATGTGTCAGTACGTGAGAATATACGGGTATATTAGATGAGGTAAGGATAAATGCAAGGACTCATATGCATGAACTAAAGCTGACTGAATAACATGAGTATACTAAATGATGAAGACATGCATGAACGCATAAACTATAGCTAAAATCATAGTAACACTGAATACTGAGTTCAAACAATTGGACTACTGATAACTGGGTTTACTGATGACTGTTATCTGAATTTACTGATACTGAATTCTGAATACTGATTTACTAATATCTGATTTTACTAACACTTAGATACCGAATAACTAAATATGTTGATATTGATATCTGAGTTTTGTGATATTGATTGACTGTATCTGAGTCATTCCTATCTAGCGGGTGATCTATGAATCTATTGATATTGATAATGATTTACTGTGTTGGAGTTCAGTCCTATTTAGCAGGTGATCTATGAATTCTACGGAACTATCTAAGTTCCTCATTATGCTGAGTAAACGTATCTGACAGTCCTGAATCTGTATAACTGAACTGAGTCCTATCATTAAGACTGAATTTGAAACTAAGACTGTGGGAAATAGTTATCTAACCGACGTACCTCGAATCTGAACTAGTGGGGTCCAACCTGTAACCCCAGCTGGAAGGGCTTCAGTACTGTGCCATGGGTAAAGGCAACTGCTATTGAGTCAGCCCTAATCTAGTGGGTGACTCCTGGGATCACTCCTGCACTAATGGTTGATCCCTGAGTATGCCAGTCCTATCTAACGGGTGATATCTCATACCTACGCTGGCTACGTAGTTCTGGAACTTAAAGCTTGTTTCTAGGGATCTCATTCCTATCTAGTGGGTGAGCTCCCATCCCTAGGCTCGCTCAGTGATGAATCCTATTCCCAAGTGAAAGATACTGAACTGATTCTTAGACTAAACTGTTACTGATCGTACTGGTTGACTGAACTGGACTGAGGTTACCGAGTCTTGGCACAACTGAGATTATCTTGAAAACTGACTCGGCTCTAGGCACACAGCTAAATTATCGAGTACAAGTACCCCCAGGACTTGATAGCATGTTAATAATAAGACATGACAATTCTTGAATAACATACAATAGTCTATCATTCACCATACAATCAATAAGGCATCTCTTTAAGCACTTGAAAATCATAAACTTGTACATGCATAGGAATGCACACTAATATCTTATAATTCATCCAATAAGGAATGCACATGAATAGGAATACATGCAACATAGCATAATTCATTCACTAAGTCCTTTCAACAAGAACTAGGAATGCATTAACTTATACATAATTGGGGATTTCATACTAATATGCTATAATGACTCTATTTACTTCACATAAGCATTTTATCGAACATATAGGGAGCATGCTTTGGTTATACGACAAATTCTACACCTAATTATCATGGATACATCAATCAACATGCAACTTGAAGGGGTTTTATCATAAGTATCACATAAATATCACATACTAGGATCAAAGCTTGGGACTTTATAATCACAACATGAATTAAAACTCAACAACAACAAGAACTTCAATTTCAATTCACATGAATAATGAAAAACTCAAATATATATAATCTTTGAATTTAGAAAAGGATTCTTGAACTTCTTAGGTGGAAGGGACCCAAGAATCAACACCAAACATACCTTAGTTCTTGATTTTATGAAGATTGACGGAGGAATTTTCTTGAATTTGGATCCTCAATTGAAAATCCTAACTTGTTCTTGAGAGAAATTGTGATAAACCACTATGTTTTTGGTGCAATAAGGCTGAATTCTGTGTTTATGGGTTTATATAAGGGTAGGAAATTTACCGTTTTTCCCTTGAAAGCACGGAGGTAGAATGCTGAAATTTTTGGGCCAGGGGAGTACCCAAGGCGGCGCCCTGCCTAGCCTGGGGGATTATCCTGGGCGGCACCCTGCCTATCTCGGGGGACTAGCCAGGGCGGTGCGGGCTAATCACCCTGAGCTACTGTATTGGACAACCAAACATGCCCTTACACTATCTAAAAAATTCTGAAACTCATCCGAGATATACTATTGACTTTCCCCATCGTGGATCAACTTAAAAATCGGTAAACGGAGGTCGGGAAGGTCACAAAATAAATTATCAAAGTTCGTAAGCTTATGAAATGAAAAGGTTCCAACACTTGGTCAAATTTTCTAAGTGTGAAGCTTCTCTTAGCATGCCTTAAAGTTCTCTAACGACTTAGAAAATTTGTAGGGTATTACAATTTTCTTAATAATCCCTCAACCACTCAACTCCTTTATTTTTCTTGCTTCTATTAATGCAAGGTTTTCTTGATTTCAAGAAATTGTTCCTCCTCCCAAGATAAACACCTATCATGTGGTAAATTTATTTTCTCACATAATTGACATTCAACTTGTATCGATATATCTTTACAAAAATATTATGAAACTTAGAGTTTCGTAACTCTTTAGTTTTCTAAAGAAAATCAAGAATTTGACTATTGACCCTTCCAATAGTACTTGCTTACACAAGTTTAGCCACAACCTTTTTTTTATTTTATTTTTTATTAACTCAATCTAGGATTAAATAGGATACTAACTTTTTATGTTTAAGTGACTAAAGTTTGTTTAGCACTCTTTTCTCAATGCAGTGAGATTAACTCAATATATTACCCCTACAATTTTGTATAATCTTGATACCTATCATGGTATTAATTTCTCTAAGATCCTTCATTATAAATAAGAAAATAAAATCTCCTTATTTCTGTTATGACTTCTGTATCAACTCTTACGATCAACATATCGGTAAACCATCACACAATATCACATATCCATCAAAATTGTAAATTAAAGGCATATTAACTTTCTCAAAAAGTTTATGCTCTTAAAAATATATATTAAATAATACTAAGTCTATTATTGATTTCTAATCACGTGCCAAAAAATTTCAAACTTTAAACATATCAAGTGCCTTTTATATATCACATATATAGAGAAAATTCAATTCACTAACTCAAATTATTTCAATCTCAGATTCACTTATAACAACTTTATAAACACGTACTTATAAAAAATGTAATATTTCATGTCATCCTACAACTTGACAATAAATTTCGCATATTATCTTTATGCAAGAATAGAGATCCACAATGATCACATAAGAAAATATTATTTCTAAAATTATCGAGCATTAAAAGATCATCACAAATATCATCTACCCTATTGATACGGGTATGACCACGAGGATGCACGTATGTGAGAATGCATTGGACCCTTCCAATAAAGCGTCCAAGTGAAGTGTGGAGAAGACCTTGGATCACACCAAAATCGACCCTAGACTTGTACTCAAAGGGTGCCCTTGGTCACATTTCATTAAAGAGACCTTTTGGTCATTTTACCTATTATTTGTAACACACTATAAATAGAATGATATAGGATTTTAGTCATTAGTTTTGATGAATATTGAAAGTTGTAGACACTTAGACATTTCTCTCTTGTGAGAAAGACCCCTATGGCCAAACATTGTAACTAGGGATTTCAACTTGAGTGTGGAATCACTTGTGTTGGATTCAAGCTTGGAAACATTGGATGCTTGGGAGATTGAGGTCCCTCTTGTTCCACGTAAGAGATAGGTGAATTGTAGTGTGTAGTGTTAAGGGTCCAATAGTGGAATATGCTCTTGGGTTCTTAAGATTATGCCTTCATGTAGTCTATCTTTCTATCCTTTTGTTTAGTGTAATCTTTTGTTGTTGTTTCTTGTGTTGTTGGAACCGTTGGTTATTAGTATTGTAATCCTCTTGTTCTTCATGTGTTGATGATGTTTTGGGTGTTATATACATCATTGAATCTTGTATTCTTCTTGTTGGTAGTGAATCCGAGAGTGGTCTCCAAAAAGGTCCTCAGATCCTTAAGATTAGTGGACTGATTTGGAGTGTGTTTCGTGTTCTCCTTGTTTGTCTCGTATCACCTATCATTTATGAAAATAAATTTACAAAATCACAAAGGAAAGAAGTTTATAAATAAATAATGAGGGTTATGAAAATAAAACTCGATTTTTTCTTCAATTCATTACTTTGTCATTGATTCAATCTCTCTGGCTATCTAAAAATATAGCGTTGTGATCCATCTATTGAATTTGCTAAGTTACAACTTTCATTCTTTAAACATAGCCACTCCTCCCAAGAAAGTTGGTAATTGCAACCATAATTGGTTGTCACTTGTAATTGTCAGAAAGAAGAAGAAACCACAAGGGACTCAACTATCTCATTCATACGAAACTAATACTATACGACGCTTCAGTCCAAAAGGTATGTATTTCTCTTTTTTTTTTCTCGAATCCAAATATAAAAGTCACTTCATGAGTTTCTCCCGAGAATGTAATCTTTTGTGCATTCTGCATACCTTCTCCGCAACAACTTTCTAACTTCTTAAATGTGAATACCAGTGCTTTATTAATTTGTAGGAAAGTAGCCACCATGCAACTACGCCTTCACTATCCAAGTTGCAAACAGAAATCTGAAACCAATCATCATCGAGATTCAAATTTCACTGGACAATCCGTGCAACGGAAAAATATATTCTTCTATAATACAACGATCATTTTTAGATTGTTGAAAAATATATTCCATGAACACATACAAAATATAGAATAAGATCTCAAAGATGAAGGCTTGATAATCTTAACAACAAACACAGAGTAAAAGGCTTGAAACATGCATGAAAAACTTTCCTAAAAACGATGTTTGCTCCCTTTTCTTTGCGAGATTGCTATGGGATTATATGAAAATAATTTTTAGTAGATATGACAAGCCTTTGAATTTCTGCACCAAGTAAATAGTGAAAAAATCCTATTGGAAAACAACAAATCTAAAACTTATTCTTTTGTGGAGAAGAAAAGTTTATTTGCAGAAAATTGAGAAGAACGAAAAATTATTCTTGTAAAGCTACACTTGAAGAGTTTATATAGTTAAACTTTTAACTGACACACACTTTCATAAGAGACACACTCTTTCACTAAAAGACATATACTTTCATAAGAGACACACACAATAAAAGACATATCCTTTCAATAAAAGTCACAACCTTTCATTAAAAGATAACTCTTCATATAAAACCTTTTTAATTAATTTATTTTAAATAAAAAAATCAACATTATTAACGCAAGATGGTGTCATACCCCACCAACATTCATATTTAATATATCAGTGATATGAATACTCCCTCCGTTTTATATTAGTTGGCCCCTATGAACTTATCACAACCATTAAGAAAATATTAATTATGGGGTTTATTTTACCGAATTAACCTTATTAATTATACTTTAAAAATATAAATTTGAGTAAATACACTTTGTTTAGTCATTTAATGTTAAGGATAGTTTTGGAAGAATACAATAAAATTCTCTTAATTTCATCAAAGGGATAACTACTCCTTTCGTTTCATATTAGTTGACCCCTGTAAACTTGCCACACCCATTAAAAAAATATTAATTAGGGGGTTTATTTTACCGAATTAGACTTATTAATTATGTTTTGAAAATATAAATTTGAGTAAAGACACTTTGTTTAGTTATTTAATGTTAAGGGTAGTATTGGAAGAATATAATAAAATTCTCTTAATTTAATCAAAGGGACAACTAAATTAAAACAAATATTTTTAGAAAGAGGGTCAACTAAAATGAAATGGAGGAAATAAATTGAAACAAATTTTTTTAAAAAGAGGATCAATTAAAACGAAATGGAGGGAGTAGTATATACTCCCTTTGCATCAATTTTCTTGTCAGGGTTTAATTTGATAGATTTTAAAAATTAACTCTCTTTTGTTAAATTAAAGTTGTGTTACTGTGTGTACTAAGCTCTCTTTTTTATTTGATGTCCAGCAGCATTTGTTTAATAGGCCTCGTTTTTGGCGACGATGCAACTAAAATGCGACACGATTATGACCATGATTTTTAGTAGCGGTTTGATTATGGAATCTTTTTACTTTTTCTTTTTTTTGAAAAATTATTTTACTTTGGTGAAAAAAGTAAAAATAGTATGTATTTGGCCATGAAACTCACAAAATTTCAAAAACAACTTCAAATTAATTACTAGTTGTTTGGTCATGAAAAGTTTTTACTTTTTTCCTAAAATTATTTACTTTAGTGAAAACAATATATTTGGCTATGAGAATTTCAAATACAATTTGAATATTTGGAAAAGTGAAAACAAGTAAAACTTGTTTACATTTTATTAATTCCTACTTTCCTCACAAAATTTCGAAAACAACTCCAATTTATATTCATGGCCAACTCCAACTCCAACTTCACTTCAATTTTAACTTCAACTCTAACTTCAGGAAATTATGATTCTCCAAAAAATTCATGGCCAAACGGGGGCTAAATTTGACATGAGTTCAGCTGCCTTGGTTAAAACAAGAAGTTGCAATTTTAAAGAGCGTAGTTGCGTTCCAGAAGAAAGACTGAAGTTACTACATTTATTTAAAAAACTTCTTGTGGTGAAGAATGATTTGCTTTACCAATCGTATTTTGTTACTAGATGAGTGTCGCCCCTGAGCATGAGCCCGACATATTTGGTTCATAAAAGTTTTGATACACTTATCTAATATGCTGTTATGTGTCCATGTAATTACAACACTTGGAAGTAACATTCAAAATGTTAGAAATTAGACTAGTTCACCATCGTGTAAACAAGTAAGGTGGAAAAAAGAGAATGTACGAGGCTATTGAAAATAAATTTTATCTACTTGTAAATCTCCCAAAAGTAAAGAGAGATGTTTGCTTGTCCCTCATTTGATGATCAGCCGTTTCAAATGCTCAACAAGCAAACATATTTACTCTTCATTAATTCCACCTGCAAATAAAAATAAATGTTAATCCTAAATAAACAAGTAAATATCCCTCCCCAAGCAATGGTTACACTTTTTATTCTACACAACTTTCCCTGTGAATACATCAATTCTTTCTTATAGAAATTACAAAGACTTTAAAAAGTTGAATACTCTAAAATTACATCACAAAGAGAAGGTAAAAATGAAAATTAAACATGGTCTAATGCCAAGGAAAGGAATATCTTATTAGTTTCACCCTAAAATTATTATATCCCGGAGTATTTACTTTGGTTATATTTTCAAAGAAGAAAATACTAAAGCATAGACTCTACAAATACAATGAGTATGCAATGTACCCTTTTGACAGCCCGATTCACCTATATCGTTTGAACATTCAAATAGAATTGATACGACATTTTAATACCCATAATCTACTACCTTATATCCGTGTTGCTACAGTGGGATTGGGACTGTTAGCAGAGGTTGAGCTTTTGCCAAGGTAATGCCAAACTTTTCCTCCATGTCCAGATCTTTAGGTGCAATTCCACCATGTAGCTTCCAATTGAATGTATTTAGCAATGAACCTAGTACTACTGGAACCATTCTGATAGCCAAGGGCAATCCAGGGCAAATCCTTCTACCAGCACCAAATGGAATAAGTTCAAAATCCCGACCTCGAACGTCTATTTCTGACTCCCAAAATCTCTCAGGCTTAAAGTCCAAAGGGTTTTCCCATAGACCAGAGTCGCGCCCAATTGCCCATACATTCACTAGAACTTGTGAGTCTTTTGGAACAATATATCCACAAAGTTCAACATCTTCCTCCACTTTGCGGGGAATTAAGAATGGAACCGGTGGGTGTATTCGTAAAGTTTCTTTCACAATGCATCGCAAGTAAGGTAGCTGTGCAACATCATCTTCTTCTATTAGCTTGCCTCTACCAATTACTTGAGCAAGTTCTTCTTGTGCTTTCTCCAAAGTGTGTGGATTCTTAAGTAGTTCAGCCATCGCCCACTCCAATGTATTTGATGTAGTATCGGTCCCTGCTGCAAACAAGTCCTGTAAAACTTACTAGTGTAAGATCTTATGAAATAGATGCATAATCAAGTAAAATGTCCCATCACATGTTACTTCTCACAAATTATTGCATCTTGTCCAAAAGGTACAAAAGGTACTTTTAAATTTTGAATCACTTTAAATAAATTTCCCAACATTACTAGTGTAAGATCCTGCAAAATAGATGCCATAATCCAGTAAAATGTTCGATTTCATGTAGCTGTCACTTGGACATACTGAAATGTTGTTACAGCAAAACAGGGGGACAAAATAGAGGTGATTAGGTGCCATTGTTTGACAAGCAATTAACCAATTTGCATACCAAACATACAACTAAGGTAAAAGCTACCTGTATAACACTAAATATTCATCATGTTGACAATACTTTGCGCCGAAAAAGCAAATAAATACTAAGAAATAAACAGATAATTACGAATTAGAGGAAAAAGAGTAGGGAATAAATTAACCAGACACATTTGCTCGATGTGATTCCTGTCAATTTCTTCAGGGCTATCCTGGCTAATGTTGAGAAGGGCATCTAAAACATCAACATTTGCATGGTTTCTCATTTTCCTTTCCTTTAGCCGCTCATCAATTAAACCACTCATAAGTTGAAGAACCTTAGTAAAATGTTTTGTCATGCGGTGCCTTATACCCTGTGGATCAATTCTCTGAAGTAACGGGAAATAGTCTACCAAATTTGGTTTACCAGCCTCAACCATAATGTTCCACACCAAATACTTAAACTCCTTAGCAGAATCAGAAAACGGGTCAGTCAAATCTGTAGAGAAAATGGTGTTGGACAACAAATTCAATGAGGTTCTAAAAGCTGCTCTGCCAATATCCACTGCTACACAATTTTGTCCACTCTTGTGACAATAGTCAATCAGCTCCTGTACTTTTTCAGATCTTAGATGCTTATTAGCATTAAGCTTGTTGCTAGAGAAGATGTTAGAGTTCATAATCTTGCGAAGTGTTCGCCAGCGAGAGTTGCTGTTAACAGGTAGAAAAATGACAGAACAATCAGAATGATTGCAAGCACGAAGTGAGTCTGGGACAAATCTATTGGAAAAGGCTAAATCTTGCTTTTGCGTAACTTCTTTAGCCAAGACTGAGGAGGAAATTACTACTGTGTTTATTTGGCCCAATTTCAGATTCATAATTGGACCATAATTTTTTGCGAGTTGAGTAAGTGATATGTGGGGTTTGTCACCAAGCAAGTGAAGATTTCCAATGATGGGCAAAGGGAATGGACCTGGTGCAAGTCGTTTGCTTCTTCCAAGTGACACAAATACTCCACGCACCAAAATCCAGATGAACAACAATCCTAGCAAAATGTTCACGTAGTCCATTTTTTTTCTTCCTACAATTTCTTGGCTTAATTTGACTGCTTCATCTTGGTCTATATTAATGGAGTCATCGGAGTGAGCAAGGTTTTCATTATTTTAATTTTTATTCATTCAAGACTAAAGGTTAAAATAATCTATCTGCGCGTTTCTTGCATGTACAGTCATCTATGAATTATTAACGCAAGTGGTGTCATCTTCACGTGTCGCCTCCACTGAAATCTTCATTTAATATGTCAATGATATGATATACACGAATAAATACTCCCTCTCTTTCAAACTTTCAATTTGTTGTTAATTTTAATTTTCTTCTTCAAGATTAAAGTTGTGTTTTCGTATACCGCGCCTTTTTTCTTACTTGATGTCCAGTATTTGCTTAATAGGTCTTCTTTCTGTGACACATGCATGCAACTCAAATGTGACCCGTTTATCATATTGAGTTTTAATTTGGCATGAGCTCAGCTGCCTTCGTTAGAACAAGAAGATTTTGCACTCTATACTAAATGCTTAGAACATAGCCAGAGTACATAAAAGACAATTTGAAGAGTGTAGCCACATTCGTGAAGAAAGATAAATAATTGAAGTTATTTATTAAAATTTAAAAACTTGATGGGTTAGAGAATGGTTTGCTTTACCAACCCTATTTATTTTGGTCTTTTTTATTAGGAAATTACATTGGCTGATCCAATAGTGGGTGGGTTTTTTGTTTCTCATAACAAAAGTTTTTAAAAATTAACCTTTCTTCTTTTTCATGTATAGAATAAGTACATTTTTATACCTCTACACTTCAAAAATTCTGAAATTCTTGAACTAAGTCTTGCCTATAAGGAAAGAGTTATAGATTATTTCATAAATTGAGACATAATAAAGTAGTGTTAACCTTTCCATGAGAAGTAATTTATTTTTTGGGGAGGTTCTTGGGCTAAGTCTTGGTTTAGAGGCAAAACTTATAGAGCATCTCATAAATCAAGACACAATGTAGTTGGAAAAGACAGGGCACTATCAAAATGCACGAAAGGATAGCAACGGAAGAATACCCAAGTATGAACTTTCTCTTTCAATTTGAACCGAGAGGAAATAAACAAATCCAAGCAAAACAAATAATAGGTAGCAAATATATCAACCACACAAATACGACAAGACAATTATAAAACCAATCACACGGGACACCAAATTTACGTGGTTAATCCTTTAATATGAAGAGTAAAAAATCATGAGACCAAAACCTCCACTATAATCCCCAACAGTTACAATATTGATCTCCAAAATTGGCCACAAAACAAGTGTCAAACAACGAGCAACAATATATAAATCACAATACCAAAAATGCAGCTACTGTTCACGGATGAAAAACAAGAGCTAAAGGTCACTAAACCCAAATCCATTAGTTCCTTATCAAAGAATGAGATGAGAGGAACAAGCTGTGTAAAAATTAGCTTAATCGGACAAGAAAACTAGCGAAAATCAGTATTTGAAGTTGGCTGCTAAGGCTGAAATTTTGGGCGAAAATTGGCTTTATTTTTCTCTCTATGGATGTTGAAAATCCTTTTTCGGATGGTGAATATATATATATATATATATATATATATATATATATATATATATATATATATATGCCCAATAGTAATGGACCTATGAGCAAAAGTTTGTTGGTTCAAATTGGACTTTATTTATCCATATAGAGAGGAAAAAACCCCATAATTCAATAATTCTCCCCCTCACGACTATGTGGAAGAGACCGTCATCCCGGCGATCATGCAACAATCTTCAAACTTTCCTCTTGGCAAAACTTTAGTCATCATATCGCAACAATTATCATTCGTATGAATCTTTTTAAGTTTAAGCAACTTAGAATTCAATACATCTCTAATCCAATGGTATCTCACATCAATATGTTTAGACCAATCATGAAATGTAGAATTTTTTCCAAAATGTATAGTACTTTGACTGTCGCAATAAAGCACATACCTCTGTTGAGCAAAACCAAGTTCCTTTAAGAATATCTTCATCCAAAGCAATTATTTACAAGCTTCAATAGTAGCAATAAGCTCAGCTTTTATAGTAGATAGAGCAACACATTTTTGCAACCTAGATTGTCAAGACACAGCTCCCTCTACAAAATTAATTAAATACCCTAAAGTAGACTTGCGAGTATTAACATCACCAATCATGTCTGAATCAGTATAACCACAAAGAATAGGCTTTCCTGTATCAAAACACAAACTCGAACTTGAAGTTCCACAAAGATATCTCATAATCCACTTCATAACATTCAAATATTCTATTTCCGAATTAGAAAGAAAATGGCTAATAATACCAATATCACGAGCAATATACAGTCTTATATAAATCATTGCATACATCAAACTACAAACGACTAAATCATAAGGAACTTTCTTAATATTTTTCTTTTCATCTTCACTGAAAGGACACTGCTTTATGTTCAATTTGAAGTGCATAGCTAGAGGTGTACTGACAACCTTAGTATTATCCATGTTGAATCTTCGAAGTACTTTTTTGAATGTACTTATCTTGTGATACTCACAACTTCTTAGTCTTTCTGTCACGGAAAATCTACATGCCAAGAATCATCCTTGTTGGTCCTAAGACTTTCATAGAAAATGACTTACTCAACTCTTGCTCCAACTTCTGAATCCTGCAAGTATTATGACAAAAAATAATCATTTTATCAATATAAAGCAACACAATAATAAAGTCACCATCAAGGAATTTTGGCACAAAAGCATAATGGTCTGAAGTAGTCTTCTTGAAGCCCTGCTAACTCATAAAGGAACCAAATTTTCTGTACCACTGCCTGGGAGCTTGTTTCCAACCATTCAAGTTATTCTTCAATTTACAAACATAATTCTCATTAACCTTGACTTCAAAATCTTCCAGCTTCTTCATATAAATTTCTTCATCTAAGTCACTATGGAGAAAAGCAGTTTTAATATCCATTTGATTAAACTTTAAATCTAGACTTGCAGCTAAGCCTAGAACCACACAAATGGATGCCATCTTCATAACTGGAGAGAATATTCCATCAAAATCAACTTTTTTTTTCTATTTAAACTCCTTCACAACTAATCTAGCCTTGAACCGTGGAACTGAATTACCATCACGTTTCACCCGAAAAACTCATCTATTTTTCAAAACATTTTTGTCTTTAGGTAGCTTAAACAAATCAAAGGTATGATTATCAAGGAAAAATTTAATCTCATCTTTCATAACATCAAACCACTTTTTTTTCTTTACTTTTTATGGCCTCATCAAGACTCTCAAGTTCTCCTCCATTAGTCAAGAGTACATACTCATTAGGAGAATAATGAGATAAAGATATTCTCTCTTTAGTAGATCGTTTGAGAGACATCTCTAGAGCTTCGATAACTGTTGTTGATCAACCATATCAATTTGTACTGGAGCATAAACAACATCATACTAGTCATTATGGTGATGATCATCATCTTCATTATTAACTTGATTTTCATCATTATGAAAATTTTCTTCAGGAGCAATAGTTAAAGGAACTGAATCAACATCAACTATGCTCTTACTACTCTGAGAATCAACCTTCTCAGATTTGTCAAAATCTTCAATTGTTTAGTCTTCAAAGAACACAATATCACAGCTTCTAACAAGTTTCTTCTTAACTAGATCATAGAAATGATAGACAAATTCATCTTGATTATAACCAATAAAGATACATTGTCAAGTTTTAACATTCAACTTTGACCTTTCATCCATCATGCACAAAGTCTTTACACCCAAACACTCTAAGATGATCATAAGAAATATTCTTACCAAACTAAACTTTGTCAAGGACATCACCATCCAAAGCAAGAGTAGGAGATAAACTAATAACATAAGCAATATTATTAAGTGTTTCTGCCTAAAAGAAATCTAGTAGCTTAGTATTTGAAAGCATACATCTAACCTTCTCAACTAGAGTTTTGTTTATTCTCTCTGCTAAACCATTTAACTGAGGAGTTTTTGAAGGATTTTTTTGATATCGAATACCAAGTTCTTTGCAATATCTATCAAAAAGACTAATATACTCACCATTATTATCTGAGCGAATGCATTTGAATTTCTTCCCTGTCGGCCTCTCAATAAATGCCTAAAAACCCTTGAATACATCAAGTACTTGATTCTTGGACTTCAAAAAAATATTCAAAGTTTTCGAGAATAATATCAATAAAAGTCACAAAGTAAAGTGCACCACCATAAGACGTTACTTTAAAAGGATCATATAAATCAGAATGTACCAAACTCCAGCAAATCAAGCTTTCTTAAAGAAGGATAACTTTGTAAAGAAATTTTTTCCTGTTTATTGGCCAAGTATGAACACACTTCTTCAATTTTGCTTGTTTCACTCTAGAAAATAAATTTTCTTAGCCAAACTATGTATCCCCTTCTCACTCATATGACTCAACTTTCAATGCCATAACTCTAATGAAGTATCATTCTTCACCAAGTTTACTGAGCCTCTAGAAATGGAGCCCTAAAATATGTACAAGTTAGAGAACTTGTTACCTCAAGCCACAACCATAGAACCTCTAGTAAGATTTTACTGGCCAATACCAAGGGTGTTAACATAACCCTCATCATCAAGATTTCCTATAGAAATTAGATTTAATCGAACACCTAGAGCATGCTTGATATTATTGAGAATTAATATCGAACTATTTTTACTTTTCAAATAAACAGTACTAATGCCAAGTACTTCAACTTCATCATTATTTTCCATTTACAACATTCTAAAATTACCTGGAGTATAAGAAGAAAATAATTCCTTCTTTGGCGTAACATGAGAAGTAGCACTAGAATCCACAAATCAGTTAGACTCATTCCGAACAAGATTAATGGCATTGTCACCACAAGCAACAAGAAGATCATCATTAGCAACAACCATAAATCTATTTTTATTAACACCTTCTTTATTTTTCCATCTCATATCTCTCTTATGCTTGTAACAATATTTCATGATATGCAATTTTTGTTGTAATAGTCAAATGTAACATTCTTGAATTTAAACTTCGACTTGCTTCTACTTTTATCTCTATCATCCGACCTCTAAACTTATTTCTCCCCCTCTTTTCAGTAATCAAAACATCAGAGTGTGAAGATGAAGAAGACAAGACCTGAGACCTTCTTCTCATCTTTTCATTTAAGACACCAATCTTAGCATATTCCATAGTTACACTACCTGGGAGCAATTAGTCAAAGAAACTCTAAGAGTTTCCTAAGAATCTGGCAAAGTATTAGGAAGTCAAAGTCCCGAAATTTCTTCATCGAACTTTACACCCATTTCAGATAGCTGGTCAAGGATACCCTAAAAATTATTATATGATGGGAATAAGATTTCCCTCTTTATACTTGATATTTATCAATTGCTTAAGTAGGAAAATGAATATTCATCAAATTTACTATTTTTCAATTTATTCTTTCGTCGATGGGGCCTTAAAAGATAATGAAAAATCAGAAAAATGATTCATTCCCCTTTATTAATTTATTATATCTAGTCTTAAAAGCATTAAGTGTCTCGAGCTTGTTCCATAAATTTCTGAAATGTGTCTCATTGCGCTATGATTTTTAACATTATCTTCAACCCATTTTTTAATATAACCACAAACCTGTTGGTGCTCAACTTTCCAATTCTCATCTATCATAGACTGAGGTTTAGTAAATACAAACACAGAGAAATGTATTTTCATGACAAATAGAAGATCTTTCATCTTGCCTTTTCAAGTATGATAATTACTACCATTCAAACGCATTATTTTGCTCATATTTTCCTCCATCATTCAAATCAACAGTCAACAACACCTACTTGATCTCTCATATCACTTTATTGGAAAAGACAATGGCACTATCAAACTATACGACAGGATAGTAACGAAAGAATACCCTAGTCTAAACTTTCTCTTTCAATTAGAACAAAGAAATAATAAACAAAACCAAGCAAAATAAAAAATAGGTAGAAAATATATCAACCACACAAATATGACAAGACAAGAATAAAATCAATCACATGAGACACCAAATTTATGTGAAAAATCCTCTGATGTGAAGAGTAAAAAAACCACGAGACCGAAACCTTCACTATAATCACCAAGAGTTACAATATTATTCTCAAAAAAATTTCACAAAATAAGTGCGAAAGAACGATCAACAATACATAAACCACAACACCAAAAACTAGAGAAATAAAGGAGCAAAAGCACCAAAATACAACTACTTTTTACGGATAAAAAATAAAATCTACAGGTCACCAAATCCAAATTCGTCAGTTCCTTACCAAATATTAAGATAAGAGAAACAAGTTGTCCAAGAATCAACTCAATTGGACAATAAATAAATAGGAAATTACAATTTAAAATTGGCTGCTAGGGCTAAAATTTTGGTGAAAATCTGCTCTATTTTTCTCATTATGGCCACTGAAAACTCTTTTGTGGATGGTGAAATAAGATCTAAAAAGATCTATATATATACACCATAGTAATGGGCCGATGGGCAAAAGTAGGTTGATCCAATTGAGAATTATTTATCCATATAAGAAGAAAAAAAATCCATAATCCAACAAATGTTGTTGTGCTAACTCTTATCCATAGAGCATAAATTATTTTTTGAAAGTTCTTAAGATAATTCTTGCTTCTAAGTCAAGTGTTATAGAACATCTCATAAATCAAGACACAATGTGATAGTGTTAACTCTTGCTCATGGGGCGTAACTGTCTATTTGAAAACCCTTGGAAAAAGTGATCTTGCCTCTAAGGCAAGAGTTATAGAGTATCTCATAAATTGAGACATAATGAAGTAGTGTTATCTCTTTCCATGAGAAGTAACTTATTATTTGGGGAGGTTCTTAGACTAAGTCTTGGTTTTGTGGCAAGACTTATAGAGAATCTCATAAATCATGACACAATGTAGTTGTGCCAACTCTTGTCCATCGAGCATAACTTGTTGTTTGAAAGTTCTTAGGCTAAGTCTTGCCTCTAAAGAAAGATTTATAGAATATCTCATAAATCACGACACAATGTGATATTATCAACTCTTGCTCATGGGACGTAACTTGCTATTTGAAAGTCATTGGGTAAGTCTTGCCTCTAAGACGAGTTATAGAACATCTCATAAATCAAAAAATAATATAGTAGTATCAACTCTTGTCCATGGGGCATAACTTACTATTTGGAAGCCCTTGTTCTAAGTCTTGTCTCTAAGACTAGATTAAAAAAGCATCTCATAAATCAAGACACAATGTGGACGTGCCAACTCTTGCTCATGAGGCATAACTTTTTGTTTGAAAGTCCTTGGACTAAATCTTACCCCTAATACAAGAGTCATAAAATATTTCATAAATCAAGACACAATGTGGTAGTGTCATCTTTTACCCATAGGGCGTAAGTTGTTGTTTGGAAGGAATCTAAGAAAAGAAAAAAGAAAACTAAAAGTTATGAAATTAAAAAGAATAAAATAGAGAAAAGTAAAAATAAAAGAAATTAAAGGTTGATATCATTAAAAAAATGAAAGAAAATAGAAAAGAGAAAAAAAAAAGAATAGAAGTTGAGAGGAGAAAAGAAAAAGAGACAAAACAAAAAATAAAATAAAAATAAAGGTAGAGAAAAATAAAAATAATGAAAAATAGAGAAAAGAAAAAAAGGAGAAAAAATAGAATTTGAGAGGAGAAAATAAAAAAATTAAAGGTTGAGAATTTTTTTTTTTAATAAAAAGAGAAAATAAGAAATAAAGAATCGAAGTAAAATAAAAAATAAAAAAAATCGAAGTTGAAAAATAAATGAGCATGGAGAGTTCTTTAAAAATATTTAATGTTTAGAGGGACAAATATGTATTTGTTCTATACATTAAAAGGAAGAAAGATTTGGGAATTTGGGGGGTGGGGGGAGGGGGAAGCAAAGTCATCCTCTATGGGAGTCATTTTTCCAGTTTACCTTTTTTATTTGGTGAATTTAAACAACTGATCAATTTTTTTAATTTATTATGTGTTTTTATTTTAATTGATATGATCTTCTAGAGGAGGAACAAAATTAATGTAATGGCCTTTTTCGTTATTATGTTTAGGTCTTTTATTTAAAATTTTATGCTAAAATATTTTATGGATTTGAAGTTATAAAATTCAAGCTATGCTAGTTTCGAATGAAAGTTGCATGATGTGTTGTTTAGGGAAATTAGAAAATGAATTGGGTAATTATGGGTGGTGTTTGATTTGATTTCTAGTCATCTAACACAATAAGAAATGCGTAAGATTTTACAAAATTGAATTTGGATAAGTAGAACTCCATAAATTGATCTTAGCGTAAAGGGTATTAATTGGGATGCCTGGGAATTAAGGTGAGTTGTAAAAAACAGAAATGTTGAGCAAAATCAGGCATTTTGCCTCACTTATGTCGTTATAGAAACATACTCAAAAATAATTTTTTTTTTGCTATAGCGCCTTGCCAACGCAGTCAACGCCGCTATAGTGACGTATGTCGCTATACTAGTGAAAATCACTATTTTATTTTAAAAATTTTCTAAAATGATTTATTTCTCTAAAACATGTTCTAGGGAAAGGGATAGACGATTTTGAACAAAAATCATCAGTTAATCATCATTTTGTTTTATTAAGGTAAGCATTTCATTTTTGTTAACGAGTAAATCAATAATCTAGCCTTAGAATTGCTAGTTTGTGTGATTCGGGGAGGGTTAAGGGGCTGATCTTAGCTGGTTTTCTAGTCTAAGGGAGTAATTTTAGTGTAAAATCAATAAATTTTGTATAATTTTTAGTTTACCCTTGCATGTCATTAATTCACTAAACTATCTATGAAATTGATAATTTTAGGTGAATTAAGGTAAAAAGCTCTAGAACTGGAAGGAAATGAGCATGAACTTGGTCTTAGGAGTTGGATGTTAGTTATAATACCCAATGTGGTAGATCATTTCATTAATCATGTATTTGTATGGATTTTCTATGCCGAGGACAAGGCTTCGGCTTAATAGAGTTGTGCAAGCTTGGTTCAAGGTAGGTGTTGGTATTATAGTTTAATCCATTTGCTCTATATGTGCATGTTAACTTGTAATACCCCGTATTCTCAAACTTAAATTATCTCTAAGAACATGAGTCATCTTATATAATTTTTTAAAAATACTCAGTATTTTTTAGTTTAGATCTTGCTATTGCGTAGGAAATTCAGGCAGCTCCAACGATATAAAATTCGCCTAAATTCAATACCCGGGCGAAAAGTTATGTCGGTTTTTGTAAAATAGTGTACCACCTAATAATTTAACACATCGCAGAGTCTGTCTAAATGGCAATTGTCATTTTCCAGTGAGCCAATGCAATACCATCGCGTTGCACCACTAACTAATTTCCTAATTGGCAAAATCCAGTGTTGCTCCACGATATTGGCGCCTCGCGCCAAGGACCCAATCTACAATTGTCAATTTCCATTAAAGCAACGTGATTGTACCACATCGCACCAAGTTGCCAGGTTCCATTTAGTATTGCAATGTAATTCCACCGCGTCGCGCCACCAGCCACATTCTGAGTTTTCATTTTCCAGTGGCTTGGCACGATAGTCGCGCATCGCGCTAGGTACCCAAATCGGGAATTTTTTTCAGTAACGATTTTAAATCATTCCCAGGGGTAATTGGATATTTTTTCATGATCCAAGTCAGCCTTTAACACATAAATTACCCCAAATTAACCTAGTTACATCATTATTATTCAGTTTTCCCCAAAATCAAAGCATTCTCTCTAAAGAAAACAAACCCTAGCTTCAAGATTCAAGGTCAAAACTCAATAATTTCTTCAAGCACCTTCAAGAACTAAAAATCCAAGGTATGTTAGGTATTCATCTATGGGCCTCTTTCACCCATAGAGTCCACAAATCCGTTTTCAAACTACAAGATTGTTGAGTTATGAACTTTCATACTTGGATTGAATTGAATTTATGTTCATGTTATGTTGGGTTTTTGTCCATGATTAAATTACAATATTTTATAAAATTAATCATTATATGTGTTGAATTACATGATCCTCTTGATGAACCCTTCAATTTACAAGTTGATTGATGTAGCCATGATAACTATGTATGTTGATTGTTGTATAACCTAAGCATGCTCCCCATGTGTTTGATAAAATGCATATATGGATGAATTAGTGCCATTATAACATGATAGAATGTATTCCTCATTCATGAATAAGTAGATGCCTTACAAGTGTTTGATAAAATATCTCTATTGATGAATTATGAACAAGTGAACGATGTTATGTTATTCCAGATCATGCTATGCTTTACTTTTCATGCTATCGAGTCCTGGGGGTATTTAATACCCAGTTATTTAGCTGTTTACCCAGAGCCAGTGTCAGTTACAGAATAGGATCAGTTATGTCAAGATCAGTAGTACTATCAGTCAGTTACAGAACTCAGAAAAACTCAGTAAACTCAGTATCAATCCAGTTTAGTTCAGTATAATCAGTTCAGTGTCTTTCAGATGGCAGTAGAATTCAGCATCGAGTGAACCCAAGGATGGGGGCTCACCTACCAGTAGAGGGTGTGACCCTTAGAAACAATCCTTGCATTCCAGAAATACATAGCTTGCATAGGTTGAGACATCAACCTTTCAGTTGAGGGTTGATGAGGTGTTTTAACCTGCCAGATGAGGGTTCCATCATTCTTATTAGAGTACTTAACAGATAAGGGTATCTCTTTAGTTATTTTTACCAGTGGCACGGTACTGAAACCCTTCCAATTGGGGTTACATATTGAACCCCAACTCCGTTATCTTATCTTATTTGGGGCAAGTCGGTTAGATGATTACCTCTCACAATTTCAGTCTCAGTCTTTAGAATAGAACTCAGTTCAGTTCTACAGAATTAGGACTGTCAGATACAGTCAATCAGTATTAGTAACTCAGTTATCAAAAATCTCAGATTATTAGTTACTTTATATCAGAACTCAATACTTAGCTTCAGAAAAGCTTAGTTACAGTATATATATATATATATATATATATATATATATATATATGCACAGTATTGCATGCTTAGTATTTACAGTAGTTTAAATTATCCACGTACTCTCATATTCAGTTTCTATATATTATCTAGTCAGTTATTGTTCATGTATATGAACCCTTGCATTCAGCCTTACCTCATATAGCATACCAGTACATTCCATGTACTGACGCATACTTTTTCTTAGTGATATGATGTCTTATATCACAGGTTCGAACGCTCAGGTTCCCGATTATGCATAGACAGATTCAGATTCAGCCAATATATCAGATTTAGTTGTGAGTCCTCATATATTGAGGATATTCTTTTATTTCATTATTTCAGTAGACTTAGTATTTCTATAGATGGAGTTAGTTGGGGTATTGTCCCATCAACTCCACTTTCAGACAGTTTAGTTAGAGGCTTTTCAGGCTAGAGTTCAGACAGTATTCCGTTTTACAGATTGCTATTTCAGTTGATACCTTTTATCAGTATTTACAAATTTTGAACCTTATGGAATTTTAGCCTATTATTCTGCATTTATTTTAGTATCATGTTTCTGTGTTCACAACAAATATTAGTCATAGGTTAGCTTATGGTCCTTCGGGGTCGTAAGCACCGTGTAGTATCTGGAGTACAGACTCAGGGCATTACAAACTTGGTATCAGGGCCTAATATTTAATAGTGTCCTTGGAAGTCTGAAAGCCACATCACGTAGAGTCTTGTGCATGGGTGTGTAGCGCGCCACACTTAAGGACATGAGGCTATGAGATGTTTTAGGAAAAGTTTTCCTTCTTTCAGTATTCATGTTGTGCGAGTGAGCGTGAGTTCAAGTTAAACTCTCAGGCTAATCCGTTTCTTTATTTTGTTTACAGAACATGCCTCCCAAAAGGACTAACGAAAGAAGAACCAAAAATCAGTCGGCACCTTATCCCATTCAGGCAGATCCCCTGGACAAGCATATCTCTCACAATATTAGAAATTACCCCTATGGTGATGGTTGCAAAACCATTGCAATAGACAGAAAAACTGTTGCCATAGCTCTACCACAATGGTTCAGCAAGCATTCCACAGGTGGGCGTTGCGATGGTTCTATGGCAATGATTTATGCGACGGTTTTCTTAATCGTCGCCATAGGTCAAGCTATGGCGACGGTTTCAAACAACCATCGCCATATCTTGACCTATGGCGACGGTTATTTTTTGACTTATTGAGATGCCTATTTTTATCTATTGCAACAGTTACTAATCATTGCAATATAAGCTATTTCAACGATATTAAATCGTTGCAATAGCATTTATTGCGATGCTTTTGTTATTTTGTTGCAGTGCCTATTTTCATTTATTGCAACGGTTACTAACTGTCATAATAGATTCTATTACAATGACATTAAACTATTGTAATAACATTTATTGCGACGCTTTTGTTATTCTATTGCAACACTTTTTGTGTAATGCTCCGAATCTAGTACCCGGAATGCCACACAGTGCTTATTACCCCGAAGGACCACAAGCTAACCCATGACTAATATCTGTAACTGAGCACTGCATAACATATTGTAAAAATATGGAATAAAAGGTTAAAAGGCCATAAGTTTCAAAAATCTGATAAAATAAAACATCTGGAGATATGGTATATCAATACCAAAACAACTGAAATAACTGTCTGAACATGCTAGTATGAAAGCCTCTAAACTATATAAATAAGGAGTTGATGGGATATGTACCCAACTAAATCCAACTATTAAAATAAACTAAGTATTGAAAAGATGAAATAGTCAAATAATAACATCCTCGAATGATGAGGACTCACTGCTAGTCTATCTGCTGAACGACTGATCTACTAAGGATACTCTGGAGCTCGTGCTTCTGAACCTATGGTATAAAACACCTTATTATTCTAATACATTTTTCCTAAGTCCTATTCACCCTAAATCGATTACAAAGGGCTATCCTCTTTTTCTCTCTAATTCAAGCAACAAGTCAAGGTCCACAGTCAAACCAAAAACGTCAAGCTTTTTTAATAATTCCTTCTATAGTTCATCATAAGAAAGGTATGCAAAACAATCTCATGTCAAGTAAACTTTTGATTGGCGATTTTCTAAAACCTTATATAATTATATATGCATTTCAAACTAGGGCTATAAATGTTCACTTATGGAAATTCCAAAAGAACATGAAATCTATTTATAAGGCTGATTTCAACTTGATTTGCTTCTGGATACAATTTGATTTAAATTTGGGAAGATGAAATGAATTATATTTTTCCTCTATTTCCTTAAAGTGTTTGGTAATTTTTTGGGTAAAAAAGAAATTACAATTTGATGAATTTTAATGTTGTATTTACGTTCTAATGGTGAAAGGGTGGTTTAAACCATGCCATAGAGGATAATTGCTATACTTGAAACAATAATGTGACTCCAAATCACTTAATGGTTTTCTCAAATGATTTTGGTTGGTTGTTAAGAACTACTATATACTTGAATTGTGATAAATTAGGCATGATGATATGATAAAGGACTTTAAAGTTTTAAGGTTAATGAATTAGATGACTTGCAAGTCTTCGTATGACAATACCAATATTATCCTATACCCTTAATGGAACGATAACTATTTGAGTGATGTTTGATGACATAAAAATGCTAAAATCTGGGTTTAAATAGAATTAGATTATTAACCATGAAGGTGGGAGTCCAAGTGGATCAACACCCGAAACCAGTATTTTGCCTACATAAGCATAGTTAATCCTTATTTGGATGACTTTATATTTTCCTCTATGAGGATGATTGCTGGCAATAATATTTAAATCCCAATTCATGTGACAAACATGGATTCGGGCTTAGTCAGTCGAGTGTTGATCGGATCCATTTAGCCTATGGGTTTAACAAAAATTGGTGATACCATCTAGTTCATAATTAAGGAAAATAAAGTATGATTTTTATTTTACTTGGAGTCACAAATGATATTTTTCTCATATTTCTTTGGTTTTCTACATATATTATTATTTCCCTTATAAAGCATATCCTTTCCTTCCATTTGTTTTGTATGTCGATACATTTCCTGTATTGACCATCTCCGGGTGGCTACATAATTTCATGATATAAGTTTAAAGGCACACTCTTGTGGTACTACACAATCGTAGGTAAATCCATACGACAAGCAGCAAGTGGTGAGATCTCCATCATTCTAAAGGCATATGTTCTTTTCATTAGACTCTAGAAGATTGTTTCCGTGGTATCATCAGGGTCATGTTCTGGCTTAAGATTTATATTTATAATGGTAGAGGCTTCTTTGACTGATGTAGATAGATGTCATATTTTCAGGGGGTTGTTTCAAGATTTATTTCATTAAATGGAACTTTTTTTATGGGTTTAGTTTCCATATTTTATTTATAACTATGCTTTTGATGTAATGCTAAGGGGTCTTCTCAGTCCTTCTTTGGTTTGAGATTCTCATAATGGCTAGGTTCTTATCTCAAGTTGTGACACTTCTATATATGGATGATAACTTTTATCCTGAAGGAAGACATGAATAAAGAAAAACACAAGGTCATGGGAAATCAAGATGTCACTTTGGGCAATCAAGAAGGTCCCTTGGAGTTTATGTATAAGATGGAGTGGGTTTGTTGATTGGGAAAAAAAATGAGGTTCAATTGTATTGGGGTTTATTTTGCAAGCCATTTGGATCTTAGATCTAAAATTTGGAGGCAAACAGATTTAAATTTCACTAGGGTCAATTTTTGAGTTCATGGTGTTTTTCATGGTTTGAAGAAATTGCATGTGAGTTCAATTTTTGGGAGCAATTAGTTTGAAATTGGAGACTAAAAATTATTAGAGTTTATTTTTATTGTTGAAAGGAGCCAGTGTTTAAAATTTGTATCAATCAGAGCTCATTTAGTTGAGGTTGATTTTTTACATTTTTATGTTATTCATGGTATTTTCAAAGCATAAAGATTCGGAAAATGAGTTTATTTTTTTGGAATCGAGGGATAAAAATTATTGAGGATTGTTCATGGTGTTGAAAGGAATGCGTGGATTAAAATTTCATCAAATTTGGCATTAAAACGAATGAGATATGAATTTTTGAAGTTCATCCATATTCTTAGTGTTCTTCATGAATTTAATGTACTGTTGAAACAGATTATTCAAAAGGTGTTATTTGATTCAAAAAGGGGAAAATAAAAGGCGGTGTACAAAAGAAAAGACTAAAAAGTGCAGTGCAATACCTCGCAAGATTCTCGATGAGTTTCCTGCTATTGGTGTCCCAAAGAAATTTAACTTAAACTAAGTACAAGTGACATGGCAATTTTAAGACCCCAAGTTTTTGAAAATTTTATTTTTGCCCTTTCTAAACCTGAAATGTGGATTTATGAGTTAAAATATGTTTGGGAGTGTTAAAAGGGTCATCCGGGAGAGTTTTGAAATTTTTGGAAGAGGTTCGGGGTGTTTTTAGACCACAGAGGCAAAATGCCTCTGCGATTTCGCCGTGCCACAGAGACTGACTCTCCTCGATACAAAAAATGTCACGGAGGCTAGTCTCCGCAATACATAGCATGTCACGGAGGTTAGTGACACGACCTAAACCAGGTCCTAGCCATGCCAGGTATCTCAAGTCAAACCAGGACCGGAACCACCCCCAATACCTAAGACATTAACCGCCTTACATCCCATATCAGATGAATTTTGAACATATAACAAGATAAGATAATATTAAATTAAAGACATGATAATAAGTCTAAAATCAAAATCGAAAGCCACAACTAATTAACCATCCAATACCAATCCCACTACCAATACTTGTACCAATGCTAGCATTAATACCGATACCGTCCATGCCAAAAGTAGTCCAACAAAGCCTCTAACCATAATAAAAAATATCCAGTTGGGACATGCCACCCGCCATAGCCAAAACCAAAACCAAAGAAATGAAAATGATATAAAGAAGTCCATAGCATGAAATGGGGTCTTTCGGAGTATGAAATCTCACCACTTTAGTCTAACTCAAAAGTTGTCCCCGAATCACCAAGTCATTGAGCAGGAGGAGTGAAAGTATGGCCGGTTCCTGCATAGCGTGGGGATACAATGCCCGAAGATGGTTAGAGGAGTGAATGCTAGCATGTATATTAGGGATAAAGATAAAATAATGCCATCAATTCAAAACAAAGTAAAATAACCAGATGAAATAACATATATACATATATATATTGTGTCGGGATAGGGAACATGGTTTAGCATGCATTAAATCCTTAATGTGGGTTGTGTAGATTTACCATCATATATCCACCCACGGGCTATATGGGTCGATTGTTATCCCTTTAACGAGGCCCAGTTCGTGTAGCCACATGAACTGGTGATATCACAGATGGTTGGGGATTCCCTTATACCCTTCTCCTTCTACGATACATATATATGTGTATAGACTTGGGGGATTCCCATGTACCCCACAATCATATTTTCACTAAGACCATCCCTTATTTCAGCAAACGTGAGTTTCCAGCATCCGTTGATGTTGTCCAAACCTAAACTCCTATGAAGTATGTTGCGGTCAATGTCAAATATAGTAACCTAAACCAGGTTGGGGTCGAACCCACAGGGACAACGTTTAGCAGTATCTTAAACTTGACAAAATCCATGGGCAATGCAGAAAAGTAAATGGGGGAATTTTGAAGTCAAAAGTAAGTAGTAACCGAACTTGAATGCTTGAGTTTGTAAGCAGTAGAAGAAGAACACTAGGAGTGTGTTCCCCCTTGCTTCTAAACTCTGTAAACTTCTCGTGTTCAACTCACCGATCCTACTGCTCTACATGTAAAGTCGATAAGAAATGGATTATTGACACGACCCATCTTGTGGACTTGTCATAATGGACGCCCCAAGACCGACCAGGATCAGAGACCACCCCGTTACCCAACCCAACCTCTAGCCGCTTGCCCTTAGTTGGCTGAATTCCAAGCATGTGACAAGATAGTGTAACAACTCACATAAAGACTCTGGGATAAGATTACAAGCATAACCAACCCAACCGAGTCCAACCATCCCATACCAAAAATCCAACCATACTAAACCATACCAAAACAAGGGCCATAAACCAGGCCATAACCAAAGATGTTCCAAAACATAATATAATTAATTCTAAAATAAAATAGGATGGAACAACCAATAATCTTATCCAATGATGTCAGTCCTTCAACTTATTCCAATGCCAAGGATGACACCTATAATGATCCCACCCATTCTGACCCATGGAAGTACCATAAAGCCTCTAACCAAAAGAGTAATCAAATTCAATTGGGACATGCCCCCAACCATAGCCAAAACCAATATCCAAAATAAACCAAAATGTCTAGAAATATCCATAACATGAAATGGAGCCTTCCAAAAGTATGGAAGCTCACCACTTTAGTCCAAATATTGATCCCTAATTAATCACTATGTAGGAGGAGTAGAACGACCTGTTCCTGCATAGCATGGGTATACAACCCCCAGTAAACGGTGTTAGCGATTGAACGCTAGCACGATCTCAGGGTAAGGATAAAATAATGCCATTTATAAAACCAAGAAAAATCATCCATATGCACACACCATTACATACAAGAACAACATACCTAGTGTATTCCCACCTAGTGGGGTCTGGAGAAGGTAGAGTGTACGCAGTCCATACCACTACCTCATATGAATAAAGAGAGGTTGTTTTTGATAGACACCCTGCTTAGAACCAATAACAATATAACAAACACTAAACATAAACTTATATAAACTAACAACGCTAGCCATAAGATAATACTAGAGCCACAGGATAATACTAAAACTATAAATCCAAAACCATAGACAACACTCAAAACCACGAACAAGAAACTACAAACACAAATAAAGAACACTCCCCTACTACTACCGACGAACTTCCACCCCCTAACCCTCTACCCTAATCCACATCCTCCACACATTTCTATCAAGGGCCATGTTCTTCGTAAGCCGTAACTTCTCTAAATCATGCCTAATCACCTCCCTCCAATATTTCTTCGGCCTAACTCTACCCCGCCTAAAATAATCCATAGTAGTGTCTCACACCTCTGTACTGGAGCAACAGAACCCCTCCTCATCACATGCCCGAACCAACATAACCTCACTTCTTGCATTTTGTCCTCCACTAAAGCCACTCCCACCTTTTCCCAAATAATCTCATCATTCACCCTATCTTTTTTGGCATGACCATATATCCATCGCAACATCCTCATCTCCACCACCTTTAACTTCTAGACGTGGGATTTTTTAACTGGCCAACACTCTACTTCATACAACATAGCCGGTCGGACTGCCACTTTGTAGAACTTATCTTTAAGCTTCGGGGGCACCTTCTTATCACATAAAACTCCCAAAGCGAGTATATATATATGTATATGTATATACATAAATATATATACATATATATATATATATTTATATATATATTTATATATATATATATATATATATATATAACCATGCCGAGAAAAGGGACTGGGTTTAGCATGCCTTTACAACCTTTACCTGGGATGTGTAGCTTTGCCGTCCTAAACTACCAACGATCTATATGGGTTCAGCTTCCCTTGCTGAAAGGGCCCCAGTACATGCAGACGCACGACCAGGGAAGAAACCCTTGGGATGAATAGTACATCCCCCAAATATAGTGTGATATTATGCACATGGCTACTAAGACAAGCCTCATATCAACAAATATAAGTTTCCAATTTTGGTCTCCCCAAAACCTCCAACGTCCACAGCTTTGCTACACATCCCGCTATTATTTCCCAATTAAAACCAATTTCCAAATAACTAAACCATTATCCATTTATTAACCAAGGCCATTGATATTGGTATCTTCATACCAACCCTTACTTGCAAGTATCATCCATAGCCAACCATTCATAGTTTTAAGGGGACTTTTAAGTGCCCATCTATTTACCATATTAAACCCCTTGGGGGATTCCATGAGCCCCTAAAGCATAACCATTAGCCATTTACCATTTCAAGACATTTAAACCATGCATAATTCCTTTACCAAGTTTTAAAACACACCAGTGTTCCATTAAAAGTAGTCAATGCAATGAACATATCTTTATAAGCATTTTGTCAAACACATTGGGGGCATAATCTGACAAAAACCAATTCCAATTACCATTAAACCATTCCCATGCAATCCGATTATCCAAAACCACCATTAATGCATATAAAAGCATTGTTAAAACCATGGTAAACCATAACCAACTATTTAATATCAAATTCCCAAATCATATTTGAAAAACCAAAACTATACAATCAAAGAAATCATGAAAAGATTCATAGAAACCATGCCTTTATTTAGAATTAACAATGCGGGTAGAAAATATGACTTAAACCAAGATGATGATGGTAAGAAATCACCAAGACAACCATAAATTAATCCTCTAGTTGAAAGCTTTCTTTTCCCAAAAGCTCTTGAGAGAATTATTGAGTGTTTTAGAAAAGTTTCTAAGTGCTAATGAATGGAATAATAGGGTAAATAACCCTCCAAGTAGGTTAGAAGTCATGGGGCCTTAGTAGGATAAGTAGGAAAATATCTAGAATACCCCCACGTAAGTTGTACCAAATCTCATCACAGGGATACGACTGACCCTCACGAGTCGTACCCTCCGATACGATTGGTATCCTCCACTTGTATCTTTGCCTCAACCCTTGGATGCCACACTGTCCAGTATACGACTCATCAAACCAAGTCATATTGACAGCATATGATCTGTACCCCTGACAAATTTAAACCTAAGAAAGATTTAGACACTGTCCACCATACAAGTCCCGAGTATGACTCATACCCTGGCTTATGCCTCACTGCGAGCCACTCGTACTTAGATCCAACCTAAGTAACAAAGTCTAAGATTAAGTTAAGGAACCAAATGATCCGTAACCATCAATATGAGTTGTACCCCTAAATCATACCTATTCCATTAACCAAAATCCATCCCACCAACCAACATTGGTTAGTATATGACTAGACCATACCATCCGTACCCCAACATATGGATCGTACCCATGAGTCATATTGGGTCCAGAGATCAAAATTCTAGTAAATTTTCTAAGGTACAGAAACAAGGGTGTTTTAGTCTCCTCTACTAGGAGCATTCTTCCCGAATAACAGAAATGGTAGGGGGTAACCACACGCATGAGTCATTTGTATTATCTTACCAAACATATTCCTAATCTTTAACAAAGGTCGAAAATAAAGAGGAAAATATATTAATCTTTCCTTTACAAACTCTGAAAGTAAAGATGTTTTTAAGACATATACCTTCCACACGAATCCCAATGGTAGAAAACAAATGCAGATATTTCGAATTCATGTCCTCTTCCGCTTCCTATGTGGCTTTATCCATCTTATCGTTTCTCCAAAGAACCTTCCAAAGCCACATCCTTGGTCCACAACTAATGAACCTGCCTATCCAAGATCTTAATCGGGACTTCTTTATAAGAAAAGGAATCCGTGAGACCCAATCCTTCCAAAGGAACAACCGAAGGAGGATCACCAATGCACTTTCTCAACATGGAAACATGAAAGAATGGATGAACCAAGCTCATGCTAGAAGGTAACTCCAACTCGTAAGCAACATTACCAATTCTCCACAAAATCTCATAAAGACCCACATACTGGTGACTGAGCTTTTCTTTCTTGCCAAACCGGACTACTCTCTTGATTGGAGATACCTTGAGGAAAACCTTATTCACAACCTCAAATTCTAAGTCTTTATGCCTAACATCCGTATAGGACTTCTGTCCACTTTGGGCAGCCTTAAGACTATCCCAAATCACCTCCACCTTCTTCATAGCCTGGTAAACCAAGTTGGGACCAAACATGTCTGCTTTACCAAGATTAAACCAACCAATAGGAGATCTTTCCCTCCTACCGTACAATGCCTCAAAAATGGCCATACTAATGCTAGAATGATTGCTATTGTTGTAAGCAAACTCCACCAAAGGTAGATGCTCAACCCAATTGCCACCATAATCAATCACACAGGCTAGAAGCATATACTCTAGTGTATGAATAGTTCTCTCCACTTGCCCACATTTCTGCGGATAGAAAGCTGTACTGAGACTCACTTTAATACCCAATCCTTTCTGAAAAGATTGCCAGAAGTGAGACGTAAACTGCATGCCACAATCAGAAACAATCAAAACAGGCACCCCATGAAACTTCACAATCTCTTGAAGATACATTTTTGCATAATTCTCTGTCGAGAAAGTAGTCTGCACTAGAAAAAGTGCACAGACTTAGTCAACATATCTACAATGACCCAAATCGAATCATATTGACTTTGAGGCCAAAGAAGACCGGTAACAAAGTCCATATTGATCACTTTCCACTTCCATTCGGGCAAATCAATTTCTTAATACAACCCTCTTGGCCTCATGTCCTCAACCTTAACCAGTTGACATACCGTGCACTTGGCCACAAAATCAGCCATATCCCTCTTCATGCCATTCTACCAATATATCTTCTTAATATCAAGATACATCTTAGTCGAGCCGGGATGAACAACATAGTGCGACTCATGCACCTCAGCCAAAATTCTTTGTCATAAACCATCGACATTAGAAATATACAACCTCCCTTGGTACCATAAAGTCCCTTGGTACCATAAAGACCATCACCATTGATCTCAAACACCACTACCTTTTACCCACCAATATCGTTCTTAATTTTTATTAAGATAATATCCAACACTTGCTTCTCCTTAATCTCTGCACCAAGAGATAATCGAACCAATTCTTGCACCACCATACCACCATCATTGGAGTCCAAGAGGCAAACTCCACAATTAGACAAATGGTGAATATCCTTTACAAATTCCCGCTTTCCTTCCTCCATATGAGCCAAACTCTATATGGATAACCTGCTAAGAGTATCAATAACTATATTAGCCATACCTGGGTGATAGTGAAGAATCATATCATAATCTTTGAGAAGCTCAAGCTATCTCATCTACCTAAGATTAAGTTTTTTTTGGGTGAACACATACTGTAGACTATTATGATAAAAAAAGATATCTATGTGCACACTGTACAAATAGTGCCGCTATATTTTCAAAGCAAACACAACCGCCAACAGCTCTAAATCATGAGTAGGATAATTCCTCTTATGCGTCTTCAACTACTTGGAAGCATAGGCAATCACCTTCCCATCTGCATCAACACACAACTAAGACCTACCCGAGATGCATCACAATAAACCATGAACCCATCATTTTCTTCCGACAAAGTCAGAATTAGAGTCGAAGTTAATTTACATTTCAACTTCTCGAAACTCACTTCACAAGTATCTGACCAAGAAAACTTGACCATCTTATGAGTTAACGTAGTCAAAAGAGTAGTTATCGACGAAAAGCTTTCCATAAACTACCTATAATACCCAGCTAAACCCAAGAAGCTCCGAATTTCAGATGAAGTCATGGGTCTAGGCCATCTCTTCACCACAACAACCTTTTACGGATCCACCATGATCCCTTCACTAGAAATAATATGATCCAAGAAAGTTACAACGTTAAACCAAAACTCACACTTGGAGAACTTGGGATACAATTGTTGTTCCTTTAAGGTCAGCAACACCACATGGATATGATTAGCATGATCTACCTCACTCTTTAAATAGACCAAAATGTCATCAATAAACATAATAATGAAAAGATCCAAATACTGATAAAAAACTCTGTTCATCAGATCCATAAACGTCATCGGAGCATTAGTCAACCCAAATGACATTAACAAAAACTCAAAGTGTCCATACCTAGTACGAAAACCCATCTTAGGGATATCCACCTCCCTAATATTTTGCTGATGGTATCCAGACCAAAGATCTATCTTAGAAAAATACTTGGCACCTTGCAACTGGTCAAACAGATTATCGATCCTTGGAAGATGATACTTGTTCTTAACTGTCACCTTGTTCAACTGCCTATAGTCAATGCCCATCCGAAGGGAACCATCTTTCTTATGTACAAAAAACACCGGTGCACTCAAAGGAGATACACTAGGATGAATAAACCCCTTATCCAGAAGATCCTTAAGTTACTCCTTGAGTTTTCTTAACTCAGCCAGAGCTATTCTATACTGAGGAATAGAAATAATATGATTGTCTAGATCTAGATCAATACCAAACTCTATTTTCCTATCCGAAGGAACACCAACAATATCATCCGGAAAAACCTTGGGAAACTCGTTAACCACTAGATCTAACTAGAAAGAAGGACCTTCCGAGTTAGAATCTTTAACCCAGACCATGTGATAAAGACAAACTTTAGAGATTAACCTTTGAGCCCTAAGATAAAAAATAAATCTCCCCTAGGAGCTAGAGAAACACCCTCTCATTCTATAACCGGTTCACCAAGGAACCTAAAGATAACCTTACGGGTCTGACAATCCAAGGACACGTAAAAGAGTGCAATAAATCCATTTCTAGAATGACATTAAAATCCACCATATCCAACTCAAACAGATCCATTAAGGTCTGTTTTCCACCAATAGATACCACCTCCCCCTATAGACTCTTTTAGCAATAACCTATTCACCTACTAGGGTAGAGATAGAAAAAGGATCTGAAATAACTTTCGGATTAAAACCAAAAGATACAGACACATAAGAAGTCACATAGAAGAGAGTATACCATTGATTAAGCAAACAATAGACGTTACGAAAGAAAAGCTGTAACATACCAATAATGATATCAGGTGATGCTTCGTATTCTTGTCGAGATGCCAAAGCGTACAACATATTCTAACCAATACTAGAACAAGGATCAATAACAAAAGTAGATGCCGCACCACCAGGTGTAGGAACAGAAGATGATGCCACAAGAATCTTATTCGCCCCCGTAGCAACCTTATTAACTCGACAATCCCTAAGCCAATGGCCTGCCTGGCCATACTTGAAGCATTTGTCCTTACCTTCATCCTAATAACCCCGATGAGGACGACCACAAAATAGATAAAGAGGGCATGAAGAAATTGACTGACCTCCGCTTGACTAAGATTGGGCACCCTGCGCCCAAAAATTATCAGAACCATGATGATGCTAGTCGCCCGACTGGTAAGGAGCACTAGTAGAAGTGTAAGGACCAGAACTCCCCTACTTTTTTTCTGCAATTTTCCACCGTCTCGACTACCCTGAGACTGAGCTCCTCCCTAGTCAGAAAACCTACTTCTCTTAACCTGCCTATCCCCAAACTCCACCTGTTTCCTCTTCTTATCCTCTACCTACTGCATATGAATAGTCAACCTAGAGATGTTCATATCCTTAATCAGCAAGGTAGTCATGCTCCCCAAAATTAGATGCCGATTTAACCCAAAAGCGAACTTCCTTATCCTTTCCTGCATGCCATCCACCAAATCAGAAGCATACCTTTAAAATTGATGAAACTTCAAAGCATATTCCTTGATAGAGATTTTCCCATTCTTGAGATTCACAAACTTCTCCATCTCTGCTTCCCTCAATTCTTGGGGAAAGAAACGATCCAGAAAAGCACCAGGGAAGGCATCCCATAAGAATGAATCCTCTATATCTCTTCTATACCTATCCCACTCTTTATACTACTGATATGCAATATCTTTGAGCTAATAAGATGCAAAGTTTACCCCCTCCACATTGGTAACTTACATCACCCAAAATATCTTCTCCATCTCATCCAAGAAGCCCTGTGGATCTTTATTTACCTTCATTCTACAAAAAGTGGAAAGACCCATCTTCATAAATTGGCCAACCCTTGTGGCCTCAGTAAAAAAAGCACCAGACACCCCAAACTCAGCCTGAGAAACAACTAATTTAGCAGTAGCATGCATAGACTAATTGAATTTCGCATTAGTCACCTTGCCTTGAGGAGGACTAGTAGCAACCAGTGAAACTCCAAAACTATAAGGGATAGGACCGTGAGATCGTAGATGAACTCCAGAAGTAGGATGCGCACCCTTCAACATTACCCCCAGATGGGATAGAAGAATTTTTTTGTGTTCCAGATCTATGAGGCATGATCTGAAAGACAAGCAAACAAGGATTAGAGAAGATTCCAGGACTGAGACTTCAATCTTGAAAATAGAATACAAAGAAAGTGAAACATTCCTAAATGCCTCATAGCCTCTCCCATATGAGTGTGGCGCGCTACACCCCCTGAAGGGACTCTACTCAATACGGCTTTTTGGACTCCTAATTGAACATGAACCTAGGCTCTGATACCAACTTAACATGACTCGCCCAGGGGCCTTGTCATAATGGACGTTCCATGTCCAACTAGTACCAGAGACCACCCTCGTTACCTAACCCAACCTCCAGCCTCCTTCCCTGAGTTGGCTGAATTCCTAGCATATGACAAGATAATGTAACAACTCACATAAAGACTCTAGGATAAGGTCACAACCATGATCAACCCAACCGAGTCCAACCATCTTAAATCACCTACGGGCTATATGGGTTCAGCTCTCCCTGCTGAAAGGGACCCAGTATGTGCAGCCGCACGACCAGGGAAAAAACCCTTGGGATGACTAGTACATCCCCCAAATATAGTGTGACTTCATGCACATGATCACCAAGACCAATATCATATTAGCAAATATGAGTTTACAGTTTTGGTCCCCCCGGGACCTCTACCTTCCATGGCTTTGCTACACATCCCGCCATTATTTTCTAATTAAAACCAATTTCCAAATAACCAAATCATTATCCATTTATTAACCAAGGCCATTGATATTGGTATCGTCATACCAAACTTTACTTGAAAGTATCATCCATAACCAACCATTCAGAGGTTTAAGGGGACTTTCAAGTACCCTTCCATTTACCATATTAAACCACTTGGGGGATTCCATGTTCCTCTAAAGCATAACCATTAGCCATTTACCATTCTAATCGATTTAAACCATGAATAATTCCTTTTCCAAGTTTTAAAACATGCAAGAGTTCCATTAAAAGTAGTCAATGCAATGAACATATCTTTATAAGCATTTTGTCAAACACATTGGGGGCATAATATGACAAAAACCAATTCTATTTACCATTAAACCATTCCCATGCAATCCAATTATCCAAAACCACCATTAATGCATATAAAAGCATAATTAAAACCCTGGGAAACCATAATCAACCATTTAATATCAAAACCCCCAAATCATATTTGAAAACCAAAATCATACAATCAATGAAATCATGAAAATATTCATAGAAACCATGACTTTGTTTAGAGTTAATAGTGAGGGAATTGAACATGGGTTAAGCCAAGATGATTATGGAAAGAAATCATCAAGATAAGCCCCAAATCAATCCTCTAGTTGAAACCCTAGCTTTCCTTGCCCAAAAGCACTTAAGAGAATTATGGAGTGTTTTAGATAAGTTTCTAAGTGCTAATGAATGGAATAATAGGGTAAATAACCTTCCAAGTAGGTTAGAAGTCATGGGTCCTTAGTACGATAAGTAGGGAAATATCTAGAATACCACTATATACGTTGAACCAAAATCCCATCACAGGGATACGACCGACCCATACGAGTCATACCCTCCGATACGATTGGTATACTCAACTCATATCCTAGCCTCAACCCTTGGATCCCATAATATTTGGTATATGACTCATCCAACTAAGTCGTATTGACAACATACGATCCATACCCTTCATCCGTACCCCTGACAGATTTAAACCCAAGGAAGATTTAGACATTGTCCACCATACGAATCCTGGGTATGACTCATACCCTAGCTTATTGCTCACGGTGAGCCACTCATACTCATATCCAACCTAAGTAATCAAGTCTAAGATAAATTTAATGAACCAAACAATCTGTAACCACCAATACGAATTGTACCCCTAAGTTTTGCGCATTCCAGTAACCAAAATCCATCCCACCAACCAACATTGGTTAGTATACGAATGAACTATACCATCCGTACCCCAATATATGACTCGTACCCATGAGTCGTATTAGGTCGAAAGATTAGAATTCCTGGAAATTTTCTAAGGTACAGAAACTAGGGTGTTTCAATTATCAACCGTCTCATGAATGCATTAATATATCTCACCCTTTACCTTGTAAGTCTCAGGGCGTCACCTTATTTCTCCTTGCCTTTAACCTCAGTTCAACTTTCACCGTTTGGGTCTCAAGTTGATTAGGTGAGATGGTGGAATTATAAGATGGACGTGAATCTTAGATTACTATCTTAATCCCCTTTTCCTAATATCAAACTCCCTTGTGAGGACGTTCTCAAATATGAACAACCCCCAAGCTTCTGCAGTAGTTTTGAGGTCAATTAATATGAAAACGATTATGATACATGCAGCCACAATAGAATAGATAAATCTCCCACTTCCTCTATATTGTTAATCTGCCAGAATACCAACAACCCTAGTAAGGAAAATTAGCCGTTCATGATCATGCAATAATCCATGATAATCAATAAAGAACACATGTAATTAATTGCACAATAATGAGAGAAATAAAATCCAAAGTCTTCAATTGAATCAAAGTATGTAAAGTAATGTAAAAGTAAGTAGTAGTGCGTAACCTAATAAAGGAATAACCCTAAGGTATTTATAGTGTCTCCAAATAATAAAGAAGTCCTACTAAAAATAGGATAGGCAAAGTATGTCAGAACAAGGTACGATGATAACACTCAACTTACATGTCAATTTAGTGCAAGGCGGTCGTTGTCAATATATTTACCCAACTTTGGAGTTGGGGTCGAATCCACGAGGAACAATGTGAGTGGCGATTAAAATAATTTGAAACTATAGATATAAGTTGAATTCAAACAAATGATACAAAAAGATAAAATGGGGGTTTTTGATGATCAAACAAATGTTAAAGTTTTAACTTGCTTCAGAGCTTAAAACTAAAATTTCAATAGTTCAAATCAGTGATAGAGAGGAACTAGGGTTGTGATCACTATGATTATTAATCCCCATTAAATAATAACTGTAGTATTGGGTTCTCATGACTTGTGGGAAACACCAAATTATCAGTTTTGATAGTCCATCTAAGTCTTTCTCAACCAGCCTAGATGTTGAACTCCCTAATTCTCTCGAACTTAGGAAATCCTTCTATTCATACTTATTTTATCTCAAGTTGATCAATTTTGTTACAACATTAATCATTAGATGAGAGCTTAACCTTCCCAAATCCTTGTTGATAATTCGCTACCTTTAGTTTATTTCACAGTTCGAGCAAATCAACATAAAGAGGGATTTATTGTTTTCAACCAATAAATAACAATTATAACAAAGGAATTATCAAAATGTCCCTACAATCACTCAAATCCTAACCAACTATTAAATTCATGGGGGAATAATCATAGATCTCACAACCCTAGTTGTGGGTTTTAGTTCCACATGAGAAAGAAAATGATAGAAACAATTGTAATCATCATTCAAAGTAATTAAACTTACAAATGATGAAGTCTGAAGTTGATTCTCTTCTAAGTTCAAGAGAAAATTCCCACAACCAAATCAAAGAGTTGAAAATTAAATTCTAAGTTTTGAGCCCCAAAAAGAGGTGTCTTTTTCTTTGGAATAAGTTCAAGATGTTCTGCCCCTTATCATTAGAAAACCCTAATATATGCTTTAAATAATTCATCCTAATTAAGGAAAAAAAATCACAGATCACAATATTTTCTTAGACAGATGGCCACGTGTGTGACGTCTTATCAAGAGTCTGATACCTTATCAAGAATGTCGTCAGCTCCTCTTCACATTTGAACAAGTTCTGTCTTCAGCTAACGATGAAGCCTGACGGCTTATCAGACATGTGACGACTTATCAGAATTGTCGTCGCTTCTTCATTTCAAGTTCTCAAGCACTGCCTAAGCATGACGACGAGTGTGATGGGTTATCACAACTCTAACAGTCTATCACAGGTTGTCGTCATGTCTTCCAGCTAATTATCATTCTCTGTCTAAGGCTGACGACAATTCTGATAGCTTATCACAAGGCTGACGACTTATCAGACAAGTTATCAGCTATACTTCCCTCTCTACTTGCTCAAAAATAAACTCTTTTACTTCCATTATTGCTGGTTCTCTTGCATCTTGACTTTTACTGCAATATCAAAGAGAAAACAATCAAAAATGACAAAAGTTGCTTAAGAGTTTGAAATTATTCTCAGTTAAAAGCCTCAAATGTGTAAGCATCTACTCACATATCTACACCCTCAACTTAAAACAATTACTTGTCCTCAAGTAAATAAAACACAACCAAGTGGATATAAGGTACATTCGGCAGTCAACCATCCATATTATCTCAAAACATCTTCACCATTTCCAAGGTCAATTAATTTAAAAAACAGCTGTGCATATTATTGAAGGACAACAATGCGAAACACAAGAATCAAGATATGACATCAATTCAGAAATAACAACCATGCATGTACCAAGATTGCACTATCCAAAAAAGTTAGAAAATAGCAACGTAACCAGTGTGCCCTTACAAGGTCCCTCCTTACTTATTGTGAATTCAAGCATGTCAATATGGGGAAGGTCAAGAGACACTCACTATCAGAAAGAAGTTCCAGTCAATGTATGCCAAATACCATAAGCTTGCCCTTATTTTCATTAATGAAGCTTTCAGACAGTTAAGTTAGGATCACTATAGGACTTTTCTTCAACTTGTAATGTAGGCTTGGGCTGGTATGATATACAAGGATATTTAAAGTAACTACGCCTCCTTGGCACTACACTATTTTTGGGGTCTCACTTATCAACCTTTACCTTATTTTTCCCTTTCTTGATTAAAGCACATTCAAGCTGGGTGTAGTTTTTATTCATTCATTTTCTCTTTTTCACCACTTTTCTTTTCACATTTTTTTTACCACACCTAGCCTTGCATTTTTTACCCTTCTTCATACTCACTTTACATCACGCATCCCTATGATAGCCACCCTCAACTTAGGCTATTTTTCTAAGTCAAAGTGCGCAATGTCCAAGGAGGACCAGGGCCAAAATAGGTTCATTGTGATACAAATGGGAAGGTGATAGGCATAATAAAAAGAATAGGCATTCAGGCTCAAAATCAGGATCAAAGGATATTATTCACACTTGGAAGGTCATTTAGGCTAAAAGTGGACTAATATCAACAACGACCTATGTTCCTTTCCTAACCTCTATGCTACAACCTAGGCAAGACCAATCGAGCAAGTTTTGGATTTAACACACAATGGGAACTAGGTAGTATCTCACACACACGACACATTGGTAATGTCACACCTCAAATCCTATTGGGGCGGATTGGCACCCATAACTGAGGAGGCCCGGGAGAACCAACTCACAACTTTATACTTCCCATGCATACCTCTATGACAACCCAAAATTCGGACAACATCATGTCGCATATAAAAGGAAATAATCACCTGTATAAGCTCGAGCACACATATATATGTATATATAATACTTGGCCGTTGGAGCCATCACGTCTATTAACAAAACACCACCTTGACTGTACATTAGGTCTACAAAGCCTCTAGACAATACACAGAGTTTAACTAAGGTCGGGACACACCCCGCCATATAACTAACTTCTATACAATACCAAAAGTTACTGGATATGACACGGAAATCGTTGAAGCAAACTGGAGCTCACCAAAAGCAGCTGGATATCCTGGCTCCTACTTGTGCAGTGTATGAGCTGAGGTACCTGTGCCTGCAGCATGAAATGCAGGTCCCCCGTGGGGGACGTCAGTACGAAATATGTACTGAGTATGTAAAGCTGTAGATAATCACATATGATATAGGAGCTCAATAGAAATAAAAAACAAGTGAATAAATCGTAATAGGAGTGGACCACACTTACTAGAACTTGTGACAACTTGTACATTGTATTTATTCAATCACTTTACCTTCGTTCTTATCATCTTTGTAATCATTACTGTACTATACTGTGACCATTAGGCTGCCTCCAGTACATATCAACTGGGATTAACCCATGATAGGCTTATGCCCCTAGGATACCACCCATAAACACATAAATAGGGATCGACCCATGATAGGCTTATGCCCCTGGGATACCACTCGATAAGAGAGAACTTTCATCACTTAGTTCACTTAATCTTTGAGATTGTTATTTCGGTCGCCACCGTATTTTTGATACTTTGAAACAATGATACATTAATAAGAGACATATAAATACACCATCGATGCAATAACAATGAATTAAGAACTCATTGTCACATCAATGAAGTGTTTTGGAGTCATCAATGCCATAACAATGAAGTAGGAACTTATTGGTATATCAATGAAACGTTTTGGAGTCATTAATAGCACATGGATCTTGTTTGAGTAACCGGATACCTTATGATATTCATTAGTGCAATAAACATGTAAGATTTGGAAAACAAGTAAGTATTGGAATGTGTTGACATCTTGTAGGGTGGAAACAAGTTCATTGGTAACGTAGGACATCATACAAAACCATCATGGATCACATGTTATTGAATAACTTTGGAAACTTTCTTAATAGAACAATTGTTCACTTTCATGCCAAAGATATGGTATAGAGTATGCTTTACATACCTGACTGTCAACCTTCAATACTAGTCCCAAATGGACTTCCCGTCTTTTCGGATTACTTATCTACAATGAACATATATAGCAATCTAGTATTAGCAACCAAACGTCACAATTCAATTATTTGAATTCACCAAACTAGTGGTTAAGTAGTAAGACTTAATTACACCATAAAGGGTGTCACTTTAACCCTCTTATACTCCAATTACATTCACATGCCATGCATATTCATACATCATCCTCCAATATCAAGTTTGGATTCATTTATCCTTCCAACCAATCCATTAAACCAAATTGAGCCATAGATATAAATAATCATCAATTCAATAGTATATCACCATATCCACCTTCCATAACTCAATTACCATATCCACCTTCCACAATTCAATACAACCAAACCATGCAAAATAGTCCATAACCCTATTTCCATCACCTTTCAATAACAACCAATACATATAATCCTCTATCACACATATACATTTGGAAAAGAACAAAGGCAAACAATATTCATACCTTAGAATTCACCTCTTGATTATGCAATCCTGTTTGCATAAATAATAGGTGCCATTCGAAGCTCTTGAGATGACAAACACAGTTATCGGATTACTTTGGAATTTCTACGGTTGAATCAAAAGTAATTTAAAGGTCAAATTTGGCTAGGGTTTGTTCTTTCTCAATGATTGATGATGAAAATGAGTTTTTGAACTCATATACATGTATATATACACATATTCCCGTCCATAATATAATAGGAAATGACCAAAATGCCTTTAAAATTTAAATAATGTCAAATCTGTCCTTTGGTGGACTATTTTGATAAGCTAAAGTAGATCGACCATAACTCTTTACTACGATATCGGATTTGGGTGAAATTGGTATCGTTGGAAGGATAATTCAAAGGTATTTCATTTCATATAAAGTAGGACACCCAGTTCGTCCTGTACAAGGAGTTATGGTCGTTTGAAGTTGACCCTAAAAATCTTTTTTGATAGGATGAAGTAAAACGAGTATAACTCCTTACTCAGACGTTGGATTTTTATGAAACCAATTGCATTGGAAATAATACTCAAAGATATATATTTTCATAGGTCGCAGATTTCCCAGTTAATTATATTAAGGGAGTTATGGTCGTTCGAAGTTGACCTAAAAATTTGGCTGGCCTCAGTAGTTTGTGTGCAGGAAATTTTCCTGCACATTTACTATTCCCAAATATCCCGACCACCATTTTATAGTTTCGAACGTGCTCGATTATATCTGAAACCTATCCGTTTTTGGAAATATTTATATCGTTGGAAATCTTATTCAATAACCTTCGCATGGAACCATCGACGAGCAAATTCCGATATAAATAAAATAAAAAATTAATTCCATATAAATAAGACCAATACACGTACTTGAATACGGGGTGTTACAGGTACATCACAAGATGCTACCCATTTGGTTCATGCAATTGTTTAGCAATGGTTATCATGTCACTAGTACTAATGCCATAACAATATGCACAGTGGTCACAGATAAATGCATATCACACAGTTATAAAACAGAAAATTGGAGAGGTGTTCAAAAATCAACAAAAACATGTTAACTGCCAAAGGTACTTGTATTTATCCTAGTCAACTACAACATTTTACAACATATCACAATACGCCTAAATATGCTGGCTCTACTAGGAACAAGACTTCGGGGAAAAGAGGCACGGCAACAAAAACCCCAAGAGGACATCAACACCCACAAGTAGCCCCACCCCTAACTTAAAATCATGCAATGTCCCCAATGCGTCAAACCAAAACAAGAGAGTTAGAAACATACCTATGGAACCATGGGTGCGATGATCTGATGTCAGTCACATAATACGAATACAAACAACAAAATACCTTGGGTTTCCTCCCAAGCAGTGCCTAATTTAGTTTCGCGGCACGACCCAACTCAGCTTTTTCCTCTACCTTGAGGATATGAATTTCACCCCCAACTTAGAGTCCATGTTATTGCCTCACTCATAAGGGGGTGGTACAAAAATTAAGAAGTCGAGTAATGGATTGAGCGTGGTAAACCATTCGGCCTCAAAGTGAGGTGTGTTTTTATGTTGCTTGTCTATCGTAAAATCAAGAATATAGGATTCTTGTTCCTCATCTTCACACTCTTCTACTATTCTAAATGATTCCACAGACAAGATATCATCTAAACATAATGTAGAAAAGTGCTTGGAATGAGGCCCAATCAATCCTAGTTCAAAATTTACACTATCTACTACACACTCACTTTTATTCACCTTCTCGACATCTTCACTTTGAATTGGGCTAGAGTCTTTATTAGAGATTTTCTTTGTTTCTTCTTTTGCCTCTAGCACCATGTCCTTAATTTTGACATCATCTCTCATGGTTGGTTCAGTTGGTTGGGAAATCACTGAGGGTTGCTCAACATCAAGCTCAACATCAATATAGGGTTCTTGCTCCTCATCTTCACACTCTTCAATTATTTTAAATGATTCCACAGACAAGATAACACCTAAACATAATATAGAAAAATGTTTTGAATGATTGACCTCTATATCCATCTCCTCATGAATGATTGGATTCATGTCTTGACACATATCACATACGATATCATACGTTTCTTTCTGGAGATCCAACATTTGTTGAAACATAGATTCAATGCCACTCTTCCCGGTGCTTCGTTCTTCCTTTTCTTTACCATAAGACCTATCAAACTCATAAAAAGAACTAAAATTTAGGTTAGAGCAATAGGGGGAGGGAGAATTTAGGCCATCACTCCAATGTCCATCTTGACCACCACATAAAGAACAATCACACTCCCGGTAGGATAGAGATGATGCACACATCTCTCTCTGGGGAGCATATCTACAATCTTGTCAAAAGTGAGGTCCATCACAATATGGACATGGATCATCAAGATAAGATTTCCAACCACCAAGCTCATGTTCATTCCACGATGCCATAATAATAAGTAAACTTAAATAAAAATCTACCTAACACAAGAAATAAAAGAAAACTAAAAACAAATATTTACAAGTTTGAATTCAAGCAAGTAGGCTAAAATTCCAAACCAACTCAATACGCCAAATTATTCCCCGGCAACGGCGCCATTTTTGATAACGCTCAACTTACACGTCAATATATTTACCCAACTTTGGAGTCGGGGTCGAATCCACGAGGAACAATGTGAGTGATGATTAAACTAATTTGAAACTATAGCTATAAGTTGAATCCAAACAAATGATACGAAAAGATAAAATGGGGGTTTTTGATGATCAAACAAATGTTAAAGTTTTAACTTGCTTCAGAACGTAAAACTAAAATTTCAATAGTTCAAATCAATGATAGAGAGGAACTAGTATTGTGATCACTATAATTATTAATCCCCATTAAATAATAACTGTAGTATTGGGTTCTCATAAGTTGTGGGAAACACCAAATTATCATTTTCGATAGTCCATCTAAGTGGTTCTCAACCTGCCTAGATGTTGAACTCCGTAATTCTCTCGAACTTAGGAAATCATTCTATTCATACTGATTTTATCTCAACTTGATCAATCATGTTACAACATTAATCATTAGATGAGAGCTTAACCTTCCCAAATCCTTGTTGATAATTCGCTACCTTTAGTTTATTTCACAGTTAGAGCAAATCAACATAAGGCGGGATTTATTATTTGCAACAAATAAATAACAATCATAAAAAAGGAATTACCAAGATTTCCCCACAATCACTCAAACCCTAACAACCTATTAAATCCATGGGAAAATAATCATAGATCCCACAACCCTAGTTGTGGGTTTTAGTTCCACATGAGAAAGAAAAAGATAGCAACAATTGTAATCATCATTCAAAGTAATTAAACTTACAAACGATGAAGTCTGAAGTTGATTCTCTTCTAAATTCAAGAGAAAATTCCCACAACCAAATCAAAGAGTTGAAAATTGAATTCTAAGTTTTGAGCCCCAAAAAGAGGTGTCTTTTACTTTGTAATAAGTTCAAGATGTTCCGCCCCTTATCATTAGAAAACCCTAACATATGATAAATACTTCATCCTGATCATGGAAACAAAATCACAGATCACAGTATTTTCTCAAACAGACGACGATGTGTGTGATGACTTATCAAGAGTCTGATGCCTTATCAAGAATGTCGTCAACTCCTTTTCACATTTGGACAGGTTCTGTCTTCAGCTAACGGTGAAGCCTAACGGCTTATTAGACATATGACGACTTATTAGAATTTTCGTTGCTTCTTCTCTTCAAGTTTTCAAGCACTGCCTAAGCCTGACGGCTTATCATAACTCTGACGGCCTATCACAGGTTGTCTTTACTTCTTCCAGCTGAATCTCATTCTCTATCTAAGACTGATGACAAATCTGATAGCTTATCACAAGACTGATGACTTATCAGACAAGTCGTCAGCTATACTTCCCTCTTTACTTGCTCAGAAATTAACTCTTTTACTTCCATTATTGCGGGTTATCTTGCATTTTGACTTTTACTGCAATATCAAAGAGAAAATAATAAAAAAATGATAGAAATTGCTTAAGACTTTGCAATTATTCTCAGTTAAAACCCTCAAATATGTATGCATCTGCTTACACATCATACGACTTATGTAGTCCACTCGTAAGGTATTCTTACGAGTCATACAGTGCTAATAATGAGTACTCTGGTAATTGATCTTCAGGGCTTCAAGCTTCTGTTGTTCTTATGATTCTTTACTACAAGTCGTATTCAATCTTTACAAATCATGTCCTTCACTCGTCAACATTTGAACCTTGGACTTTCAGGGATTTGGACACTCGTTTCCTTACAGCTTCTTATTGCGAGTCATAATTAGATCTTATGACTTATATAAGTCTGTGACTTCAACTCTAAATATTAATTTAGGCCTCTACTATCCTTACGACCGCTCCTCACTACTCGTATGATGAATTTACGATTGATATACCCGACTCGTACAATGATCGACCTTCTCCATTTTCAACACTTTTTCTTAAATTTTTATTCCAAGACCATTATTAACCCATTTCGCCTGCAACAACCATAAAACCACATCATACCTACCAAAATAACCTAAGTCAAATCATAAGTTCCTTATTTTAGACATTAAAAGTTCCATGTTTCCATGATGCATCATCCGTCCATCAAACTCATACCTTCATGGTTAGCTATCACAATCCCATTATTGCCCAATTAAAATATTTAGCACATGACCAAACCACCAATTCTAGGAGTCAATTATTAAGGCATTATTAAGTGGTATTGACATACTGACTATAGCTTGCAAGCAATGTAGCTATTACTTAGGGGGCTCCCGTGTACCCCATAAGGTTTTCATTATATAATCACTTGGGGGATTCCCGTGTACCCCATAAAGTTTTAAAAACCATCCATAACAATTTAACCGTTTATACCATGTATTAGTTTCAAGAAATAAGTCAAATCAAACACTTTGGGGGTCATAACCACTTCAAAATAACAAGTTTAGAGAAAGTTACCATTATCATGTTCCACTACCATACCCATGCACCTGCTTATTCAAAACCATAATTAAAACTTGGAAACCATAATTAAACCATGAGAAAACATCATTCAATATTCAATATTCAAATACCCCAACCTTTATTTCAAAACTATATCAATACTATGAAAGCCATACATTAAATCATGTGCTTTAAGTAAAATAACAATGAAGGAGGAGTAACATGCCTGAAATACTAAGAAATTTGGAAGATATTGCACCCCTAGAACCCTAGATGATCACCTCCTTTGAAACCCTAGCATTAGCTTAAATAGAGAGTTTGAGAGAGAATGTGGGATTGTTTTATTGGGAATGATGTGATAATGAGGTCCAAAAAAGGTTTTAAGTCATGGTATCAAAGGGACTTAAAGTGGGAAATGTCCAGAATACCTTCAGCTTAAAAGATGTAAAAAATCATCTTTGGTTACGAGTTCACCCATTGACTCGTTAGCACATCATAAAACTCGTAGCCTTGAGTCGTATCCTAGATAGTGAGTAGGACAACCTTACCTTTCCCACCTTACGACTCCATGATCCCACTCGTAACCTGGCCCAATGACTCGTAGGGTCTAGTCGTAACCAACATAGTACCTAAATAGGCCAGACACTAGACAACCTATGACTTCACCTTATGACTCGTAACCTATCCTCAAAGCTCCTAGTGAGCTACTCGTACTCAAAGCAAAGTCAAGCAACTAAGTTATTAAATTTGGCTACTGTTTGTCCTAATGAATTGTCACCACCCTTAACGACTCATACCACTAAGTCATAACCAAGATAAAAACTCAACCGCTATCCACTGGACACCTAACGACTAGGGTCGCCTAACCCGTTAAGACACTATACGACTCCTATGGTCAAGTCGTAATCAAGGCAGTGAGCACAAAGCTCAGGAAATTTCCATGAGCCAAAATACCCCCCCTTGGATAATTTATCCTTGAATGATGGGATAAGATATTGACTAGAATGATTAAAACCCAAACATCTCTACTCTTACCTTTAACCAAGTTAGAAAATAAAGATGCCAAGGAAGTCAATCTTTCCATTAAAAAAGTCATAAAACAAAGATGTTAAGAATAACATATACCTTATGCACGATCTTCATGAGCCAAAAACAAGAATGGATGCTTGGACTTCATGTCCTCTCCGGCTTCCCAAGTAGCCTCTTCAACCTTATGGTTCCTCCATAGAGCCTTTAGAAAAGCTATGTCCTTCATCCACAACCGATGAATTTTCTAATCCAAGATTTCAATAGGGACTTTGTCGTAAGACAAAGAATTCGAAATACCAATATCCTTGATAGGCACAATCAATGATGGATCACTCACACACTTACTCAACATAGATGCATGGAACACCGACTGAATGGAGCTCATACTAGAGGGTAACTCCAATTCATACGCAATATTGCCAACCTTCTTCGAGATCAAGTACAGGCCGACATACCGTGGCCTAAGATTCCTATTCTTCCCAAACCACATTACCCTCTTCATTGGAGATATCTTTAAGAACACCCTATCTCCAACCTCAAATACTAACTTCATATGCCTCACATCTGCATAGGACATTTGGCGACTTTGGGTGGCTTTGAGCCTATCCCAAATCACCTTAACCTTCTCCATGACTTGGTGAACCAAATCCATGCCAAACATCTTCGGCTCACCAACCTCTAACCACCCAATAGGAGACCTACACCTACTACCATATAAGGCCTCGAATGAAGCTATCTAAATACTAGAATAGTAGCTATTATTACATGCAAACTCTATAAGAGGTAAATTATCAACCCAACTACCACCATCGTCAATCAGGTAAGCTCGAGGCATATCCTCTAATGTCTAGATAGTCCTCTCCGCTTGCCCATCCGATTGCGGGTGGAAATCCATACTAAGCTCACCATAGTCCCTAAACCTTTTTGAAATGACCGACAAAAGTGTGATGAGAATTAAGCACCATAGTCGTACATGATAAAAACAAGCACCCCATGCAATTTCACAATTTCCTTAATAAATAATTTGGCATAATCCTCCAGTGAGAAGTTAGTCCTTACTGGCAATATGTGAGCAAACTTAGTCATCCTATCCATTATGGACCAAATTGAATCAAACTAATTTCAAGATCGAGAAAGACCAATAACGAAATACATATTGATCAATTGATGTTTAACCAATAGATTTCCTTAAGATCATGATACATCTTTGTTGAACCAAGATTAATGGCGTAATATGACAAATGATCCTTAACTAAGATCCACTCTCGCAATCTATCTACATCGGGAACACATAATCTCCATTGGTATTGTAAAGTACCATCACCACTAACCTCAATGGCCATCACTTTCTGGCCTCCTATATCCCCCTTGATTTGCATCAAGATAGGATCTAATACTTGCTTCTCTTTCACCTCAACATCAAGAGATGGCCTTGCCATATCTTGAACAAACACACCACCACCTTTTGAGTCCAAGAGATGAACTCCAAGGTTTCCCAAATGGTGAATATCTTTCACCATTTCTCACTTTTCCTTACCCATATGAGCTAGACTGCCTATGGATAACCTACTAAGGGCATCAACAACTATGCTAGCTTTACCTGGATAGAAGTAATGCTCGTGTCGTAATCCTTGAGCAGCTCAATCTATCTCTTTTACCTGAGGTTAAGCTCTTTATGCATGAACACATACTACAGGATCTTATGATCTGAAAAGACATCCATATGTATTCCATACAACTAGTGATACCAAATTTTCAAAGCGAACACCCCAACTAATAATTCTATGTCATGAGTCAGATAATTTTTTTCGTGTACCTTCAACTGTTTGGAGGCATAAGTTATCACTTTGCCTTGATGCATCAAAATGCAACCGATCCCCACACGAGACATATCACAGTAGACCAGCAAACCATCAGTTCCTTCCGACAAAGTCATGACCAGAGCCAAAGTTATCTTATCTTTTAACTTTCCAAAATTAACCTTATAAGTATTGGACCATGAGAACTTTACCTTCTTCAGAGTTAGCTTAGTCAACAGGCAACTATAGTAAATAAACTCTCCACAAATCTCTTGTAGTAACCAACAAAACTAAAAAAAATTTAAAAATTGGTTGGAGTCGTGGGTCTAGGCCATTTCTTAACCACAACAACTCTCTGCGATTCCACCATGATCCCTTTACTAGAAATGACATGACCTAGAAAAGTGACAACATTTAGCCAAAATTCACATTTCAAAAATTTGGCATATAACTGATAATCCTTAAGGGTTTGCAATACAATGGGAAGATGATCAGCATGATCCACCTCGCTCATAGAGTACACTAAAATATCATCTATGAATATGATGACAAATAAATCTAGAAATAGATAAAAAAAAACCTATTCATCAAGTACATAAATGCGGCTGGGGCATTAGTCAACCTAAAAGACATAACCAGGAACTCAAAATTCCTATATTTGGTATGGAAGACAGTCTTAGGGATATTCTCCTCCCCAATCTTTAACTGATGATACTCGTATCAAAGGCGATCATAGAGTAGAACTTAGCACCCTGAAGCTGATCAAACAAATTATCTATCTTTGGAAGAGGGTAGTTATTCTTTGTCTTTACCTTATTCAATTACCGATAATTAATACACATCTGATGGGACCCATCTTTTTTATGCACGAAAAATATTGGTGCACCCCATGGAGGCACACTAGGATGGATGAAACCCTTGTCTAAAAGATTCTTTAATTGTTCCTTAATCTCCTTTAACTCAGTGGGAGCTATTTTGTACGGGAGAACAGAAATAGGATGAGTATCCAGAACAAGATCAATCCGAAAAGAAATCTCCTTATATAGAGGGACACTAATAAGGTCATGGAGAAAACCTTAGGAAATTTATTCACCACTGGGACAGAATGTAAAGAAGGACCCTCTTAGTTAGAATCTTCACCCCGAACAAGATGCTATAGACATCCCTTAGATATTAATCTCAGAGCTCTAAGATACAATATGAACCTTCCATTAAGTGCTAGAGAACCACCTTCCCATTCGATAACCAGCATATTAGGGAATTTAAAGATGTCCTTATGGGTCTGATAGTTTAGAGAAGCATAGCATGAGTACAACCAATCAATCCCTAATATGATATCAAAATCAACCATGTCTAATTCAAATAGATCCACCAAAAACTCCCGAACACCCAAAGATTCCACACAACCCCTATAGACTCTTCTAGCAACCACATAGACACCCACCGGGGTAGAACAAGAAAAGGGATCTAAAATATACTTGAAATCAAAACCAAAATTCATAAACATAAAAGGGGTCACATAAGAAAGAGTGGACCCCTGATCAAGTAAAAATTACACATCATGAGAAAAGAGTTTCAACATACCAGTAAAGACATCAGGTGATGCCTCAGATTCCTGGCGAGTAGTGAGAGCATAGAGTTAGTTCCGACCAGTGCTAGGGACAGATGGTTCACCCTTTTGTGTCAGAGATGAAGAAGAGGCAATCAGAACCTTGTTTTCCCCAAAAGAAACCTTGGCCACTGGATAATTTTTAAGTATATGCACTAGCTGACCATAGTTGAAGCACTTGTCCCTTTCCTTATCATAGAAACCCTGATTTAATCGACCACAAAATCTATAGAAAGGATATAATGGAGTTTATTGGGCCCCATTATCCTGAGATTGGGCATCCTATGACCTATAATTATCGCCACTTTAAAAATATCTATCAATAGACGACTTTGGGTAGGGAGCACTAACCATCAGTATGACCCATAATTGTTCCACTTTCTCTTGGACCACTTTCCACCATCCTTACCACTTTGTTGTTGTCCACCACCATACTAAAAAAATCTAAACTTTTTACTCTACCTCTCTTCTATCTCTACTTGCCTTTTTTTTCTTAACCTGTTGCATTTACACAGTCAGCCTGGAGATATCTGTTGTTTAACAAGGTAGACTTACCCTCCATGTAATACCCAGTAAAAGTCTTAGATGATTTAAGCTTTAAGTTGCATGCATAAGGGGTACAAAACTTGAAAGTTTCACTAGGTGTTGAGGAATTAGTTACTTTTGAGATCCCTAGACTTTATGGAGTTTTAAATCAACCTTCCCGACCCTAAAATGTTGGTTTTTAAGTTGATTCATATTTAGGGAGGTCAAAAGTACATGTCTGGTGAGTTTTGGATTTTTTGAACGAGCATAGGGGCATGTTTGGAAAACCAACACAGTAGTGCCACCATCATAGGCCTGCGGTGCTCGGTCTAGTCCACTGGACTGGAGGGTTACCCCGCCGGTCTAGAGCCAGTGTCGCTCGATCTCCCTTTCATCCAGCTTTTTCCTCTTGGTTTTTTAAGGGAATTTGAGTTATTTCACTTCACCCAATCAGTCCATAACATGATTTTAGGGATCCCAAAGAGCATTATTTTCCCTTTTTATCATAAATCCTCTCAATAAAAAACCCCTTTCCTAAAAAACAAACCTTAACTCTTTCACAAGAAATGAAGGAATTCAAGCTTTAAATCTTAAAATATTCTCAAGAATCTTCATGAATTTATCTAGTAAGGTATGTGTGATGTTCATACATAGGTCCATTTCACCCATGGAGTACAAAAACCTCTTTTGGTGTTTTAAATCATGAGTTTTAAATATTCAAGTTGAACTAACTCCATGAATCTCTTTCTAATTCAATTACAGGTTATGGTTACAAGTATTTTAAAGTAGAATGAATCATATTATGTTTGAGTATCAAAATTTCCATGTCATGTTCAATTGGTTTCAAGATGAATTCTCAAGTTATGAGTTTATCCATGAAATCCTATTGTTTCCTCATGTTTAAGATTATGATTTTCACATGTTTTAATGAAATTCCATGTTTGGGTCTTTGAACCATAGTCACGTATTACTGTATTTCAAGTTTGATATCATATTTTATGCTCATTCAGTGCTGGTGAGTTATGAACATCCAATACCTATGTGATTTACATAAATTCAGCCTATTAAGTACTCGGATTGTTAATCCATGATTCTTATTAGTATACTCAGATATTCATATTCATGATGATCACTATCAGTTTTATAAAAACATTCATGTTGAGTTTAGTTTAGTTTGGTACAAGTGTTAGTTCAGTTGGGAATAGGATTTAGCACCGAGCAAACCTAGGGATAAGGGCTCACCTGCCAGTTAGGACTGGGTCCTTAGTAGTAGTCCTTAAGTTCTAGAAGTATATAGATAACGTAGGATTATGAGATATCACCTGCCCGTTTAGGACAGACACTCTCTTAGAGGCCGCCCACCAGTTTAGGATTGAATCCCTAGTCCTTTAGGACTTCAGATTAGTGGATCCACGCATCTACTATTAGTACCTGTGGCACGGTACTAACACTCCTCCAATAGGGGTTACAAGTTGGACCCCAATTAGCATAGATTAAGGCATGTAAGTTAGATGATACCTCCCACAATCTCATTGTAGTGTTCAGTATAGTTTTAGTTTAGGTTTGCTTGACCAAAGCATGCAGACTCTCAGTTATTCACTTATTAGATTTTAGTAATTTAGTTTATAGATTATTTTAGAAATATGTATATGCTTGGTATTGCATTCTTAGATATGATAGTTTTTATGCATTCACTTTCAGTTATCTCACACTATTTAGTTAGTCCTTATTTCATATGTACAGTACCCCATGCATATCATATTTTTCTCATCTCATAAACCAGTACATTCAAAGTACTGACCGCATACTCTTCTTTGTGTTATGATACCTTATATCATAGGTTTGGATGCATAGTTTCTTGACTGCAGTTAGACTATTCAGTGTACTCCAACAACCATAGTGGTGAGTCATAATCTATCGAGGACGGGTTATAATTATTTAGTTATATAAGTATTTCTTATTTTCAGTCAATTGAAATTAGTTGGGGGCCTGTCCCATCAACTCCATAGTTAGTTAGAGGCTTTCAGATGTTTAGACAATCAGTTAGACAGTTAGTCCATTGCTTCAATATTACTAGACATTTTGGTTAGATAGTTGGTTTCTAGTATTTTATCATTTGTTCAGACATACCAAGATGCAATTTGAAGTATTCAGATTTCAGTACTATGTCAATTTTATTTTCTACTCATGTATTTTGTTACTATTTATACAGTTCTCATAGCAGGTACCAATTCATGGGTTAGATTATGGCCCTCGTGGTCTTAAGCACCATTATTTTGACTAGGGGGTAGCCTCCGGTCGTGATAAAACTTTGTATCAAATCCTAGAGTTTTAAAGTGTCCTAGGGAGTCTGAAATCTGTGTTGAGTAGAGTTTTGTGCATGGGTATGAAGCATGCCACACTTATGGACAAGTGGCTACAAGACGTTTTAGGAAAAGTTTCCCTTCATGTAGTATTCATGCCATGTGAGTGAGCATGATCTCTGTTTAAACTCTATTTCTATCTCGTCTTTTATTTGATTTATAGATAATGCCTCCCAAAAGAACCAACAAAATAAGGAATGGGAATCAACTCGCACCACTACTTGTTCAGGAAGATCCCCTGAATATGCATGTCTCTCATGCCAAATTTAGAGTTGTTTTCACTACCTTAGCTCATTCAGTAGTTTCTTAGAATAATCAGCAGACTGTTACCCCAACCAATCTAGTGGCAAATATAGATGCATCTAGGATTTGGGATTTCACCCGAATGAATCTTCTTTTATTTTTGAGATCTAAGTCTCAGGAGGATCCGCAGGAGTTTCTTGATATGGTTCAGAAAGTGATAGATATTATGGGAGTCACGTCGAGTAAGAGTAAAGAGTTAGCTGCTTATTAGTTGTAGGTCACAGCTCACACCTTGTATAAGCAGTGGAAAGAGGCTATGGGTGCTGAGGCAGGGCCTGTAGAGTTGGAGGAGTTTGCCACGACTTTATTAGATAGGTTCTTCACCTTAGAGTTGAGGTAAGATAAGGTGTAGGAGTTCATCAATTTGAAGTAAGGTAATATGAGTGTAAGGGAATAGTCGCTTAAGTTCACTTAGTTGGCAAGGTATGCTCCTTCGATAGTGGCTGATAATAGGTCTAGAATAAGTAAGTTTGTTTCTAGTATAGCTGATTGTATGGTCAAGGAGTGTAGGACTACTATGTTTATTAGGAAGATGGACCTATCTAGGCTTATGGTTAATGCTCTACAGATTGAGAAAGAGAAGGATAAGGAGAAAGAAAGAGAGAGTAAGAAGGCCAAAACATGTAGTTTTAACTTTTCTCAGTTGGGGTTAGAGGGTGGTAACCGTTCTCAGTTTTGTTAGAAATTTTTATCCCTAGATACGTCTTCTGCTAGTGCACCAATGCCACAGTTCAAAACTGACAGTCGGGATCGAGCACCAGGCTCAAAGTCACAGGGTAGCATGAGCAGTAGCCGTACCAATCCTCTTTGCAGAAACTTTGGTAGGAATTATCAGGGTGTGTGTAAGGCTGGTAGTGATGTTTATTTTGGGTTTAGTAAGCCAGGCCATAAGGTCGAGAATGTCCAGTAGTTTCTCAGAGGGGAAAGGACTTGCGCCAACAGGGCTAGTCCAATCTGTCAACAGCTCAAGCAGGTCTCTTGACTCAGCAGAGCGCCACTTCCAGTGCCACCAGTGGACAGTGCTAGAACAAATTTTATGCACTCCAATCCCAATAGTATCAAGAAAGTTATTCTGATGTAGTTAATCTTTCGCTATAGGTTTTTCATCTTCATGTGTATGCTTTATTAGGTCACATAAATTCACTTTATTTTGTGACCCTTTACATAGCTGTCAATTTTGGTGTCAGTCCCAAAATGTTAGTAGAGCCTTTCTTAGTGTCTACCCCAGTGGGTAAATCTATTATAGCCAGATAGGTATACAAAAATTACTCAATGACAGTATCTCAGAAAATGACTATAGTAGATCTTGTAGAGTTAGATATGACTAATTTTGATGTCATTCTCGACATGGATTGACTCCGTTTGTGTTATGCCTCAGTGGATTACAGAACTAGAGTTGTTCATTTTTAGTTTCCTAATAAACCAGTTATTGAATGGAGGGGTAGTACCTCAATGGTAAGGGGTCAAATTGTGTCATATCTTAGAGCAAGAAAGATGATATATAAGGGGTGTGTTTACCATCTTGTTTGAGTTTTAGACTCTAGTTATGTTACTCCCATTCTTAAGTCTGTTTTAGTAGTAAGGAAATTTTTAGATGTGTTCCCTGAAGATCTTCCCGGAGTCCCTCTAAAAAGGAAAATCGACTTTGGAATAGATCTCCTTTTAGATACCTAGCCTATCTCTATTCCACCCTATAGAATGGCTCTAGTTGAGCTTAAAGATTTGAAAGAATAGTTTAAAGATCTCTTAGATAATGGATTCATCAGTCCTAGTGTTTCCGCATGGGGCGCACCAGTCCTTTTCGTGCATAAGAAAGACGGTTCTCTGAGAATGTGCATCGATTGCTGTCAGTTGAACAAGGTCACAATAAAGAATTAGTAGCCTCTCCCCATGATTGATGACTTGTTCGAACAAATTTAGGGTGCCAGTTATTTCTCTAAGATAGACCTCAGATTCATCTATCATCAACTTAGAGTCATAGAATGTGAAATTTTGAAGACAACTTTCAGAACTTAGCATGGTCACTTTGAATTCCTAGTTATGTCTTTTTGACTAACGAATGCCCCTGCATCTTGCTTGGACTTGATGAACAGAGTGTTCAAGCAGTACTTGGTTATATTCATCATCGTCTTCATTGACGATATTCTTGTTTACTTCCTTAGTGAAAATGCTCATGCAAACCATATGAGGATTGAATTACAGACCCTTAGAGCTCATTAGTTGTTTGCCAAAAGTCAAAATTTTGGCTAAGATCAGTAGCTTTTCTTGGCCATATTATTGATGTGTGCTTAATTGCGAACATATTTAAGGCCTTTAACCTAGAATAATTGTGAAGTCTTAAGCAACTTTTGTTGTTTTTGATTATTTTTACTGTTTTAATGCAGATACAAGTGATCGGGGAGAAAACCAAAGAAAAGAAGAATAAATCAGCTGAAATCTGGTGCAAATAAGCTAAAGTGTAGCTGACACCATTTCTAAAGCGCCGTCAGACATGGAACAGGCTGTCAAATTTTCCGTCAAGCTTAGACAGAACCTGAGAAGTTGAGATGAAATATGACGACATTTCGAAAGTGTCGTCAAATCTGTGACAAGGCATCAAAATTGTTGTCAACCTGAGGTAGATTATGCTGATTTCTAGTGAAGATGTGATGATATTTTTCACGCTCCGTCACATTTTTGACACGCCATCATATTTTTCGTCCAAAGAATTAGAAGATAGCAATTCACTAGAAACTTTGACGACATCTTGCACACACCGTCAGACTCTGACACGCCGTCAAGATCGCCGTCACCTATTCCGAACAAAATCATAAATTTTATTTTATTTCCTTATTTAGGGTTGACTATTTTAAGACTTGTTTGAGGGTTTTTATTATCATCCATGAGACAATTAATTATCCATTGAGGAGAACAGATGATATTCTTTCCTCCCTATCTCAAGAATAATATTTCAGTGTTTTGCCGTGTGATTCAAATACAAGTTCACTTTTAATTTCATTCATCATTGTAAGTTAATCCTTTTAGTTATGAATTCAAATTGCATTCTTGTTTCATGCACCATGAGTAGCTAAACTCTTTTAACCTAGATTATAGAATCTAGGGTTAGGTCATGATAAGGTGATAAATTAATTATTCAAGGTTTAATAGGTGTTAGAATTTCTTGATAACTCTGAGACTATAATTTATGTCTGTTAGTTGCAAACAATAGGCGTACCTACTTTGGTTTCCTTGAGAAAGAAATCATAAACAGTAGAAAGTAAGTTATCAATAGGGACTTAGAAAGGCTTTATTTAATAATCAGTGTTGTAACAAGGTTGATTAACCTGAGGTAAAATCTGTGTAGTGATAAGCGATTCCCTAAGTTTGAGAGGATTAGGAAATTAGAATCTTGAATAGGTCGAGAGACATTTGAGCATACCATCGATAAAGATAGCTTATCATCCTAACTACCGTGATAACCTTGAGTAAATTTTAGTATCTGTTATGTACCGTAAGACCTAGTGAACATAATCCTGGTTATTTCATAAAATCTTAGTTACAAACAATAAATTCAGAAGTGAAAATTAACTCTCTGTGAAACTCAAATCCCCATTTTCAGAAACAGCAAACTACCAGTAAATTATTTTGTAAACAACTTGAAGTTCACACCCTATTCCCTGTGGGATTCAACCCCAACCTAGTTGGGTTTTATATTGACAATAATCGCTTAAACCCATTCAAGAGTGTAGTTTGAGTGTTATCAATTATTTCATGTGATGGCATTAGGGTTGACCCTCAAAAGACTGAAGTAGTGAGAAGCTGGCGTAGAAATATCTCTCCATTAGATATTAGGAGTTTCTTGGTCCTGTCTTGCTATTATAGATGGTTTGTTGAAGGGTTTTCTTCTATTGCATATCCTATGTCTCGATTGACTCGGAAAAAAGTCAAATTTCTATGATCAAATTCCTGCGACAAGAGTTTTTAGGAGTTGAAGACGCGACTCACTTTTGCCCCAGTCTTGACTTTGCTAGATTGTTCAGATGGATTTGTAGTCCACTGTGATGCTTCCAGAATTGTTCTTGGTTACATATTGATGTAGAGAGGCAAGGTCATAATTTATGCCTCTATACAACTTAAAACCCATGAAAAGAATTATCCTACCCATGATCTTGAGTTAGAAACTGTTGTTTTTACCTTGAAAATTTAGAGGCATTACCTTTATAGAGTTCATGTTGATATGTTCACGAATCATGAAAGCTTGCAGTATGTGTTCTCATAGAAAGATTTGTATCTTTATCAGAGAAGGTGGCTTAAGCTGTTAAAAGATTACGATATGAGTGTATTGTATCATCTGGGAAAGGCCACAATAGTGGAAGATTCCCATAGTAAATTGTCTATGGGTAGTGTTGCCCATGTTGAGAAGGATAAGAAGAAGTTGGTAATGGAGGTTCATCATTTTGCTAGATTAGGTTTTCGGTTGGTTGATTCAGCTGAGGGTAGTATATGGGTTTAAAATAGTTTAGAATCTTCTTTGGTTGAAAAAGTGAAAGAAAAGCAAGATATGGATCCCAGTTTTGTTAAGTTGAAGGAATTAGTTAAAGATCAGAAGATAGAGACGTTCTCCCAAAGGGGAGATGGTGTGATGTTGTCAGGATAGGTTATGGGTTTTGTGTATTGATGGTTTGAGGTAGTGAATCTTAGTAGAAACACATGGTGAGTAGTATTCCATTCATCCAGGAGCCACTAAGATGTACCGTGATTTGCAAGAAGTCTTTTGGTGGATTTGTATGAAGAGAGATATTGCAGAGTTTGTAGCTAGGTATTTCAATTATCAGTATGTCAAGGTTGAATACCGGAGGCCTAGTGGTACATTGTAGGAGTTCAGTATTCCCACATGGAAGTGGGAAATGGTGAACATGGATTTTATGATGGGGTTTCCTCGTACGTGTTGTTAGCCTAATTTGATATTTGTCATTGTGGACAGAATAACCAAATCAACTTATTTCTTTCCTTTTCATACTTTGTATTCAGCTGAGGATTATGCTATTCTTTACCTTAGGGAATTGGTTAAGTTGCATGCTGTTGCTTTGTGTCATTCCAGATAGAGGTACTCAGTTTACCTTTTACTTTTGAAAGGCTTTTCAGAAGGGTTTGGGTACCTAAGTTCATCTCAATACAACTTTTCATCCTCAAATAGATGGTCAGGTGGAGAGGACTATTCATACCTTAAAGGACATATTGAGGTCTTATGTTATTAATTTTATAGGTAGTTGGGATGACCACTTACCTTTGATAGAGTTTAGCTATAATAATAGTTATCACTCCAGTATTCCGATTGATCTGTTTGAGGATCTCTATCGAAGGAGATGTAGGTCTTTTATTGGTTGGTTTGAAAAAGGCGAGTCTGTGTTGATAGGGCTAGATTTGGTATTTGATGCAATAGAGAAGGTTCAGTTGATTCAGGAGAGGCTAAAGACAACCTAAAGCCGTCAGAAATCTTATGCAGATGTGAGGAAAAGAGATCTTGAGTTTGAAGATGGTGATTTGGTATATTTGAAAATTTCTCCTATGAAAGGAGTGAAGATATTTGGCAATAAGGGGAAGCTCAGTCCCTGATATGTTGGCCCATTTAGAATCTTGAGTCATTTTAAAAAGGTGTCTTATGAGCTTGAGTTACCTGCAGATTTAGCATCAGTGAATCCAACATTTCTTATTTCTTTGTTAAAAAGTGTATTGGTGATTCATCTATGGTTGTGCCTTTAGAAAGTACAGATGTTCAGGATAACCTTTCTTATGAAGAAGTCCTATTTGAGATCCTTGATCGTCAGATTCGTAAACTAAGGAACAAAGAAGTTCCCTTGGTCAAAGTTCTTTGGCGGAATCAGTCTGTTAAGGGAGCCGCTTGGGAAGCAGAAGTAGATATGCAAACCAAGTACCCTCATATTTTCTACAAAAAACCAGATTCAGCTTAAGGTAATGATTTTCCTCAGATTGACTCACTTTCATTCTCAGTTTAATCTATGCAATCCATCTCATGTTATTGCATACATTCAGTTCAGTTCATGTATCATGTTTCAGACTCAGTTATATAATCATGTTTCCAACCATGCATGTTCATTATATGATCTCATTTTCTTCAGTATTCTCAGCTAAACCAATATCATTCGAGGATGAATGTTTCTGAAGGAGAGATATTGTAATACCTCATAAAAGTCGTAGCTCATTTCAGCTCTCAGTTGCATGCATAAGGGATCCAAGACTTTAAAATTTCACTAAGTGTTGAGGACTTAGTTACTTTCAAGACTCCTAGACTTTACAGATCTTTAAATTGACCTTCTCGACCCTAAAATGTTAGATTTTAAGTTGATTCATGTTTAGGGAGGTCAAAAGCACATGTCCGGTGAGTTTTGAAATTTTTGGACGAGCGTAGGAGCGAGTTTGGAAAACCAAAATAGTATAACCATCGAGATAGGCCCACGACGCTCCGTCTAGTCCACCAAACTTGAGACCGTGGCACGGGGCTTACCCTTCCGGTCTAGAGCCCGCATCGCTCGGTCCTCTTTTCGCCCATCTTTTATCTCTTAGCTTTTTAAGGGAATTTGGGTCATTTTCCTTCACCCAATCAGTCCATAACACGATTTTGGGGATCCTAAAGAGCATTATTTGCACTTTTTATCACAAATTCTCTCTTGAAAATCCCCTTTTCCTCAAGAACAAACCCTAACTCTTTTAGAATCTTCACAAATTCATTTAGTGAGGTATGTGTGATGTTCATCCATGGGTCCCTTTCACCCATGAAGTTCAAGAACCTCATTTGGTGTTTTAAATTATAAGTTTTAAATGTTCAAGTTGAACCAACTCTATGAATCTCTTGTTAATTAAATTACAAGTTATGGTTACAAGTATTTTAAAGTAGTTAGAATCATATTGTGTTTGAGTATCAAAATTTCCATGTCATGTTCAATTGGTTTCAGGATGAATCCTCTAGTTATGAGTTTAGCCATGAAATCCTATTGTTTCCTCATGTTTAAGATATTTTCATGTTTAAGTTTATGATTTTCACATGTTTTAATGAAATGCCATGTTTGGGTCTTTGAACCATAGTCACGTATTACTGTATTTCAAGTTTTATATTGTATTTTATACTCATTCAGTACTGGTGGGTTATGAACACCTGATACCTATGTGATTTAAATAAATTTAGCTTTTCAAGTACTCAGACAGTTAATCCATGAATCTTATCAGTATACCCAGATATTCATATTCATGATGAGCATTATCAGTTATGTAATAGCATTCTTGTTGAGTTTAGTTCAGTTCATTATAAGTGTTAGTTTAGTTGGGAGTATAATTTAGGATCAAACAAACCTAGGGATGGGGCCTCCCCCACCAGTTAGGACTGCGTCCTTAGTAGCAGTCCCTAAGTTCCAAAACTACGTAGACAGCGTAGGATTATGAGATGTCACCCTCCAGTTTAGGACTAACACTCTCTTAGGGGTCATCCTCCAGTTTAGGACTGACTCCCTAGTCCTTCAGGACTTTAGATTAGTGGATCCACACAACTAGTATTAGTACTGGTGGCACGGTACTGACACCCTTCCATCTGGGGTTACAGGTTGGACCCTAATTAGCATAGATTGGGGAATGTCGGTTAGATGATACCTCCTACAGTCTTATTGCAGTATTTAATATAGTTTCAGTTCAGGTTCGCTTGACCAAAGCATACGAACTCTCAGTTATTCAGTTATCAGATTTTAGTAATTTAGTTTATAGCTTATTTCAAAAATATGTATATGCTTGGTAGTGCATTCTCGGTAATGACAATTTTCATGCATTCATGTTCAGTTATCTCATGCTATTCATTTAGTCCTTATTTCATATGTACAGTACCCTATGCATATCAGGCTGTCCTCATCTCATATACTAGTACATTCAAAGTACTGACCTCATACTCTTCTTTGAGTTATGATTTCTTATATTATAGGTTCAGACTCATAGTTTCCCGACCGCAGTTAGACTGCTCAGCGTACCCCAGTAGCTGTATTGGTGAGTCCTCATCCATCGAGGATGGGTTATGATTATTCAGTTATCTTAATATTTCTTATTTTCAGTCAGTCAGAGTTAGTTGGGAACCTGTCCCATCAACTCCAAAGTCAGTTAGAGGCTTTCAGACGTTCAGACAATCATTTAGTTTCTTCAGTATTACTGGACGTTTTGGTTAGACAATTGGTTTGTACTATTTTATCATTTGTTTCGGAGATACCATGATGCATTTTGAAGTGTTTAGATTTCAGTACTATGCCATTTTTATTTCCTGCTTATGTATTTCATTACTATTTATCAGTGTTCACAGTAGGTACCAGTTCATGGGTTAGCTTGTGGCCCTCGTGGTCGTAAGCACCATTGTCACGACTAGGGGGTAGCCTTGGGTCGTGACACTCCAAAATTAAGTCTCTAGACAACCTGAAATCAAAATTTCTCATTTTATCCCTCATGCTAGAAACCAACTCTAGAGCATACCAGGATAATTGGTGAAACTTCAAGGAACACTCCTTGACTGACATATTGCCATACTTCAGGTTGACAAACTCTTTTGCCTTTGCCTCCCTCAACTCTTGAGGAAAGAAGTGGTCCAAGAAAGTATTAGAAAAATCATCCCACAGGGTTGACTCAGTATCGTCAACTGTTTACTGATCCCATCCCTAGTACTAATGATAAGACACATCTTTCAATTAATAGGCGACGAACTCCACACCCTCCATATTAGTGGCATGCATCACATGAAAGATATTTTCCATCTCATCAAGGAAACTTTGAGGATCCTCCTTGACATTAACACCAGTAAAGGTTGGAGGGTTCAGCCTTATAAACATTCCAACCTTTATGGCCTCAGAAGATGGAGTAACAGAAGAATCCTGCTCAAACTGAAAAGCTACCAAATGATCAAACATATGAATTGACTAATGAAACTCAACATTTATCATATAAGCTTGAGGGGATCGAGTAGGACTGGCGGGGACGAGTGGAACTGCAGAAGGGCAATCAGGAACAGGATCCCCAGACCGAGTCTGGACCTCATAAGCAGGATGTGTCCCATCAATGTTATCCTTGGGTAGAAATAAGAGCTTTCATGGGCTTCAGATTATCTAGGAGGTATGGACTAAAAAGAGAACAAGAGGGAATTAGAGAAGATTTCAGGACCTTAGACTCTATAGCTTAAAACAAAACATAAGAAAGAGAAACATTCCTAAATGCCTTGTAGCCTCTCCCTAATGAGTGTGACACACTACACATACTTAAAAGAAACTTTACTCGACATAGATTTGTGGACACCCAATAGACCATTAACCTAGACTCTGATACTAATCTAACACCACTCGAACCAGGTCCTAGTCGTGTTGGGTATCTCAATTCCAACCAGGATCGGAGACTACCCCGAGTGCCCAATCCATTAATTACCCTACACCCCATGTTGGATAAATTCCTAACATATAGAAAGATAAGATGATATTAAATTAAAGACATGATAATAAGTATAAAATAGAAACCAAAAGCCACAACCAATTAACCATCTAATACCAATCCCAATGACAATACCAATACCAATGTTAACACCAATACCGACACCGCCCATACCCATAGTAGTCCAACAAAGCCTCTAACTAGAATCAAAGAATATCCAGTACAGACTTTCCCCCAACCATATCAAAAAAACAAAACCAAAGAAATAAAAATGATATAAAGAAGTCCATAGCATGAAATAGGGTCATTTAGAGTATAAAAGTTGACCACTTCAGTGTCACTCAAAAGCTGTCCCCGAATCACCAAGTCACTGAGCAGAAGGAGTGAAAGTATGGCCTGTTCCTGCATTATGTGGGGATACAATACCTGAAGCTGGTTAGCGAAGTGAATGATAGCATGTAACTTAAAGATAAGGATGAAATAATGCCATCAATTTAAAACCAAGTCAAATAACCATATGAAATCACATATATACATATATATTATGCCGAGATAGGGCACAAGGTTTAGCATACATTCAAATCCTTAACCTGGGTTGTGTATCTATACCGACATAAATCCACCCACGGGATTTATGGGTCAAGTGTTACCCCCTAAACGGGCCCTAGTACATGTAGCCGCATGAACTGAAGATATCATAGATGGTCGAGGATTCCCTTGTACCCTTTGACCTCCATGAAACATATATAAATGTATAGACTTGGTGGATTCCCATTTACCTCACAAATATATGGTCACCCAGACCAACCCTCATGTCAGCAAATGTGAGTTTCTAGTGTCTGACTATTGGGCTCACACCTTCACGGTTAGCTATCACAACCAATGTTATTACCCAATTAAAACATTTAGCACATAACCAAACCACCAATTCAAGGAGTCAATTATTAAGGCATTATTAAGTGGTGTCATTATACCGACTATAGCTTGCAAGTAAAGTCATTATCCAGCACTTAGGGAATTTCCCTATACCCCACAAACTCAATTATTAAAATCACTTGAGGGATTCCCGTGTACCCTATAAGGTTTTTATTATATAATCACTTGGGGGATTCCCGTGTACCCCACAAGGTTTTCAAAACCATACATAACCATTTAACCATTTATACAATGCATTAGTTTCAAGAAATAATTCAAACCAAATACTTTGGGTCACAACCACTTCAAAAGTCAAAAGTCTAGAGAAAGTTACCATTATCACGTTTCACCACCATACCCATGCACCCACATGTTAAAAACTATAATTAAAACATCGAAAACCATAAATAAACCATGGGAAAATATCATGAATTCAAATACACCCAATCATAATTCCAAAACCATATCAATACCATAAAAGCCATACATTAAATCATGTGCTTTAAGTAAAATAGCAATGAGGGAGGAGTAACTTTACTGAAATACCAAGAAATTTGGAAGAGATTACACCCCTAGAACCCTAGATGACCACCTCATTTGACATCCTAGACTTAGCTTAAATAAAGAGTTTGAGAGAGAATGTGGGAGTGTTTTATTGGGAATGATATGATAGTGAGGTCCCAAGGAAGGTTTTTAAGTCATGGTACCAAAGAGACTTAAAGTGGAAAATGTTAAGAATACCCTCAGCATAATAGCTATAAAAAAACATCTTTGGTTATGAGTTGACCCATTGACTCGTCACCACATCATATGACTCATAGCCTTGAGTCATATCCTAGACAGTGAGTTGGACACCCATACACTGTCCACCTTATGACTCCATGATCTCACTCATAACTTGTACCAACAAATCATAGGGTCTAGTCATAACCAACACAGTACTAAATAGGCCAGACACTGGACAACCTATGACTTTATCATGACTCATAACCTATCCTCACAGCACCTAGTGATCCACTCATACTCAGAGAAAAGTCAAGTCACTAAGTTACTGATTTGGGTAAGGTTTGTCCTAACAACTTGTCACTACCCTAAACGACTCGTATCACCGAGTCGTACCCAAGAAAAAAACCCAACCACCATTAACTGAACACCTTACAACTAGGGTCACCTGACCCGTTAAGACACCATATGACTCGTATGGTCAAGTCATAATCAAGGTAGTGAGCTCAAAGCTCAGGAAATTTCCAAGGGACAAAATCTAAGGTATTTTAGTTTGTATATGCGATAGTCTCTGTTCTACAAAGGTTGTGTAATTTTTCAATTTTCATTAAAGGGGTGATGGGCATTTTGGTATTTTCCCCTCTCCCTAAACACCCAATTGACGATTTAAAACCCAAGAGGGGAATTATTTGCCCTATTCTTCATCAGTTAATAATACACAATCTCCTTCCATTCTTAAGAACACAAAATTACAAGCTTCTTCCAAGAATTCACACATTCAAGGTCTAAATTCCAAGTTTTATTCAAGAATTCAAGCAACTTATGTATGTGGGGTATTGATTAATGGCTCCTTTTAACACATTGAGTCCCATGAATCACTTGTATCTTTAAATTATAAAACCTTTTCCCTCCTTATAAGAAATTTCAACATCAAGCATGAATTTACTCAATTCTCGCTTAATAGTTTTGAAAACAAACCATGACAATGTGTTTCCATGTGAACTATGTCCTTATATTATTTATAATTTTAATTAACCATATCATGTTTAGTTGAAAAAATTATCAATTATAAATTTATAAATTTAACCATGTGATCATGTTGTCCTCATAAGTTAGCATATTCCCATACCTATAATCATGGTTTTTATCAGTTATTAATATACTTTATGTTTTGGGTCTCTGAATCATGAATTACTTGATAGTGTTTTTAAATGATATTATTGTATTTAAAGTATTATTCAATGTTGGAGGGTAATGAACACTTGATACCGAGATAGCCATGCATGTTTTAGATTTTCAAGTTACCAGTAATTCAAACTATCTTTGTATCATTATATTCAAATTATCATATTCATAATGAGCATTTATTAGTACCAAATCATGTTAATTTAATAATAATACCAGTTTTATTTAGTTGGGAGTAGCACTTAGCAACGAGTGAATGTAGCAATGGAAACACCCTCGTTAGTTAGGCAAGAGTCATTAGTAGCAGTCCCTAAGTTCCAAACCTACGGTGACAACATAGATTATGAGGGGTCCCCCATCAAAATAATCATAAAACTTTCATCCTTAGAAACATCAACCTTGTGGATTCCACATCATCAGCCATGTGTTGGTACCCCTGGAAAGGTTACATCACCCTTCCAATTGGGGTTACGAGTTAGACCCCGATTAGCTTATATTGGGGCATGTCAATTGTAGTTATCTCTCATAGTCTCAGTTAAGTATTCAGACCATATCATATTAGGATTACATGACCAAGTGTTTAGTTTATCAGTTATTTAGTTATTCATATTTATAGATTATTGCAGCACATGTTTTACTGTTTTTGCATTTATTTCACATGTTCATGCATTTAAGATCAGTACTTATATGTATCTTAGTTGTCCCTATCTCATGTACCAATACGTTTAAAATACTTATTGCATACTCTATTTTGCGATATATTATCTTTTAACATAGGTTCAGATGCTCAGTTCCCTGATCGCCCTTATTCAGCTCAGTGACACTCAACAATAGTTATGGTGATTCATCATCCTTCGAGGAAAAGTTATTTGTAGTTATTTTTAGTACTTCCTTTCTTTCAGTCAGTCAGAGTTAGTTGGGAGTTTGTACTATCAACTCCTTATGTTCTAAGGGCTTTCAGATAATCTAAATTATTTTTATTTTTATCAGTAGTTCATACATGGTGGATATCATTTTAGAATTACATATTAAAAATATTTCTATCAGTTTAGCTTCCGCATATGGAGATTTATTATTATTTTATTCAGTGCTCAAAGTAGATACCAGATTATGGTTTAGCTTGGGGTCACTTGTGGCCTTAGCTAGGGTTGTGACAAACTTGGTATCAAATTTAGATTTTTAATTGTCCTAGGGTGTTTGAAAGTTGCATTGCGTAGAGTCTTATGCATAGGTGTGAAGTGCGCCATACTTATGGACAAGAGGCTACAAGAGATTTTGGGAAAGTTTTTCTTCTTTCAGTGTTTATGTCGTGCAATAGAGTATAAGCTCTATTAAACTTCTCCCTCTAACATATTCTCTACCATTTATAGAAATTGCCTTCCAAAAGGTCTAACGGAAGGAGGAATGGGGATCAGCCCACACCACCACCTATCCCCATAAACCCTTTGATCAAAAAGTTCTCCTATGTGGAATTTAGGGTTTTTTCACTGTCTTATCCCAATCAATAGCTGCCCAACATAATTAGCAAGCTATTTCCCCAGTCAACCCAGGAGTAAATAAAACTACAACTAGGATCCGATACTTCACTCTGATGAATCCTCCATTTTCTTGGATCAAAGTCTGAGAAGGATCTTCAAAAGTTTTTAGATATTATGGAGAAAGTGATAGACATTATGGGTGTCACATCCAGTAAGAGTGATGACTTAGCTGCTAATTAGTTGTAAGGTGTATTTTACACTTAGTTTAAGAAGTTGAAGGAGGACAGAGGTGTTCAGTTTGCTATGGGTTTCTTATAAATATTCTTTCTACTTCAGTTAAGGAAGGCTAAGGTTTAGGAGTTTATCAATTTGAAGAAGGGTAGTATGAGTGTGAAAGAGTACTCACTCAAGTTCACCTAGTTTGAGAGATATGCTTCGACTAAGGTAGCCAATTCTAGGTCCAAGATAAGTAAGATCATGTTAAGGGTTTTTGAAGATATGGTCAAGGAATGTAAAGCAGTGATACTGATAAAGGAGATGTATCTCTCTAGCTTAATGGTCCATATTCAGCATATTGAGGAGAAGAAATGTAAGGAAAAGGAAGGTAAAATAAGAGAGCCAGAATAGGTATATTCAACTTTTCTCAAAAAAGGTCGAAAGGTAGTAATCATTCTCAGTTCCACCAAAAATCTTCAGCTCATGCCCCATCTTCAGCCAGTGCTCCAGTGCCAAAGTTTATATAGGACAATCGAGATAGTACACAAGGCTCCAAGTCCCAGGGTAGTATGATTAGTGGTTATACAAACTCAGTGTGCAATAAGTGTGGTAAGAATCATCAAGTTATGTCCAAAGCAAGTAGTGATACCTGCTTCAAATATTTCAAGATAGGACACAGGATAAGGGATTGCGTAATGGGTATATGGAAGGGTAGAAATGACCATTAGTTAGGACTTACTAATTGTTTCGCAGCACCCGCAGGTTTCCACCTCTAATGCTACCAGTAGAAAGCGTTATAACTGACTTTATGATCTCCAAACTCAACATGATCAGGAAAGTTCTCCTAAAGTGATTATGGGTATGTTAAAAGTCTTCCATCTTCATATTTATGCATTGTTAGACCCTGCAGCTTCACTTTTTTGTGACTCCCTATATAGAAGTAGACTTTGGTGTCAGTCCTAAAATCTTAGTAGAACCTTTCTTAGTGTCTACTCTGGTCGGTAGTTTTATTACAACCAGATAGGAATATAGAAGCTGCCTAGTCATAGTATCTTAGAAAGTCACTTCAGTTTACTTTGAGGAATTAGAGATGACTGATTTTGATGTCATTCTCGGCATGGATTGGCTCCACTCATGCTATGACTGAGTTAACTTCAGAAATAAATTAGTATAGTTCCAGTTTCCTAATGATCTATTATTGAATAGAGGGGTAGTACTTTGGTGCCTATAGGTCAATTTGTCTTCTATATTAAGGCAAGAAAGATGATTTCAAAGGGATGTATTCACCAACTCGTCTGAGTCAAGGACTCAAATTTTAAAACTCCAAGTCTTAAGTTAGTTCCAGTAGTGAATGAGTTTCCAGAAGTGTTCACAGAAGATCTTTCTAGAGTTCCACATGAGAGGGAAATTAACTTCGGAATAAATCTCCTCCTAGATACCAAGTCTATTTCAATTCTACCTTACAAAGTGGATCCAACTAAGCTTAAGGAATTGAAGGAATAGTTGAAAGACCTCTTAGATAAAGGTTTCATTAGGCTTAGTATTTCCTTGTGGGGTGCTTCAGTTATCTTTGTGTGCATAAAAGACGATTCCCTTTGAATGTGTATCGACTATTGTCAGTTGAACAATGTCACAATCAAGAATAAATATTCTCTCCCCTGTATTGATGAATTATTCGACCAACATCAGGGTACAAACTATTTCTCTAATATATACATCAGATCCGCCTATCATCAACTCAGAGTTAAAGAATGTGACATTTCAAAGATAGCCTTCAGAACTCGGTATGATCACTTTTAATTTCTAGTTATGTCCTTTGGACTAACAAATTCTTCTATAGATTTTATGTACTTGTTGAACATGGTGTTCAAGCAGTACTTGGACATGTTCATCATAGTCTTCAAAGATGACATCCTTGTCTATTCTCGTAGTAAAGGTGATCATAAATTTATTTGAGGATTATATTACAGACACTTAAGGATTACCAGTTATTTGATAAGTTCAGTAAGTGCGAATTATGGTTGAGATTAGTAGATTTCCTTGGTCACATTATTTTTGGTGATGGCATTCGAGTTGATCTTCAAAAGACCAAAGTCGTAAGAAACTGGCCTAGGCCTATCTCTCCATCAGATATTAGGAGTTTATTGGGTTTAGCCGGTTACTACAAATGATTTGTTGAAGGATTTTCTTATATTGGTTCTCCCATGTCTTGACTAACCTAAAAGAATAGCAAATTTTAGTGGTCAGACTCCTGCAAGAAGAGTTTTCAGGAGTTGAAGACTCGACTCACTTATGCTCCAGTACTAACTCTACCAGAGGGTTCATATGGGTTTGTAGTTTATTGTGATACTTCTAGACCTAGTCTTTGTTGTGTGCTGATGCCATTAGGTAAGGTCATGGCCTATGCCTCTAGGCAACTCAAACCCCATGAAAATAATTACCTGACTCATGATCTTTAGTTTGCAACAGTTTTCTTTGCCATACAGATTTGAAGTCGTTATCTTTATGGGGTTCATGTTTATATGTTTATGGATTGTAAGATTTTACAGTATATGTTCACTCATAAAGACATAAATTTTCATCATAGAAAGTGTCTTGAATTGTTGAAAGACTATGATATGAGTGTGTTGTATCAACTAGGGTAAGGCTAATGTAGAGTTCGATGCCCTTAATAGATTGTGTATGGGACATATTGCGTACGTTGAGGAAGATTAGAAGGATTTAGTCTATGAGGTTCATCATCTTGCTATATTGGGTGTTTGATTGGTTGATTCAGTCGAAGTTAGTATGTGGGTTTAGAATCTTTATTGGTTGCCAAAGTGGAGGAAAAGACAGACAGGGATCCTATTTTGGTCAAAATAAAGGAGGCAGTTCAGGATAAGAAGGTTGAGGTTTTCTCCCAAGGGGATGATGGTGTGTTTATTATTAGGGCAGGTTATGTGTTCTAAGTGTGGATGGTTTGAGACAATAATTATTAGCATAGGATCATGGTGCATAATATTCTATTCACCCATAGGCCACTAAGATGTGACACGATTTATGGGAAATGTATTAGTGGAAAGGTATAGAGATACATAATATGGAATTTGTGGAAAAGTGTTTGAATTATTAGTAGTTTAAGGCTGAACACCAAAGGAATAGTGTATTCTTTAGGAGTTCAGCATCCGTACTTAGAAGTGAGAGGTAGTGAACATGGATTTTGAGATAGGGTTACCTTGTATGTGTCGTCAGCATAATTTGATTTTGTTCATTATTGATAGAATGACCAAGTCAACCCATTTCTTACCAATTCATACTTTGTATTTAGCTGAGGATTATGCTAGACTCTATGTTAGGGAGTTGGTCAAGATGCATGGGTCTGTTGACCATCATTTCAGATAGGGGTACCTAGTTTACCTCTCACTTTTGGAAGAATTTTTAGAAGGGTCTTGGTACCTAAGTCTATCTCAGTACAACTTTTCATTCTCAGATAGACGGTCAGGTAGATAGAACTATTCAGACCTTAGAGGATATGTTAAGGTCTTATGTTTTCGATTTCAAGGGTAGTTAGGATAACCACTTTCGTTTGATTGAGTTTGCCTACAACAACAACTATAACTAAGTATTCAGATGGATCTATATGAGACTCTTTATAGAAGGAGGTGTAGTTCTTCTATTGGTTGGATAGAAATAACTGAGGCTTCTTTGATAGGGCCAGATTCAATGTATGAGGCAATTGACAAAGTTCACTTAATCCGAGAAAGGCTGAAGACAAACCAAAGTCGTTAGAAATATTATGCAGATGCGAGGAGAAGGGATCTTGAGTTAGATGTTGGTGACTTGGTTTATTTAAAAATTTCATCTATGAAAAGGATAATGAGATTCAATAAGAAAGGAAAGATCAGTCTCTACTATGTTGGCCCATATAAGATTTTGAGCCATTTAGGGAAGGTAGCTTATGAGTTAGAGTTTCCTACAAAATTGACCTCAGTGCATCCAGTGTTTCATGTCTCCCTACTAAAGAAATGTATTGGTAACCCAGCTTCAGTTATACCCTTAGAGAGTGTAGATATGCAAGATAGCTTTTCCTATGAAGAAGTCCTAGTTGAGATCCTTGATCAATAGATTCGTAGGTTAAGGAATAAAAAAGTTCCCTTGGTTAAGGTTCTATGGTGAAATTAGTTTGTTGAGGGAGATACTTGGGAAGCAGAAGAAGATAGGAAAGCCAAGTATCCCCATATTTTCTCTATGAATTTAGATTCAGGTTGAGCTAATGGTTTTCCTTAAATTGATTCTCTCATTTTCTATCTCAGATCTCCAACCATCCTCATGTCATAGCATGTATTCATGAATTCAGTTCAATCCACGTTTTATGTTTCAAATTTAGTTACTTAATAATGATTTATCTCATAAGTATTCATTACATAATCTTAGTCTTCTTAGTATCTCAGCTTAGACAATTTTATTTGGGGATGAATGATCCCAAGGAGAAGATATTGTAATAGCACGCAAGATTCTAGACGAGTTTCCAACTATTCGTCCAGTGTTTATATTCCCAAAGCTATTTAATTTACATTAAGGGAAAAGTGACATGGCCATTTTAAGACAAAAAGATTTTGAACATTTTATTTTTGGTGGTGATAGTTTTCGCGCTCAAGATTTGGAGGCATTACTTGTATGGTGTGTGTTGTGAGATTTTCACCAGTCATCGTAGTATTTTGCATCTTATGACTTAATGAGAGCTTAATGTTTGCCAGCGTAGATGGATGGAGTTGCTAAAGGATTACGATATATCTATCTTGTGTTATCCGGGTAAGGCTAATATGGTGGCGGATGCCTTGAGTTGTAAGGCGGTGAGTATGGGTAGTTTGGCATGTATATCAGTTTTTCAGAGGCCTATGGAACGGGATATTTAGTCTTTAACCAACTTGATGGGTATACTTGATATCTCATATCCAATGAGAATTTTGTCTTGTGTAGAGGTGAGGTCCTCCCTATTTGAGCAGATTCTTGATCGCCAGTTTGAAGATAATAAGTTGAGCCTTTTCCATAATCTGGTAGTAAGCGATGAGTCTGAGAGACACACCATGGATCCTGAGGGTATCTTCAAATTTTAGGGTCGTATTTATGTTCCCCTACTTGATAATATGATCCAGTCTATTCTGCATGAGGCTCTCAGTTCTAGATATTCTATTCATCTTGGTACAACCAAGATGTATAGAGATTTGAGGCAGTTGTACTTGTGGGATAGTATGAACAGAGATATGGAAGACTTCATAGCTCGTTGCTTATATTGTCATCAGGTTAAGGTCGAGCATTAGCGTCCCCATAGATTGACTCAGAGATTGCCCAATCTCGAGTAGAAATTGGAAAGGATCACCATGGACTTCATTAGTTATTTGCCTCATTCTTCCTATGGTCACAATGGTATTTGAGTTGTTGTGGATCATTTGACCAAGTTGGCACATTTGATTCCTATCTAGATGAACTTCAGTGCCGAGAGAGTAGCCCAGATTTATGTTCGGGAGAAGTTCATTTGCATAGGGTTCCTGTGTCTATCATATCAGATCGTGGTTCTATGTTTACATCGAGGTTCTGGAGAAAATTCCAGGAGGAGTTGGGTACTCGAGTGGATTTGAGTACAACCTTTCATCTGCAGATAGACGGTCAGTCCAAGCAAACTATTCAGGTGCTTGAGGATATGGTTTGAGCTTGTGTTATAAACTTTAGAGGTCAGTGGGATCAACACTTAGCTTTGATAGATTCTTCTACAACAACAGTTATTATTCGAGAATTGAGATATCCCCTTATGAGGCATTGTATGGTAGGCGGTATCGTTCTCTAATGGGATGGTTTGAGACATCTGAGGTTAGACCCTGTGGTATAGATTTGCTTTAGGACTCGTTAGATAGAGTCAAGGTAATTTGGGATAGGTTGAGAGCGGCCCAGAGTAGGTAGAAGGACTATGCCGATCATAGACTCTGTGCTTTGAGATTTTTGCTTTAGGACTCGTTAAATAGAGTCAGGGTAATTTAGGATAGGTTGAGAGTGTCCCAGAGTAAGTAGAAGGACTATGGCGATCATAGACTCTGTGCTTTGATATTCAGAGTGGGTGATGTGTGTTCCTTTTAGTTTCACCTATAAGAGGAGTGATGAGGTTTGGAAGGAAGTGTAAGCTTAACCCTCGCTATATTGGTCCTTTTGAGATTCTTCGTGTGGTTGCTGAGGTGGCCTATGAGTTAGCTCTACCTCCAGACTTTGCCACTATCCATTTGGTTTTCCATGTCTCTATGTTGCGGAAGTATATTTTGGATCCATCTCAGGTTCTTAGATAGGACTCTATCCAGTTGAATGATCAGTTGACCTTTGTGGAGGAGATCGTGCATGTTTTGGCTAGTGATGTGAGGAGAATGCATACTAGGGAGATTTTGGTGGTCAAGGTTCAATAGATGCATCGCCCAGTAGAGGAATCTACTTGGGAGATCGAGAGAGAGATATGATCCTAGTATCCTCACTTGTTCGAGACTTCAGGTACTTGCTTATCTTTAACTTTCGGGGATGAAAGTTCCTTAGTAGTGGATGTTGTAATGACCCTTCAGGTCATTAGCCGTGTTATTTCTTATTTTGGCCGATAGAGAAACTCCATAGCCATCCCAAGTCATTAGTAACTTGCTGGAACCGATAGTTCGGTAACCTGATGGTTCATTTGGTTTTTGAACCAGTTTTCCAATATGAAGTCTTCAGAGATTCCAAATGGCTGCCGCACGAAAAATTTAGTAAAATGATTTTGGATGCAAATTTTAACTGTGCCAGTAGCTATGTAATATCAATTTTAGGATAGATAAACCCTTGGTTTGGATCTGACAGCACCCGAACTTATTTTGACTCATTAGTCGAAAGCTTAAAAATCAGAATTTATGGGTGTGTGACCCACAAGTGGTCTAACTAACCTCGAATGAAAAATCCAACTTCACCAATACATCCAAAATATCGAATTTGGTGGGGTTACATAGTTTGTTTGTGAAAAAAGAAGTTCGAATGAGCCCGAGAGGTCAAAAACAAATTTTGACCTTGCGAGCCCATTTAAACTCGAATAAAAGGGTCTTTTTGGCAGATTTTGGGGCATTCTTCAATTCTATTAAAACCTTAGCAGACATAGGACATTGGTGACTTACAAAAATGGGTCTTGTGGGTTGATTAGAAGATTAGCAACTTGTGTAATCCATCTTTTTGCTACAAATCTAAGGTAAGAATTCCTCTAATTTGATATTGATTTCATTGTTTCTTGACTCTAAACCCCTAAATCATTGTGGGTCAATTGTATCCCTAAAATTGAGTGATTGATTAAAATTACTTGAGGGTTTTAACTTCCTAAAGATAATTAGGCTATGGGTTGGTCTTGGAAACATCTTTCCAAGGGTGAAACCCAATTGAGGTTTTGGTTTCCATTTGAAAACCATGACACAATGGTGCTATAATGGGTATTTTTATTCTTGTTGTAATTCTTAGATTGTATTGTTTATAGCATTGCTTGTGGAAGAGGAAACTTCTCGAAAAGGAAAAGAAAAGCTTGTTGGTTCATGAGTTGCTTGGATTCAAGGTAGGTTAGGCTTACCCGTAGTATAGATTAAGCTTGTTTATAATATAATTATTGATATCTTGCGAGATTAGGTGGGGTACCTAGACGATAGTTGATTAAATGGTGAACTTGGGATTTATTGATTGCTATAGACTATTAATTAGTAAGGTATGATATTTGACCCTTAGACAAGGACCTTGGTTAGCCTATTTGTGGGATAGATAGGAGATGACCTTGGTGTTAGGTTGACTTAGGAAGGATTCTTGATGAAACTTTTCCTATGCACCTAGAAAGAATTAGTAAGCCCTTATGGTGAGGTATGGATGACCTAGCTTAATTTTGAGTAGAAGCTAGACTTGTGTTAGTAAGCTTTGGCATTTTTGGGATTTAGGTGTGGGACTTGACCCACCTTAAGATTGAACGATGAAAATCCCTAGTGACCTAGATATTTGATGAACGTCTAATTCACATTATTGAGATTATAATGGTTAAACCTGGTTATCGATTTATGTATGTGGTTGATGGTTGGATAATATGTATACCTCTACAATCTCTACTTGCACTAGCTGTATGTGTTGGTGATTTTACATTCATGTTTTATATGTGGACCACTAGAAATTTAACTTTATTTGGTTTTCATATACTTCTACCATTCTTGTAGTCATCAAAGTATGCTCTCAGATGGTTTAAGCAACCATACTGATTCTGGATAGGGTAAGAAACCATGCTTTCTATGACTAAAAATAACCCTACTTCATCCTTTTGCTGAGTCTTTTGGTTACCAGTATGATTGAAAAATATGAAGAAAAAAAAGAAAATAGATCTAAACATGATATAAGGTTACTGAAGGAAATTATTGCATAATTGTAATAATTCCCAGTTAATCCAGAAGAGATAATGATCTTATGATGATACCCGGTGAGTCCAGTGGAATATATGATATTATGATGATGCTCGGTTTGAGTCTGGAGGAATATGTGATATTATGATGATGCCCGATTTGAGTCCAGAGTAATATGTGATATTATGATGATGCCCGATTCGAGTCTAGAGGAATATGTGATATTGTGATGATGCCCGACGAATTTGGAAGAGGTAAGAACATTATGATGCCGTGTGGGACAAATTTACTTATGTGTATTGATATTGGTAAGGTTAGGCCGTATGGGGCCAACCACTTATGTGCCTAAGATATGAGTTCTCTCTTGTATATGGTTATTCATCCCTTGTTCCAAATCACTATATAAGAGGTGTGGCCCTTGTTGATGCTAAATTAACAACTCGAGGAAATTTATGCCTAAAATGAGTTAAGGCTTAGTGTTATGTGTAAGCTTGTATAAAATTAAGGGCTATCCTAATATATATACTTGATTTGAATAAGAGGTTATATTATGAAATCTTGCCTAGTAAGGTGGCTTATGTGATAACTAGCTACTTCTAAAATATATGATTATTATTTGGAACCTAGAAACCTAGTAAAGTAGTTGGTAGACTTTACTTGATTACAATATGGAAACTAGTCCTTAAGATTGTGACATGCTTAGTGATGATGGATCTACTATTCTGTGATGGTTAGTTAAATTATTTCCTAACATGTGAAGTTGAGATGGCTTAGTTTATAAATCATGTCATGATGGTGCTAGTTAAAGAATGGCCTTATGATAGTTGAATAACCTATACTATGGGTGGCTTGTGGTTTTCCCCAACTTGATGACTACTGATTTTGAAACATATAATCTTTTGACTTTTGAAAAAATAAGGTTAATTAGTTTGGACTTTGCCGTATTTTTCAATGAATTGTAGAATTAATTATTACATGCCTATGCTACGACAATGTTGCTTTCTTTATGTTGAATTACAGTATGGGTATTTAGAAGTGGATTTTGGAAATGAGCCATGGAGGGGTTGTGCTACCCACGGTTTTCGGTAAATTGATGAAGTAGTTGTGCTTTATTGCATTATATGTTGTATTCTTTGGTATACTTTCCGTTGGTATGGGACGCCGTGATGAGTTCTTGTTTGATATTCTTTTGTCTACTCTCTGGTGGTATGGGATGATGTGATGAGGTTTTTGTTGTACTCTCTTTTATGTACTTCCCGGTAGTATGGGACGTCGTGGTAAGTTCTTGTGTTTATGTTCTAATGATGGTTGATGATTATGGCAAGTAGATACTTTGCGATTATGTATATGGCTTTATGTTTTCGAAATGATACTCAGTTGTTATGGAGATTATAGAGTATATTGAGATAGTATATCATGTTATTTCTTTAGTAGTATAGATGTTGTTACAGTGGTATCAAAGCAGATTTAGGTTCGATCCTATCCCTTGACTTTAAGATTATTGTGCTTAAGGTGGGTCAAGTCGCACACCTAAATCCCAATAATGCCAAAGATTACTAACACAAGTCTATCTTCTACTTGGAATTAATCTAGGTTATCCATACCTCACCAAAAGGGTTGACCAATCCTTTCTAGGTCCATAGGGAAAGTCTCTTCAAGAATCCTTCCTAAGTCAACCCAACACCAAGATCTCCAATATAGGCATTATATAGGTCAATACACTCCTAAGGATAGACAAGTATACCAATTATGTCTACTTAGGACAACTATAGTGTTCTCATACTAGTCATGAGACCACAAATAGGCTAAGCAAGGTCCTAGGCTAAGGGTCAAATATCATACATTACAAATTAATAGTCTATAGCAATAAATAAATCCCAAGTTCACCATTTAATCAATTATCGTCTAGGTACCCTACTCAATCTCGCAAGATATCAATAATTACATCAGAAACAAGCTCAATCTATATTACGAATAAGCCTAACCTACCTTGAATCCAAGCAACTCACAAACCAACGAGCATTTCCTTTCCTTTCTGAGAAGCTTCCTCTTCCACAAGAAATGCTATCAACAATACAATCTAAGCACTACAACAAAAATGACAATACCAATTATACGACCATTGTGCCATGGGTTTCAAATGGACACCAAAACCCCAATTGGGTTTCACCCTTGGAAAGGAGTTTCCAAGACCAACCCATAGCCTAATTATCTTTAGGGAGTTAAAACCCTTAAGTAATTTGAGTAAATAACTCAATTTTGGGCCTACAATTGACCCACAATGAAGCTTGAACGACGAAAATCCCTAGTGGCCTAAATATTTGATGAGCGTTTAAATCATGTCATTGAGATTATAATGGTTAAACCCGGTTGTTGATTTATGTATGTGGTTGATGGTTTGATAATATGTATACCTCTGCAACCTCTACTAGCACTAGTTGTATGTGTTCGTGATTTTACATTTATGTTTTATATGTGTACCACTATAAATTTAACTTCATTTGGTTTTTGTATACTTCTACCGTTGTTGTAGTCAGTAAAGTATGCTCTCATATGGTTTAAACAACCATGCTGATTCTGGATAGGAAAAGAAACCATGCTTTCTCTGAAGTTTCAATTCCTAATAATTTCTTTCTTGAAGTAGGAATATTTTTAGTCACAAACTAGCAAGTTTTACTCCTTGAGTCTTGTCAATACGATGATATGGTCTAATGTCTTCGTTGCTTTGTTAGTAAATGGAAAACTTGAGGATTGTGAGTCAATTATTACTATAATGTGCATCATAATACTAGGTCAGAGTTATCAATGAAGTTCATTTAATTCATAATAATAATAATGATTAAAATATTATTTGTTTGGCAAAGTTCTTATTCATACAGTTGTGATCCAAGATTACTTAGATCATCTTCATCCTTTTGCCGAGTCTTTTGGTTACCATTATGATTGAGAAATGTGAAGAAAAAGATAGAAAATAGACCTAAACATGATATCAGGTTACTAAAGAAAATGAATGTATAATTGTAATGATGCTAGTTAATCCGGAAGAGGTAATGATGTTGTGATGATACTCGGTGAGTCTGGATGAATATGTGATATTATGATGATGTCCAATTCTTGTTCGGAGGAATATATGATATTATGATGATGCCTGGTTCGAGTCTAGAGAAATATGTGATATTATGAGGATGCCCGATTCGAGTCCGAAGGAATATGTGATATTGTGATGATGCCCAACGAATCCAAAAGTGGTAAAAACATTGTGATGCCATGTGGGGAAAATTTACTTATATTTATTGATATTGGTAAGGTTAGGCCATGTGGGGCCAACCGCCTATGTTCTTGAGATATGAGGTCTCTCTTGTATATGGCTATTCATTCCTTGTTCCAAATCACTATATAAGAGGTGTGACCCTTGTTGATGCTAAATTAGAAACTAGAGGAAATTTATGCCTAATATTGAGTTAAGGCTTAGTGTTATGTGTAAACTTGCATAAAATAAAGGGCTAACCTAATATATATACTTGACTTGAATAAGAGGTTATATTAGGAAATCTTGCCTAGTAAGGTGGCTTATGTGATAACTAGCTGCTTCTAAAATATATGATTATTATTTGGAACCTAGAAACCTAGTAAACTAGTTGGTGGACTTTACTTGATTAAACTATGGAAACTAGTCCTTAAGGTTGTGACATGCTTAGTGATGATGGATCTAGTATTGCGTGATGGTTAGTTAAATTATCACCTAACATGTGAAGTTGAGATGGCTTAGTTGATAACTCATGTCAGGATGATTCTAGTTAAAGAATAGCCTTATGATTGTTGAATAATCCATACGATGGGTGGCTTGTAGATTTTCCCCAATTCGATGACTAGTGATTTTAAGACTTATATTCTTTTGACTTTTGAAAAAGTAAGGTTAATTAGTATGGACTTTGCGTTATTTTTCAATGAATTATAGAATAAATGATTACATGCCTATGCTATGACAATGTTGCTTTCTTTATGTTGAATTACAGTATGGGTATTTAGAAGTGGATTTCGGTAATGAGTCATGGCGAGGTTGTGCTACCCGCAGTTTTTGATAAATTGATAAAGTAGTTGTGCTTTATTGTATAATATTTTGTATTCTTTGGTGTACTGTCCAGTGGTATAGGATGCCTTGATGAGTTCTTGTTTGATATTCACTTGTCTACTCTCTAGTGGTATGGGACGTCGTGATGAGTTCTTTGCTGTGATCTATTTCATGTACTTCCCGGTGCTTTGGGACATCGTGGTAAGTTATATTGTTTATGTTCTAAAGATGGTTGATGTTGATTATGACAAGTAGATGCTTTGCAATTGTGTATATGGCTTTATATTTTCGAAATGATACTTAGTTGTTATGGAGATTATGGAGTATATTGAGATAGTATGTCATGTTAGTACTTTAGTAGTATAGATATTGTTATAGTGGTATCAAAGGAGATTCAGGTTCGATCCTATCCCTTGACTTTAAGATTATTGTCTTACTTTATATCATCTTTACATTATATTTGAGCTTAGTCAGCCGATGATGCCTACTGAGTACCCGTGTTTTGGTACTCATACTACACTTCTATACCTTTTTGGTGCAGACCCAGGCTCTAGTTGCCACCGTTGAGCTAGTTCGTGCGAGTTGACTATTTTGAGATAGGGTGAGCTCTTGGAGATTAAGTTTTCCTCTTTTCCCTCTATCCTTATTTATCTTTTGCTTTCGAGACTAATGTATGAGATTATTTAAGACATTTTAGATTCTGGGATTGTAAATTCCTCTTGTCAAGTTTAGAAGCTCTTGTATTAATACTATCAGGTTGTGGGATTTGTGTTTGAATATCGGTTGTCCTTAGTTGTGAAATGTTTTTGTATAGATATTGTACTCATATATAGAGTCCATGTTGGACGTTCTAACCGAGGTAACCCATTGCCATAGCTCTGGGTTATAGTATCGGTTTACCTAACGGTGGGATGTGGTAGGTGCTATCATGACTCCAAATGGGGTCGTGACAGTCATTTCCTTTAGTATCCTAATATCATGTTTAGATATATTTTTTTTCTTCACATTTATCGATCATACTGGTAACCAGAAGACTCGGCAAAAGGATGAAGATGATCTAAGTAATCTCGGATCACAACTGTATAAATAAGAACTTTGCCAAATAGACAATATTTTAATCATTATTATTAGTATGAATAAAATGAACTTCATTGATAACTCTGACCTAGTATTATGATGCACATTTGATGATAGGCGAATTTACGCACCTATATCAATATATTTTGCCCATATTTTAGCCTAGTTTTGAGAACAAATTATATATTTCATGCACTTTTAGTCTTTTTTCCTTTAAATGAGCTAACGAACATGATTAGTAAAGTTTCAGGTATAAATGATGCATAATTCAGCATTTTATGGCTTACTTGACGCTAAAGAAAGCTCACGAAGGAAGGGAAGGGAGTTTACACGCCTAAGGACCAAAACTGCTGCATGGAAAATCTGTCCCGGGCTAAAACAGCATTTCTGAAGACTTTGGGGGACCAAACCTGCTGCATGGAAAATCTGTCCCGGGCTAAAACAGCAATTCTGAAGACTTTGGGGACTTACAGACACAAAGCTGGATTTTGACAATGATACATTAACCTAGTACAATTAGGTTATGTATTTCATTATTTTATTTGGATTATGATAATGTTACATTAACCTAGTACAATTGGGTTAAGTATTACATTAGCCTAGTAGGATTTGGTTAGATATTTTATTTATCTAGTAGGAGTAGGATATGGGTATTATAAATACCCTATCATGCTAGGGATTTTGAACAAGGAGGGAGGAAGGAGGGAGAACACAATACTTCCTTCCATCCCTCTCATCTTCTAACATCTTCTTAACTTCTCGTCTTAGAAATCAATTCTATTTTCTTCTATTCTTCTATTCTTAAATTCCGCAACAAGAGAAACGTTACTTTGCAAGAAATCACACCTAACGCCTACCACTCTTGTGCTACACGAAATTGATCATTATTGTGGTATAATAACAATGTCAATTGTGGTTTTCTTCGCATTCATGGGTAACTAAACTTCTCTGTTGGGGTTATGGAAGCTGTATGAGATACTATCTATTGTTGTGAGCTTGTGAGTTCGAGGCACGGATATTGCTTATATCATTATTCTCTTCATCTTAATCTACATTCTTTGCGGTTGCAAACGCAAGAATACGCCAGTCTAACATTTAACTTGTTCGAGAGAAAAGTTATTTGTCTGGAAAAGAAATAATGTCAAGGTAGTAGGACACCCTTTCCTATTAAAAAGCTAGTGCCGTAACTGGACTAACCTCTTGGAGAATTCGTACCGTTAGACACGCTTTAAGCTCGAGAGAGTTAAAGTGAAATAGTCCTTGTTTAGGTCGAGAGACGCTTGGATTTACCATCGACTACAATCCTCTATAAGCAATTGCATGTCAGAATTCTACACACTCATAGCCAATAGAGACGTATACCTCAGAAGGTGGACATAACCCCAAGGCTTCAATTCTCATTGTTTACAACCAACGTAACAATCTCTCTCTTTTTACTTTATTATTTTCATCATTTGTTTACATTACTTGCAAAAGAAGAATCCCCCCTTCTTACGAGACTTGCACCAAAAGTTTAGTAATTTTACTTACTTGTTGGCCAAGCTATTCCCTGTGGGATCGACACCCAACCCAGGTTGGGTTCTATATTTGCTAACGACCGCTTTACACTCAAACGAGAGCTGTAGATTGAGCGTTACCAAAAATTGGCGCCGCTGCCGGGGAATACAAGTGTCAATTAAGTTCGTAATAATTACTAGACCCTTTGGTCAAAGATTCTCGTACTTTTACTTTTAGTTGTTGTTTTTGTTTTATTCAGGTTTGTTCAGTGCATCAATGGATGCACAACGTGAAATTGAAAGGATGGCTGCTCAAGCGCATCAGTAGAATATTGATAACCCAGGGCGTGCAACAAATCTTGATGATGAGGACCTGGGCGATGCGGAGCTACTAAACCCACGGCATACTGCTGAGATGGCAGCACCCATGCACAGAAGAGGTCGACAAGCTTGGTATAAACATGATCGCCAACCTATGCAGCCAGCTTTCGATGATGACGATGATGATCTTGATGGTGCCGGAGCCACAGGAGCTATAATTCCACCACCATTAGCGCCCGGAGCCAAGTTCAACATCACAAGCACCATGATTCAGTTATTGCAACTCAAGGGATTATTTGGTGGACTAGCAGGCGATGATCCGAATATGCATCTCATCAACTTTATTTCTACATGCAAGTCTTTTGACAATCCTGGTGTTGGTCAGAATGCAATTCGATTACGTCTATTCCTATTGTCTCTGTCTGGGGAGGCAACACTATGGTTGAATGGGCTGACTCCTGATTCAATTACAAATTGGAGGCAATTGAGAGACGCTTTCCTAGAAAGATTCTTTCCGTCTTCCAAAATGGCACAATTGAGAGATGAAATCAGCAACTTTCGTCAGCTTCCCACTGAAGCTCTTCATGAAACATGGGAGAGGTTCAAGACAAAGCTAGCGAGATGCCCAAACCATCACATGACTAATGTTCACCTCATGGAGATATTGTATAGAGCCTTGAATTCAATAACTAAGCCAGTGGTGGATAACGCAGCTGGAGGATCTTTTATGGACCTCACCTTTGGTCAAGCAAGCAATATGCTAGATCGTATGACGAAGCAAAGTAGAGCTTGGCATACCAGGGATTCTGAGGTAGCAAGCTCCACTTTATCTATTGGCCTGACCACAGAGCAGAGGCGTAGACAAGAGGAACGTGATCAAGATATGGCGCACATGAAAACACTGATGGATCTTCTTACAAAGCATTTATTATCAGGGAAGACCGAAAAAGTGAAAGCTGTGGCGCTAAAAGGAAGAGACGAATCTGATTCGGAAGAAGAGGCGAACTACTTGAACAATCAGGGGGGTTTCCGAGGGAATACCCAAGGAAACCAAGGTCGGAACTATTATGGTAAATCTGGAAACATGGACCAAGGTAGTTGGAAGAACAAGAATGAAAAGAGTGGTTTGTACGTTCCCCCTGGTAGACGTGATACCACCACATCTAATTCTGGAAGTATGGAAGACATGATGGCTAAATTATTGAAAGGAGTGGAAACAACGAGCGCGGGAGTTATTGAGGTAATTAATGATTTGTCCTCCATGAAACAACTAGTTGATTCTCATTCCACTTCAATCAAGCAAATAGTGCAGCAACTGAGCCAACTTTCAGCAGCACTCAATCAAAGAAAGGCTGGCACTTTACCTAGCAATACTGTGCAAAACCCAAGGAATGATGGGTCATGCATGGCCATCACTACCCGAAGTGGTAAGGTGCTGGAAACTTCAGAAAAACGCAAGCAAGTGGTTGACGAAGAAGCGGAAATTGATGATAAGGCGAAAGGGGAAGATGCCACAGCAGCCGATCCTAACGTCCTTAACATCACTCCTCACAACGTGCAGCCTGGAAAAGCTGAAAAACGGAAGCAAGAGGAGAAGAAAGCCATGGAGAGAACAATTCCATACCCACCACCACCTTTTCCTCAAAGATTGAAGAAGGTGGCGGATGATACAAAGTTCAGCAAATTCATGACCATGTTGAAGCAGCTGACCATTAATGTTCCGTTGGTAGAGGCACTAGAAAAGATGCCTGGGTACGCTAAATTCATGAAGGACCTGTTGACAAAGAAGCGGGCAGTAAGCTATGAGCCGGCAAATAATATTCATCATTGCAGTGCAATTGCCACAAGGTCCTTAGTACAGAAGAAGGCAGACCCTGGTGCTTTCACTATTCCTTGCACGGTTGGATCTATGAATTTTGCTAAGGCATTGTGCGATCTGGGTGCTAGCATCAATTTGATGCCACTATCCGTCTACAAGAAGCTGGGGTTAGGCGATCCGACACCAACCAAGATGAGGCTCGTGATGGCTGATAGGTTGGTAAAACGACCTGTGGGTATCTTGAATGATGTGTTGGTGAAGGTTTCTTCCTTCATCTTTCCTGCAGACTTTGTGATTTTGGATTGCGAGGTGGATTCTGAAGTTCCCATAATCTTGGGACGTCCTTTCCTTGCAACAGGAAGTGTGCTTATTGACATGAAAGATAATGAGCTTTTATTTCGAATGAATGATGAAGTGATTCATTTTGATTTGTGTAAAGCGATGAAGCAGCCAAGAGATATGGATGTGTTCTCTGTAGCTGATGTTCATTATGAAGGTAAGAAAGCATTATCTGTAGAGAAACAGCCTACTGTTGAGCCATTGTCTGCTGCGCTGCTGAATGTTGAGCATGAGGATGCTAAAGAATATGAAGAACTTATGGGTGCTCTAACAGAAATAGAGTCTTATTCCCATACTCCTAAGCAACCGGACCGTGATCTTAAGAATAAACCGTCACCAACAGTGAAGACTTCCCTTGAAGAGCCACCAATGCTAGAATCGAAAGAGCTCCCCAATTATCTAAGGTATGTGTTCTTGGAAAGTATAAAGATACTTCCGGTGAGTGTGGATGATTTAAGTAAACAGCACGTAGACGCTCTCATCTCTACTCTGAAGAGATACATGAGAGCTATGGGTTGGACTATTGATGATATAATTGGTAACCCTCCTACAAGTAAGCCTCATTGTCGTCTGAATCCATTCAGAAAATGATCCACCATCTATCCCGACGAAGTCTGAGTACTCGAGGTAACTATGTCGAGCCACGACAATAAATAAGGCGCTAGATGGGAGGCAACCCATCGTTTATCATTTTTCATTTATCGTTTATCATTTTCTTTCATTCTAGTACTTGATTTGATTTTGATAAATGAAAAAAAATCCAAAAATAAGAGTCGTGCCACGACCAAAACTAAGGCGCTAGATGGGAGGCAACCCATCGTACTAATCGTTTTCATTTGTTTGAGTGAATATAGGTGCAAGAAGTAGTCAACGAGGAGATTGATTTCAATTGACGATTTGGACGCATTGTATGGTAAAGTTGGTAAGTTAGGAAGGGTGATGCATAAGGCTATGGATTGAGCCTTTCTCACGCCAAAATAGGCTTCGAGGAAGGCTAGGCCTTGGTAAAACTAGGCCAAGAACGATGCACAACCTATCCTATAGCCTAAGGTCTCGGAATCTAGTGTGATATACACTATGTGCCGCCTATTCCTAGGTATGCTTTTGACTATGCGCCGCCTATGCTATGGCATTTGGTCTCAGTATCTCATATGCCATAGACTATGCGGCGCATATGTCCCATTATGCCATAGACAATGCACCGCATAGTGTATGACATTCTTAAGTAAATGCATGGCATATGCTATGGCATTCTTAAATAAATGCTTGGCATATGCTATGGCATTCTGCTCAACTAGGCAAAGCATTAGGCACCACCTATGGTCACTTTTGGTCTCCAAATCCGATTTTAATGGGCCAAAACTCGACCCAACCTTTTCTTATAAATATGAGACTTAGTCTTGAACCAAAAACACATTGGAAACCTAGCTTATGCACCACCTATAGTCTCCAAAACCTATCAAAAAGTTTCCTTTTGCTCTTTTTCATCACAAGAACATCATCCAAAGGCTTCAACCAAGTAAGTACTACTTTGTTCTTCATTTATATTTTGTAAGTACTACTTTACTACACCTATTATGAATTGCTAAATCTTGAAAAAGTATTGGTGATGTGAACGTGTTTGAATTGTTGATACAAAACCAAGTGAGTGAACATGTACGTTAGGATGCTCTTAACTTATGTCCGACTTGAATTTGATTTTGATGCATTGTTATACTACTTGCAGAATTGCTATAGTAATGAACATTGCATAATCTTGTCACTTGAATACTTACATGTTAGAATATCCCGTTCATCGGAATAAGACTTATAACTGCCTACCGACATAGGAGGTTGAATTTATTGATAGAAACGATACCATGATGTAATCCCTATGTAGTAGTCTTGTTATACCTAACATGAAAGTATTGCAAAGGTTGCAAGAAGTGATATATCTCTGATTTTCTCGTTGGAATATAGCTCCTAAAGCGCATGTCGATGAAGTCTAAGTAATCGACCACTTTCACTTCACTAATTTGTAGCAACAAACTAAGTGTGGGGTGGTACCCCTACTGCTTGTGCATAGATTGTATCCATTGATATTGTGCTACCACTAACACTATTTCAAGTCTCAGGTACAATGGCACCCAAAGCAAGACAAGGCAAAGAAAAGGCTACCACTTCCCAAAAGAGCAAGAAAAGAGGCCGCAAGGAGCAAGGAGAACCCTCCTCGCTGCAAATACCTCGACTCACGCTTGGAATTAAGTGGGATACTTATGAGTAACTTCTGAGGATGACGACTCTGATGATGATTCCAACGCAAGGGGTATGACCCCAGACATAGAGGATAAGTCCGACCAACCAGGTTCCTCGTATTTATTTTCCACTGAGGACAGTGTCCCGACTAAGTGTGGGGTGGTGGTATTGCATGCTATACTTCTCTATTCGCATCTATGTTTGTTTGCTTTTGTTTCATTTTTGTTTCGTTTTGTTTTTTTAGTAGTTAAATTTTTTTTTTAGCTTCGCATGAAATTATTTTGATAGGCAGCATGAGATTATAACAAGAGTATGTGCTACAATTGTGACTATTGAAACGTTTAGGCTCTAGTTGTGACTCAATATGTGATATTGTGTGATTCAATTCCTTCACTTGTTGGGTCGAGAGTCTATATTACTTCCAAGCAAGTCGACCATGTGCCTTGTGTGTGTGAGATAATCGTATATTCTATGTGTGTGGCTGATGCTAGAACTTGCCTGGTATGTATGCAAAGCGAAAATAAGGAGTGTAAGTTTAGGATATGATTTAGGCATTTCTTTGACAACCTATATTTGTTTACCTTCAGTTTTACCTACCCATGGACATCATCCTAGTTAAACCCTTTTGAGCCTTTAGCCTATTTCTTTGACAACCTTGTATGTAAGCCTAATCCATTTCTTTCAAGACCGTAATTTGATCCCAAAATCCCTAAGTGCTTTAAAGTGAAAAAGTCATGTGACAACATAAAAGGAAATCGGGTGAGTATAATGCTATAAATTGGAATGGTTCTTGAATGTGTTATGAAAAAGAAAAAAAAATGCTATCATAAGAGGTATGTTGTGAAAAGAAAAAAGGAAAAGAAAGCTGAAAAACGAGTTGTGCTTAAAATTGAAAAACAAAAGAGGAGAACAAGGGTGGTAGAATAAAAGAAAGAAAGGTTGAAAGAAAAAAAAAGTGTCAATGATACAAAGTGATGTATTAAAGCGCTTAGGAACTTAGTCACTATTCCTGGCCAAAATAGTCCTACCCATCCCTTAGCCTACATTACAACCATCAAAAGACCTATTTGATTCTAAGCTTAGCATTCTGACATTTAGTAGAGTATTACATTAAGGGCAAGCCTATGGTCATCAGTTGCTACATATGAACTCTTTGTGAGAGTGAGAGCAAGGACATTTTGATACCCATGTTTGAAAAATATGCTATATTTGTGAGTGATTATGGGTACTATATGGTGAGACACACATGGTTGATGAGTTTTGGATAGTTGTATATGATTCTATGCACTTTAACGTTTGCATGCGAGTTGATCACCATCACGAGTCTATACTTGAGGTTAAATTGTTTCTACTTATAATCGAAAAGATACTCTTTGTTGATAATTGTTGTGCTTGTCTTGACGAATATTTTGTGTTGTTGCTGTAAAACCCTAAGTTGACGTTTAGAAGGACATGATAGTTTGTTCGAGGACGAACAAAGCTCTAAGTGTGGGGTGTTGATGATAGGCGAATTTACGCACCTATATCAATATATTTTGCCCATATTTTAGCCTAGTTTTGAGAACAAATTATATATTTCATGCACTTTTAGTCTTTTTTCCTGTAAATGAGCTAACGAACATGATTAGTAAAGTTTCAGGTATAAATGATGCATAATTCAGCATTTTATGGCTTACTTGACGCTAAAGAAAGCTCACGAAGGAAGGGAAGGGAGTTTACACGCCTAAGGACCAAAACTGCTGCATGGAAAATCTGTCCCGGGCTAAAACAGCATTTCTGAAGACTTTGGGGGACCAAACCTGCTGCATGGAAAATCTGTCCCGGGCTAAAACAGCAATTCTGAAGACTTTGGGGACTTACAGACACAAAGCTGGATTTTGACAATGATACATTAACCTAGTACAATTAGGTTATGTATTTCATTATTTTATTTGGATTATGATAATGTTACATTAACCTAGTACAATTGGGTTAAGTATTACATTAGCCTAGTAGGATTTGGTTAGATATTTTATTTATCTAGTAGGAGTAGGATATGGGTATTATAAATACCCTATCATGCTAGAGATTTTGAACAAGGAGGGAGGAAGGAGGGAGAACACAATACTTCCTTCCATCCCTCTCATCTTCTAACATCTTCTTAACTTCTCGTCTTAGAAATCAATTCTATTTTCTTCTATTCTTCTATTCTTAAATTCCGCAACAAGAGAAACGTTACTTTGCAAGAAATCACACCTAACGCCTACCACTCTTGTGCTACACGAAATTGATCATTATTGTGGTATAATAACAATGTCAATTGTGGTTTTCTTCGCATTCATGGGTAACTAAACTTCTCTGTTGGGGTTATGGAAGCCGTATGAGATACTATCTATTGCTGTGAGTTTGTGAGTTCGAGGCACGTATATTGCTTATATCATTATTCTCTTCATCTTAATCTACATTCTTTGCGGTTGCAAATGCAAGAATACGCCAGTCTAACATTTAACTTGTTCGAGAGAAAAGTTATTTGTCTGGAAAAGAGATAATGTCAAGGTAGTAGGACACCCTTTCCTATTAAAAAGCTAGTGCCGTAACTGGACTAACCTCTTGGAGAATTCGTACCGTTAGACACGCTTTAAGCTCGAGAGAGTTAAAGTGAAATAGTCCTTGTTTAGGTCGAGAGACGCTTGGATTTACCATCGACTACAATCCTCTATAAGCAATTGCATGTCAGAATTCTACACACTCATAGCCAATAGAGACGTATACCTCAGAAGGTGGACATAACCCCAACGCTTCAATTCTCATTATTTACAACCAACGTAACAATCTCTCTCTTTTTACTTTATTATATCATCTTTTGTTTACATTACTTGCAAAACAAGAATCCCCCCTTCTTACGAGACTTGCACCAAAAGTTTAGTAATTTTACTTACTTGTTGGCCAAGCTATTCCCTGTGGGATCGACACCCAACCCAGGTTGGGTTCTATATTTGCTAACGACCGCTTTACACTCAAACGAGAGCTGTAGATTGAGCGTTATCAACATTACAGTAATATTTGACACACAATCCTCAAGTTTTCCGTTTGTTAACAAAGCAAGGAAGACATTAGACCATGTCATCATGTTGACAAGACTCAAGGAGTAGAACTTGCAAGTTTGTGACTAAAAATATTCCTAATTCAAGAAAGAAATTTCCAGGAATTGAAACTTCAGAGAAAGCATGGTTTCTTCCCCTATCCAGAATCAGTATAGTTGTTTACACCATCTGATAGCATACTTTAATGAATACAACAATGGTAGTAGTATACGAAAACCAAATGAAGTTAAATTTCTAGTGGTACACATATAAAACATGAATGTAAAATCACCAACACATATAACTAGTGCAAGTAGAGGTTACAGTGGTATACATATTATCCAACCATCGAAGACATACATAAACCAACAATCAGGTTTAACCATTATAATCTCACTAACATGAATGAGATGTTCGTCAAGTGTCTAGGTCACTAGGGATTTTCATCGTTCAAGCTTAAGGTGGGTAAAGTCCCATACCTAAATCCCAATAATACCAAAGCTTACTAACACAAGTCTAGATTCAACCCGGAATTAAGCTAGGTCATCCATTCCTCACCATAAGGGTTTACCAATCCTTTCTAGGTCCATAGGGAAAGTCTATTCAAGAATCCTTCCTAAGTCAACCCAACACCAAGGTCATCTTCTATCTAGGCATTATATAGGTCAATTAAATCCTAAGGATAGAGAAGTATACCAATTATGTCTACTTAGGACAACTATAGTGTTCTTACACTAGTCATAAGACCATAAATAGGCTAACTAAGTTCCTAGGCTAAGGTTCAAATATTATACCTTACAAATTAATAGTCTATAGAAATCAATAAATCCTAAGTTCACCATTTAATCAACCATCGTCTAGGTACCCCACCCAATCCCTCAAGATATCAATAATTATATTATAAAAAAGCTCAATCTATACTACGAATAAGCCTAACCTAACTTGAATCCAAGCAACTCACGAACAAACAAGCTTTTCCTTTCCTTTTTGGGAAGTTTCCTCTTCCATAAGCAATGCTATCAACAATACAATCTAAGCTCTACAATAAGAATGACAATACCCATTATACCACCATTACGCCATGGGTTTCAAATAGACACCAAAACCTCAATTGGGTTTCACCCTTGGAAAGGAGTTTCCAAGACCAACCCATAGCCTAATTATCTTTAGGGAGTTAAAACCCTCAAGTAATTTGAGTAAATAACTCAATTTTGGGCTTACAATTGACCCACAATGATTTAGGGGTTTTGAGTCAAGAAACCATAAAATCAATGTCAAATTAGAGGAATTCTTACCTTAGATTTGTAGAAAAAAATGGATTACACAAGTTGCTAAGATTCTAATCTAACCACAAGGCTCATTTTTTAAGTCAGCAATCTCCTATGGCTGCTAGGATTTTAATAGAAATGAAAAATGCCCCAAAATTAGCCAAAAAAACTCTTTATACAAGTTTAGATGTATCTTTTTGGTATATTTTGTGGATGATGTGGTACTGATTGACGAGACTCGAGGAGGAGTTAATGATAAGTTGGAGATTTGGAGACAGACACTTGAGTCTAAAGGATTTTTGTTTAGTAGAACCAAGACGGAGTGCTTAGAGTGTAAGTTAAGTAAGGTGTCGCAGGAGGATGGAGTGGTGGTAAAGATGGACTCGCAGGTCATTCAAAAGAGCGAGAGTTTCAAGTATCTAGGGTCTATGATTCAGGGAAATGGCAAGATTAACGAGGATGCCATGCATCGTATTCTGGCAGGGTGGTTGAAATAGAGGCTCATTTTGAGAGTCTTATGTGATAAGAAGGTGCCCCCGAAGCTTAATGGTAAGTTCTAAAGAGTGGCAGTCTGGCTGGCTATGTTGTATGGAGTAGAAAGTTAGCCAGTTAAGAACTCCCACATTCAAAAGTTTAAGGTGGTGGAGATGCGAATGTTATGATGGATGTGTGGACATACCAGGAAAAATAGGGTAAGGAATGAGATTATTGGGGATAAGGTGGGAGTTGCTTCGGTGGAGGATAAGATTTGATAAGTGAGTTTACATTTGTTCAGGTACGTGATGAGAAGGGGCTCAGATGCTCCAGTTCAGAGGTGTGAGATACTAGCTATGGATTGTTTTAGGCGGGGTAGATCTAGATCTAAGAAATATTGGAGGGAGGTGATTATCCATGATATAGAGAAGTTACAACTTACAAAGGACATGACCCTTGATAGAAATGTATGGAGGATGTAGATTAGGGTAGGTGGTTAGGGGGTAGGAATGCGTCGGTAATAATAAAGGAGCGTTCTTTTATGTCTGTAGTTTTTATTCGTGGTGCTGTGTAATGTCTATGATTTCTGTTAGATAGTTCTTATTATTATCTTATGGTTGTAGTATTATCTTTTTTCTAGTGGTGTTAGTTTATTTTGCACTTATCTTTTGTTTTTTTATACTATTATTGGTTCTAAGTTGGGGGTCTACCAAAAACAGCCTCTCTACTTCACCTGAGGTAGTGGTATAGTCTGCGTACACTCTATCCTCCCCAGACCCCACTATGTGGGAATACATTGGGTATGTTCTTGTTGTATTTTTGGCCTTTTCGAGTCTGAATCGTTGATTTATGAGTTTAAATATGTTTAGGGATGTTAAAAGGGTCATCCGGGAGAGTTTCAAAATTTTCGGAAGAGGTTCAGTTATTTTTGGATCATGGAGGCAGAATGCCTCCATGGTTTTTTTGTTCCACAGAGAATGGATATCCACGATACACAACGTGTCATGGAGGTTAGTCTTCACTTTACACAGCATTCCATGGAGGTTAGTCTCCACGATAGCCTCTATGCCACGGAGGTTGTGTAATTCTATAATTTTCATTAATTGGGTTAGGGGCATTTTGTTCTTTTCTCCTCTCCCTAAACACTCAATTGGCAATTTAAAACCCAAGAGGAGCATTATTTTCCCCATTCTTCATCAATTAATGATACTCAATCTCCTCTTATTCTCAAGAACATAAAATTACAAGCTTCTTCCAAGAATTCACACATTCAAGGTCTAAATTCCATGTTTTCTTCAAGAATTCAAGCAACTTAGGTATGAGGGGTACTCATTAATGGGTCCCTTCCACCTATTGAATCCCAATATTCCCTTGTATCTTTCAAGTATAACCATTTTCCCTCTTTTTAAGAAATTTCAATGTCAAGCATATATTAACTCAATTCTCTCTTAATATCTTTGAACACAAACTATGATAGTGTGTTTCCCATGTGAACTATGTCCTTATATGCTTTATAATTTTAGTCACCCATATCATGTTCAGTTTTCACCATGCTCAATTATCAATTTATGATTGTAATCATGTGAGCATGTTGTCCTTATAAGTTGAGCATCTTCCTATACCTATAATCATAGTTTTCATCAGTTATTGATATACACTATGTTTTGGGTGTTTGAATCATGAATTTCCTAACAATGTTTTTAAATGATGTTATTGTATTTAAAATATTATTCATTGTTGGAGGGTTATGAGCAACCGATACCTAGATAGCCATGCATATTCAGATTTTCAAGTTACTAATCATTCATACCATGTTTGTATCATTATATTTAGATTATCATATTTATGTTGAGAAATTATCAATACCAAATCATGTTAAACAAATAATAATACTAGTGTCATTTAGTTGGGAGTAGAACTTAGCATGAGTGAACGCAGGGATGGCAGTTCCACCGTTAGTTTGGCATGAGTCATTAGTAGGAGTCCCAAAGTTCTAGACCTATGACGCCACTATAGATTATGAGTGGTCCCCCATCAGTAGAGGCATTACTCCCTCATCTTTTGGGACATCAGCCTTATGGATTCCACATCGTCAGCCATGTGTTGGTACCCTTGTCAAGATACCATTACCCTTCCAACTGGGTTTATAGGTTGGACCCCGATTAGCTTGGATTGGGGAATGTCAGTTGTATTAGATACCACAGTCTCAGTTCAGTAGTTAGACCATATCAGATTAGGATTGCATGACCAAGTGTTCAATTTATCAGTCAATTAGTTATTTAGATTTATAGATTATTGTAGCATATATTTTACTTGGTCTTGTATTCATTTCACATGTTTATGCATTTAAGCTTAGTACTTATATGTATCTCAGTTGTCCTTATCTTAGATAACAGTACATTCAAAGTACTAATCACATACTCTATTTTGAGCTATGTTGTCTTATAACATAAGTTCGGACTCAGTTCCCTAATCTCCCTTAGTCAGCTTAGTGTCACTCAACAATAGTTGTGGTGAGTCCTCATCCTTGTAGGACAAGTTAGTTTTAGTTATTTTTAGTACATCCTTTATTTCAGTCAGTCGGAGTTAGTTGGGGTTTGTCCCATCAACTTCTCATGTTCTAGGGGCTTTCAGATAGTCAGACTTGTTTTCAATTTTTATCAGTAGTTTAGACATGTTGGGTATTGTTTCAGCACTACATCTTAATAGTATTTTTATTAGTTTATCTTCCGCATATGGTGCTTTATTATTATTTTATTCAGTGCTCACAACGGATACCATATCATGGGTTGGCTTGGGGTCACTTGCGTCCTTAAGAACAGTGTTACGACTAGGGGTAGTTTCAGGTCGTGACAGGAAAGGACTAAGATATAAGGTAGTACGGGGGGGACCACAAAGTAAAATTCTTGGAAGATTCCTCAAATAAACTTTTGCCAAGGATTTTCACCTTCAATTTTAATCCATTTTCAAGGTTTTTCTTAATTTTTTGGGGTATTTCTCTATGGATTTCAGCCAAAAAAATTTCGGATATTTTTTGCAACTCCAAATCTTAGTAAAATAGTTTCATTTTATTAATTTTACCTTTTTTTTCTTCATATTTAATTTTAGTTTGTCAATTACCCTACTAAATATTATCTAGTTCTTTGAGTCCATTTATTTTTCTTGTATTTTTCTTTTTGTTCTTTTGTCTTTTTTATTTTGTTGTTAATTTTCCTGAGCCAATTCCATTAATTTTTAATTGAGTCATCCTTCTTTAAAGATTCATAAGTATCCATTCCTCCACAAGCATAGATAACCTTGTATTGATTGAGCAAGCTAGTAACACTATCAATTTTGGAAAGAAGCCATAAAAGATGAGTTGTGAGTTCATATAGAGAGTGACATGAGATTTTTATACTAACTTGTTTGCTAGTTTTGTAAGTATAAGAAGTGATATAAGGGACAATGCCATCCAGATGACAGTAGTAACTATGCTTATAACGACATAAACTATGAGTATAGTGATGATGAGCTACATGAAGATTCTTTGAGTGCTTGTGCGAAAAATAATTAAGCTCATGAGTACGATGGTGAATCCTATGAAGTCTATGATTGTGATCATGAGTAATATAGTGGTGAGAACTACTATTCCATAGATGAATGTGAAATAAATAGGGCTTATAGATTTTTTGATGAAAATAAAGGAGTAGAAGTATCTTATGATGAATTTGATAGTAAAGATAAAGGGTGTGGGGGTTCTCATATTACACACCATGGTGATGAAGACGATAATAGGTATGATTGTTTCTCCCATTTGTCTTATAAACTATTTGAGGAGGATTGTGATAGAAGGGAAAGTTATGGGGATGAATTACCATCGTCGTCTTATGCTACTTCCTATTCTAGTTGAGGGGGTATAGATGTGTAGGTGGGATTAATTCAAAGACATCGTGTGGATCATAGTTGGAGAACATTTTGTACTTCTTATGGTGCAAGAACTTGTACTTCTTATCCATAATCTAATGTAACTAGTTCTATATATGGTAATGAAGTTGGAGAAAGGGCAAGAGGATCAATGAGCCATAAAATTAGAGGAATTCATTATTTCAAGATGTGTATGGCTGGGATAGGCGAATTCTTGAAACAAAAGTTACAAGTGAACCTCACCCAATTAAGGATCCTAGTACTTTGAGGATGAAAATTTATTTGCTTTCATGCTAATAAATCTTCACATGATATCTCAAATGGTCTCCAAGTATAATACCAAGAAGTCAAACACAAAATAAGTTATTCCTTGTGGAAATGTACTTTAAGAGGATCTAATGAATTAAATAAAGGCCACTACTAGCAACCCAAAGTGGAAGTTCGAGGTGAAGGTATCTCCAAAGGCTTACTAAGGAATCCCTGGCATTTGTCTTAACTCTAATAACGTTGAGAGATAAAAGATTGAGAGGAGTAAGGGTGTGATATGTGACAAATCTAGAATGGAAAAGGAGAGAATGTATGGAGTGATGTGAGAGGTTTTTTACAACCTTATACACACTTTTATAACCTCTATTACTTTTCTAGTTGTATTGATTCTTGTGTAGGTATTCTTGGAAGCAAATCTAGTAAGATGCCTCAATCAATAAAGACTCATGAAGCACTAAAAAGCTTCCTAAAAGAATATTTATGCTCCAATGATGAAAACCAAGGTGATGATAATCATTCAAGTGAGCTACAAGATAACAAATTTAATCCTTACACTTTGTTAAAAGTAAATGATCATCATGCGACTAGTAGCCAATTGAATGTAAGTGATAGCTTGTTTTAATGTGAGATTAATGATTCTTTTACACATAGTGAAAATGTAATTGCTTAAAGTGTCCATACACTAGTTGATCCTATTGATGACTAAATTGATTCTTCTTATAAGATCAATTTGTGAGCTCCCAGTGTTAACATTTGTGACTTAAATAATAGTACATTTCATGTAAGTCTTTGCCATGCTTTTATAATATGTATGTTGATAGTATGGATACACTAGTTAAAACTATCCATGACCAAATTTATTCTTCTAGTAAGATCGATTTGTGTCTACCTAGTGTTGATACATTCTTTGAATGTCTGTTCATTATCAAATGATATTGGAGTTGATTAACTTGTGTTTAATGATGGCCCAACGAATGAGGAGTTTTTTGATAAAATTAAGGTACCTCACTTTAGTGATGACATCTAAATATATTGTCATGTAAATTTATTGCTCCTAAATGATTAATCTTTGAATTGTGATTCTATTCCTTGTTCGCCTCATGAGGATTTTGAGGTAGAATGTGTTTTTAAGGATAATCACTTATTTGATGTTGACATGACTAATGAAGGTAAAATGAACAATAGTGTGTCTTGTAATGATTAAAATATATCCAATATTAAAGGCTACCAAGTGATTGATAATCCACTATGGTATGATGATGCACTTTTCAAAGATATAACTCTTTTCAAGAAAGATGATAGTAAGTTTATTGGAATGGATGGAGTTCAAAAAGAAGGTGATGTATGTGATATGATTATCCTTTCATCATTTTTTGTTCCCATTCTTGGTCAAGGTCTTAATGTTCTTGGATTGATGAGTGAACCTTCTCATAAGGACACCTTGGATGAAGTTGACTTGAGTGTCACCTTCCTATGCTATTTGTTTGCATATGATGACACTTTTTCCTTCAATGGAGTCTGTTGTCTGAGAGTGAAAGTTCTAATATGGAAAATAGGTGTATGGTTGACCATATTTAGGAACTTTATTTTTCTTTGACCCATATCATGATTTGAATAGAAAAATTGATGATTCAAATGCTTGGTCTAAATAACAAACATGTTATGAGTGAGGTTGTTGGCTTACTTGGTGATAAATATAGTAGTAAGATTTCTTTTCTTTCATATGATTATTTCTTAGTGTTTTACTTGATCATATGGTTTTGAATAAGATATATTTACCAACTTGTGTGGGGAATACTTTTGTATTTGACCCCAGTGATGAATTGATAATAATTCTATTCATGAAGATAGATAGTGCATTTGGTGAAGTTTTAACTCGGGATGTCTTTGTTTATGACATTGATATCATGTGTTACTTGATGTAATGGGAGATTTGTGTTTCTCAAAATGCAAAATTATTAAGGACTTACATGAGTGGGTTCCTAAACACCATGGTTCTTTTGATTCTCTCCTTTTTCAATGTTTCCTATATAGATAAGTATCTCTTATTTTGTTGGCATACAAATTATTTGTGGCTCATTTTGATGCTTGTTTAAATGTTAAAATGTTTAAGCCCTTGGAATGGTAATAGATTTGTTATTGATAAACCTTGTGCTAACCATCATACTATAAGGAATGTTTGGTTGTTTGTATTTTTTATGTGTTTGCATGTTTTGGATTCTAGGAAAAATCCTTTTGAAGAAGGGGAGGATGATACGAGCATGGTTATCTATGAGAACATTAGGATGGTATTCCATATATCGATTATTTCTTGGAACCTATTGGAAGGCATGAATAAAAAAATACACAAGGTCATGGGCAATCAAGATGCCAGCTGGGAAATCAAGAAGCCATTTGGGCAATCAAGATGCCATTTGGGCAATCAAGAAGGTCCTTTGTAAAATAGTCACTTTGGGATATTTTGGTAAAGGTAATGGCTATAAATAGTTGCCTTATCCATTTTCATTTCTTAGATTTTAGATGATTGAATTGTCTTGAATAGAATTGATATTTAGTTACTCTAGGTTGGGGAAGTAGCTGGGTTCAATTCCAATTGTTAGCATAGATCGAGCGATTAGGGTAGTTTCCCAAATTACTTGTGTTATCTTCTTTGCTTGATTGACCATCGAGTCATAATATTGTGGATTCAATTTGGTTTCTTATGCATTTGATTGGGTTCTCCTTCTCTCTTGGTTTACGTATTGTTTAATTAAGACTTTCTTTGTTCACTACTTATCTCTTATTTCTCAACTATCCTTTAATTTTATTGTTTAATTCTGCATTTCGATATTGATTTTGGTAACCTCTATTAGAATAGTTATCACCAATACAAAAATTAAGTCAAGGTTAATATTTTCAGTAGTAGGGGCAATATAATCAGTCTGATGCTCAGAGTAGCAACATTTAGGAGATGTTGAAGAAAATAATGGTTGGTCAGGATAAAATGGCTGCAGACCATAAAAAATCAGTAGCTTGCTACTTAGTACTTGTGAGAACAATTGGGTTAGCTGGTTGGATCATATAATAAAAGACCTCTAGTAGGTCTACCTAGTGAATCAGACCCAAACCTAAGGCACGTTAATTCAGTTTCTACCTAGAGTGACAAACTGCCACAACTCAAACTAGAGTTTGTGATGGCATCTGTCACATCCTCTGGTACAGGTAAGCCTACCCCAACCCAAACTCAGTAATCAAGTAAATCATTAGTGGAAGAATAAGAATAGAATAATCCCAATATATATATATAAAAATGCAAATAAGGCATAAGAAAAATAAAGAAGGAATAAGACAAATGAAGAAAGATCCAATAAAATCTAGAGTCTTCTAATAACTCTAGAGTCTGTTAGCCACTACCTCATCTTTGTAATGTCACAACTGGGGGAATGCAATATATAATATGCTACTTGAACCAATACCTAAATGGGTGTTAAGGAAAGGAAAATAAGTAAAAACAAAGGTAAGTATGAAATACGGGTACTCAACAAGCATAATTGATGACTGACCTTAATCCAAAGTTTTGTGGAGAACCACCACCCCAACTAGCCAAGTCACCAAATCAATCTATAATTAGAGAATACACCACTTCATCCTAAGTAGGTATCCCAACACAACAATCATAGGGATATATATATAAAAGGTAGGAAAAATAATCCAGGTGAGTTAAAACTAGTCTTTCCATGATCAACAAGTAAAAACTATCATTTATAAGGAAGACTTATTAACATAGTATATCAGGCTCAATAAATCATGTTCAACCAGTACTCTGGGATAAAATAGAGAAAACATATATTACATGTATAGCATGCTACAATAGGAGCGGCATAATAGTCTCTCTAATCAAGCCATAGTCATACCCCAAATCATACAATACCACAACCCCCGAATCAATCAAGATATGATATGATATACACCTATGTGCCATTTTCTATTATATTCGAGCTTAGTTATAGAACTAATTCAATTATATTCTCATATGATGTGATTAAATAGTGTTCAAAAACTAACATGCATGATTAAGTTATTTGTAGGTTGGAATTGCATTTGGATGTAGCTAGCCTAGAAGACGAAGGTCCTAATATCAAAGAAGATTGTTAAATGTTGGACCATGGGACTTTAGATAAGAAAATAGTGTTTGGAGTGAAATCCATGCCATGAATAATATTTTGTGTGTCCAAAGCCATCAAAAAGAGGAAGAGACAAAGATGAAAAATTAATTAATGAAGTAAAACAGTGAGGGGGCAAAATGGCTCAGTGTCACACTGCTTTCCTCTCACTATACAAAATCCCTTGTCTCTTAATAAAACACGCCCCTGATAGAGGCATGTCACGGAGAAATACCTCGACAATGATTGGTGTGCCATGCTGATGAGATGTTTTTGCTGCTAATTTCCAACAATATTATAAATAGAACACTTAACTTATTTTATTATTAACAAGTATGTTTTATGGTTGCAGGAAAATAACAGGAAGGTTTTATTTCTTAGGGTATATTTCTTCACTCTTTTACTAATTAAATTCTTGTATGATTAGGTCATATTCTTAGAGATTATTTGTGACTATGAGTGGCTATAACCCTCATTTTGGGGTTGAGGACAAATACGTAATTGTATTTCATACACTCGATTCGATTTAAAATTGTTTTATCATATTGGTTGTTCTTGTATTCATTATTTTTACTATTTTTGTGTCTGGCTAACATAAAAATATACGTGTTTTCTTAGTGTAAATTCAAAAGGACAATCACTAGGATAGAATAAAGGATAGGAGGGATGAGTTCTTGTATTTAATATGAATTAAAATAAATTCACGTTTAGGATAGGAATATACCTAAAACAGCTTATTTGGCTTAAGAATGAGATGGTAAATACTAATTCCTAGATTGGGTTGTAGCATCACCACTAAATGATTATAGTTTCAAGGTCAATTTAAGCAAAAGATTAGAGGTTCATTAAGACCATAGTTTTAATGCCTCGAGACTACTACCTGGATATTATATGATGCTTAGATGCATAAGTGATCCAAAGCTAACCCATGATACTGGCAAAATTCGTTAGCAACTGAATAAAATACATGGAACTAGAAATAATAAGTGAAAGAAATGTCATTAGTTGAACTTGTTTAGTAAAATACTATTTAAAAACATTTACCTCACTATATTATACAAAAGGAAACTGAAATTGAATGCATCAACTTTGACTGAATGTCTATGAAGCCTTTACTAATATTGACTATAGGCAGCCGAGATATGACCCCGATCTGTCCATAATCAATACAAATAAATAAAAATAAAATACAAAATCTACAAACTGTCTTGAGTTCTAGGATAAAGAGAACTCATCACCTGCTAGCTAGAAGCTGCGAACTGCCTAATCATGACGTTGTGGCTAAAACTAATACCTATATTATGAAATAATTTAGCCATAAAGAAGTATAAATGGACAACACTTATGGAATGTACTGAGTATGTGGGGGTAAATGCAATAAGTAAAAATTAATTTATATTATAAGCTTAAAAACATGCATGCTAAGTGTAAATAGACTCACCTTGATCATGAATAAAACTGAAAACTGAAATAACATAAGCATAAACCATAAAACAACATCTAAATAAAACTTGTGAGTCATTATACTTAGTTTCTAAAATCTTTACTTCTGTGGTAAATTTTTTTAACCGAAATAAACTATGTGAGTTAGCATGGAGTACAATGTATTACCCGCATTGAGGAGATCTATTCTATCCTTTCCATCGGTATAGAATCTTAACTTGAGTGATCAATAAGCTTATCTCATTTGCACAAGGGAAACACCCTTTGGTTAGGCCCCTTAAAACTATGGTGGCATGTAGTTTCTAGAAAATAGAATGAGCTAAGCCCACATCTCCCTCTCGGTGCTAAATACTACTCTCAAAGTATCTACTTATGCTCATACTTATGAAATTCACCTTAAAGTGGCATATAGGTTTAGACAACTGAAAACTAACTATGCTTCTCTTGCAAAAATCATACTCATAAAGTAATTTGTGAATTTCATTTCTTATCTGCTATCATAAGATTAAAATAAAATTTTAATTATGCTGTAATACTTTGTAACTTGAACTAGTAAGCTTGAACTTCTTTTAACTAGTGCATTATGCTTAAATTGTAATCATTTACTATATCTTAGAACTTCATGTCAAAGTACCAAAACTCAATGCACAAGATCAACTCTGTAGATAAAAATATAAGTAAATGTGGAATCTTGTGCTAAATTGTAACGCCCAGGGAGTACACCTTGGACACCATACAGTGCTCATGATCACAAGTGTCCATAAGCTAACCCATGAGTTGGTACCTGCTATGAGACTGAACAAAACTGATAATAAAAGATACATATATATAGAAGTAACTGAATATGCCATAAAGTTTTAAATACTAAAACATCACTAAATTATAAATCTAAAAACAATTGTCTGAAAACTACTAAAATAATGACAAAATGACTAACCATTTGAAGTATCCAAAAGCCTCTAAAACTAACTGATTAAGAGTTGATAGTATAGGTCCCAACTAACTCCAACTGACTATGAAACTGAAAACACTGCAACAAACATAGTCGGCCCTTGAAATATGAGGACTCACCATAGCTGTTGCTGCTAATGCGCTGAAATGTCTAAGTTCAGTCAGGAACCTGATCTTCCAAACCTATGAGATGATATATCATAACACAAGAAACGAGTATGCATCCAGTACTTTGAATATACTGGTATACTAGATGGGGTTAGGCTGATATAAATGGGCTCATGTTCATGAATATTAACTACTGAATGAATAGCATGAGATAACTCATGTATAGAATATGTAAAAGCAGTAAACTATGAGAATGCATGACCAAACATACAACATGATACTGAAATAGTCTGTAAACTGGAATACTGAAATTTGAGTACTGATTTAACTGATAAACTGAATGCTATGGTCAAGCAAACCTGAACTAACTTTAAAATATAGACTGGACTGAGATTATGGGAGCTATAATCAAAATGACATGCCCCAATATGAGATAATTAGGGTCTAACCTATGACCCTAGTTGGAAGGGTGTTAGAACCGTGCCATAGGTACTAACACATGGCTGCGATAATCCACTAAAATAAAGTCTAAAGGACTAAAGAGTCACACTCTACTGGTAGGTGCTATAGTGAGATATATGTCAACCCTTAACTGGCTGGTTAACATCTCAACCTACGCTAGCTATGTAGTTCTAGAACGCAGGGACTGCTACTAAAGGTCACACCCTTAACTGGCAGGTGAGCCCTCATCGCTAGGTTTTCTCGGTTCTAAATACTACTCCTAACTTAACTGACTTGGATTACTGAACTAAGATAAACTTAACTGAACCTACAACTGACCGTATTAAATGACTGAATGGTAAAGCTCGAAGTATGACTGAAATCATTCTGTAGGTACTAAAAACTAGGTAAACAACTATTTTTTGGGTATTCATAACCCCTAGGACTTGATAACAATAACAATATGACATGCTAAATCGTTGGGACATAATAAGTAGTCAATATTCAAAACTCAATCATTAAGGCATTTCATCAAACACTTGAGGGTCATAAGTTAAAGCATGGGAATGGTTTAAACATGTAATACTAACATAATTATAATACTAAAGCCATGGGTTAAGGATCTGACATGCTAAAATCACCATTCAAATGTGTCATGAACAATTCCATTGAAAAAAATTTGCAAACATGATATATACATATATATAATTGAAATTTATGAAGTGTCATGGATATAATTAATAATAACATGTAAAGATCATACATTTAAAACTTGAATACGGATTCTTGGACTCCATGGGTTAAAAGGACCCATGGATGAACATCTAACATACCTTAATTGAAGAATTAGTGAAAGTTCTTGGTGATTCCTTGAAGTTTGATATTGAATTTTGAAGAGGCTAGGGTTTGTTCTTGAGAGAGGATTACTTATTTTTGACAAAATTTGTGAAAGAATGATCAATTTTTGCCTTTTGGGACCCTAAATCCCGTGTTATGGCTTGGATAGGTAAGGGAAATGACTCAATTACCCCTTGAGGACCCAAACTCATTAAACTTAACTAGAATGCCTGACGGAAAATGTGATGCACTGCATTGGTTTGACAATGTGATAGGAAATGCATCACGTTTCTCTCCACCGATGTGATACCCAACGCGCCACGACCATATCATGGAGCCTCACAGTTTTGATCATCCAAACAAGTTTCAAAGGTTGTCCAAAAAATCCAAAACTCACCCGTGATGAACTATCGACAACCCCGATCATGAAACAAATTAGAAATTAATGTCCCGATCTCGGAAAGGTCAAAAATAAAATCATCAAAGTTTATGGGCTTTGGAAATGACTAAGTCTTAACACTCAGTGAAATTTTCAGTATTAGACCCCTTTTTAACATGCAATAGCAAGCTGAAATAAGCTAGGATCTTACGGAGTCTTATAATATCTCTCCCCTAGGAACATTTATTCTCAAATGAGACTGATTAAGCTGAGAATACTAATGTAATAATATTAAAGGCTGAATATTCATAACTAAAAACATGATTGCAGGACTGAGTCTGAAACATAGTGACTAACTGAACTAATTCGTGAATGCATGCAATGACATGAAGATAACCATATAGGTGGAACTTAGAATTGAAAAGAGAGGATCTAAGGGGGAACTGGTACCTTAATCTGAGTTTGAGTTTGAGTTTGTGGAGAAAAAATGAGGGTACTTGGTTCGCAAATCTACTTCTTCCTCCCAAGTAACTCCCTCAATGGACTGATTCCGCCAAAGAACTTTGACCAAGGGAAATTCTTTGTTCCTTAGTCTATGAACTTGATGATCTAGGATCTAAATTGGGATTTCATTGTAAGAAAGGCTATCATGAACATTTGTATTTTCTACTGGAAAAACTATAGCTAGATCACCAATACACTTCTTTAACAAAGAAACAAGGAATACTGGGAGAATGGATGCCAAATCTACAGGTAACTCAAGCTCATAAGCTACCTTTCAAAAACGGTTCAAGATCCTATAAGGGCTAATATATGGGGTACTAAGCTATCCCTTCTTACTAGATCTCTTCTCTCCCTTCATGGGAGAGATTTTTAAATAAACCAAGTCTCTAACTGCGAACTTAAGATCTCTCTTACGCACATTTGCATACAATTTTTGACGATATTGGGTTGTCTTAAGCCTCTCTCTAATTAGCTGAACTTTCTACAATGCATCAAATACTGAATCTGGCCTTATCAAAGTGGTCTCACCTACCTAAAACTAACCAATAGGAGATCTACATCTCCTCCCATAAAGAGACTCAAACAGAGCCATCTGGATACTGGAAATGTAGACTTAAAGTGATCTACATCTCCTCCCATAAAGTGATCATCCCACCTACCCTTAAAATCAATAACAAAATCTCTTAACATGTCCTCTAGGGTCTGAATGGTCCTCTCTGCCTGACGATCTATTTGAGGGTAAAATGTTGTATTAAGACAAACTTGGGTACCAAGACAGTTCTAAAAAGCTTTCCAAAAATAAGAGGTAAACAGAGTACCTATATCTGAAATAATGGACAATGGGACTCTATACAACCTAACCAACTCTCTATCATAGAGTTTGGCATAATCCTTAACTGAATAAGAAGTATGGACTGGCAAGAAATAGGCTTATTTGGTCTTTCTGTCTACAATAATCCAAATTGAATTATGCTGGCGACGTGAATGAGTCAACCCTATCACAAAATCCATGTTCACCTCTTCCCATTTCCAAGTGAGGTTGCTGAACTCATGCATATCTCTACTAGGCCTTTGGTGCTTAACCTTAACCTACTGATAATTATCATATTGGGCTACAAATTGTATAACATCTTTTTTCATGCCACTTCACTAATAGATTTCTCACAAATTACGATACATCTTAGTGGTTCTTGGGTGAATAGAATAGCGTGCACCATGTGCTTCTACAAGAATTTTCTATCTCAAACCATCAACACATAACATACATAATCTATCATGGTAATGCAACACATCATCTTCCCCTTGGGAGAAAACCTCTACTTTCTGATCTTTGACTGGCTCTTTCAACCTAGATAGACTGGGATCGTTATCTTTCTTTTCTTTCACTTTGACAACCAAAGGAAATTTCAAACTATTCTAAACCCATACACTACCCTCAGTGGAATCAACCAAGCGAATGCCTAATCTAGCCAACTAATGAACCTCCTGAACCAACTTCTTCTTATCATTCCCAACATAAGAAACACCACCCATAGACAATCTACTAAGGGAATCTACTACTACATTGGCCTTGCATAGATTATACAAAATACTCATATCATAGTCTTTTAATAATTCTAACCACCTTCTTTGACAAAGATTTAACTCTCCCTATCAAAACACATACTGTAAACTTTTGTGGTATGTGAGAACATCAACATTCACCCCATACATAAAATTCCTCCAAATTTTCAAGGAAAAAACAACATCTGCTAACTCAAGATCATGGGTAGGATAATTCTTTTTATGGGGCTTAAGCTGTCTAGAGGTATAGGCTATGACCTTACCTCTCTCCATCAAAACACAACCCAAAACAACTCTGGAAGTATCAAAGTAAACAACAAACCATCTGAACTATCTGGAAATATCAAAATTGGAGCTAAGGTGAGTCGAGTTTTCAACTCCTGAAAACTCTTCTCACAAGAATCTGACCACTGAAACTTGACTTTCTTTTGAGTTAATCTAGATATGAGGGACGTAATATAAAAAAACCCTCGAAAAACCCATTTGTAATAGCCAGTCAAACCGAAGAAACTCCTAACATCTGATAGAGAGATAGGTCTGGGCCAGTTTTTCATTTTTTCGGTCTTTTGAGGGCCAACTCTAATGTAATCACCAAAAATAATATGGAAAAGAAAAGCTACAAATCTTAGCCAAAATTCGTACTTACAGAACTTTGCAAACAATTGATGGGCTCTAAGAGTCCGTAATACTATTCTGAGGTAGTCTGCATGATTATTTTCATTAAGGGAATATAAAAGAATATCATCAATGAAGACTACGACAAACATGTCCAAGTACTTCTTGAACACTCTTTTAGTCAAGTCCATGAAAGCTGCTAGGGCAATTTTTAGACCAAAGGACATGACTAGAAATTCTAAGTGACCATACCAAGTTCTGAAAGCTATTTTTGGAATGTTACATTCTCTGACTCTGAGTTGATGATAGCCAGATCTGAGGTCTATCTTAGAGAAATAACTGGCACCTTGAATTTGATCGAACAAGTCATCAATTCTGAGAAGTTGATACTTATTCTTGATTGTGAATTTGTTTAACTAACAATAGTCGATGCACATTCTAAGAGAACAGTCTTTCTTACGCACGAAAAAAATTAGAGTGCCCCATAGGGAAACACTGGGCCTGATAAAACCTTTATCTAAGAGATATTTCAACTATTCCTTGAATTCCCTAAGCTCAGTTAGAGCCATTTTGTAGGGAGAAATAGAGATAGGCTGGGTATTTGGAAGAGGGTCGATTTCGAAGTCAATCTACCATTTGGGAGAAACTCCAAGAAGATCTTCAGGAATCACATTTGGAAATTCCTTTTCTACCGAGACTGACTCAAGACTGGGATTTTCTAAACTAGAGTCTTTAACTCAAACAAGATGGTAAACAAACCCCTTAGATATCATTTTATCTCTTTAAGGTACGAAATAAGCTGACCCATAAATGTTGAAGTACTAACCCTCTATTCAAGGACTAGTTCATTCGGAAATTGAAAATAAAAAACTCTATTTCTACAATAAATTGAAGCATAGCATGAGTTGAGCTAATCCATGTCAAGAATGACGTCAAAATCAGTTATCTCTAACTCTACAAGATCAGGAGAAGTGACTTTTTGGGGTATTATGATCGAACAGTTCCTGTATACCTGCCTAGCTACAATAGAGACACCTACTAGAGTGGACACTGAGAAGGATTCTACTAAAGTCTCAGGACTGATACCAAATTTCATAGCTATATAGGGTGTTACAAAAGAAAGAGAAGTTCCAGGATCTAACAAAGCATAAACATGTAAATGAAAGACCTATAATGTACCAGTAACCACATAAAGAGGATATTCCTAATCCTGTCGGGATTGAATGCTTACAATCTATTTGGGCGCTAACCACTGGTTGTGCTGGAAGTGGCACCCTGCCGAGTTTGGCGACCAGATGGAACTGAGAGACGACTGGACTAACCTTGTTGACCACTCTTTAGGAAATCCCTGACCCAGTGGCATGGCTTGCCATACCAAAAACATACATTACTGCCAACTCTACACACACTTTGATGGTTTCTACCATATTTTTGGCAAAAAGGATTTGTGTGACCACTATTCACACTACCCTGGGGCTTAGTCCTGGTGCCCTATCCCAATTATCATTTCTGAACTTTGACACTGGTACACTAGCCAAAGATGGAGATGGGGATAAGGATTTATGATGGAATTGAGGATGGTTACCACTCTCTAACCTCGGCTGAGCAAAACTAAATCTATATATTCTGGTTCGCTTATTCTCCCTCTTTCTTTCCTTTAAATTTTAATCCTCAAGCTATTGAGCATAGAACATCAACCTAGAAAAGTTCATATTCTTAATCAACATCTCGGTCCTACACTCCTTGACCACGCTATCATCTACACCAGAGACAAACTTTCTCATCCTAGACTTATCATCAGACATCACATTAGGAGCATACCTGGCTAGCTGAGTAAACTTAAATGAATTCTATTTCACACTCGTGTTCCCCTGCTTCAAATAGATAAAATCCTGCCCCATAGATTTTTTTAACTCCAAGTAAAAGAACCTATCTAAAAAGGCTGTATCAAACTCTTCCTATTCAACAAGCCCTGCATCTGCGCCTCTATCTTCCTTCCACTACTTATACTAGTTTGACCTACAACCTGCAACTAGTAAGCACCCAACTCTGTACTCTTACTAGAAGTCACACCCATAATGTTAGTTACATTATGAACCATATCAAGGAACTCCTGCGGATCCTCATCAGACTTGGATATTGAAAACAAAGAAGGGTTCATTCGAGTGAAGTCCCAAATCCTAGATGAGGCAGTATTAGCCACTGGAATGAATGATATAATTGTCTGCTAATTATTTAAGCATCTACTGAGTAATAAAGTAGTGAATGTATCTCTGAATTCGGCATGAGAGACATGATCGTTCAGTGGATCTTCCTGAATAGGCGGAGGTGTGGGGTGATTTCCATTTCTTCTTCCATTACACTTTCTGGGAGGCATGTTTTGTAAATGGAAGGAATATTGAATTAGAAAAAGAGTTTAAATTGATCTCATGTTCAATAGCACGATATGAATACTAAAATAAGGGAAACTTTTCCTGAAATATCTTGTAGCATCTTGTCCATAAGTGTGGTGCGGTTCATATCCATGCACACGACTCTAATCAATGTGTCTTTCAGACTCCTAGGACACTTTAAAACCTTAGGATCTGATACCAAGTTTGTAATGCCCCGGGAGTACACCCTGTATGCCACACAGTACTTACGGTCACAAATGACTATAAGCTAACCCATGAGCTGGTACCTGATGTGAGCACTAAATAAAATTGATAATAAAAGATACACATATGTAGAAGTAACTGAATATGCCATTAGGTTTTAATTACAAAAACATCACTGATTATAAATCTGAAAGCAGCTGTCCGAAAACTAATAGAATAATGACAAATTGACAGACTGTCTGAAGTGTCCAAATACCTCTAAAATTGACTAAATAAGAGTTGATGGTATAGGCCCAAACTAACTCCAACTGACTACTGAACTGAAAACACTGAAAGAAACATAATCGGTCTTCGACATATGAGAACTCACCACTGCTGCTGATGCTGATACGCTGGAATATCTAAGCGATATTGGGAACTTGAGCATTCAAACATATGATATGATACATTATAGCACATGAAATGAGTATGTGGTTAGTACTTTGAATTTATTAGTATTCTAGATGGGGTTAGGAAGATATAAATGGGCTCATGTGCATAAATAATAACTGGTTGGATAAATAGCATGAGATAACTAATGCATAGTGTGCGTGAAAACTATAAAATCTGAGAATGCATGACCAATCATACATCATGACACTAATATAGTCTGTAAACTAGAATATTGAAATTTGAGTACTAATTTAACTAATAAGATGAATGCTATAGTCAAGCAAACCTAAACTGAATTTCAAACTAAGAATGAACTGAGATTGTGGGAGCTATCATCTAACCGACATGCCCTAATATGATCTAATTGGGGTCCAATATGTGACCCCAGTTGGAAAAGTGTTAGTACCGTGCCACAGGTAATAACACATTATTGCATGGATCCACTAAAGTGATATCTAGAAGGACTAAAGAGTCACCCTCTACTGGCAGGTTCTCTAGTGAGATATATGTCAACTCTTAATTCGCAGGTTAATATCTCAACCTATGGTAGATACATAGCTCTGGAATGCAAGGACTTCTACTAAAGGTCACATTATCAATTCACAGGTGAGCCTCCATCCATGGGTTCTCTTGGTGCTTAATCCTGCTACCAACTGAACTGACTCAGATTATTGAACTAAGATAAACTTAACTGAACCCACAACTAACTGTATTAACTGACTGAATGGTAAATCTTATGGTATGACTGAAATCATTTTGTAGGTACTAAAAACTAGGTAAACAACTAAGTTTTGGGTATTCATAATCCCCAAGACTCGGTAACAATAACAATAGGGCATGCTAAAGCTTCAAGACATAATAAGTAGTCATTATTCAAAACCCAATCATTAAGACATTTCATCAAACACTTCAATGTTATGATTTAAAGCATGGGCATGGTTTAAACATGTAATACTAACATAATTGCAATAATAAAGCCATGGGTTAAGGATTTGACATGCAAAAATCACCATTCAAATGTGTCATGAACAATTCTAACAAAAATACTTTGTAAGCATGATATATACATATATAAAATTGAAATTTATGAAGTTTCATGGATATAATTCATAAAAATATGTAAATATCATACTTTTTAAACTTGAAAATAGATTCTTGGACTTCATGGGTGAAAAGGACCCATGGATAAACATCTAACATACATTAATTGAAGAATTAGTGAAAGTTCTTGGGGATTCCTTAAACTCTGATAACATATGCTGACAACTCTAAGTAAATTTTGAACTAGGATTGATTGGGCCTCATTCAAAGAACTTTTCTATATTATGTTTAGATAATATCTTGTCTGTGGAATCATTTAGAATAGTAGAAGAGTGTGAACATGAGAAACAAGAATCCTATATTCTTGATTTTACATTAGACAAAAAACATAAAAACACACCTCTCTCTAAGGTTGAGTGGTTTATCTTGCTCAATCCATTACTCGACTTCTTAATTTTTCTACCACCCCCTATGAGCAAGGCAAGAAGATGGACTCTAAGTTGGGGGTGAAATTCATATCCTCAAGGTGGAGGAAAAAACTGAGTTGGGTCATGCCGCGACACTAAATTAGGAGCTGCTTTGGAGGCAACCCAAGGTATTTTGTTGTTTGTATTCGTATTATATGATTGACATTAGATCTTCACACCCATGGTGCCACAGGTATGTTTCTAACTCTCTTATTTTGGTTTGACGCATTAGGGACATTGCATGATTTTAAGTTGAGGGTGGGGCTACTTGTGGGTGTTGATGTCCTCTCGGAGTTTTTTTTCTGTGCCTCTTTTCCCCGGAGTCTTGTTCCTAGTAGAGCCGGTATATTTAGGCGTATTTTGATTTGTTGTAAAATCCTGTAGTTTACTAGGAGAAATACAAGTACCTTAGGCAGTTAACATGTTTTTGTTGATTTTTGAACACCTCTCCAGTGGTTTGTTTTATAACTGTGTGATATGCATTTATGTGTGACCACTGTGCATCTTGTTATGGCATTAATATTAGTGACATGATAACCATTTCTAAAAAATTGCATGAACCGAATGGGTAGTAGCTTGTGATGTACCTTTGTGCCATGTGTGTGTGAGATACTACCTAGTTCCAGTTGTGTGTTAAATCTAGAACTTGCCCGGTTGGTCTTGCCTTGGTTGTAGGATAGCGGTTAGGAAAGGATCATAGGTCATTGTTGATATTAGTTCATTTTTAGCCTAAATGACCTTCCATGTGTGAATAATATCCCTTGATCTTGATTTTGAGCCTGAATGCCTATTCTTTTTATGTTACCTATCACCTTCCCATTTGTATCACAAAGAACCTATTTTGTCCTTGGTCCTCCTTGGACATTATGTACTTTGACTAAGGAAAATAGCCTAAGTTGAGGGTGGCTATCATAGGGGTGCGTGATGTAAAATGAGTATAAAAAAAGGTAATAAAAAAATATGCAAGGCTGGGTGTGGTAGAAAAAGAATGAGAAAAGAAAAGTTGTGAAAAAAAGACAATGAATGAATAAAAACTGCACCCAACTTGAAGGTGCTTTAATCAAGAAAGGGAGAAATAAGGTAAAGGTTGATAAATGAGACCCCCAAAATAGTGTAGTGCCAAGGAGGCTTAGTTACTTTAAATATCCTTGTGGATCATACCAGCCCCAAACCTACATTACAAGCTTAAGAAAAGTCCTGTAGTGATCCTAACTTAATTATCTGAAAGCTTCGGTAATGAAAATAAGGGCAAGCTTATGGTATTTGGCATACATTAACTAGAACTTCTTTCTGAGAGTGAGTGTCTCTTGACCATCCCGGCATTGACATGCTTGAGTTCACATATGAGTGAGGAGGGACCTCTTTGTTGTAAGGGCACACAGGTTACATAGCTAGTTTCTAACCTGTTTGGATAATGTAATCTTGGTACATTGATGGTCGTTATTGCTGAATTGATGCCATGTCTTGATTCCTGTGTGTCGCATTGTTGTCCTTCAATAATATGCACAGTTGTTTTTTTAAAATTAATTGACCTTGGAGATGGTGAAGATGTTTTGAGATAATATGGATGGTTGACTGCCGTATGTAACTTGTATCCTCTTGGTTGTGTTTTAGTTGCTTGGGGTCAAGCAATTATTTTAAGTTGAGGGTGTTGATGTGTGAGCAGATGCTAACATATTTAAGGCTTTTAACTGAGAATAATTGTAAAGTCTTAAGTAGCTTTTGATTTTTTAATTGTTTTCTCTTTGATATTGCAGTAAAAGTCAAGATGCAACAGAACCAATAATAATAAAAGTAAAAGAGTTGATTTCTGAGCAAGGAGAGAGGAAAGTATAGATGACGACTTGTCTAATAAGTTGCCAGCCTTGTGATAAGCTATTAGAGTTGCTGTCAGCCTTAGATAGAGAAAGAGATTCAGCTGGAATAAGTGACGACAACCTGTGATAGGCTGTCAGAGTTGTGATAAGTCGTCAGGATCATTGTCAGGATTAGGCAGTGCTTGAGAATTTGAAGTGAAGAAGCAATGACAATTCTGATAAGTCATCACATATTTGATAAGTAGTCAGGCTTCCTCGTCAGCTGAAGACAGAACTTGTTCAAATGTGAATAGATAACGACATTCTTGATAAGGCATCAGACTCCTGATAAGCCGTCACACACGTCGTCGTCTGTCTGAGAAAATACTGTAATCTTTGATTTTGTTTTCGTAATTAGGATAAAGTATTTAAAGCATATGTTAGGGTTTTCTAATCAATAAAGAAAAGGGACGGAACATCTTGAACTTGTTCAAAAAGGAAAAGACACCTCTTTTTGGGGCTCAAAACTAGAATTCAATTTTAAACTCTTTGATTTGGTTGTGGGAATTTTTTCTTGAACTTAGAAGAGAATCAACTTCAGACTTCATCGTTTGTAAGTTTAATTACCTTGAATAATGATTACAATTATTTCTATCTCTTTCTTTCTCATGTGGATCTAAAACCCACAACTAGGGTTGTGGGATCTATGATTATTCCCCATGGATTTAATAATTGGTTAGGGTTTAAGTGATTGTGGGGACATCTTGATAATTCCTTTGTTACAATTGTTATTTATTGGTTGCAAACAATAAATCCCGCCTTATGTTGATTTGCTCTAACTGAGAAATAAACTAAAGGTAGCGAATTATCAACAAGCATTTGGGAAGGTTAAGCTCCCATCTAATGATTAATGTTATAACAAGATTGATCACCTTGAGATAAAATCAGTATGAATAGAATGATTTCCTAAGTTTGAGAGAATTCAGGAGTTCAACATCTAAGTAGGTTGAGAAACACTTAGATGGACTACCGAAATTGATAATTTGGTGTTTCCCACAAGTCATGAGAACCCAATACTACAATTATTATTTAATGGGGATTAATAATCATAGTCATCACAACCCTAGTTCTTCTCAACTTATAGCTATAGTTTCAAATTAGTTTAATCGCCACTCACATTGTTCCTCGTGGATTCGACCTCAACTCCAAAGTTGGGTAAATATATTGACGACGACCGCCTTACACTAAATTGACGTGTAAGTTGAGCGTTATCAAAAACATCACCGTTGCCGGGGAATAATTTATCATATTGAGTTTGTTTGGAGTTTTAGCCTACTTTTTTGAATTCAAACTTGTAAATATTTGTTTTTAGTTTTCTTTTATTTCTTGTGTTAGGTAGATTTTTATTTTAGTTTACTTATTACTATGGCATCGTGGAATGAACATGAGCTTGGTGGTTGGGAATCTTATCTTGATGATCCATGTCCACATTGTGATGGAACTCACTTTTGGCAAGATTGTTGATATGCTCGCCGCAGAGAGATATGTGCACCATCTCCATCTTATTGGGAGTTTAATTATTCTTTATGTGGTGGTCAAGATAGACATTAGAGTGATTTCCCAAATTCCCCCTCCCCCTATTGTGCTAACCCAAATTCTAGTTCTTCTTATGAGTTTGATAGGTCTTATGGTCAATAAAAAGAAGAACAAAACACCGGAAGAGTGGCATTAAAGCTATATTTCAAAAAAATATTGGATCTCCAAAAAGAAACGTATGATATCATATGTGATATGTGTCAAGACATGAAGATAATCATTTATGAGGAGATGGATATAGAGGTCAATCATTCAACGCATTCTTCTATATTATGTTTAGATGATATCTTATCTATGGAGTCATTTAAAATAATGGAAGAGTGTGAAGATGAGCATAAAGAACCCTATATTGATGTTGAGATTGATGTTGAGAAGCCCTCAGTGATTTCCAAACCAACCGAACCATCCATGAGAGATAATGTCAAAATTAAGGACATGGTGCTAGAGGCAAAAGAAGAAACAAAGGAAATCTCTAATAAAGACTCTAGCCCAATTCAAAGTGAAGATGTTGAGAAGGTGAATAAAAGTGAGTGTGTAGTAGATAGTGTAAATTTTGAAGTAGGATTTATCGGGCCTCATTCAAAGCACTTTTCTACATTATGTTTAGATGATATCTTGTCTGTGGAATCATTTAGATAGTAGAAGAGTGTGAAGATGAGGAACAAGAATCCTATATTCTTGATTTTGCATTAGACAAGCAACATAAAAACACACCTCACTTTAAGGCCGAGTGGTTTACCTTGCTCAATCCAAACAAGTCTCAAACATCATCCGAATAATTCGAAACTCACTCGAGATGAACTATCAACAAAATTGATCATGAAACAACATAGAAATTAATGTCATGATCTTGGGAAGGTTGAAAATAAAAACATTGAAGTTTAAGGGCTTTGGAAATAACTAAATCTTAACACTTAGTGAAGTTTTCTAAGTCTTGGACCCCATTTTAACATGCATTAGCATGGTAAAATGAGCTAGGATCTTAGGGGTCTTACATAAATAAAGATTATCTCATAAGGAAACATCATAATCTCAAAGAATATGAAAAACGTGTATGAATCCTAGTTATCAAATTCAAATAAAAATTTAAATTTTGGGTACAAGCACAGAATAATATTCTTGTTCAAACCCCGCATACCAGAGCTTACTGAATTCTCTTGAAGGAAACTTGAATTTGAGTCTTGAGAGTATGAACTTTGGTGAAGAACCCTTATTGGGATGCTCTTAAAAGTATGAGAGAAGAGGAATCATGTATTTAGGTTATGGAATGAGGGAAAATGCATTAGTATTAGTTATGGGATCATTTAGGATGGAAATGACTAGTTTTCCCTAAAATAATTAAAGAAAAATATGAATTTTTGTGTCTTCGTGACTATAGACGAGACACTCCTTTATCATAGAGCATATCTAGTATGCCATGTGTAACACCCTGGGTTTTGATCCATAGAAAATTTGCTTGATTTTTAGATTTTGGACATGATACGACTATAGGGTATGAGTCGTACACTGAGGTACGGGTGGTATGGTTCAATCGTATGCTGACCAGTATTGGTTGGTTACCAGGATGGGTGCGAGTATGGGGTACGAGCTGTATTGGTGGATACGTGTTTTTTGGTTCATTTACTTAACCTTTTAATTAGTACCTTAAGTTGGATATGAGTACGAGTGTCTAACCATGAGCTATAATCCAGGGTACGAGTCATACCCAGGACTCGTATGATAGTTAATGTTCAAACCTTTTGGGATTCTATTCTGCCAGGGGTATGGTTTATGGGTACTAGTTGTACAATTAAATATGACTTGGGTTTGGGTGTGTCATACATTTGACATTGTTGGGTCTAAAAGGAAAGGCCTAGGGTACGAGAGGCGTGTGACACTTATATAGGTTGGGTATGACTCGTAAGGATCAGCTGTACCCTATGATATAAATTTAGTGCAGTTTAAGTGAGGGCAATCTTGACATTTCTCCATTTATCATAATAAGATCCCATGACTTATATTGCACTTGGGAGGTTATTTTCCCTATTATTCTATTCTCAAAACACTTAAAAAACACTCTTAAATCTTATCTAGAGTTCTTGGGAAAGGAAAGCTAGGGTTTTATCTCAAGGTTTGTTTGGAGTTGTTCTTGGTGATTTTTCTCTATCATCATCTTGGTTTAAGGCATGTTCTCTTCCCTCATTATTAGTTCCAACTAAAGGCATGGTTTTATACAATATTTGCATAGTTTGGATGTTGTATGGTTTGGGTTTTCAAATATGATTTGGGGGTTTTATTTATAAATACTTGGTTATGGTTTCCCTATGCTTTAATTATGCTTTTATATGCATTAATGGTGGTTTTGGATAATTGGATTTTATGGGAATGGTTATTAATAATTGAAATTCATTTTGGAAATACTATGCCTCTAATGTGGTTGATAATAGGCCTTTAAAAATATTTTCACTATATTATTGGATTTTCAATGGGACTTACTGATAGGCGAATTTACACGACTATAGTACTATATTTTCCCCATATTTTAGCTAAGTTTTGAGGACAAATTATATAATTCATGCACTTTTAGTCCTTTTTCCTATAAGTGAGCTAACGAACATGATTAGCAAGTTTTCAGGTATAAATGATGCAGAATTCAGCATTTTATGGATAACTTGACGCCAAAGAAAGCTTCACGAAAGGAGGAAAGCAAAGCTTGGACGCCAAGGACCAAAAGTGGCGCATGGAAAATCTGTCCCGGGCAAAAACAGCAATTCTAAAGACTTTGGGGACTAGCAGTAACTTATTAGGATTAGGATAATAATGCAGTAATTTATTAGGATTAGGATAATGATGCAGTAACCCAGTAGGATTGGGTTAAGTAATGCAGTAGCTTAGTAGGAATAGGATATGGGTGTTATAAATACCCTATTCTACTAGAGATTTTTATTCATTGACCATTCCACAAACACACTCTTACATTCTCCATTCTTACAATTAATTCTACTTTTTATTCTTCTTCTATTCATCTATTCAATTCTTAATTTCCGCAACAAGAGAAACGTTACTTTGCAAAGGAGTTCACGCCTAAAACGCCATACCACACTTTACTACACGAGATTTTTATTGTGGTATATTAATAATGTCTATTGTGATTTCCTTCGCACTCATGGGTAACTAAACTTCTCTGTTGGGGTTATGGAAGCCATATGAGATACTATCTATTGCTATGAGTTTGTGAATTCGTGACACGTATGCTGCTTATATCATTATTCTCTTCATCTTAATCTAAATTCTTTGAGGTTGCAAACGCATAGAATACGCCAGTATAGCATTAACTTGTTCGAAAGAAAAGTTATATGTCTGGAAAAGAGATAATGTCAAGGTAATAGGGCACCAACCCCTATTAAAAAGTTAGTGTCGTAACTGGATTAACCTCTTGGAGAATTCGTACTGTTAGATACGCTTTAAGCTCGAAAGAGTTAAAGTGAAATAGTCCTGGTTAAGGTCGAAAGACACCTGGATTTAGCATCGAATACAATTCTCTATAAGCACATGCATGTCTGAATTCGGCACAACTCATAGCCAATAGAGACGTACAACTCATAAGGTGGACATAACCCCAAATTCTCAATTCTCATTGATCAAAAACCAACCAAGCAAACCGTTTTTACTCCTTTATTTGCTGATTTTATTTTATTACTTTGTTTACATTATTTGCACGTTGAAATCCCCCCTTTTTACGAGACTTGCTCCAAAAGTCTAGTAATCTTTGCTTACTCATTGACCGGCTATTCCCTGTGGGATCGATACCCAACCTAGTTGGGTTATATATTTGCCAACGACTGCTTTACACTCTTACGAGAGCTGTAGATTGAGCGTTATCAAAAATTGGCGCCGTTGCCGGGGAATACAAGTGTCAATTAAGTTCGTAATAATTACTAGACCCTTTGGTCAAAGATTCTCGTACTTTTACTTTTAGTTTTTGTTTTTGTTTACTGCAGGTTTTTATTCAGTGCATGCCCCATACCCGAAGTTCTGGTCAACCGTTATTACCTATCAATCCTGAACCACAACGTATTGGCAGAATGGAGGCACAACACGCAATTGAAAGGATGGCTGCTCAATAGGAACAGGCGAGACTAGCTGCGCTAGCCGCCACTCAAGTGCATCAACAGAATATTGATAACCCTGGGCAAGCAACAAATCCTGACGATGAGGATCTAGGTGATGACGAGTTACTAAACCCTAGGCATGCCGCTGAGATCGCAACACCTGCCAACAGAAGAGATCGTCAATCTAGGTTTAGGCTTGAACGCCAAGCTATGCAACCAGCTTTTGATGATGATGATGATGATCTTGATGGAGCCGGAGCCACAGGAGCCATTATTCCTCCACCATTGGCACCTGGAGCCAAGTTCAACATCACAAGCACCATGATTCAGTTATTGCAACTCAAGAGATTATTTGGTGGACTAGCAGGCGATGATCCGAATATGCATCTCATCAACTTTATTTCTACATGCAAGTCGTTTGACAATCCTGGCGTTGGTCAGAATGCAATTCGATTACGTCTATTTCCATTATCTCTGTCTGGGGAGGGAACTCTATGGTTGAATGGGTTGACTCCTGATTCTATTACAAATTGGAGGCAATTGAGAGACGCTTTCATAGAAAGATTCTTTCCGCCATCCAAAAGAGCACAAATGAGAGATGAAATCAGCAACTTTCGTCAGCTTCCAACTGAGGCCCTTCATGAAACATGGGAGAGGTTCAAGACGAAGCTAATGAGGTGCCCAAACCATCACATGACTAATGTTCACCTAATGGAGATACTTTACAGAGCTTTGAATTCAATAACTAAACCAGTTGTGGATAATGCGGCTGGAGGATCATTCATGGATCTCACCTTTGGTCAGGCAAGCAATATGCTAGACCGGATGACGAAGCAAAGTAGAGCTTGGCATACCAGGGATTCTGAGGTAGCAAGCCCCACTTTATCTATAGGCATGACTGCAGACCAAAGGAGAAAAGAAGAAGAACGTGATCAAGATATGGCGCACATGAATACACAAGTGGATCTTCTTGCAAAGCATCTATTATCAGGGAAGACCAAAAAAGTCAAAGCCATTGCGTCAAAAGGAAGAGACGAATCTGATTCGGATAAAAAGGCCAACTACTTGAACAATCAGGGGGGTTTCCGAGGTAATACCCAACGAAACCAAGGTCGGAACTATTATGATAAATATGGAAACAAGGACCAAGGTAGTTGGAAGAAAAAGAATGAAAAAAGTGGTTTATATGTTCCCCGAGGAAGACACGACACCACTACCTCCGGTTCTGGAAATATGGAAGAGATGATGACTAAACTATTGAAAGGAGTGGAGGCAACCAGCGCGGGAGTAACGGAGGTAATAAATGATTTGTCCTCAATGAAGCAATTGGTTGACTCACATTCCACTTCAATAAAGCAAATAGAGCAGCAATTGAGCCAACTTTCAGCAGCACTCAATCAAAGAAAGGCTGGCACTCTACCTAGCAACACTGTGCAAAATCCAAAGAACGACGGATCATGCATGGCTATTACTACCAGGAGTGGTAAGGTGCTGGAAAATTCATCCCAAAGCAAGCAAGTGGACAAAAATAAGGAAGATGATGACGCCATAGAAGCTGACCAAGACGTCCATGACATCACCCCTAGTAGGTTGCAGCCTGAAACTACCAAAATTCGAAAGCAAGAGGAGAAGAAAGCCGTGGAGAAAACAATTCCATATCCACCACCACCTTTTCCTCAAAGATTGAAGAAGCAGGCGGATGATACAAGGTTCAGCAAATTCATGATGATGTTAAAGCAGCTGACTATTAATGTTCCGTTGGTGGAGGCACTAGAACAAATGCCTGGGTATGCGAAATTTATGAAGGATCTTTTAACAAAGAAGCGGGCAGTAAGCTATGAGCCAGCAGATAATATTCATCATTGCAGTGCAATTGCCACAACGTCATTAGTACAGAAGAAAGCAGACCCTGGTGCTTTCACTATTCCCTGCACAGTTGGATCTATGAATTTTGCTAAGGCATTGTGCGATTTGGGAGCTAGCATCAATTTGATGCCACTATCCGTCTACAAAAAGTTGGGGTTGGGCGACCCTACACCAACCAATATGCGGCTCGTGATGGCAGATAGGTCGGTAAAACGACCTGTGGGTATCTTGAATGATGTGTTGGTGAAGGTGTCTACCTTCATTTTTCCTGCAGACTTTGTGATTTTGGATTGCGAGGTAGATTCTGAAGTTCCCATAATTTTGGGACGTCCTTTCCTTACAATAGGAAGTGTTCTTATTGACATGAGAGTTAATGAGCTTTTATTTTGGTTGAATGATGAAGTGGTCCGCTTTGATATATGCAAAGCAATGAAGCAGCCCAGCGATATGAATGTGTTCTTTGTAGCTGATGTTCATCATGAGGATAAGAAAGCGTTGTCTGTAGAGAAACAACTTACTGTTGAGCCACTATCTGATGTGTTGTTAAATGTTGAGCATAAGGATGATGAAGATTATGAAGAAACTATATGTGCTCTAACAGAAATAGGGTCCTATTCTCATACTCCTAAGCAGCCGAACCTTGATCTTAAGAATCAACCATCACCAACAGCGAAGACTTCCATTGAAGAGCCCCCAGTGCTAGAATCGAAAGAGCTCCCCAATTATCTAAGGTATGCGTTCTTGGGAAGTAGAGATACACTTCCGATGAGTGTTGCAGATGATTCAAGTGAACAGCACGTAGAGGCTCTCATCTCAGCTCTGAAGAGATACAAGAGAGCCATTGGGTGGTTCATTGATGATATCATTGGGATCCTTCTTGGGTTATGTACGCACAAGAGTCATCTCGAAGGAGATTGCATGCCCACAAGTAAGCAACAGCGTCGTCTGAATCCATTCAGAAAATGATGCCCCATCTATCTCGATGAAGTCTAAGTAATCGAGGTAGCTATGTCGTGCCGCGACAATAAATCAAGCGCTTGGTGGGAGGCAACCCATCGTTTTTAATTGTTTTTGTTGTTTTTATTTTCCTAGGATTTTATTGAGCCGCGACCAAAACTAAGGCGCTTGATGGGAGGCAACCCATCGTTATAATCATTTTTGTTGTTTTTGAGTAAATGTAGGTGCAAGAGGTGTAAAGGAGGAGATTGAGTTCAAATTTTGATTTGAAAGAATTGCATGTTGAAGGTGGTAAGTTAGGATTGAAGGAGCAAAATGCAATGGGTTGGACATTGCCTATGAAAATATAGGCAAAGAACAAGGCAAGGCCTATGTAAATCTAGGCCACGAACAAGGAAAGGCCTATACTATGGCCTAAGCTCTCGGAATCTAGTGTGCCATAGCATAGGCGCCGCCCATGCCTAAGTGTGCCATAGCATAGGCGCCACCTATGCCAATGCCTTTTGTCTCTGAATCTCATATGCTATGGCATAGGCGCCGCCTATGCCTAAGAATGCCATGGCATAGGCGCCGTCTATGCTCAACAATGCTATGCAAAAGGTGTCGCCTATGCCAAGCATAGGCAAAGCAAAAGGCGCCGCCTATGGTCATTTCTTGTCTCCAAATCCAATTTTAAATGGGTCAAAACCCGACCCAACCTTCTCCTATAAATATGAGACTTAGTCTTGAACCAAAAACACATTGGAAACCTAGCATAAGCGCCGCCTATAGTCCCCAAATCCACTCCAAAATTTTCCTTTTGCTCTTCTTCTTCACAAGAACATCATCCAAAGTCATCAATCAAGTAAGTGCTACTTTGTTCTTCATTTATATTCCGTAAGTACTACACTACTACGCCTATTATGAATAGCTAAATCTTGAAGTAGTATTGGTGATTTGAAAGTGATTGAATTGTTGTGATGCAACCAAGTGAGTGAACGTATACGTAAGAATGATCTTAACTTGTTCCCAACTTGTATTTGATATTGATGCACTGTCATACTTTTGCGGAATTAATATGGTCACAAAAATTGCATAATCTTGTCACTTGAATACTTACATGTTGGAATGACTTGTTCATCGGGATAAGAATTATAGTTGCCTACCGACATAGGAGGTTGTGATTATTTAGATACTATACCTTGATTCAATCCCTATGTAGTAGTCTTGATATATCAAACATGAAAGTATTGCCAAGATTACAAGAAGTATGACTGCTCTAATTTTATTGTTGGAATATAGAACCTAAAACGTATGTCGATGAAGTCTGACTAGTCGACCACTTTCACTTCACTAGTTTGTACCAACAAACTAAATGTGGGGTGGTGCCCCTACTGCTCGTTTATAGATTGTATCCATCGAGATGATGCTAACATGAACATTATTTTAGTCTCAGGTACAATGGCACCCAAAGCAAGACAAGGCAAAGATAAGGCTACCACTTCACAAAAAGGCAAGAAAAGAGGCCGAAAAGAGCAAGAAGAATCATCCTCGATGCAATTACCACGCCGCATGTTCAGAATAAAATGGGTTATTGAGGAGGAAGCAAAGGAATGGTATAGGAACAACAAAGAAAGAAAATATGTTCATGTGGACTTGATAAACAAGGAAAGCCTAGCAAAGAAAGAACCGCGCATGTTGGCCAAGATCATGGCGTTACATCTTGATTTCATCTTTCGAAACATGGGGGAATGAAATCTCGATTTAACAAGAGAATTCTATGCCAACTGGTCACCGAAAACCCACAGGAAGCGAGGTCAAGATTCGGGGCCAAGTTTTACAACTCAATGTGGATTTCTTCAACTCCTTTCTTGGCTTGCCTTCAGTCGATCCATCACCATTCAAGGAGCTGTATAGTAGACCTCCATATAGAGATATTCGACACACACTCTGTGGAACAAGATCCATGGAACGCTGGAGTAGACACAAAGACACCAGTCGACACAATACCTTCCCATATGCTCCTTTGAATAGGGAAGCAAGGATATGGTTGCGCATAGTCAACTCTTGCCTAATTCCAGGGACTCAGTACACCAAGATAACAAGAGATAGAGTGTGCTTGGTATACGCATTGATGACGAATGTCCCTATCAATGTCGGGGTAATTATTCGTTCCATAATGCGGAAAGCTAGGCTACACAAGAGGTCCCACTTCAGTTTTGGCAACCTGTTGACTGCAATACTAAGGAAAGAAGACATCGAAGAGGAACCGGCTGATCACAAACTCCCACACAACATAAAGAAGGTTGACCTCACGAAGGTTAAAGATGCTGAAACCACGCATGGAGTCAACCTTACCACTTCAGAAAGGCATGCTCGCGACGAAAGCTTCTCCCGCCATTTATATGGCATGATGAAGTTTACCATGATGAGCGGGGGTCGTGTTCCAACTGCTGCAGAGATCCAACAGTTGGATTATGACTACCCAATGAATGAGCATGCGAGGGCAATGTGTGGAGTAGGTGTATATTTTAAGGAACCTCTTGATGACGACATGCCAACCGATGATTATCGACGAATGCCAAACTCCGACGTGGAAGAGAACTCTGATGACAACGACTCTAATGATGATTCTGATACAGGGGGTATGACCCCAGACATAGAGGATGAGTCCGACTAATCAGGTTCTTCTTATTTATTTTCCACTGAGGGCAGTGTGTCCCGTCTAAGTGTGGGGTGCTGGTATTTGCATGCTATACTTCTTTATATGCATTTGCATTTATTTATGTTATTTATGCTTGTTTGTTTGAGCATTTATTTATGTTATTTATGTTTGGTTGTTTGATTTAGTTAGTAGTCGTAGATTTTTTTGATTTTTTATTTTGATGAATGAAATTGTTCTGATAGGCGGCATGGTGTTATGACAAGAGTTTGTGCTAGAATCATTACTATTGAGACATTTAGGCTCTAAGTGTGACTCACTGTGTGATAATTGTGTGGCTTAATTCATTCATCTGTTGGGTCAAGAGCCTATAATACTCCCAATAAAATTGACCATGTGCCTTGTGTGTGTGAGCTGATAGTATATTCTGTGTTTGTGACTGATGCTAGAACTTTCCTGGTGTGTGTGTAAAGCGAAATAAAGAGTGTGAGTTTAGGAGATGATTTAGGCATTTCTTTGGCAACCGATACTTGTTTACCTTCGTTTTACCTACCCGTGGACATTATCATAGTCAATCCTTTTGAGCCTTTAAGCCATTTTCTTTGACAACCTCATATGTAAGCCTAATTCATTTTTTGTTCAAGACCATAATTTAATCCAAATTCCTAAGTGCTTTAAATTGTGAAGTCATGTGACAAAATAAGAGGAAATTGGGTGAGAGTGATGCCTTAGAGTGTATTGGTACTTGAATTTGTTATGAAAAAGAGTGGCTATCATGGAGGTGTATTATAAAAAAAAAGAAAAAAAAAGAGAAAGAGAAAAGAAAAAGAAATAGAAAAACAAAAAGATAAATTGTGTTTATGATTAAATAAAAAGATAGTTATGCTTGAATGGCAAAATAGGTGAAAAGGGGTGATAGATGAAAGAAAGGTAGCAGGATTGATTAAAAGAGAGTGTTAATGGCATAATGTGATGTATTAAAGCTCTTAGGAACATAGTCACTATTTCTGGCCAAAATAGTCCTACCCGTCCCTTAACCTACATTACAACCTGTAAAGACCTATTTGATCCTAAGCTTAACATTCTGATATTTAGTGGAACATTACACTAAGGGCAAGCCTATGGTCATCAGTTGCAGCATATGAATTCTTTGTGAGAGTGAGAGCAAGGATAATATTATACCCATGTTCTGAAAAATGCAATACTTGTGAGTGATTATGGGTAATATCTTATGTGAGACACACATGGTTGATGAGTTTTGGGTAGTCTTGTATGATTCTTTGTGCCTTAACTTTTGAATACGAATTAACCATCATCACGAGTTTATGTTAGAGATTGAATTGTTTCTAGAAGTGATTAGAAAACTACTCTTTGTTTATAATTATCGTGCCTGTCTTGATGAAAATTTTGTGTTGTTACTGTGAAACCCTAAGTAGATGTTTATATGGACATGATATATTGTTCGAGGACGAACAAAGCTTTAAGTGTGGGGTGTTGATGATAGGCGAATTTACACGCCTATAGTACTATATTTTGCCCATATTTTAGCTAAGTTTTGAGGACAAATTATATAATTCATGCACTTTTAGTCCTTTTTCCTGTAAGTGAGCTAACGAACATGATTAGCAAGTTTTCAGGTATAAATGATGCAGAATTAAGCATTTTATGGATAACTTGATGCCAAAGAAAGCTTCACGAAAGGAGGAAAGCAAAGCTTGGACGCCAAGGACCAAAAGTGGCGCATGGAAAATCTGTCCCGGGCAAAAACTGCAATTCTAAAGACTTTGGGGACTAGAAGTAACTTATTAGGATTAGGATAATAATGCAGTAATTTATTAGGATTAGGATAATGATGCAGTAACCCAGTAGGATTGGGTTAAGTAATGCAGTAGCTTAGTAGGAATAGGATATGGGTGTTATAAATACCCTATTCTACTAGAGATTTTTATTCATTGACCATTCCACAAACACACTCTTACATTCTCCATTCTTACAATTAATTCTACTTTTTATTCTTCTTCTATTCATCTATTCAATTCTTAATTTCTGCAACAAGAGAAACATTACTTTGCAAAGGAGTTCACGCCTAAAACGCCATACCACACTTTACTACACGAGATTTTTATGGTGGCATATTAATAATGTCTATTGTGATTCCCTTCGCACTCATGGGTAACTAAACTTCTCTGTTGGGGTTATGGAAGCCATATGAGATACTATCTATTGCTATGAGTTTGTGAATTTGTGACACGTATGCTGCTTATATCATTATTCTCTTCATCTTAATCTAAATTCTTTGTGGTTGCAAACGCATAGAATACGCCAGTATAGCATTAACTTGTTCAAAAGAAAAGTTATATGTCTGGAAAAGAGATAATGTCAAGGTAATAGGGCACCAACCCCTATTAAAAAGTTAGTGTCGTAACTGGATTAACCTCTTGGAGAATTCGTACTGTTAGATACGCTTTAAGCTCGAAAGAGTTAAAGTGAAATAGTCCTGATTAAGGTCGAAAGACGCCTGGATTTAGCATCGAATACAATTCTCTATAAGCACATGTATGTCTGAATTCGGCACAACTCATAGCCAATAGAGACGTACAACTCATAAGGTGGACATAACCCCAAATTCTCAATTCTCATTGATCAAAAACCAACCAAGCAAACCGTTTTTACTCCTTTATTTGCTGATTTTATTTTATTACTTTGTTTACATTATTTGCACGTTGAAATCCCCCCTTTTTACGAGACTTGCTCCAAAAGTCTAGTAATTTTTGCTTACTCATTGACCGGCTATTCCCTGTGGGATCGATACCCAACCCAGTTGGGTTATATATTTGACAACGACCGCTTTACACTCTTACGAGAGCTGTAGATTGAGCGTTATCACTTACGCATGGTTTAAACTTGGTAATGGAACCCTAAATGATATGAGTGGCTTAAATGATTTTTGGAATGATTTAACTTAATAAACATACTTGTGGGGTACATCAGAATACCCCAAGTTAAAGGGATAATATGTCTATGGGCACATGGGAATCCCTCTATCTAAAAAAGGTTTGGCTAAGGACAATACTTACAAGTTATAGTTGGTATGACGAGAACACTATATAATAGCCTTGGTTAATAATAATGGTATAATGGTTTGGTTGGACAATGGTTTTAATTGTGCTTAAAATGGGATGTGTAGTAAAGCCATCGAAGGTGGAGGTACCGGAGGACCTAAACTAGAAATTCATGTTTGTCGACATGAGGTTGGTCCTAGTGACCGTGTGCATAATGTCACACTTTATATTTTGGGGGACGTACTGGTCATCCCAAGTTTTTTTCTCTAGTCATGCGGCTTCATATACTGGGACCTTTTCAGCAGGGGGAGATGAACCGATATAACCTATGGGTGGTTTTAGGAAGGAAAAGCTACAAAGCCCAGGTAAAGGTTTTAATTGCATGTTAAACCTGATTCCCTTTCCCGGCATGGTTATACATATATATGTATGTTTTTTTGTGCATATAGATGGTTTTAATTGATTTTATAAATGGTATTATTTTATCCTTATCTGAGTTCATGCTAGTGTTCAGCTACTAACCCATCTTCGGGTGGTTGTATCCTCACGCGATGATGGAATCGGCCATTCTACTCTGTTTGCTTAGCATTCGGACACTCGAGGGTCAGCTTTAGATTGAAGTGGTGAGCTTCCACCTCTTTGGAAGGCTTCATTTCATGGATGTTATTTCATACTTTATATTACTTATGGATTTTGGTTTTGTCTATGTTTGGGGGAATGTCCCAACCAAAATTTATTGCTCTTTTAATTAGAGGCTTTGTGGTACTATTATGGGTTGGTATGGGAGGAATATTTAGTAGTGTCAACCTTAGTATTGACATTGGTATTGGGGATCACATCATTGAACATAATTTCTCATTGTTCCATCGTATTTCATTTTGGGATTAATCGTATTATGTCTTGGAACCTATTTGGTTATGAACTAGTTTATGTCCCTTGATTTGGTATTGGTTTGGCTTGGTTGGTTTGGTTGGAACTATTTGGAATATGGGATGGCTTGGTTGAATTGGTCTAGGAATAGACTAATCCCACAGTCAGTCCCTGTCCAACTATGCTATCTTTTTATTTGTTTGAATTTCAGCCAACTTAGGGCAGGAGATTGGAGGTTGGGTTGGGTAATGGGGCGATCTCCGATATTGATTGGACTTGGGAAACCTATTATGACAAGGCCTCGGGTCGATTCATGTCAAGTTGGCATCATATCTCTAGGTTCATGGTCAATCGAGAGTCCATAAAGTCGTGTCTAGTAGAGTCTCTTTTATGGTGTGTAGCGTGCCACTGTCATAAGAGAGAGGCTAATGTACAGTTAGGAATATTTAAGTTTCTTGGTATTCTATTTTCAAGCTTGGAGTCTAAGTCCTGGAATTTCCTTTAATCCTTGTTTGTTCATCTTTAAATTCATGCCTCATAGATCTGGAACACAAGAAAACTCTTTTGTCCTATCTGGGGGACAATGTTGATGGGGTACGTCCTACGTCTGAGTTCATCTTTGATCTTAAAGTTCTGTCCTTGATTGTTCTTGGAATCCTCCGATTGCTACTAGTACTACTCAGTGTGAGGTGACTAATGTAGAATTTTGCCAATCTATTAATGTTATTGCTTTATTGATCATTGCTCAGGCTGCGTGGGATGTGTTTGGTGGGTTGTATGCTGAGGCCACAAGGGTTGTCTAGTTTATGAAGCTGAATCCTCATACTTTTACTAGTGTAAAGGTTAAGGAGGATCCTCAGGCTTTCTTGGAAAATGGAGAAGATATTTGGGGTAATGCAGACTACTAATATGGAAGGTGTAAGCTTTGCATCTTATCAACTCTAAGATGTTGGGTACCAATGGTACGAGTGGGATAGAGATAAAGGTGATGTGGAGGAGTCATCCTCATGGGTGTAATACCCCATGTTTTCCTAACTTAAATTCATTCCTAGAATGTAAAGGAATAGCTTCCAAAATAGAGAATATTTATTTCGTGTGAAATTTTCAATATTTAGACTTTCTATTGTGTGGGAAATGGAATAATCTTTCCATCGATACCGAATTTTCCTAAATCTGATACGCGGTTGAAAAGTTATGCCATTTTTAAGTTGAAAGTGTACTACCTGGGCACATAGCACGTCGTGGAGAAGGAAAAAATGGCAATCGTCAATTCCAGTGGACCTCCACGATATTAGCGCACCACGGAGTGGTCCATTTTCTCATTTTTCAAAATCCAGTGACCCAATGCGATATTACCGCATCGCGTTGGTGGCCAAAATGGCATTCCAAAGGGGCACCGCGATGTCTCCGCATCGTGGAGTCTGCCCAGTTCCCAATTGTCAAAATTCCAGTGAGCCACCGCGATAGTGGCGCATTGAAGTGGCCTGCCAGTTCAGAAAAATGTTGCATTCTTTAGTTCCGACTTAGATTTTAATAGGGGTATTTTGGTCAATCCCCAAGGCCCCAATTCGTCCAAAACAAGGAATTAATCATATTCAAGGAACTTTATGCCCAATTTCATCTATCCTCTCTCAAAGCAAAACCCTATAGCTCCAAAGCTTCTTCTCCAAGAAATCAAAATCCACCATAGTTTCTCCAAGAAAGCTTAAGATTGAGGATTTCCAAGACAAGATAATCAAGAACTCATCTTCAAAAACTCAAATAGGAACCAATTCAAGTTTCTTCATCTAATCATCAACCAAGGTATGTGGGGTTTATGAACAAGGATCCTCTTTCATTCTCGTGCCCATAACCAAGCTTTTATTTAAAAATGCATATGATTTTGAATGATTATACATGAGATTTGAATTAGGGTTCATACCCTTTATTACTACTTGCAAGATTATGAGTTTTTGAGAGAATTTAAAGATAAATAACATGTCTATTTTCATGTTTTCATGCCTATGGCAGTAATTTCCAGGTTTTGAGTTTAATTATCACTGATTTCACAATCAAGCATGATTATTATGATGTTTTGACATGAGTTTGATGCATGGGTTACTAAGCCCCAAGTTTATATATTGATATTTCAAGAAAGATGATGCTTTAAGTATCCTATGAGCTGATTTTTTTAGATTTACAATAATGTTTTGATCGTTTGATCCTCAGATAAGTTTTGGAATCCACTTTACAGACTTATTACAGATTAAAGAAAGAAAAATAGCATCATTTACAGATTAATTCAGATAAGTGCATAATTGGTTTCATACTAAACCCTTATGCTAGTTTTAAAGAGGATTTCTAACAAGGTGAGCGTAGCAAACTAAAGGGAGTAGTATTTAGCACCGAGTTGGGTATGATTGCAAGGTTTCATTCCCCAAAACTACGTGCCACCATAGAATTGAGATTAAGGTGCCCATAGTGGGCTGAGATAGTGATCACTTAAGATGAGGTTATACTCCCTGGAAAGAGTATGACACCTCTCCCCAACGTGAGGTTTTTTCCTTAAGAGGATGAGGCGTTGGACTCCATGTAGCTTGCATGGTTTATGTCGGTTAAAAGAACCTCCCTTGCAAAATAGTTTTCCCTAAATCCTTAAGAAAAAGTGTTTTCCATACGACTTAATGGTATAGATTTTCAAAATAGTTTCATCAGAAAAGAATAACAGAAAGTTTTTAGAAAACTAAGTGTAAAGGCTTACAACTTTATTTAGATTATGCTTTATAGAAAGATATTAGCTACAAATTTCAGCTTTCAGCTTTCAGATTTAAGAGTGAGTCCTTTCTACTCTTAGACAGTATGATTTAAAGAGAGAATACAAGTACAACTTTTAGAACTAAATGTTATGACTCATTAGATTTATAAAGTATGTTTTGTTTCTTATTATTTTAGTATTTCAGATATTCCAGCTTATGTGAGTTATTTATATTTAGCATGCATTGTTTTATAAATTATGATGATGAGATGATGTTTTACTTATGCATTTCACCCCCATATACTCAGTACATCCTCAAAGTACTAATCCACATATAAGTCTATGTGCTATATTATCTCATAATGTAGGTTTAGGTGCTTAGTATCAGCAATGTGAGTAGTTCGAGCATCTTCATCTATATCCAAAAGTTGGTGAGTCCTCATAGTTTTGGGACTTATTCATTTAGATTCTCCAGCTTAGTAGTTTTAAATGATTCAGTATTCTTTTTAGACAGTTCGAGTTAGCTGGGGGTCTGTCCTAGTGACTCTTTAGTATTAGTAGTAGAGGCTTGTCAGACTACTAGTTTTGATTCAGCTTATTCAGTATTGAGATTTCAGACATTATTTTAGATATTATATTCAGACAGTTTTTCATATTTAGAATGGCTCTTATGTCTATATTTCCTTTATTATGAGATTCAGATATAGTAATAGGCAGACAGGGTTAGCTTAAGGATACTCGTAGTCTTGAGCACCGTGTGACGTCTCGAGATGAGGTTTCGGGGCATTACAAACTTGGTATCAGAGCCAGGTTTATAAGAGTCCTTGGGATTAAGATAAGTCATGTAACGTAGAGTCTTGATCATGGATGTGAAGCACACCACATTTATAAGCAATAGGCTATGAAATGTTCTTAGGAAATTATATCATCTTTTTCTTTCATGATCTATCATGCTTACAGTATCTCTATCTGCTATTAACTCGTGCTCTTACGTGGCAGTTGAAAATGCCTCCCCATCTAGCTAATGCTCGTAGAATTAATAACCATCCACCCCAACCCGCCGACCCTCTGAATGAGAATGTATCCCATGTTGATTTTAGGGCTGCCTTTCAGGCGTTATCCTAAGCTGTGACTGCAAATATTTAGGGAAATTATCAAAATCAGGTTGTAGTCCCACTACAATAGAATGGGGATTTAGCAGCAGCTAAAATTAGAGACTTCTTGAGAATGAATCCACCAGAGTTCTTTAGGTCAAAGGCAGGTGAGGAACCACAACTTCATCTAGATAAGGTGAAGAAGATCACCCAGATTATGCATATTTCCGAGAAGGGGAGAGTAGAGTTAGCATCCTATAGATTGAAGGATGTATCATATGATTGGGTAGTGATATAGAGGAATGGTAAAAGTGAGAATGTTGTTTCTATGAGTTGGTAGGTGTTTCAGATGCTTTTCTAGATAGGTTCTTCCCACGTGAGATAAGGAAATATAAGCTAGAGGAGTTTGTAAATTTGAGGTAGGGCTTGATGATAGTGAAGGAGTACTTCCTTATATTCAATCTGTTATCTAAGTATGCCCCTGATACAATGGCTAATCCTAGGTCTAGTACGAGTAAGTTTGTTACTAGAGTGTCTAGCTTGGTAGTCAAGGAGTGTAGGACTACCATGCTCATTGGAGACATGGATCTTGCTAGATTAATGATTCATGCTCAGTAGATTGAGGCAGAAAAGTTAAAGAGAAGAGACAAAGAAGAAATAAGAAGTCTAAAATAGGGCAGTTTGAGTATGGCTAGACTAGGTCTCAAGGAGGAATCATTTGCAGTTTCAGAATCGTTCATCTATGCCAGCACCATCTTCAGCTAGTGATCCTGCTCCTATAGCTAGGAAGGAGTAGTGGGGTAAGTCTTCTGTGTCCAAATCTTAGAATAGTGTAAGTGGAAGACCTAATTATCCTCCCTGTGCTAAGTGTGGTAGGAATTATCTCGGTGAGTGCTTGGCTAGATAGAAGGGTTGTTTTGGTTGTGGTAAGTCGGGTCATGGAATTAAAGAGTGCACATATTCTAAGTAGGGAAATAGATATAATCATCCCCATGCTCAGACTACTTGTGTAAAAGCTCTTATAGGTCTCCCAGTCCCTTCTCAAGGCGCCTCATCCAGTACCGGTGGTAGTTAGTGCCAGAATTTGTTTTATGCATTACCATCCCATCAGGAGCAGGAGGATTCACCAGATGTTGTTACTGGTATGCTTCGTTTTTTTTACCTTGATGTTAATGTATTGTTAGACCCTGGGTCATGTTTTTCTTATGTGACCCCGTTAGTTGCAGTAAATTTTGAGATAAGTTCTAAAAAATTCCCTGAGCCCTTCTTAGTTTCTACCCTAGTAGGTGAGTCAGTTGTCGCTAAACAAATCTATAGAAAGTGTCCTATCACTGTCCTTCATAAAGTCAATTTAGCAGATCTAATAGAGTTAGATATGATTGAATTTGATCTTATTCTTGGTATAGATTGGCTTCATTCTTGTTATGCCTTTATAGATTGTCGCACCTGAGTGGTGAAGTTTCAATATCCAGATGAGCCAATCTTTGAGTGGAAAGGTAATTCAGTGTCTCCCAAAATCCATTTCATAACTTATCTTAAGGCGCAAAAGTTGATCTCCAAAGGGTGTATCTATCATCTAGTTCGAGTCAAAGATACTAAGTCTGAGACTCTAACAATTAAGTCAGTCAGTGTAGTCAATGAGTTTCCTGATATTTTTCCCAAAGATTTTCTAGGGGTACCTCACGATAGGGAAATAGAATTTGGTATTGACCTTCTACTAGATACTCAGCCCATCTTAATACCTCCATATCGTATGGCTCCCGCTGAGCTCAAACAGTTGAAAGAGCAACTCAAAGATCTTTTAGATAAAGGCTTCATAAGGCCTAGTGTTTCTCCATGGGGCACTCATATCCTATTCGTGCGAAAGAAAGATGGTTCTTTGCATATGTGCATTGACTATCATCAGTTGAATAAAGTCACGATTAAAAACAAATATCTTCTTCCTAGAATAGATGACTTATATAATCAACTCCAAGGTTCTAGTTATTTCTCAAAGGTAGACCTTAGATCCGGCTATCATTATCTTAAAGTAAGGGAATGTGATATTCTAAAGACAACTTTCAGAACCCGTTATGGTCATTTTTAGTTTCTAGTCATGTCCTTCAGACTAACAAATGCCTTAGCAGCCTTCATGGACTTAATGAATAGAGTGTTCAAATAATATCTTCATATATTCGTCATAGTCTTTATCGATGATATTCTGGTCTACTCTCGTAGTGAGGATGATTATGCAGACCATCTTAGAATTGTGTTCAAAACTCTTAGAGATCACCAGTTATTTGCCAAATTCAGCAAGTGCAAATTTTGGCTAAGGTCAGTAGCTTTCCTTGGTCATATTATTTCCAGTGAGGGTATTAGATTTGATCCCCAAAAGATAGAAGCTGTAAGGAATTGTCCTAGACCTATTTCTCCATCAGGCATTAGGATTTTATTGGGTTTAGCTGGATATTACAAATGTTTTGTTAAGGGTTTCTCATCTATTGCGTCTCCTATGTCTAAATTGACCCAAAAGAAAGTTAAGTTTCAGTGGTCAGATTCTTGCGAGAAGATTTTTCAAGAGTTGAACGCTCGACTCACTTCAGCCCAGATTTTAGAGTTACCTGATGGTACATATGGTTTTTTGGTTTATTGTGATGCCTCCAGAGTTAGCTTGGGTTATGTTTTGATGCAGAGAGGTAAGGTCATAGCCTATGCCTCTAGACAACTTAAGCCTCATGAAAATAATTACCCAACCCATGATCTTGAGTTAGCTATTGTTATGTTTGCTTTAAAAATCTTGAGATATTATTTGTATGGGGTGCATGTTGATGTGTTCACATATCAAAAAATCTTGCAGTACGTGTTTACTTAGAGGGAGTTGAATCTCCATCAGAGAAGGTGGTTGGAGTTGTTAAAAGATTATGATATGAGTGTGTTTTATTATCCGGGAAAGGCCAATGTAGTGGAAGATATCCTTAGTAGATTGTCTATGGACAATGTTGCTAATGTGAAGGCTGATAAGAAAAAGTTAGTTCGGGAAGTGCATCGATTAGGTAAATTGGTTGTTAGGTTGGTTGATTCAGCTGAAGGGAATGTTTTGGGTCAGAGTAGTTCCGAATCTTCCCAAGATTCAGAGGTGAAGGAGAAGCAAGATGAGGATCCTAGTTTGGTCAAACTGAAGGAGTCAGTTAAAGACCAAAAATTAAAGGTTTTCTCTCAAGGTGGAGATGGTGTATTGAGGAACAAAAGTAGATTTTATGTGCTATGTGTTGATGATTTGAGGCAACAGATTACAGCGGAAGCATATGGTGCGCGTTATTTCATTCATCCAGGTGCTACCAAGATGTACTGCGACTTGCAGGAAATCTATTGGTGCAGTGGTTTGAAGAGAGATATAGTAGAGTTTGTAGCTAAGTGTGCAACTTATCAACAGGTTAAGTTAGAGAACCAAAGACTTGGTGGAGCATTACAAGAGTTTGATATCCCTACTTTGAAATAGGAAGAGATGAATATGGATTTTCTGATTGGTTTACCCTATTCGCGTCATCAACGTGATTCAATTTGGGTTATTATAGAAATATTGACTAAGTCAGCACATTTCTTGCTAGTTCACACATCTTCTCAGTTGAAGGGTCTTGGTACCCAAATTCATCTTAGTTCAACCTTTCATCCTCAAATAGATGGTCAGGCAGAGAGGACCATTCAGACTTTAGAAGATATGTTGAGGGTATGTGTTCTTGATTTCAAAGGTAGTTGGGATGAGCATTTTCCCTTGATTGAGTTCACTTATAACAACAGTTATCATGCTAGTATTCAGATGGCTCCATTTGAGGCTCTTTATGGGCGAAGATGTAGATCGCCAATTGGTTGGTTCAAAGTGGGTGAGGACGCTTTAATTAGGCCAAACATGGTATTTGAAGCAATGGAGAAAGTTCAGTTGATTAAAGAGAGATTGAAAGCAACCTAGAGTCGTCAGAAATCTTATGCCGACATGAGAAGAAGAGACCTTGAGTTTGAAGTTGATGATGTTGTGTGTTTGAAACTTTCATCCATGAAGGGAGTGAAGAGATTTGGCAAGAAAGGAAAACTTATTCCCCGTTATGTTGGTCCTTTCCGTATTTTGAGCCATGTTGGGAAGGTAGTATATGAACTTGAGCAACCCGCATACTTATCCTTAGTTCATCCAGTATTCTATGTGTCCTTGTTGAAGAAGTGTATGGACGATTCAGCTATTATAGATCCTCTAGAAAGTAAAGATGTTCAGAATAGCCTTTTTTTACAAAGAAGTCCCAGTCGAGATTCTTGATCATCAGATTCGTAGACTAAGGAACAAAGAAGTTCCCTTGGTCAAAGTTCTGTGGAGAAATCAGTCCATTAAGGGTGCTACTAGGGAAGCAGAAGTAGACATGCGTACCAAGCATCCATATCTCTTTTCCATGAACTCTAATTCAGCCGAAGGTAATAGTTTTTCTTCATTCAGTTCTTTTCCAGTTTCAGATTCAGCTATATAGTTATCTTTATGAGAATTCATACACTCTCAGATCACTTCAGTAGATTATTTTAATTGAGATTCAGTCATTCAATTTATTTTAGTTGTGCATGATAGTTTATAGCCTCAAATTGCTTAGTATTTTCAGCTTAACTATCCATATTCGAGGATGAATATTTCCAAGGGAGATATATTATAATACCTCATGTTTTCCTAACTTAAATTCGTTCCTAGAATGTTAAGTAATAGCTTCCAAAATAGAGAATATTTATTTTGTGTGAAATTTTCTAGATTTAGACTTTCTATTGTATGGGAAATTGAACAAGCTTTCCATAGATACCAAATTTGCCTAAATCCGATATGCGGTTGAAAAGTTACAAAATTTTTAAGTTGACTGTGTGCCACCTGGGCACTCAGCGCGTCGCGGAGAAGGCAAAATGGCAAGCGTCAATTCCAATGGACCCCACGATATTAGTGCATCGCGGAGTGGTCCATTTTTCAATTTTTCAAAATTAAGTGGCCCAACGTGATCTTATCGCATCGCGTTGATGGCCAAAATGGCATTCCAAAGGGGCACCGCGATGGCTCTACGTCGTGGAGTCTGCCAGTTCCAAATTTTCCAAATTCCAGTAAGCCACCGAGATAGTGGCACGTTGCGGTGGCCTGCCAGTTCAGAAAAATGTTGCGTTCTTCAGTTCTGACTTAGAGTTTAATAGGGTGTAAGACCACACAAAATTCTAAGATTAACTTAGTCTTTCGAGCTTGCTAAGGGATCCCAGACTTAGAAAATTTTAGCTAAGTATTCAAACTTAGTTTCATATTGGCCTTCATAAGTTGGTAACTCTATTTCACGACCTCTATGACCTTAAAATGTCAATCTTTAGGTTAATTCATGATCAGGAATATCATTAGGTGTTTTCAAACAAGTTTTGGATTTTTTAGACCTCGTTTAGACCATGTTCGAATGACCAAAACAATGAGTCGATGTGATCTCAACGCATAGTGTCGTCCATCACATCGAAAAATAATTTTTCCCTCAGCTCAGTGCAATTTCCAGTGAACCAACGTGGACTCGACGTGGCACGCCATCCATCGCGTCAATGGATCAATTTTCAGTCATTAAAAAGCCACGTGTTTGGGGGTAATTGGGTCTTTTTCCCACGTCCTTCAGCCCTCATAACACGAGATTTAGCACTCAATTAGAAAATTATATTCATTCTTTCTCAAAATGCTCAAAAACAAAAATCCTAGGAGTTTAAATTTCAAATTCAAGGTTCAAGATTCTTTCAATTTTCACCATTAATCTTTTGGAATTTAGCAACCAAGGTATGTCAAGTGTTTATCCAAGGGTTCCTTCCACCCTTGGAGTCCAAGAAACTCTTTTAAATTTCACGTAGCTTGATTTCATGCTTTCCATGATTTGGATTCAAATGTATTCATGATTATAATGTTGATTGGATTTCTATTTCATGATTAAGTGCAAGATTTATGTAAAAACAACTATTATGTATGTATTATCATGTGAAATCATGTTAAAGCCTTGAAATTGTGGTGTACATGTGTTGATTAGTACTATGTGCATATACAATGCCTTCTAAATGTTTGATGAGTTGTTCATGAAAAGTAAATAATGAAATTACATCCTGTTAGCATGTATTCAAGTTTATGTCATGCAAGTGTTTACTAGAATGTCCCAATGATGAATGATGACCAAGTAGTTATTTATCAAGTTTCAAGATTGTGCCATATCTTATAATTTATGCTATCGAGTCCTGGGGGTATTTAATACCCAATAATTTAGCTAATAACCTAGAGCCATAGTCAGTCTCAGGATAGTGTCAGTCATGTCACGAATAGTAGTACTCAGTCAGTTACAAAAGTCAGTCAACTCAGTCCAGTTCAGTCAGTTAACATGATCAGTAATAGTAAAGTCTAGCTTAGCACAATTTAGTGATCAGTTCAGTATCTATTCAGTTGGGAGTAGGATTCAGCACCGAGTGAACCCAAGGATGGGCGCTCACCTACAAGTAGAGGGTATGATCCTTAGTATCAGTCCTTGTATTCCAGAACTACGTAGCTAGCATAGGTTGAGATATCAACCTACCAATTGAAGGTTGATAAGGTGTTTTACCTGCCAGTTGAGGGTACCACCGTTCTCATTCAGGGAACCTTCCAGATGAGGGTAACTCTTTAGTTTGTCTTTACTCGTGGCACGGTATTGGCACCCTTGCAACTGGGGTTACAGGTTGGACCCCAATCCACTCAGAGAGGGGCCTGTTGGTTAGATGATTACCTCCCACAGTCTCAGTTTAAGATTCAGTCTTAGTATAGAACTCAGTTTAGTTCTACAGATTCAAGACTGTCAGACACAGTCACTTAACTCAGTACAAAACTCAGTATAGTTCCAGCAAATTAGGACTGTTAGATACAGTCATTCAGTTATCAGTAGTTTAGTATCAGTATACTCAGATATCAGTTAATCAGTATTCAGACTTAGTATTCAGTGTTATCACGATCTCAGTTATAGTTACGTATTCATGCATGTACTTTTATCTAGTTATACTCATGTCATATAGTCAGTATTATTCATGCAGATGAACCCATACATTTTAGCCTACCTCACTTAGCATACCAGTACATTTAAAGTACTAACACATACTTTTCTCTTGTGCTATGATGTTTTATATCATAGGTTCAGACACACGGGCTCCCGAGCATCCTTAGCAGTTCAGATCTTCCGCAGTCAGAGTTAGTGGTGAGTCCTCATAGTTTGAGGACATGGTTATTATTTCAGCATTTCAGTTTATTTTAGTAGTCCGAGTTAGTTGGGGACTTGTCCCATCAACTCCACATTTCAGACAGTTTAGAGGTTTTTTAGGCTAGAGTATTTTCAGACAGATGTTTTCAGTTTTGGTATTGCTATAACGTATCCTATTTTATTTCAATTTTGAACCTTATGGAAAGTTTTTGCCTAATTTTTGTATATTTACAGTATTAATATTCAGCTATTGCAGCAGGTACCAGTCATGGGTTAGGTTGTGATCTTTCAGGATTATGAGCACCGTGTAGCTTCTGGGGTACAGACTCAGGGCGTTACAAACTTGGTATCAGAGCCTAAGGTTCAACAGAGTCCTAGGAAGTCTGAAATCCACATCTAGTAGAATCTTATGCATGGGTGTGTAGATCGCCACACTTATGGACAAGAGATTGTGAGGTGTTTTAGGAAAAATTTCCATTCTTTCAGTATTCATGTCGTGTGAGTGAGCATGAACTCCAATTAAACTCTCCATCTAATTAAAGTTTCTCTTCAGTTTACAGAATATGCCTCCAAAGAGGACTAAGGGAAGAGGAATATGACACCATCTAGAACCCCAGCCCGTCCAGCCAGATCCTCTTGATGAACATGTCTCCTACGCTGAGTTCAGAATAACTTCCACCATCCTAGCTCATTTTGTGGATGCCCATAATGAACATTCAACTATTGTTCCGTCCAACCTAGTGGTCAACACTACTGCTGCCAGGATTTGGGATTTCACCTGAATGAACCCTCCATCATTTACTGGGTCTAAGTCAGGTGAGGACCCTTAGGAGTTTCTTGATCAGGTGTAGAAAGTTATAGGTATTATGGGGGTGACTACTGTTGAGAACTCTAAGTTGGCTACATATTAGTTTTAAGATGTGTCCCACTCATGGTTCAAATAGTGTAAAGTAGAAAAGGTCACAGATGCAGGGCCCATAGAATGGGAGGAGTTTGCCACTACTTTTCTGGATAGGTTCTTCCCATTAGAGTTGAGAGAAGTGAAGGTTTTGGAGTTTATAAATATGAAGCAGGGAAATATGATAGTGAAAGAGAATTCTTTCAAGTTAACTTAATTAGCCAGATATGCTCCTCATGTGGCAACAGATAGCAGATCTAGGATGAGTAAGTATGTGTCTGGCACGGCTAATAGTATGGTCAAAAAGTATAGGACCGCAATGTTGATTAAGTATATGGACATATCCATTCTCATGGTCCATGCTTAATAGATAGAAGAGGATAAAAATAGGGAGAAGGAGAGAGAGAACAAGAGAGCAAGAATGGGTAGTTTCAACTTTGCTCAACCTAAGTCAGAATGTGGGAATCGTTCTCAGTTCCGCCCGAAATCCTCAGTTCCAGCTCCGTCCTCATCCAGTGATCCAGTTCCAAAATTCATAGACGACAGCAGAGATAGGGCGTCAGGCCCTAAACCCTAAGGTAGTGTCAGCAGTGCCCGAACCAATCCCCTTTGTCAGATATGTGACAGACAGCACCAGGGTATTTGTAGAGCGAGCAGTGATGTGTGTTTTAGGTGTGGAAATCCAGGACACAGAGTCAGATATTATACCCAGTTAGGTTCTCAGGGTTAGTATAATCATCCCCTAGCTCAGTCCGTTCTTTCGAATCAGCACGATGTCGCTTTCAGTCCCACCAGTGGGCAGCACCCAAACAGACTCTATGTTTTTCAGTCCCGACAGAATCAGGAAAGCTCTCCTGATGTGGTCACTGGTACGTTACAAGATTTCCTTTTACATGTTTATGCTTTTCTAGATCCAGGAACTTCGTTGTCCTTTGTTACTCCATATATAGCTATTGATTTTGGAGTCAGTTTTAGCAGAGCCTTTCTCAGTCTCTACCCTAGTGGGTAAATCTATCATAGCTCGGTGGGTATATAGGAACTTTCCGATTATGATATCTCAGAAAGTCACTTCAGCAGACTTAGTCAAATTAGGAATGACTAATTTTGATGTCATTCTCAGCATGGATTGGCTTTATTCCTGCTATGCCTCAATTGACTGCAGAAACAGAATTGTCCAGTTTCAGTTTTCGAATGTACTCGTCCTTGAGTGGAGGGGTAGTACTTCAACACTTAGGGGTCATCTTGTTTCTTACCTTCGAGAGAGAAAATGATATTTAAGGGATGTATCTACCATCTCGTTCGAGTCCAGGACTCTAGTTCAGAAACCCCAACACTTGAATTAGTGTCAGTAGTATGTGAATTCCAATATGTGTTTCCTGAAAATCTTTCTGAAGTTCCTCCTAAAAGGGAAATCGACTTCAAAATAAACCTTCTTCCAGATACTCGGCCCATATCTATTCCACCATACAGAATGGCACCTATAGAACTCAGAGAAATAAAAGAACAGTTAAAGGATCTTCTAGATAAGGGATTAATCAGACCTAGTATGTCCCCATGGGGCGTACCAGTTTTCTTTGTGTGAAAGAAAGATGCTTCTCTTAGAATGTGTATTGTTTATAGTCAGCTAAATAAAGTCAGGGTTAAGAACAAGTATCCACTTCCCAGAATCAATGACTTATTTGACCAACTTCAGGGCACCAGTTACTTTTGTAAGATAGATCTTAGATCTGGCTATCATCATCTTAGAGTCAGAGAATGTGACATCAAAGATAGCTTTCAGAACTCGGTATGGTCACTTCAAATTCTTAGTCATGTACTTTGATGTTACCAATGCCCCAACAACTTTCACGGTCTTGATAAACCATGTGTTCAAGCAGTACTTGGATATGTTCATCATAGTCTTCATAGATGACATTCTTGTCTACTCCCGCAGTGAGCATGATCATGCAGACCATCTCAGAATAGTATTGTAAACTCTTAGAAACCCTCAGCTATTCGCCAAATTCAGTAAGTGCAAATTTTGGCTAAGGTCAGTAGCTTTTCTTTGCCATATCATTTTTGGTGATGGCATTAGAGTTGATCCCCAAAAGATTGAAGCAGTGAGAAACTTGCCTAGACCTATCCCTCCATCAGATATCAGGAGTTTGTTGGTCTTGGCGGGCTATTACCAATGGTTTGTTGATGGATTTTCATCTATTGTATCCCCTATGTCTATATTGACTTAGAAGAAAGCGAAATTCCAGTGGTCAGATTCTTATGAGAAGAGTTTTCAGGAGTTGAAGACTCGACTCACTACAACTCCAGTTTTGACCCTACCAAATGGTTCAGATGGGTTTGTGGTATATTGTGATGCCTCCAGAGTTGGTTTGGGGGGTGTTTTAATACAGATAGGTAAGGTCATAGCCTATGCCTCTAGAAAGATTAAGCCCCATGAAAAGAACTATCCTACTCATTATCTTAAGTTAGCAACAGTAGTTTTTGCCGTAAAGATTTTGAGGCACTATTTGTATGGGGTGCACGTTTATGTGTTCACTAACCATAAGAGCCTATAGTATGAGGTCTCTCAGAAAGATCTAAACCTCTGTCAGAGAAGGTGGTTGAAGTTATTGAAGGACTACGACATGAGCGTCCTGTATCATTCGGGTAAAGACTATGTAGTGGTTGATGCTCTTAGTAGGATGTCTATGGGGAGTGTTGCTCATGTTGAGAACAGTAAGAAGAAGTTAGCTTAGGAAGTTCATAAACTTTCCCTACTAGGTGTTGTCTTAGTCGATTCAGTAGAAGGTAGTTTATGGGTACTGAGTAGTTCGGAATTATCCCTAGTTTCCGAGGTGAAGGAAAAGTAGGATAGGGATCCCAGTCTAATAAAGCTAAAGGAATAAGTCATAGATAAAAAAGTACAGGTTTTCTCCCAAGGGGGAGATGATGTGTTGTGCTGCAAGGGTCGGCTATACGTTCCAGGTATAGATGACTTGAGGCAGCGAATTCTTACATAAGAGCATGGTGCGCCGTACTCTATTAATCTAGGGGCCAATAAGATGTACCGTGATTTGCGGGAGATCTATTGGTGGAGTGGGATAAAGAGAGACATTGCTGAGTATGTGGCTAAGTGCTCAACATATTAGTAAGTCAAGATCGAGTATCAGAAGCCAAGAGGGTCCATGTAGAAGTTCAGTATTCCCACCTGGAAGTGGGAAGAAGTGTACATGGACTTTGTGATAGGTTTGCCTTTTACTTATCGACATCATAATTCTGTCTAGGTCATCGTAGAGGGATAACCAAATCAGCTCATTTCCTAACTATCCATACCTCTTATTTAGCTGAGGATTATGCCAAACTCTATATCAGGGAGTTGGTCAGATTGCACTATGTTCCATTTTTCACTATCTCATATAGAGGTACCCAGTTCACCTTTCATTTCTGGAAGGCATTCCAAAAGGATATTGGTACCTGAGTTCACCTCAGTACAACCTTTCATCCTTAGACAGATGGTCAAGTAGAAAGGACCATTTAGGCTTTAGAAGATATGCTGCAAGCGTGTGCAATAGACTTTAAAGGTAGTTGGGATGACCACTTTCCTTTGAATAAATTCACATTTAACAACAACTATCATTCCATCATTCAGATGGCTCCGTTTGAGGTGATTTATGGGAGGAGGTGTAGATCTCCCATTGGTTGGTTTGAAGTGGGTGAGGTCGCAGTGGCAGGGCCTGACTTGGTATTTGATACCTTAGAGAAATTTTAGTTGATCAGGGAAAGTCTTAAGACAGCTCAGAGCCGACAGAAATTTTATGCAGATGTACGCAGAAAGGATCTGGAGCTGTAGTGAGTTGAGTCTTCAACTCCTGAAAACTCTTTTCACAAGAATCTGACCACTAGAATTTAACTTTCTTCTGAATCAGTCTGGACATAGGGGATACAATAGATGAAAATACCTTAACAAACCTTCGGTAATAGCTGGCTAAGCCTAAGAAACTCCTAATATCTAAAGGAGAGATGGGTCTGGGCCAGGGCCATTTTCTTACTACTTTAGTCTTTTGTGGATCAACCCTAATGCCATCACCAGAAACTATATGGCTGAGGAAAGCTACTGACCTTAGCCAAAATTCGTATTTACTGAATTTGGCGAATAACTGATAATTTTTTAGAGTCTGTAATACTATTATGAGATGGTCTACATGGTCATTTTCACTGCAGGAGTAGACAAGAATGTCATCTATGAAGACTATGATGAACATGTCCAAGTACTGCATGAACGCACGGTTCATCAAGTCCATGAAAGATGTTGGGGCATTGGTAAGACCAAAGGACATGACTAAGAATACGAAGTGACCATACCGAGTTTTGAAAGGTATTTTTGAGATGTCACACTCCCTGACTCTAAGATGGTGATAGCCTGATCTGAGGTCTATCTTAGAGAAGTAACTGGCACCCTGAAGTTCGTCAAACAAGTCATCGATTCTGGGAAGTGGATACTTGTTCTTGACCTTGACTTTATTTAAATGTCGGTAGTCAATACACATTTTGAGGGAACTGTCTTTCTTATGCATGAATAAAATTGGGTTGCCTCACAGGGACACATTGGGTCTAATGAATCCTTTATCTAGGATATCCTTTAATTGTTCTTTTAATTCTCTGAGTTCTACAGGTACAATTCTATATGGCGGGATAGATATGGGCTGAGTATATGAAAGAAGGTTTATTCCGAAGTTAATTTCCCTTTCGGGTGGAAACCCAAGAAGATCTTCAAAAACACATCTGGAAGTCACATGCTACTGACAGTGATTCAAGAGTAGGGGTTCCTGAACTAGAGTCCTGGACTAAAACTAGATGGTTGACACATCCCTTAGATATCACTTTCCTTGCCCGAAGGTAAGAAATAAGCTGACCCCTAAGTGCTAAAGTATTATCCCTCCACTCTAGGATGAGTTCATTTAGAAATTGGAACTGGACATTTCTATTTCTCCAGTCGACTGAGGCATAATAGGGATGAAGCTAATCCATACCGAGAATGACATCAAAATCAGTCATCTCTAATTAGACTAAGTCTGCTAAAGTGACTTTCTGAGATACCATAATTGAACATTTCCTGTATACCCACTAGGCTATGATAGATTTACCCACTGGGGTAGAGATCGAGAAAGGCTCTTCTAGGATTTTGGGACTGACTCCAAAATCGACAGATATATAAGGAGTAATAAAGGACAACAAAGCTCCTGGATCTAGCAAAGTAAAAACTTGCAAATGATAAACTTGTAACGTACCACTAACCACATCAGGAGAACTCTTCTAATCCTGTTAGGACTGAAGAGCATAGAGTTTGTTTGGGCATTGCCCACTGGGGGCATTAGAAGTGGCACCCTATTGATTTAGGCGACCGGCTTGAGCTAGGGGGTGGTTATACTAACCCTGAGAACCTGACCGGGGAAAATCTCTGACTTTGTGGTCTGGCTTTCCACACCTGAAACACACATTGCTGCTTACTCTACAGATACCCTTGTGGTTTCTGCCACACTTCTGACAAAGAGAATTAGTTCGGGCACTACTAACACTGCCCAGGGGTTTAGGGCATGATGCCCTATCCCTGTTGCCATCTCTGAATTTTGGTGCAAGAGCACTGGCTGAGGAAGGAGCTGGGAATGAAGATTTTAGGTGGAATTGAGAACGATTTCCACCCTTTGACTTAGGCTGAGCGAAGTTAAAACTACCTGTTCTCGCTCTCTTACTCTCCCTCTCCTTCTGTTTATTATTGGCCTCCTCTATCTGCTGAGCATGGACCATGAGCCATGATATGTCCATCTCCTTAATAAGCATTATGGTCCTACACTCCTTGACCATGCTGCTAGACACCCCTGACACAAACTTACTTATTCGAGATCTGATGTCTGCCACTACATAAGGAGCATATCTAGCTACTTGCATAAATTTAGAGAATATTCTTTCACTATCACATTTCCCTAATTTAGATTGATAAATTCCAGAACCTTTGCTTCCCTCAACTCCAGTGGGAAAAATCTATCCAAAAAAGCAGTGGCAAACTCTTCCCACTCTATAGACCCTACATCTGTGGCCCTTTCTGCTTTCCGCTGCTTAAACCATGAGTGTACCATATCCTGTAACTGATATATGAACAACTCAGCACTCTCAATAGTGGTCACCCCCATAATGTCAGTACCCTTCTGCACCTGATCAAGAAATTTCCTCATCTGACTTAGACCCCGTAAATGATGGAGGGTTCATTCGGGTGAAGTCTCAAATCCTGGCAGCGGCATTATTGTCCACTAGGTTGGATGGAATGGCAACTGGGCATTCATTCTGGGCTGACACAGAATGATCTAGGGTGGTGAATGCTACTCTGAGATCAGCGTGGGAGACGTGTTCATCCAGTGAATCTGGCTGGACGGGCTGGATTCTGGCTGGTCTCATGTTCCTCTTCACTTAGTCTTCTTTGGAGGCATATTTAGGTAAATAGAAGAGAAAGGATTAGATTGAGAGTTTAACTAGAGCTCATGCTCACTTACACAACATGAATACTGAAAGAAGGGTAACTTTTCCTAAAATATCTTGTAGCCACCTGTCCATAAGTGTGGTACGCAACACACCCATGCACAAGATTCAACTAGATATGGCTTTCAAACTTCCTAGGCCTCTGTTGAAGACTAGTCTTTGATACCAAGTTTGTAACGCCCCGAGTTTGTACCTTGGATGCCACATAGTGCTCATAATCCCGAAGGACCACAAACTAACCCATGACTGGTACCTGCTGTAATAACTGAATAACAATAATACTGAAATATGTGGAAATTTGGCGGAAAGCATGCCATAAGGTTCAATACTATAAATAATACTGGATATGGTATCACAATACCAAAAGAACTGAACATAAATATTGAATACTGATCAACTGTCTGAAAATACTCTTGTCTGAATAACCTCTAAACTATCTGAACTGTGGAGTTGATGGGATAAGTTCCCAACTAACTTCGACTATTGAAAATGAACTGAAATGCTAAAATAAATAATCATATCCTCAAACTATGAGGACTCACTACTAACTTTGTATGCTGAGAATCTGAGCTGCTAAGGGTGCTCGGGAGCTCGTGCTTCAGAACCTATGATATTAGACATCATAGTACAAAATAAAGGTATGCATCAGTACTTTAAATATACTAGTATGCAGAGTGATGTAGGCTGAAATGCATGGGTTCATATGCATGAACAATACTAAATGAATATCATGAGTATGACTGAATGAGAGTACATGCATGAATATGGAAACTGTACTGAGACCGTATAACACAGTATACTAATTCTAAACACTGATTAACTGATATCTGAGTGTACTGATACTGAATTACTGGTAATTTTATGACTGTGTCTGATAGTCTTGATTTTATGGATCTATACTGAATCCCGTACTGAGCTGAGTGACTGTATCTAACAGTCCTGAATTTGCAAAACTGAACTGAGTTCTATACTGAGACTGAATCTAAAACTAAGACTATCGGAAGTAATCATCTAACCAATTTAGGGTCCAACCTGTAACCCCAATTGGAAGGGTGTCAATATCGTACCACGGGTAAGGACAAGTGTTGAGTCACCCTCATCTGGCAGGTACTTTGAACGAGAATGGTGGTACCCTCAACTGGCAGGTAGATCACCTCATCAATGCTCAACTGGCATGTAGATGTCTCAACCTATGTTGGCTACGTAGTTCAGGAATGAAAGGACTGCTTCTAAGGATTTCACCCTCTATTGGTAGGTGAGTCCCCATCATTGGGTTCACTTGTTGTGAAATCCTACTCTCAACTGAATAGACACTGGACTAAATTCTAAACTATAGTAGGCTAGACTGAACTAATACTGATCGTACTATATAACTGAACTGAACTAATCTTACTGAACTGACCTGGACTGATTTTGAGTTCACTGAGTTTTTCTAAGTTCTATAACTAACTGAATTCTACTGATTGAGACATGACTGATTCTACTGTGACTGACTATGGGTCTAGACAAAAAGCTAAATTGTTGGGTATTAAATACCCTAGGACTCGATAACATAAGCTTAAAAGATATGGCATAATCTTGAGACATGGTAACTAACTACTTATTCATCATTCATTCATTTAGGCATTCAAACAAACACTTATATACTTGCTAACATGATATAATTTTTTTCACTATTCAAGTCACATGGATAATTCAACAAACACTTGTGGGGAACAATATATGCACATAATACTAAAACAACATCTAGGCATCAAGATTCAATTCCAATTACACAATTCCAAGAGTTTTAACATGGATTCACATGATAAAGCACACATATCAATTAAATCTATGTGAATCTTGTAATAAATCATGAATACACTTTAATTCAAATCATGGAAATCATGAAATCACTCTACAAGAGCTTTAAAAGAGTTTCTTGGACTCCAAGGGTGGAAGGAACCCTTGGATGAACACTTCACATACCTTAGTTGGTGAATTCTGGAAAAATAACAATGGAATCTTAAGCCTTGAATTTGAATTTAATTCACCTAGGGTTTTTGTTCTTGAGAAACTTGTGAAAGAAAGAATATAACTTGCTAAAACAGGGCTAAATTTCATGTTATGGGGGCTGAAGGGAATGGGAAAAAGAATTAATTAACCCTGAGGATGCAGCTTTTTGTAATGACTATAAACTGAACCATCGACGTGCAGGACGATGTGCCGCATCATTGGCATCGACGCGATAGCCAATGTGCCGCGTCGAGTCTACGTCGAGTCCACGTTGGTTCACTAGAATTGGATGCTGGGAGCTGGGGAAATCATTTATCAATGCGATAGTCGATGCGATGGTTCAAGATCACGTTGATTCACTGGTTTAGGATCCCAAAGGTGCTTCAAACGAAGTTCAAAAAATCCAAAACTTTTTCGGAGATCATGAATTAACTCAAACATCAACATTTAACGAACGTAAAGGTCGCAAAATAGGATTTTCAACTTTCGAAGGCTAAAATAACACTAAGTATGAATACTTAGCTAGAATTTTCTAAGTCTGAGACCCCCTTAACAAGCTTAAACGAATGAATTAAGCTAAGAATTTTGTAGGGCCTTACAAATATTCAGATATAGCTACCAACTTGGTACTAATTAACATTGCATACTAAGTCATGCATTGACAAATCAGTTCAGTCATGTTCCCATGCATCAGATATGCATGTTCAGTATATAAACTCAGCTTATCAGTAATCCCAATCATGCATTCATGAATCATATTCAACTATGTACGCTTGCATCAGATATGCATGTTTAGTATGATAATTCAGTATATCAGTAATCTTAGTCATGAAATCATGCTTCAATTGTGAATATACAGTGTCTAAATCTAGTCTATCAATATTCTTAGCTTAGTCAGTCTCATTTGAGGATGAATGTTCCCAAGGGGAAGATATTGTAAGACCCCGCAAAATCCTAAGCTTAACTCAGTCTTTTAAGCTTACTAAGGGGTCCCAGACTTAGAAAATATTAGCTAAGTGTTCAAACTTAGTGTCATTTTGGCCTTCGTAAGTTGGCAACTTTATTTCACGACCTCTATGACCTTAAACTTTAGTGTCATGCAAGTGTTTGCTAGAATGTCCCAATGAATGAATGATGATCAAGTAGTTATTTATCATGTTTCAAGATTGTCCGATGTCTTATAATTTATTCTATCCAGTAGTGGGGTATTTAATACCTGACAATTTAGATGATTACGTAGAGCCATGGTCAGTCTTAGGATAATGTCAGGCATGTCACGAATAGTAGTAATCATTCAGTTACAGAAATTAGTGAACTCAATCCAGTTTAGTTAGTTAACATGATCAGTAATAGTTCAGTCTATCTTAGTATAGTTTAGTGATCAGTTCAGTGTCTCTTTAGTTGAGAGTAGGATTCAACACCAAGTAAATCCAAGGAAATGGGATCACTTGCAAATAGAGGTTGTGATCCTTAGTAGCAGTCTTTGCATTCCAAAACTACGTAGCCAGCGTAGGTTAGGATATTAACTTGCCAGTTGAGGCTTTATAAGGTGTTTTACCTGCCTGTTGAGGGTACCACCATTCTAATTCAGGGCACCTGCCAGATGAGGGCAACTTTTGAACTTGTCTTTACCCATGGCCCGGTACTGACACTCTTCCAACTGGATTTAAAGGTCGGACCTCAATCTATTTAGAGAGGGGCATGTTAGTTAGATGATTACCTCCCACAGTCTCAGTATAGAACTCAGTTCAGTTCTACAAATTTAGGACTATCAGACATAATCACTCAGCTCAGTATGGAACTCAGTATAGTTCCATCGAATCAGGACTGTTAGATACAGTCATTCAGTTATTAGTAGTTCAGTATCAGTGTACTCAGATATCAGTTAATCAGTATTCAGACTTATTATTCAGTGTTATCATGGTCTCAGTTACAGTTATGCATTCATGCTTATACTCTTATCTAGTTATACTCATATCATTCAATCAGTATTGTTCATACATATGACCCCATGCATTTCAGCCTACCTCACTTATTATACCAGTACATTCAAAGTGCTAACACATACTTTTCTCTTGTGGTATGATGTTTTATATCATAAGTTCAGGCGCACGGGCTCAAGATCACCCATAGTAGTTCAGATCTCCAGCAGTCAAAGTTAGTGGTAAGTCCTCATAGTTTGAGGACATGATTATTATTTCAGAATTTTAGTTTATTTCAGTAGTCGGAGTTAGTTGGGGACTTTTCCCATCAACTCCACATTTCAGACAGTTTAGAGGCTTTTCAGAATAGAGTATTTTCAGACAGATGTTTTTAGTTTTGGTATATCTATATTGTATCCTATTTTATTTCAGTATTGAACCTTATAGCAAGTTTCCACCTAATTTCCATATATTTATAGTATTATTATTTTGCTTTTGTAGCAAGTACCAGTCATGGGTTAGCTTGTGGTCCTTCAGGATTATGAGCACTATGTAGCATTCGGGGTACAAACTCGGGGCGTTACATAGGGGTATTTTGATCAATCCCAAGGCCCCAATTCATCCAAAATAAGGAATTAATCGTATTCAAGGCACTTTATGCCCAATTTTATCCATCCTCTCTCAAAGCAAAACCCTAGAGCTCCAAAGCTTCTTCTCCAAGAAATTAAGATCCTCCATAGTTTCTCCAAGAAAGCTTAATATTAAGGATTCCCAAGATAAAATAATTAAGAACTCATCTTCAAGAACTCAAATATGAATAAATAATTCATGTGTCTCCATCTAATCATCAACCAAGGTATGTAGGGTTTATGAACAAGGATCCTCTTCCATCCTTATGCCCAAAACCAAGATTTTATTTAAAAATTCATATGATTTTGAATGGTTATACATGAGATTTGAATTAGGGTTCATACCCTTTATTTCTATTTGCAAGATTATGAGTTTTCGAGAGAATTTGAAGATAAAACATGTCTATTTTCATGTTTTCATGCTTATGGTAGTAATTTCTAGATTTTGAGTTTAATTATCATTTATTTCACTATCAAGCCTGATTATTATGATGTTTTGACATGAGTTTGATGCATGGGTTACTAAGCCCCAAGTTTATATGTTGATATTTCATGAAAGATGATGCTTTAAGCATCCTACGAGCTGATTTTTTCCGATTTATAATAAGGTTTTGATCTTTTGATCCTCAGATAAGTTTTGAAATCCATAAAATATCTACGCATTTTCATTTATTAAATGAAGGACCATCCATTAAGGCACATACCATTGGTATCATCATACCAATTTCTACTTGTAAGTTTATGACTATGTCAATCCAATTTCACCATCCTAAGGAAATGCCTCATCTCCTTTTGTTCATTAAATCATTGGGGTGAATGCCATGACCCCCACTGTTCATTAAATCATGTTTAAAATCTACAACAAGGACTTTTAAACCCTTTTCATCCATTTAACCATTTATGTAATGCAATAGTTTAGGTGAGTAAGTCAAACCACTATTAAAAATCATAATTCAAAACCAATTATGTAAGTGGGTTGAGGGAAAACAATTTTCAAAACCAAATTCCAAACCAAAATCATCAATTTAAGTAATTGCCATGACCCTTTTTTCCAATTCTCATACTCATGCACCCAATTAGTTTAAAAAACATTAATAAAGCATAAATAATTCATATAAAATCATGGGAATCCAATTTATGTAACATTCATTCCAAAACTCTCAACCCATATAAAAATCCAAATTTAAATCCAAATGAACAACCAATTAAACACATTATTTTAGTAAAACACGTTTAAGGGGAGAGGTGCATGACTTAGATAATCAAGAATTATGGAGAGAAGTCAATAATGGAATCTTGAATGGCCAGTCCTTAGAAACCCTAGCTTGTTCTTGCTTGAAGAGTTTGAGAGAGATTGAGAGGTGTGTTATGATGCATTCTATTATGATAATAAGACCCAAAAAGGGTTTTAAGTCATGGGTCACAATTGGAGAAGAGAATAAATGTCCAAAGTACCCATAATTAAACACAGGAAAAATTATCGCCAGTTATTATGGGTCACGTCACAACTCGTGACGACTGGCTACTAGTTTTTGCCTGAACTCATAGTCTGGGCAATGACTTGGGCACCCTTCACCATTAACCCTACAAATCATACCCTATGACTCATATTCGGGCCTTACAACTCATAGATTTATGTAATATCTAGGACAGAAACATTTGGGCACTATACTAGTTTGGCTACGGAAGGAACCCCAAAACTCGTAGTGAGTCCATATGACTCGCAAAGTCCTAGCCATAGTCTCAATAGAAAATTTTTCTATTACACTTTTCACCCTAAGTTTTGGGGTCCTACGAACTGTATAGAGTCTTCATGACTCATTAGGTGAGTCATACCTTGGGCAGTAAGCTCAAATCTCAAAATTTTCAAAAGCCAAAATTCTGGGGTGTTATATTCTTACTCTAACATATTTCTTGGAGCTCATTCACTATGACACCCTATTCATGTCTTACGTGATAGATTTATGCCATGAACAATGCTTATACACTTTATACATATTCATGTTCATCCTTAGCACCTAGTTAAAAAAGTAATAGCTTCACTCCATGATCCTACTCATCCTTCATGAATCTATGAATTCCAATCTTATGTTAAGTAACTTATGATAAATATGAACCCATGTTTCATTGTATTCTCAGTTCCATAAACTTATGGTACACCCTTAATGACAAGTGAAATCACATTATGTCATATATTTCCTCAATTTAGATCTCTTTAATGAATCCATGCCTATGATACTCTATTCTTCAGGCCATAATCAAGTGTCAAAGTTATGTATATTATTCTTTCCTACTTTATGTCCTCATGTTCTATCACTTCAATGACCCTCTTATGTTAAGATAGTGGTGATAAAAATGGATGAATAATGATTTATATGGGAGAGAGTAGATGTTCCTTATTAGATAAAATTATTTTATTCTTGTTTTATCCAAGGCTATAAGTGTGAAGGAAGATCAAGGCAAAGCTTTGATATATGTCATAGTTAGTTGAGAATTTTTTGTGTGCCATTTTTGAGATAATTTATGATATTGCTATTAATAGAGGTATTAGAGATACCAAAAAAATTTCTAGATGGGTTGGTTGCCTAGAAGTTTATATATGGTTATAATGATAGGCTTCAATGTCATATTGGAATACAAGTGGATGGATGTATTGGGCACTAAAAAACTCCTGATTAAATCTTGGAGTTAGTGTTAAAGTGGTAACAAATATTATTCTTGAGATTAGGGCTTTGGAAATGCATAGGATATTTAATCCCATAGTTTAGACTAGTATTATTGTGTCATGTCTAGAACCTTGTGACTCCGAGTTAGAATAGTACATGATGAGAGTATGTAGTTCAACTTAGAATTTGGTAGACATATTCACATATACCCATGTGAGGATTATAATTTACATCAAATGAAGTGTAATAATTAAGAGGAAAAGTATAGTTGACAATAGTGTTTGAGAAGTGTTGTTAAGCTTGAAAGTTAACTGTTGCATCTTCTAAGGCATAGTAATCCTATTCTTGCTTTGTTCTATATGTTTGTATTCTATGTTATATAGTTTTAGCCAGAGAATGTCTCATGTTTGATCCTATACCATCTCTATCATGTGAACCTATACCAATAAATTAGACTAATTAAATAAAGTTGTGATTCCTTATTCAAATTCGATGCCCAAATCATGCCCAAAAATAATTTCCCTCAATTGTTATTAGAAATTATGATAAGGAGAGTCTGAGGAACTCATATTTCCTTATTAGTAACTCTTGGAAATTTTATCATATTAGCTATCACTTCGTAGTTCAATATGTACGATCGTTCCATGAATGCTTCAATTAAGTTCTAACTCTCAGCATGAATTAGCTTTGTATAGTCAATCAATTCATCTCAAAAATCAGTTTCATGTTAGGAATTTTATCTTTTCAGCTCAGCTATATTGTTCATCCGCATACATAATAGCCAAGTACCCTTATTTGTCTACTCCTAACAATGATTCAATAGAAGTAATAGATTTTTATCCTAGAATTACGCTCTCCTATTTTATGTCTAAAATGTTCCATTTTATTCCTATGAGTTTGATCATGTTTCATATGTATTATCAAAGTCATTAAATACATTCTTTTCATCCTAATATCATTCTTATTCGAGGACGAATGATCAAAAAAAGGAGATATTGTAACACCCCACAAACTCCCACCAAAGCTTCTAACCATTCATCATACGTTTATAGGCCTAAAATGATTATTTTAATCATTGATAAGTGTCATGATAACTTACCCAGTACTTAAAGTTCTTTTGATGTGAATCATGGTCATAGAAAATATTTAGAGCCAAGTTGAGTTGAGAGCACTTTTATAGATTGAGTTTTAGTATTTGATCCTATAAGGGTCCAATTTAAGTGAGTATAACTTCTAGATTATATAGAGTTTTGGAGCGCAATACCCACTAAATGAAAGGTATTTGAGTCATCTATCAAATAGTATCCAATTTTTCCTTAATCTGATACCAGGGTGAAAAGTTATGTGCATTTTTGTGAGTGAACCAGTAGGCATCCTTGATATTGACATGTAATGGAAGTTATGCTCCATTTTAAGGCCGTGACATACTAGTTGTGCATTGTTTTAAGATCGTGCCACTCTAGTGGTCACGACAATATGAAATTCTATTTTTCTTTTGGGTTTTAAGGGTAAATTGGTCCCTTTGGTATTAAATTACTATATCACTTACAAAAATATGTTTTTACCTCACTTCCTAAGAGAATTCATCATTCATTCTCCGCCCAAACTTTCAAGAACACAAAAACAAGGGTTTCTCACAAAAATTTAACCTCAAGGGCTTCCAACTCAAACTTTCCTCTAAGAAATCCATAAGTTCAAGTATGTGGGTGTTTAATGAGGATATCCTTTCATCATCATTAATAAATTATAGTTTTCTATACATAATTTCATGAATTTCCATGAGGTAGGTCTTTTACCCAATAGGTATTTCATGTTTAAATTCAGTTCTCCATGACATACTTACATTTATGAACATGTTTTAATGATTATTTATGAACTCTTATGGCCATGTTAGGGTATTTGAAGTTATCCCCTAGTTCATTCATGATTTCCATAGTTTTCCTCAAGTATTTCAAGTATTATGTTTAAGGGATATGTGATATATCTGTTCTTAAGACTATTATGCATTCTTATCATATTTTGATCTATTGATCATAAACTACAGGCTATTGCAACATAGTTATAATTTTGATTTGATCTTATAATCTCAGACCTAAAAAATGAAATCAAATATTTACTTATGAACATGAATTAGAAACAGAAGCATAATTGATTTTAAGACTTATAAAGATGTATGTTTACTTTATGGTGGATTTCATATATTATGAGCACTAGAAAAAAATTTGGATAGTATTTAGCTTCGAGAAAATGTGGGTTCAGCACATCCAAATTCTCAAACTATCAGGTTCAACTATGTGTTTCTTCAAGATGTGAAACTACCAAGTCAATTTGCCAATTGCCTTTTTCTTTGTAAGTGTGTGAGTGACTGTGTAAGTCACTCCCTCTATTTAAACACACTCTCCAAAGAGTAATTCTTCAGGTTTGATTTCTATCTCAAGTGGAACTGTTAACTCTTTAGAGTTTGTTGTCAAGTAAAACTCCTTCTTCAGGTAGAACACTTTTTTCAGCCCAGCCTATCTTATCTTCAAGTGTTGTAATCAACCTTAACTTCTTTTATTTCACACATGAATAACACTTTGAGTTTATCACCTACAACAACTTATCCATTCCTGAAACTAAGTGCTCTTATCTCCATGTACCAGTGGACTTAAATCCTTGACTCTGCATATCAGTGGACCACTTTAACTAATATGTTTTAGTTATCTTGTCAATCACCAATACATTATACATCTTAACAAATTCCTCTTTTTTGGTGATGACAAATCTCCTGCCATTGTGCAATTTCTGAATTTTCCTGTAGACACTAACTCAAGAAGTCTTTAGCTAGAAAAGGTTAGTTATGAGTTATAAATATTGCACACCTTAAGTCTTCCCCCTTTTGGCATCATCAAAAAGTTTAGTACAATGTGTTTAGAACATCAAAGTACAATGCTAAAAAAATTATGGCCACTGGGGCTATGACCAAAACAATCAGATTTAAGACAAAGTAATTGAGCAATGCAATAGTCAATATAAAAAAAAGATTAGACATAGGCAAAAGATGATTTCATTGATATAGAAAAATATAATCTACATTCAAGCACTAAAAGAATAGAATGATAAACCATCTAGGAACTTAAAAGAAGAGGTATTAAAGAGATGGAATCCTAGGGAACTAAGAAGGTGGGACTTAAAAGGTCGATAGAATAAGTGCAATCGTTGCTTCAAATTGCGAATGGCCTCTGCATTCATAGTCCTTACCCTGGAAAGATCAGATTCTAGTGTGAGGATTCTATCCTAAAGAATTTTCTTTTCTTGAGTATGAGTGGCTTGAGTTTTCTCCAACTCAGCCAATGTACCAGCCAACTCATTTATCAGCCTTTGCATGGATATATCACCCCGTCTCATTGAAACAGGTAGTGCAACATGGTTCAAACACCCAAGAATGTCCTTCGTGGTCTAAAGAGACCATACCTGTACTGGAATAGCATAGTTCTCAAAGATGGAGGCCAACCAGAATCCATAAGGAAGAGCGTGAGCCTTTTTATCATCTTTCAAGTGCACCTTTTGCATAAGCTTGATAATGAGGCTAAGTATATTGATCTTAACATTAGTTTCAAGAAACTCCATGAGGTTAAGATCTAGATAGTTGGCTTCAGTGCACCTTTTCTTTCTTAGTATGATTATCTTATGGACCACATCAAAGTAGAGCTGGTGGAGAGGGGATATTTCTCATTTAAGCACACGTCTATACTGAAGCAGATTAGGATTGTTATAGAATTTTCTAGTAATGGAAAAAGCAGATGCCATATTATCTAGGGGAGGCCATTCAAACTTGACGTAACGATCCCAACCCCCAAGTAGAATATCAAGAATCTAGGCTACATCTTTAGAAACTAAGTGAATATAGACACCACGCATAGAAGTGGTGAATAGATGACCTATAGTTGCACCATTGGTATGGAATTCATAAACCTCAGGACGGCTAAATTTCTGTTAAGTCTCACCCTAAAAAAATAAGGGATACCAACCTTGGAATTCTATTTAGATCAAAAGTGTGTCCATTTTAGGGCCACCAAATTCAGTAATTACATGGCCACGAATGAAAGATTTTTTTTGCAAGTGAAGAACATACTCTAAATGCACATCAATAGTCTCAAAAGTATCAATATCAGTGGAAGAGGAACATCATCATCATTAACTTCAGAATAAGAGGATGGAACAGGTTGAGGGACCTATTTTAAGGACTTAGATTTTGAAGTTCCTTTGGATTATAGAGAGGACTCAAGATTTTTCTTGGGGGAAGATTTCTTAAAGTGAGTAGATAAAAGGGCAAGTCTTGGAGTTATAGTAGTAGAGGGTTTAGAAATAGCACACTGTGACCTTTCCTTGACATATAGACCTTGCCAAGAGATCAAAATCATATGGTGAAGTACAAGGGGTAGAAGAAGAAAATTTTTTCATTTTGCTTACTTTGAGAGTAGCCTCAAGAGTGGTTTCTTCTTTCCTCTTACGATTTCTAGTATGAGAAATTCAAAACTATGTTTGGGATGGAAAGGACATAGGAATAGGTTCATCCTCAGGAATAGAGATATGAGCCCTATAGGATTTAACTAGACGAGTATGAAATCTTTTTGAAATAAGTATGGGAGTGGGTTTAGTGTTAGCAAGAATAATTTAAAGAATAGTAACCTCTGGAATTGGATCAGATAAAGTAGACTGGTTATAAGAAAGGTTATGGGAAAACAAGTCTATCATCGATTTGAACTCACTTCAAGCCCTAACATCTGATAACTTAAAAGGCAGAGAGAAAGATTTTTAGGGTTTTGGCTAAATCAGGATAAATAATGATGGCAAGAGAAGAGAGATTTATGTTGGATAAGGATGTAGTAGAGTCATCATGAACTGAGGAGGATGGATTTTGGGAATCCATTAAAATATTTAATAAGTAGGTCATTATGAATGGACTAGGTGGGAGTATTGTGAAACCACAAAAAGAAGATGATGGTGAAGGTGATTGATCAATGGTTTATATATATAGAGTAGGGAAGTGAATTTAAAGTGGGAAAAAGGAAAATGTAGAGTAAAGGTGTGTGTCAAGAGTGAATTAGTAGAAAAAGAAAAAATGGCAGTTATTTGAAGGGGGTAGTAGCTTTTTACAGAGAAGGACTCTTGGTATTTTGGAAGTTACAAAATCATTTAAATGTATGGAACACAAGTTCCTAGTCGTTCCTACATGTTTGTTCAATTAATAACTCAAGTAAATGATACCTATAAAATCCATTAGCTCCATTGCTTTAAGTTTTCACTGATGCTGCATAACTAAAGCATAGATCAATTAAAATATCATTACCCAAGAATTGGGACACACAACTAAATGTGCAAGACATAAATGAGTAGCCAAAATATTGATATATAATAAAAAACTTTTCTTTCTAGTCATTGAGGGTAGGTCATGCAATCTTATTTCATCTCCAAGTCTAACATGTTCTTTTCTAAAGGTTCTCTACCTAGTGATTTAGTAAAAATGTCACTAATTTGTTTTTCAGTGGAATTGAACATGAGAGAGATATGACCTTCTTTAATATTATCTCTGAGAAAATGATGTCTAATATGCATGTGCTTGGTTCTCTTATGTTGAACTATATTTTTTGGAAATATTTATGGCACAAGTATTTTTACAATAAATTAAAACACAACCAATATCCATACCAAAGTTCTACAATTGTTGTGAAATCCGTAGTAATTATGCACAGCAAGATCCAGTAGCAACATACTCAGCCTCAACAATTAACAAGGCTACATAGTTTTGCTTCTTAGTGGACCAGGAGATCAAATATGATCCAAGAAAGTGTGCCATACCTGTAGTACTTTTTCTATCCACTAGATAACTTGTATCTTCAGTATCAATATACTAACTTGAAATTGCTACCTTTAGGATACCTGAGACACAGATCAGTGGATCCTTTGAGATATCTAAAGATCCTTTTTACAGACTTAAGGTGATACTCCTTTGTATTTTCTTGAAATCTTGCACATAATCCAACAGTAAACGTAATTTCAAGTCTACTAGATGTGAGATATAATAATAACCCAATCGTGCCTCTATATAGATTTTGTCCACAGATGGACTTCTTTTATCCATATCTAATTTTATGGCAATGATAATGGGATTTCTTATCTCCTTTGTTTTCTCTATTGAAAACCTTTTAAGAATTTCCTTCACATATTTTTATTGATGAATCATTGTTCTAGCAGCTATTTGATTGATTTACAATCCCAAGAAAAAGTTGAGTTCCCTATCATGCTCATCTAAAATTCACTACTCATGAGTTTTGGAAAGTCATGGGTCATGTTGATATTTGTAGAAATAAATATGATGTCATCTGCATAAACCTACATAAATCAACAAATCCTTCCCATTAGTCTTTAAGGTGAAAGTGTTGTCAATTTTACCTCTTATATATCCATGCTCTAGAAGAAATTTTGACAATCTTTCATATCAAGACCTTGGATCTTGTTTTAGTCCATACAAAGTTTTGTCACGCTTGTACACATGGTAAGGAAATTCATCACTTTCAAACCTAGGTGGTTGTTTTACATATACTTCTTTCTTGAGATAACCATTTGGGAATGCATTTTTCACATCTATTTGGTAAAGAGTAAATTTCTTGTAGGCTTCAATGCTACAAGAAGACCAATTACTTCAAGTCTTGCCATAGGTCAAAAGTCTCATCATAGTCTATTCCTTCCTCCTGATTATATTGTTGGACCACCAGCCTTACTTTGGTCTTTGTAACTATTCCATGTTCGTCCACTTTGTTTTTTTATACCCACTTAGTTCCAATCACAGTTCTATCTTGTGGAGGTGGAACTAAGTTCCAAAATTTGTTCCTCTTAAATTGGTTAAGTTCCTCTTGCATGGCAATGATCCAATATGCATCAAGAAGTGCTTTATTTACCTTTTTAGGTTAAATGACTGATAGAAAGGCTTTGAAGTCACACAAGTTCTTCAGTCCTGATCTAGTGGTAATCCTAGATGTAAGATCAGTATAGATATTCTCTATGGGATGATATCCTTGATACTTATAGCCTTTTGGAATCAACCCTTTGTGAGTTTCTTGGCTCACACTTAATTGTTGGATTTAGAGTTGCTAGTGGTTCAAATGTCCCCCCTTCACTGTGCCTCTAGGTTGCTCTATAGATGGACCAGGTTGTACAACCTATTCCTTTTCCCATTCTTCAATCTCATTTTTTTCCTGCATGTTAGTCTCAGCACGAAATTCATTAAAAATAACATGCACACTTTCTTCAACTCAATTAGTTCTCTTATTTAAGACCCTATAAGCTTTACTAAGGTGAAAATACCCTAAGAAGATTTCCTCATCACTTCTTACATAAAATTTCTCAAGTTATCTTTTCCATTATCAAGAATGAAACACTTGCAACCAAAGGTTCAAGGAGAGAAATATTTGGTTTTCCTCCATTAAGTAATTCATAGGGAGTCTTCTCTAGAATAGGCCTAATCATGCATCTATTCACAATGTACCCAGCAGTACTTATGGCCTTAGTCCAAAGATTTTTGCAAGATTTTCCATAAGCATCATTATTTATCCATATCTTCCAAGGTCCTATTTTTCTTTCTACTACTCTATTTTGTTATGGTGTTCTAGGAGCAGAGAAATTATGATCTATATCATTGGTGGAAGAAAAATCAAAAACTTTGCATTTTCAAATTCGGTGTCATGGTTAGATCTTATGGAAATTAGGGAAGTTCCTAGTTTTTTCTATTTTTTTTTATGAATACAGAAAAGACATCAAAAGCATTTTCTTTGGAAGCCAAAAATAGTGTCCAGGTAAACCTAGAATAGTCATCAACAATTACAAATACAGCTTCTGCCTACTCTACTTTGTACTGACATTGGTCTACAAAGGTCCATATAGACCAGGTTAAGGCACTTGGTAGCACTGACATGGTTCTTGGGTTTGAAAGAAGATCTTACCTTCTTCCCCTTTACACAAGCACTACAAACCTTATCTTCCTTGAACCTGGTTTTGGTAATCCCATCACTATGTCCTTAGAATTTAGTTTGTACAATTACTTTAGACTTGTATGTCCAAGTATTTATGCCAAAGGAGGTGATCATTTTTAATTGCACATAAACAAGTCAGTATGGTTCCAGGCATCCCCATGATATCAGCTTTATACACGTTTTTATGTCTTATAGCAGTAAGAATAATCTCCTTGATATCCATCATTTTGACTTTAAACCTGCAGAAGTTAAAGGTATCTTATTACCTTTGTCACATAATTGCAATATGCTGATCAAGTTATGCTTTAGTCCTTCCACAAGGTAGACATCTTACAGTGCTCTAGATTAAGATTTTTCAATCTTTCCAACTCCAGTAATAGTACCTCTTTTGTCATCTCCAAATGATACTCCTCCCCCATTAATTTTAGAGAGTGAAAGGAACTTTTTCTTATCTCCTGTCATATGTATTGAGTAGGCACTTTCTAAGTACCAATGTCACTTGCCTCTTTTCACTCTTACCTATAAAATAAATTAAGGGTTAGATTTATAAACTCAGACAAGCTTGGGTCATTTTTTATGGTTGATTTGTTATTTTATTAATCAAACAACTTTAATATGGACCAATCCATCCATCATAATATAGAATCCAAAATTATTAAAAGGAGTCAGCCCAACAAGCTGACTCAGTCTAATAAAAAATAAATAAATAATAGTGTAGGGTTTCCAAATCAAGCTTAGCACTTAGCTTCACTTTCGACCGCTTCTCCACTATGTTTCCTTTTAGCAATGACAAGCTCACTCTTCTCCAGCTATGGGTTTGCAATGTTGTTCCTTGGATGCATCAATCTGAAGCTTTTCTAGCTTGCATGAGTTCGTATTTCTTTTTCTTACTTCATTTGCTACTTTATGCTCCTCTTATCTTTTGTTCATCCTCTTTTTTTTGATAAATCCACAGTTGAAATCTCATATTTATGGATGCTTCTAATGTATTTTGGTGCTAACTTATCGGGTCTAGTCTTCTGAGGCTTGTGTCATCCTCCAAGTAAGTTCCTTGCCACTCTTTGCTTACTGTATTCTCTGTATCTTTCTTTCTCTTCCTGTAACATATTTGAGTTATAGGTATAGTAGGGAAGGAGATTCTAGGATGCTCGGACTTATTGATATTTGGAGTAGTTTAAGTACCTCAACTTCTTAAGATAAATCTGACCATAAGACCCCCAATCTGATGAGATTCCTTTTTTGTTGGCTGGTGTAGATAGGTTACTTAGAATTTTCACCCTTTTTGTGAAACTTCTACTGCTGTAAATATCATTTGTCAAACTTGTTGTAGCTTCCCAATTCCTTACCTCTTTGATGGTACTAATCGCACATATGGACATTGGTGTTTATCACTGTTTAGGATTTTCCTTCTTGTACTTGGTAAATGGTTGAAAGATATGAATGTGAAGTTACCTTGCTGAATTTCTAAGTTGTCTTAGTAATCAACCAGTTGATTTTTCTCTCTGAATATGTGTTGAATGATAACCTGCTTTTCTTTCAATGCATGCTTTATTTGATCAATAATTTCACTTATTTTACATGGAATTTCCTATTTCTGACTTATAAAGCTCTTCATAGCTAAGGAATCTATTTGAATGATGATCCTTTGTTGACCTGATTGCTTTGAATTATTTGCTACATATAAGATTGTTTTTTCTTCAGGTTCCATGTTGTTTGTGCCTTCTATCATTGATCCTTCTGCATGAACTAGATCTCCTTGAGCAACCCTTAAACTATAGGCCCATGAGCTTCTTCCTGGATTTCCTTTAGAGGCCCCATCTGTATTATACTTGTACCATCCCTGGTCTGGCATTGCCCAATATACTAGCTTGCATCTGATATTAGGTCTCATATTGCTTAGCTGTTGTAGGATATGTAGCCATTATTGTAGGAAACTCCAATATTGGTTTTCTAACCTTTAGTAGCATTCTCAGTTGCCTAGTGACATTAAAAATTACCCTGTGACCTATCACCATTTTTCCTTCATACTTCATTGAGTTTTTTCTCTTCCATATCTCCCAAAAGATGATTGCTGGTATTGCTCTAAGATATATCTTCTCTATCTTCCTCACCTGAGTTTCCCACCAAGCATGAATTGTTTCTCTCAAACTTAAACCTTGAATAATGATTCTTGCAAAAGAAGAGAAATAGGACCATGTCCTGTTAGCAACATAGGATCTTAACATCACATGTGCTATGGTCTTTTGTGCTGGGTTGTGACAACGCCAGCATTTGGAAGGACCATGCACTCCCCATCTCCTAATTGTATCATCCACAACAATTCTTCCTTTCCACATTCTCCACATGAAAAAAAAACCATCTTAAATGGTATCCCTTTTAATCTATAATTGCCTGTATAATTCAGAGGGTTCCTCTCTTTGTCTCACATATTCCCAAGTTGTTTTCATAGTAAAACATCCTCTTTTTTCTATATTCCATATTTCTTTATTCGGTATTGCCTGTTGGTGACTTGGAATTACATTCTGAATCACATTCTCCACAGTCTCCTCAGGTAACACCCGTTTCAACAATTCTTCATTCCATCTTCCTTCTATCATTAAGTTCTTTACACTTTGCAACTTGGGATACTATTCTTTACTATCCTACAGAATTGAGTAAAAATCTCCCAAACCACTCCAATTGTCAAACCACAGATGTGCACTTCCTCCTCTAACCTTCCAAAAAATAAGATGGTCAATGTTGTCTCTAACTTGTAACATCTTTTTCCACACTTGAGAACCCCCTCCCATTTTCGACCAGACTTCTTTAGGATGTAACTTCTTACAGTATTTTTTAAACATATACTCACTCCAAAGGGTCCTTTTAGTTCTGAAATTCCACCATAGCTTACAAAAAAAGGTTGTTGAAACATCTTCCAACCTTTTAAAACCTAAGCCTTCTTCTGCCTCTGGTAAGGACATTATCTTCCATGATACCCAATTCCTTTCTTTTCCCCCTATTGTACTACTCCAGAAAAACTTAGCAGAGATTTTTTGAATAGTAATTAGCATATTTTAGGAGGATTCATAACAGATAAACAATGTAAGGGGATGCTTTGAAGCACATGTTTAATTAGTACTGCCCTACCTCCAAATAACAGCAATTTTCAAGTCCATGCCTAAAGCTTATTTATAATTCTAGACATGATCTGCTAATGATACAATTTATTATTTCTCTTATAGAAAACTGGACATCCCAGATATGTAAAGGGAAAGGGTTTTCTCAAAATACTTATTTCAACCTCTGTTACTGCTACTGCTACTGCTCCATGTGAGACCTTTTCATAAAAATATAAGGCACTTTTCTCCTTACTGATCTTTTGACCAGAAATCCTCTCATATTTCTCCAGTGTTGTTGTGACCATTTGCAATGTAGCCATCTCTTCCTTATATAAAATGATCATATCATCTGCAAAAGCCAGATGATTAATCTTAGAGCTTCCTCTAGGCATACTAAAAGACTTAAAGTCTTTACTAACAAGTAATTGTTTCAAGCTTCTTGATAACACAACTTCTTCTATGATGAATAATGTAGGAGATAAAGGATCTCCTTGATTTAGCCCCCTAGATCACTTGAAAAACCTTTAGGTTGTCTAGTAAGTAAATTAGAGTACCAATTATTAGCCAGCAATTTGAATACCATATTAATTATCTTCTCACCGAAACCTATCTTCCTCAAAACTTTAGTAAGAAAAATCCACTCAACCCTATCATAAGCCTTCATCATATCTAATTTCATCACCATGTTGGGTGGCTTCCCTCTTTTCCTAATTTCTAATATTATTTCTTGTACTAGCAGAATTTTTTTAGCTATACTTTTTCCCTGCACAAATCCAGATAGTTCCTCGGACACTATATCAGGCAGTAGACTCATTAATCTTTCATGCAAAATTTTAGAAAAGACCTTATTCACAAAATTGTTTAGTGAAATAGGTCTAAGGTCAAAAAATGTGTTTACTACTAACTTTTTTGGTAATAACACCAAATTAGTGTGAGTAATAAACCTTGGTACCTCTTGTCCACAAAATAAAGTTGTAACCATCTGATGTATATATCTTCTACTATTATAGTCCATGCATCTTGAAAAAAAAAGCACTTTTTATACCATCAGGTCCTGCAGCACTATCTATATTCAGCCCCATTACTGCTACTTTCACTTCTTCCATGGTAGGAATTCTCTTTAAATCTTCATTCTGCATTTTTGTTATGATCTTTAGAAGAACTTCCAGCATTGAAAAATCTTCAACATACTCCTGCTTTTTGAATTACTGTTGGAAAAAGAAATTTGCAGCTTCAGCAATCTCCTCTTGATTTTCCAACCATACTCCTTCTGCATTTTAGATTCTTTTAATTCTTAGCCTGGCCCTTCTACCCATTATCACTGCATGAAAAAATCTAGTATTTCTTTCTCCATCTTTAATCCATTGAAAACATGACTTCTGTTTTCAAAAATCATTTTTCCTTCTCAATTATAATGCCAGCTTTGCATGTGCTTATGACAGTTTAGTTCTATTTGAACATGATGGCTCTGATTCAAACTGTTGCTCCCTCACTTTTATGACCTCCTCTAATGTGGCAATCTCTTGGAAAATATTTCCAAAAGTTTGTTTGCTCTACTTATCTAGTGCTAATTTAGTATTCTTTAACTTTTTCTAAAACTTTAAGAATGGGCTTTCTTCAAAATCTATTTTCTAGATTTTCCTGATGACATCCATGCATGATTCCTCTTTCAGCCAAAAATTCAAAAACTTAAAGGGTTTAACCAAATTCTCTCCTGTAGCTTTAAATTATATCATCATTGGAGCATGATCTGATCCACTCCTCACCAGATGTTCTACCTCTATATCATGAAAAAGATCCTGCATTTTATCATTCATCAAAACTCTATCTAGCTTCTTGAAAATGCAATCCTCATTTATCCTTCCATCTACCTTGTATATTTGTTGCCTTTAAAAGTAATTTCTTCTAGATTACAAGTATTAACGCAATGGTTAAAGTCATTAGTCTCTTCAATAGTGACTGGTAGGCCCCAAGCTTCTCATCATCATTTCTAACAATATTAAAATCTCCTCCTACCATCCAAGGATCCTAGATTAAACTGTCCAGTTCTCCCATAGACTCCCACAATTCTAATCTTTCATTCTGAGAACATTTTGCAAAGACTAGAGTGACAAAAACAACTAAATCCATAAACTGGGTTTCAACTTTGAGAGTAAGTAACTATTCTCCATATCTAATAATGTTATACTCCATGAATACATCCATGAATGCCTATTTCTTACCTGATCTGTTAACCACAGCATGATGCATACCTAATCTACCTTTGTACTCATCTATTTGCTAACCATCTTGAACTGGTTCCATCAAACCAATAAAGCCAAACTGATATCTTTTATGCATTGTGATGATCCTTGTAAATATTTTCTGTGTATTCATTGATCTGATAGTCCAAATTAATGCATTCATTGTGAAAGTGTTTTGATGGCTTGACTTCTTGTCTGCATTGCACTTTCTGCCACTTTATTTATTTTCTTCTTATGTTTCCTTCCATGCTTTGCACTTAGTGATTTAATTTACTTAAGAGATAAATCCTCTTCAGTATCCATTTTATCAATGTTATCCCCTAGATCTTCATCATCCGGATCTTCATTGTTTTCATTCATCACTTCCATCATACTTCCTGCCTCCATTGCAAGAGGTTTTACTCCTTCTATTATCTTTTCCTACTTTTCCTCATTGTTGTTTGTAATCAACATTAATTCTTTACCCATTGACTACTCTTGTTGATTCACTATTGCTTGATCTTGTGACTTCTACAACTCTTGTATTTGTGATTATTCAGTTGTCACTTCTATATGTTTCTTCTTTACTATGTTGTGACTTTCTACTTGTGTCTGCTTCTATGGTTGTTCCGCAACTGCCTTGTCTTGCTCCTTGCCAAAAGTGGCATTGACCCATTCTTTTGTACTTTATGTCTTCTGTTGGATGGTTGAAGCTTCTTATAATTCCTTATGTTCTTGGTTTAGGGCCTCAAAAGCATTTGAAACTTCTATATCATTCCCCTCTTCCTCCATAGCTTCTAGAATATGGCCATCCCTGTCCTTCTTGTACTTGTTTTATCTTTTTTTCCATTGATTCTTGTTACCTGTTACATCTTTTTTCATTTGTTCAGTTTGAATATCTTCTACCTCTTTACTTTTCTTACCCTTTTCATTTTGCCTTTGAGTTTTGTCATAGAGTTTTGGATGAAGATTCCAACAAGTTATTTCATTATTGCCCTGTACACAACACTCCTTACAATATTGAGGCTTATAATCATACTGTATATTTATCCACTTTGATTTTATCTCCCTGGTATCTTTAGATTCTTCTCTGATTCTCATTTTGTATGAAAGTTTAGCAACCAAGTCCACTTCTATTTTAAATCTGGCACAGCTAGGTCTAGTGTGATTTTGTGTAGCCATATCCACCATCAATGATTTTCCTACTGCTGAAGCTATTGAAAAAATAGCATCCTTGGAAAAAATGTTTGGTGAAAAATCTGGAATTGAAATCCATGCAATTTCAATTATAGTTTCTACATCAGGCTCAAACCACGAATCCAATTTCAGAGTTCTCATCTGCCAATACATTTCATTAATTTTTATATGGTATGCAGTTGTTGATAAAAGTAGAACATAGTCCTCCAACTGATTCAACCTTATTAGTATATGATGTGAATCCAGAACTTTTATATTGCATTCTCCCTTTACTCCATATTATGTTGCTACTGATTTTTGTAAGGCTTGCACATTTGATTTTCCATACAAAAACTTACCCACTATTGCATAATGTAAATTCTCTTGTATTATTAAACTCTTTACCTCAGAAGATTTCCACGTGATTGTGGGTTCCCCATGCATCATAACAACAGGCTTTGGAGGAACCTTAATATTTTCATGCACGTATGCTTTAGGTTTCAGCAAATCTGCATATTTTGGGGCTATTGAATTCACGTTCTCCTTATTTCCTCTATTCTGTTTTGTTTTTTCATCTGGTGGGTCATTCCCACAGGAGATCATAGCCATAATTATCGAAAAAGATTAAGATTTGTGTTATTTTTTTGTGGCGCTGTTACTAGGGTTGAAAGCATTTTTTCATTACAAAGCTTGGGACCTTTCTTATGAGTAAAAGGATGAATGGGTTTCCTTCTAGACTATTGAGGAAACAGGTTATGTGACCTATTTCTCTGATCAATTTTGACTTTATTATTAGTTGTGCTAACATGGAGTCAAATTATTTTGCTAGGCTTAGGCTTCTAGATTTGCTTTTTGCTGCAACTGGACATTCAGTGGTTGGATACCCTAGATTACCACAAATATTGCATAGATCTTAAGTAGGATTAGAACTTTTATAAAAGCCTAATCTAGATTTTTTTATTATGAGTTCTTTCACTCAACTTACGGATAATTCTTAAGGAATTTGTCCATCTATTTGCTCATTCAAGATCAAGCTTCATCTTGGAAACTTCTTGACTAAATTTACTAACCTTTTCTTTTCACAAAAGTATTCATGTTTAAACTTAGTCAATTCTGACTCAATATTTTTCTTGGTCCCCACTCTTGGCCTCTTTTCCTTTTTTAGAAAGATACAGTTTTAAGACTTGAGATTTGAGAGTTAAGTTTGATGAATCAAGTTGGCTAACCTATTCCTTGAGAGTGTTGTTTTCTTTTTCAATAGTGTTCTTACAAGCCTCTAGATCAATATAGTCAAATTTTAAGTTTGTAAGTTTGCTGAATATTTCATCTCTATCAGAGGTTAGTTCTTGGAAATAATTAATTAAAACACTCATTAAGGAAATATGTTTTCTTTTAAAATAAATTCAACTTATTTTTAAGTTCAAGGACACTTACATCTGAGGTTGCATCTTTTTCCTCCATATCTGAATCACCAATGGCCATGAGGGCAGTTTCATCAATATCCTCGTCATCTGATTCATCAAAGTCTGATCCCTATGTAGCTAACATAGTATACTCTTCTTTTTCATTTTTCTTGGCCTTTTCATTTTGTTCCTTTTCTACTTTTTTTCTCTACTCAATCTCCTAGATAGGACAGTCCCTGATCTGATGATCAGTCTTTCCACATTTGTAGCATCCAGCTGGATTTTCATTGGAATGCTTCTTTCTACCTGTTCCTTTCTTCATTTTGAAAAACTTATTTATGTTCTTTGTTATGAATTCAACTTGTTCCTCATCTAGTTCAATGTCTTCATCACTGTCAGATGTCCTCAAGGCCAGAATTTTCTTAGGAGCATTTACTTCCTTCTTGACTTCATCTATTTGCATTTCATAAGTCTTCAAGTTGCCCACTAGTTCATCCAAGGTCATCCTAGTGAGGTCCTTTGCTTCTCTAATTGTTGTTCTTTAAGATCCCATTTAGCCTTAGGTAGAATTCGCAACACCTTTTCTACATGTTCCTCATACCTTTCCCAAAGATGTCAACTAATTAGTCAGGGAGGTCAATCTTGTCATCATTTCATGGAGTGATTCATTTTCTTTTATTTTGAAGGCCTCATATTCAGTGAAAAGCAAGGTAATTCTGAATTTTCTCACTTGAGTGGTGTCTTCATGTTCATTCACTAAGGCATTCCAGATTTGTCTAGCACTAGTGCAATTGGATCCCCTGTTGTACTCAGCAGGACCTAGTCCACACACTAGAATATTCTTGGCCTTTGCATTTTTCATTAATGCAATAAGATCCTCAACAATAAATTTTAACCTTCTTAACTTACTCTCTATCAACTATTTTAATAGGAATTGTGGGTCCATCAGTGATCCTATCCCATAACTCATAATCTTCTTCTTGAAGAAACATTTCTATTTTAGTTTTTCACCAAATAAAATAAGATTCGTCAAAGAATGGAAGTCGAGTGGTTGATTGTCCTTCACTGTGACCAGTAGGTGGTGCAAAATTCATCATGGTAATTTTATCTTAGGTGTAAGCCTTATTTAAGATAACCTCTCTCCAATACCAATTGATAGAGTACTAGGCCTACTGATTTACTTATTTTAGCTTAATAGTTTCCTATCAATGAAATAGATTGTCTAACATATTTCAACAAAGCTAAAATAGTAAGTAAAGGAGGCAATAATTTTCACATGAAAAATACCCGGTTCAAAAAGGTATTAAAGACCACGACCTGTACCTCTACAGTATTTTATCCCAAACTTCACTAAACAACTTTGATCCTCAACAAACAGCAAATTACAAGACTTATGTAATCTAGGAATTATAAACTTTAATTCGTACTTCTACAAAACACACAAACCTCCTAAGATATGTGCTCTCAAGTCTTTGAGTTTCCAAACTTGAAGACAGCGATCCTAACTCAGTTTATACTTTGTTGAGACTAGAATTACATAAACATTACAACTCGATAACAAAACCTAATACATAGAAACTAAGACACCTTACTTTCTAAGTAATAGCACCAAATTCAACTATGTTTCTCCAAGCTGTGAAACTATCAAGTTAATTTTCCAATTGCCTTTTTCTTTGTAAGTTTATGAATGACATTGTAATTCACTCCCTCTATTTAAACACAATCTCCAAAGAGTCCTTCATCAGATTTGACTTTTATCCCAAGTGGAACTCTCAACTCTTTAGAGTTTGTTGAAAACTAAAACTCCTTCTTCAAGTAGAACTCTTTTTTCAGCTCAGCCTTTCTTATCTTCAAGTGTTGTAATCAACCTCAACGTCTTTTATTTCACATGTGAATAACACTTTGAGTTTATCAGCTACACCAACTTATCCATTCCTAAAACCAAGTGCTCTTGTCTCCATATGCCAGTGGACTTATATCCTTGACTCTCCATATCAGTGGACCGCTTCAACTAACTTGTTTCCGCTATCTTGTCAATCACCAAAATATTATACATATCAACAATCTCTCATAGAAATATTGATTTTAGAAACTAATTGTAATGACTCAACTGACTTTACTAGATTTTGCTTTACTACTTATGTTTTATGATATTTCAGCTTTCAGTTTTATTCATGAATATGGTGAGCCTATATACACTTGGCATGCATATTTTATTTTATAATATATATATACCAGTTTTAATTATTGCATGCACACCCATATACTCATTATATTTCATAAGTACTAACCACATATACCTCTGTGTGGCTACATTATTTCATAATGTAGGTATCAGTTCTAGTACACAAAATCATGATCAGACAGTTCGCAGCTTCCAGCCAACAGGTGATGAGTTCTCTTTATTCGAGGACTCAAGTTAGTTATAGTTTTGGTATTTTATGTTGATTCATTTGTATTGATTATGAATAGATGGAATCATGTCTCAGCTACCTATAATCAGTATTAGTTGAGGCTTCATAGACAATCAGTCAATGTTGATGTATTTGGTTCCAGTTTTATTTCTTATAACCAGTGTTGTAAACTTTTAATATTAATGTGTTTGAATAGATTATATCATTATTATGATTCCTCTAAGTAAGTTTAGCTCTCATACATGTTTAATCAGTGGTTCGTGCATTATGTCAGTATTATGGGGGATTCTAAGCACCATGTTACGTCCGGGGTGTAGTCTCAGAGCGTTACAATTAACCCCTCATTAATTTATGATAAATGTCTAAATAAATGGTGTTAACAATAAAGAGGTAAAGTTTAAAGTTATTCGGAGTCGGTACATAGTAGTTGTTAGCGGCTAGTGAAGGTTCATAAACCCTTCCTCTAAATGTCTGATTATTATGATCCAAAGTGACATTCTGCTCGGTGTAACTGATATCCATTATTCCCTAATGCTTTAGCTATGTACCTATACCAGATTTCATGATCTATCATTAGCTTTCTGTAATGACCCTGACTTAAAGTACATGTACAACTTGTAAACATCGATTAATCAGTGTGATTTTGGGAGATATGATTGTAAATAAGCAAGTTAAGGATTTGATATACTATGGTATTTGTGAGGTTAAACTAAGGGTGAATGATTAGTTATAGTGAAAATTGGATATAAAATATTTCTAGATAATTTAGTTCCTTTAATAATAGCAATATAAGGCGGGTGCAGGAATTACCTTATTTGGGTTATTCAATTCTTATTTATTATATAAAATATAATTGGATCACTTTAATAAACTATTAATATTATTTTAAGAGTTGATACATAGTCGACACGGATATGATTAGCTCCATCGCCTACCTCGTTACCTTATGTCAGTCCCCATATGAGTTCTTTACAAGCCAAAAAAAGAAAAAGAAATTAAGGATAAAAACTTCTCCCTAACCTCTCCAATAGCTACGGTAAGCCCTTTTCCCATTTATTGCATCCATTTATGTTAGTAATGGACATGGTTAATCCTTATTATATTAAGGATCTAAGCGTGAGTAGCTTGGAAATTTTTGAAAACCTACAGTAGTGTCATGTCAAGAAAAAATCACGTTCCATCAACTCTTATGTTATTCGTCCTATTAGAAATATACTTAATATTAGTCAAAATATAACTTTGGGTTTTAACCCAAATCCTACATCACATAGAAATATTTTCCATTAGTGCACTATTGTACCTACCATACATCTTATTGTTTTCATATTTATGGTATCTTATAATTAATGCAAGTAATTTGACAAAATCAGTGTAGGAGAACAGTGATATCTACTTTCTCGAATTTGAGATTGAGTTTTCAGTTTTTAATTTCTATGGATAGCTTCTCATATTTATTTTCACATTATAATTTTGTAGATTAACCGCGATAGTAGAACATTAGAGTTTTGATAACATGTTTTAAGCACAACTTGAGATTAGGGTTCTGGTGATTGTAACCGTGGAGTTAGCTAGGAAGCACCAAAGATGTGTAAAGCTAAAACTTCCTCCGTCATTAAGGCACGATTGTAAGTTACTTGTTTCTCCTAAAAGAGTCAATATAGTTTACCTAATATATGTGAATAAAGCCTTCACTTTCTATATGCCAAACACATAAATACATGTCTAATATGGCCAAATTATCTATATGCTGATTACACTTGAACTTTCTCATCTTCGCACTTTAGGGGTGGCATAACTATCAAAAAACCTAAATATCGAACCGAACCGAATTAATTTAATTCTTCGGTTTTGGTTTTCGATATTTCAATTTGGTTTCAATTTTTTTGTAATTCGGTATTTGGTTCAATTTTCGGTTAGTGAGTTTATGTAATTCGGTGTTTTGGTTTAAATTGAAATATATAATATACTTGTAATGTTTTTTTAATTATTACACATATATATTATATATAGTTATACACCCTTCCAAATACAATACACAGTACAAAACAATACAATACACAGCCCAGTCCACAACCCATTTAAAAATAGGACCTAATAATAGCTAAGGGAAAAGGCATCGTTTTCACCCCAAACTATACCCGAAAAGTCGAAGCCACACCTAAACTATACTAGTGACCTATTACACACCTAAACTATAAAAAAGAGAAACTATTTACACCCTGTCAGGCTACCACCACTTGCATGTGGTGTAGTGTTTTACACGCGCTGCCACGTCAGCACCACATCAGTAAAAAGTATCACTTTTTTATAGTTAAGGTGTGTAATAGGTCACATATAGTTTAGGTGTGGATTCGAATTTTTGACTATAGTTTGGGGTGGAAACGATGTCTTTTTCCTTAATGTTTTTAGCCGTTTACTTTTGTTATTTAATAGGCTGGACGCGCCTAAAATAATTGTAAAACACGCGTCATAGAATGGGGGTCGCGGGGAGGTAATAATATCACTTTTATATAGTTAAGGTGTGGAATAGGTCACTTATATAATTTAGGTGTGACTTAGACTTTTCTTGTATAGTATGGAGTGGAAATGATGCCTTTTTTCTAATAGCTAACTAATACAAGTACAACCCTTCAGCCTAAACCTCTAAATGCCTAATACAATTACGACCTTCACAATTCACTCATTCAACCTCTTCGCTCTTCTAGTCTTCTGTAACCTAATTGAGAACCAACAGTAAACCACTGGCGAACCAACGACGAACTGAACCCGGTACCCTGTTCTTCTTCTTATTCTTCTTCCCTTTTCTATTTTTCATTTTAATCAGTGATTCTAGGAAGATTCTAATATTCTTAGTGATTTTTTTAATTTTGTGAAATGATTTTTCTGATTTTGTGAAATGAGTAAATGTTTTCTCTTTCAAATTTTAAATAGATGACTAATGAAAGTCGAGTAAGTGCAGTTGGTTCAACTAATAATGTACCTGATAATAGCAATGACAACCCAATTGACACTATGGATCTAAAGAAAAGGAAAGAAATGAAAAGTAGATTTATTGCTTGGGAAGATTTTGAACTGATATTTGAAAATGGTAACGTAGTTAAAGCAAAGCAATTGCATTGTCATCAATTTTATGTTGCTATTTCAACTAGAAATGAAACAAGTGGATTGAGACAACATTTAGGTAGATGCAAAATACATAAGCCCTCGCTCACCCCGCCTAGTGTTCAAATATTGTTAAACTTTCAAACAGAGAATTTAGAGACTAAATATTGGAAATTTGAGCAAGTAGTATTTAGGAGAATTTTAGTCGAGATGATAATTGTAGATGAACTACCATTTTGGTTCGTAGAAAAGGAAGGCTTTAAGAAGTTTATGAGTAAATCTCAAGCTTTGTTTCGGATTCCTTCCCGTAGAACAATAACAAGTGATTTTTTCAATATTTATGGTGAATTGAGACTAAGCTTGAAGAGGTCTTCTAGAGAAACACAATCAAGAATTTATCTTACAACAGACATATGGACATTGGTTCAAAGTATTAACTATATGTGTTTGACTGCTTGCTTTATCAATAGAGATTGGGTGCTTCATAAAAGAATGTTGAATATTTGCCCTATTACTAGTCATAAAAGTGATCATTTGGTGCAGTGCTTTAGTAATTGTCTGCTTGACTAGAATTTGAATAGTGTCTTCATTGTTATTGTTAACAATGCTTCTTCACATAATGTTGCAGTTTCAACGTTATCTAATCAGTTAGATATATAGGAAACCAATGTGATTGATAGTAAGCATATCCACGTGAAATGTATGGCTCACATAGTTAATCTAATTATGCAAGATGGTTTGAAGGAAATTGATCCTTCTATCAAACAATTAAAGTAGATGGTCAAGTATGTTAGATCATCTTCTGCAAGAACAAGAAAATTCATGAAATATTGTGAAATACAAAAGATAGAATGTGATAAGATGTTATCGTTAGATGTGCCTACTAGGTGGAATTTCACCAATTTGATGTTGAAGGCAACTAAAAAGCTTGAGAAGACCTTTGAAAGGTTTGATCTTTATGATGATAACTTTAATTCTTATGCTTCTTCTGATGTTTGTAAAGATGGTAGTCTTGTAGGTTCAACCCAAAGTGATGATAGAGTAAATGTAAGGAATGTCATAAAATTTCTTGAAAGATTGCATGACCTCACCTTAAAAGTTTTAGGTTCACGATATATCATTTGTAATAATTATTTTGAGAATATATGTGAACTTGATGCTTATTTGAAAGTATGTATGACAAGTGATGATATTGATTTGCAGAAAAAGACTGAGGGGATGAAAGAAAAGTTCAAGAATAATTGGGAAACTCCTGAAAATATGAACAAAATAAATTTTATTGCTTCTATGTTGGATCCTCATAATAAGTTGGATTATGTCATCTTTGCGCTAAAAGAGCCATTAGGGAAAGAAAGTAAGTGGTGAAGTAGAAACTTATCTGAAGGTTTTGTTTGCAGTTTATGTAAGAAAGTATTCAAAAGGTTCTAAAAATCAATCATCTTCATCAGGATACACTTCATTTGATTCATCTAATTCTATTTTTTCTCAAAGTTTAAAAACAAATTATTTGAGAAATAAGCTTCACAAGAAGAAAAAGACGAAAGATTGTGGTAGCACTAAATTAAAGTTGGATAAATACCTTGATGAAGACTAAGAACTTGTGCCCAAGCCTAAATTTGAATCTGAAGATTTTGAGATCATAAATTGGTAGAAAGTTTTCTCCTAGTTTCCTATCCTTTTACAAGTGGCTCGTGATGTCACGATCCGAGACTACCCCTTAGTCATAACACAATGTCTAAGGTCACAAGTGACCCCAAGATAACTCATGGCCTATCATGCATTAGAATAATGAATAAAGTAACAAAACACTAAGTGGAAACTATCATAAATAACTGGTGGAAACCATAATAATGTAAAACTGAATGCCTAATAAAACTAAAAATAAAACAAGAAACTGTTTGACTGCCAATCATGCTGACAACCTAACCATTTTTCTGAAAGTCTCTAGTCATAATGAGTTATTGGGACAAGCCCCCAACTAAATCTAACTAACTAAAAATGAAATAAACTGACAAGAAAATAAAGAACTGATAACTATTCCTCGAATGATAAGGACTTACCAAAAGAGGTTGTTGAATGTGGAACGAGATGTGCTAAGTGCGGTTGGAGTACTATGCATCCGAACCTATATGATGAGATAATATAGAACAAGAAAGTATGTGATCAGTACTTTGAATATACTGAGTATGTTAGATGGGAAACTAGCTAACATAAACTGAACATGAATGGATAAACATGTAAACTGAATGCAAAACTAAGTATAAACATGTGCTGAATAAAACGAATACTGAATAACTGAATATTTGAATACTTGATCAACTAAACCAGAACTGAACATAAAATAAAAATGAACTGAGGATTGTGGGAGCTAACAGTAACTGACATACCCCAATCTGAGCAAATCAGAGTTCAACTTGTAACCCTAGTTGAAAGGGTTCTAGTATCTTGCCAAGGGTACCAACACTGGCTGGCTAGGTTGGGGTCGAACCCATAGGTAAAATGTTGAATAGTTGCTTAACTTGATGAAATCCACGAGCAGTACGAACAAGTAAATGGGGCAATTTGAAAATCAATCGTAAGCAGTAACCGAACTTGAATGCTTTGAGTTGTAAATAACAAAAGACGAACACTACGACTATGTCCCCCCTGGCTTCTCAACTCTATAAGTTTCTCGTATTCAACCCTTATATTATGTTGTTTTTCATGTAATGTTAACAAGCTATGTATTATCAATAGACTTGTGAACCTGTCGATAAATCTCACCCTTTACCTTGTGAGTCTCAGGGTGTCGCCTTATTACTTCTTGTCTATGACTTCAGTTGAACTCTCACCTTTTGAGTATCGAGTTGATTAGATGAGATGATGGAATAATATGATGGATATAAATATCAAATTACTATTTTAATCCTCTTTTCCCAATCTCAAACTCCCTTGTGAGGACGTTATCGAATTCAAGCAATTCTTAAGTTTCTGCAGTAGCTCTGAGGTCTATTATTATGAAAAAGATTACGACCCATACAGCTACTTTAGAATAGATGACTCTCCCACTTCACTTTATGTAGATAATCCACTAGGATTCCACAACCGTAGTCAGGGAAGTTAGTTGCTCATGCTTATGCAACAATCCATGATGATAAATAAAGAAAGCACGTAATTAATTGTACAAGAATGAGATGAATAAAATGTTAAATTTTCTATTGAACAATAACCCTAAAATCTCAAGAACAATGTAAAGTATGTAATATAATGTCAAATAATGTAAGAGAATATCGAAGAATGTAACCTATTAATAGATAAATCCTAGGATATTTATAGTATCTAAAATAACCCAAAAATCCCAATAAAAATGGAAAAGAAAAAGTAAGTCGGAACAAGGTACGACTAACTCATCCACTTGTAAGGTCTTCTTACGAGTCGTACTGTGCTAGTCGTATCCATTCAAGTGTCTGATCTTCCAGGGTTTTAATATTTTGTTCTTCTTATGACTCATGCTCACGAGTCGTACCTTTACCATACGACTCATGGCCTTTACTCGTTACCACCTTGGATTTCTTCATTTCATGCTCTGAATACTGGTCTGCTTACGGTTTACTCATACGAGTCACACTCAAACTTTTACCTCATCTTCCTCTGAGACTTCAACTCTGCATCTGACTTTTAGTTTCTATTCTCTTTACGATTTCTTGATATAACTCGTATCCTCATCTTATGACTGAGTCATATCTTTTATTTACTTAGCATTTCTTCTTGTCTTTTGGTTCTGTTGTGATTACGAGTCAGCCTACGAGCCATATAGTATGTTGATGACTTGTAAGGTGACTCGTATCATCTGCAGTCTTCATCTTCTTACAGTTTTTTCTTCTAATTTCTTTCCAATACTTTTATTTACTTGTTTCATCTGTAACAAGCACAAAAGCACATCATATCTCCTAAAATAACCTATGTACAGACATAAATTCATGGTTTTAAGCATCAAAAGTGTCGGGTTTTCATGGCACATCAACACCCTCAACTTAGAATCTTGTGTGTCCTCGGGCAAAATAAAAATCAAAAACTACTAAACACAACAACGATGCTTAAACAAGAAGAACCTAAGATACCTATGGCAGTGATTTTGAATTCAATTTTCAACATTTTTTTCCCTCTCCTAATTTTAAATTTCAAGAATCAAACTGCGTATATTGATTTGGAACTTAGGGAAACATAAATGAATCTGATGATTGCATGACATAAGTAACAAACAATAAGGTATATACATAAATTACATTAATCGAACAGTCTAGAAACCTAATAACATAAGCCATGTGCGCTCACTGTCAAAGAAATCTCATTCACTCAGTTAAGACCAATCAAATTATGTAAGAATATTACAAAAGATACTCTCGCTTACAAAAAAGTACCGCTGGTGTATACAAAATACCATAAGTTTGCCCATATGCTCTATTTCTAAGTTTCAGACAGTCGGAATAGGATCATGAAAGGACGTTATTCGTCTTGTAACGTAGGTTTAGGGGATGGCATGGAATGTTTTTGGGATTTTTATAGTGACTACATCTCCTTGACACTACGCTTTATTTAGGGTCCACTTATTTTTCACTTTTTCTTCATTTTATTCCCGCCCTTATGTCTCCCTTTTTCTTTTAAAGCACATACATCTTGGACTAGGTATGATTTTCTTTTCTCACTTTTATTTTATTTTTTTCCTTTCCTTTCTTTCAATTTAATTTTTCCTTTATTCTTTTATTTTCACCACACCTTTCCTTTTTTATTTTTGTCTTCTTGTGTCTTTCTTCATACTTGTTTTTCCTACACACTCCTATAATAGCGACCCTCAACTTAGGTGATTTTCTTGAGTTGAGGTGCACAATGTCCAAGGAGGACCAGGGCCAAAACAGGTTTATCATAAGTGAAATGGGAAGGTGAAATAAATGTATTAAACAAAAAAAAATTGGTCAATTAGGCTCAAAATTTTGGATCAATGGGATTTATATCATATTTGGTTGGACATTTAGGCTCGGGTGGACTTATATCAAAAATGGACTATGATCATCTCCTACTCGACTATCCTAAACCTAGGTAAGAGCAACCGGGCAAGTTCTAGATTTAAACACACTGGGAACTAATAGCGCCTCACACACACTTGCACAGGGTTATATTACTAGGTTTTATTTATACAGTTATGCAATTGTTCAACCTAGTTGTTCTATTCCTATCTTAATGCCATTATGAGATACACAGTTGTCTCACACAGATACACACCTCACACAGCAAAATATTTAGGAGGGGTATAAAATTTTTCAGCAAAGTTATTTAAAACAAGATCTAATGCCACAAGTACAAAATATCCTCCTATTTTAGCTATACCAGCACACATCAAAACACAAAACATCAACAAAAAACATGAAAACAAAAACATGCCAGTTCTTAAATTTTCAAATTGTGGTCACGGGCTTCGAAACATGGCAAGTATAAACCATGATGACCTTGGTACACCCCCACCCCCAACTTAAGGCTTATGCATTGTCCCTAATGTATCTAAAAATATAACGCAGGGGGCAAGGAACATACCTGTGATGTGTCATGGAAACACGGCACTTTCGATGCTTAAAACCATGAATTTATTCGTGAACTTAGGATATGTTGTTGGATATGATGTATCTTGGTGTAAATTGCAGGTAAAACAGGTCTACAATAGTGTTGGAATAACAAAGGGAGAAAAAGACTTGGAAAAGACCAATTTTTATCAAGGTACGAGTCAGCACTTGAGTTGTAAACATTCGATACAACTCGTATGCACAACAAAACTAAAAGCCAATCTGAAAGTTGAGTATAGGAAAGATACGACTCAAGCATTCAAGTCATAAGCTAGGATACAAATCGTACAGAGAAGTCATAATCATAACAGAACCTAAGCTACCATCCAAAAGTTAAAGTCTCAAAAGTATATGAGTTGGAAGTCTGAGTACAACTAGTATAGGGAAGTCGTACACAAACCAGTTTTCTAAGCTAGGAAGTACAGAAGTCCTAGGTGGATACGAGTGAAGGAAACGAGTTGTATACTCAGGTACGACTCATAAAAAGAAGTCGTATGTTAATCAAAAAGTTGAAGCCTTGGGAGATCAAACCCTGGAATAGATACGAGAAGGCAGGGTACGACTCATATGATGTCAATACAAGTTGAAGACCGAGTCATACCGACTGCCGACATAACTTTACCTTTCCTATTTTTATTATGATTTTTATGTTATTTTGAGATACTATAAATACCCTAGGGTTTACCTTTTGTTACGTTATGTGCTCTTACTCATTATTACAATACTTTACATACTTTTACAATTATTCTTGAGATTTGGATTTTTAATTCAATTCAAGACTTTGGAGTTTACCTTACATACTTTGTTCTTCAATTATAATCATGATTTCTTACACAAATATGAGTGGCTAATCTCCTTGACTAGGGTTGTGGGAACCCTGGAAGATTAGCTACATAGAATAAGTGTGATATTCATCTATTTTAGGGTTTATGCATATATCTTAATCTTCTTTGCAATAATTAATCTCATAGCAGTTGTAGGAGCTTCAGATAGCCTGTGTTCTCATACATCCCTAACAATGAGTTTATGACTGGAAAAAGAAGATTAAGAAAGTGACTTGGGATTTCTGCCTCCACCTTTTAGTCCCTGCGTCTCATCTAATCACTTGATCCTAACTAGTGATATTGAACTGAGATTGTAGCAAGAAGTAACACAGCGATGCCTTGAGACCTAACTAGTAAAGGGTGAGATTTATCTTCACACCTAACCAGCGGTTGATAATACCTATCTTATAGACTTTGCATGTAGAACAATAGAATAGTTGAGTTGAACAAGAGATATTCACAAAATTAAGAAGCAGGGGGAACACAAGCCTAGTGTTTGTCTTCTATTATCTACAACTCAAAAGCACTCAAGATTTGATTACAATTTGTGATTCATATTAAAATCCCCCATTTACTTTCCTGTACGGCTCATGGATTACATCAAGTAAATCAGCAATTCACGGTTTCCCTATGGAATCAACCCCAACCTAGTTGGGTTGTATACTTACAATCTACCGCAACATACTTCTATTTGAATTGTAGTTTTGGGTGACATCAAATTTTGGCATTATTGTTGGGGAAGCCAGTTTGAGTAGTGAATTGACTTGGTGAAGTTTGCGTGTTTTATTTTCTATTTTTGATTTGGCATACACTGGTTTATGCCAAGTACTAGGAGTTAAGGCAATCCCTTACTCTCTTTTGATCCAGAACCAAAGAAAATCTTTCAAACACCAAGAAGGATATCAGGACAAATTCATGATGGGGTTCAAGATCCCTCACTTATAGATCTAAATACGACACTCCCGCGTGTTCTATTAGACCCACAAAATATTGTAGATATACAGATGCAACAACTATTAGAGAGATAAAAAAGAGAAGTCGAAGAGGCTAGACTTGCTGCAGAGGCCGAGTTATCTCAGAATGGTGGACTAACTAGGCCTAGACAGGTAGTTGATCATCAAGTTTAAAGAGGCAGATCTCCATTGATTCCTGCATATCATCACTTAGACCCATATGAAAAAGATGAAGAAGATATGGGATATGTTGAGCCTACTGACCAGGAGTCATTATTCTACCTGCCTTAGCCGTCAATGTGAAGTTTGATATTATTAGTGCTATGATCCAATTGTTGAATATAAAGGACTTATTTTTGGGTGCAGCTAAGGATTATGCGAACAAGAACTTTGCTAATTTTCTTACGATCTGCACATCTTATACTATTCCTGTTGTGGATCGAGAAGCATTGACATTAAGGTATTTTCCATTTTCTTTAATAGGTGAAGAATCTCTTTGGTTAGGGGAACTTCTAAGAGGATCTATCACTACTTGGCATAAGTTTAAGAAACAGTTTTTGAGTAGATTTTTCCCTCCTACATAGATGCTACAGTTGAAGGATAAAATTTATAATTTCAGATAGTTACCTGCAAAATCTATGTATGAGGCATAGTTTAGATTCAAAAAAAAGCTAATCATGGTACCAAAACACAGAATTAGAAGGTCTAACTTGTTAGAAATCTTCTATAGATCATTGAATGATAGTTTGAGAGAAATAGCAGATACTATTTCAAGAGGAGCATTTATGCATCTTCGGTGGGATGCTGCACAGGGTATGCTAGATAATATTGTGGTGACCAATAGAGGATGGCATACTAGAGATTCAAAATATGGTGGTGGTACATATGCTATTGGAGCAACAAATACTTATGGAGTAGGACATCATATGGTAGCGCAAGAGGTTGCACAGCTTCGCACAGATATTGGGCTACTTATAAAATAATTTACAATAATGAGTGCTAAGAAAGTGAATACAGTTATGGCATACGGGTCTACTTCTAAACCATTCAAGATTGAATCTAAAAAAGAGGCAAAGTATCTTGATCGTGGATTGGAAAATTTATGAGCCCAAGGGCAAGGGAATCAAGGTTGGAACTATTATAATGACAGATAAAGAGATAGGAGTAGAGAGATATGGTGATTGGGGCGTAAAGATGACTATAAGGAGAAGAGTGACAAGTATATTCCACCAGGTAGTCGTGATGAAAAATCAAGTAGTTGGAGCAAACTAAGGCACTTTTGTCTATAAGTTGGTCAAATGACAAGAAAGTCAAGAGAGCTGCCTGAAGGATATCAAAGCGGATTTGTCAGGTTTGAGCCAAAAAGTTGAGTCACATACTACAGAAATCAAGTAGTTGGAGCAAAAATTAGGTTAGATGTCAGCCATAGTAAATCAGAGATAGCCTGGCACTCTTTCCAGCAACACGGTGGTAAATCCAAGAAACGATAGTCATTGCCATGCCATTACCACTCGAAGTGGTAAAGTTACTACAGACCCACATGTACCCACTATTGATGAACAGAAGAAAGATGATAAGCCTATTGATGTAGAGAGAAGTAGCAAGCAAGATATAGGAAAGGAGAAAGTTACAGAGCCTATGCTGAAGCCCCTTAAAAAACCTCTACCTCCTTATTTGCAAAGGTTAAAAAAGATATAAGAAGATGGTAAGTATCAAAATTTCTTATCTATGCTAAATAACTGTCAGTCAACATACCTCTTTTAGAGGCAATGGAGCAAATTCCTGGATATGCAAAATTTATGAAGGATCAGATCACCAAGAATAGAGCAGTCATTTATGAGCTAGTGGATAATATTCATCATTGTAGTGTTGTAGTTACTAGATCATTGGTGGAGAAGAAGGAGCATCCTGGTGCTTTCACTATACCTTGTACCATGGAATCTTTTAAGTTTTCTCGTGAATTATGTGATTTGGGTTCTAGTATCAACCTCATGCCATTTGCAGTATTTAAACAGTTGGGGTTGGGAGCCCCAAAACCTACCACCATGAGACTAGTGATGGCAGACTGGACAATGAAAAAGCCAGTGGGTATTTTATATAATGAATTAGTCAAGGTGGCTTCTTTTATCTTTCCTGCTGATTTTTGATCTTAGATTGTCAAGTGGACTTCTAAGTCCCAATTAATTTGGGAAGACCATTTTTGGCTATAGGCAAGACATTGATTGAGTTGGATCTAGGCATCTGATGCTGATATTGAATAATGAGTAGGTGATATTCAATGTATGAAAATCCATGAGGTATCCTGGTGAGTTGAGAGTGATCTTTGTGATTGATGTGTATGATTAGAAGGCAAATTCATTCCATGATATTGATGTAGTTACTCTTTGGGAAGATGGTTCTGATGCGGTTGTTCCTATTGAAGAGAGACTGGGTGTTGAAGCACTTGTAGTCGTGATCATGAACTTTGATTTTAATTCTATTAAGGAGTATGAGGATATGGTATGTGCACTACATGGGAATGGTTTGTATGATTATGCACCAAAGAAGCTTGATTTTGATTTGAAGAATAGAACTACTCCACATGCTCGCCATCCATTGATGATCCACTTGTACTAGATTTGAGGGCCCTCCCCTCTCACATACGATATGTATTTTTGTGGGATAAAAACACTTTTACAATCATTATTATAGCTGATCTAAGACAAGCAAAAGTAGAAGCATTATTATCAGTATTATAGAGATTCAAGAGGTTCATTGGATGGTCCATTGCAGATATTGTGGGTATTCCATCTAGTTTATGTACTCACAAAATATAGCTTGAACCAAATTGTGTTCCATCTATTATACACCATCATCGACTAAATCCACCTATGCAGGAGGTAGTAAAGAAAGAAATAATCAAGTAGTTGGATGATGGTGTAGTATATCCCATTAGAGATAGCAAGTGGGCCAGCCCGGTATAATGCATCCCAAAGAAAGGCAAAAGTACCTATGACACCAGTCACTGGATGGAAAGTGTGTATGGATTACAAGAACCTGAATGCATGAAATCAGAAGGACCATTTTTCTATGCCCTTCATGGATTAGATGTTAGACAGGTTAGCAGGCAAAGGATGGTACTATTTTCTTGATGGGTACTTAGGCTACAATCAGATCACTATTGCACCTGCGAAATAAGAGAATACAAATTTTACATGTCTTTATGAGACTTTTGCATTCAAACGTATGCCATTATAAGTCGTGTAAGGTGAAGGAAAAGACCAAAATACCCTTACAAAATAATTTCCCAATTGCTGAAAAATCATAGCTGAGACCTTCGTGATAGGGCGTCACAATTGTGATAAGCTATCACGAATGTCGTCACTTACGAGACGGTTTCTGCCTAACGCTGACGACCTTCATGATAGGGCGTCACAAATGTGATAAGCTATCACGAATGTTGTAACTTAGGAGCTGGTTTCTGCCTAAGGCTGACGACCTTCGTGATAGGGCATCACAAATGTGATAAGCTATAACGAATGTCGTCACACTGTTTCCAGCCTGACATGCTGGAGTAAAATAGGCATAACTCTTTACTCCGATATTGGATTTAGGTGAAATTTGTATCGTTGGAAATCTGATTCAAAGAGATTTTATTTGATATATATTAAACCACCCAGTTATTCATATACAACGATTTATGGTCGATTGAAGTTGACCTAAATTTTTACGCTCACTAAAACTTGAACAATAGGAAAGCTTTCAACTTGTACTTGAGTTAGGGGACCTCTATGATCTAAATTTATGCTCAAATAGATTCTCACACTACATAATTAATTAACACACTAAATTTATATAGTATTTGAGGCTTTTGAAACATCCACGCATAGGAATGACGAATTTTTATTCTAGTCCAAAATGTGGGGTATTACAATATCTCCCCCTTGGGAACATTCATCCTCGAATGATACTAGATGAGATGAGAGAAAATACAACTTACACGAATATGTAGCATGAATGAATGATCATGATTTCATGGATGACATGACTGAAAACTGAGCATATCATACTGTACATGCATATCTGATGCATGGGTAGCTGATTTATGAATGAAAGACTGACTGTTCCGATAAACTGAGTTTCTCAAACTGAGAATGCATATATGGTGCATGATTATATGACTAACATGATACGTGAATGCATGACTGAAAGTACTGATAAGCTGACCAAACATATCTGATGCGTGAATATATGATTGAACTGACTCACGAACATACGACTGAACATACAATGGTAAAGGCACTAAGATTGAACTGAAACATGAGAACATGACTGATTCTGCTATGTGACATATGGACCAAACATCATGAACTGAACTGAACCTCTGAATACTTGACTTACAGCTGAGGTCTAACTTGAAGGTCAACTTATGAGTACCCTCTATTCTAGACTGAATTCGTTATGCAAGGAGAAATTGAAGGATCTAAGGCATTAGAGCGTTAAGAGAAAGTGGGGTATCTCCCCCTTGGGACGCTATGTCCCTCTAAGAATGCTTACCTTACGGAGATACTGGGTGATGCACAGGGCATCTACGAACTAGATTATAACTAAACTTCGGGGGTCTAAAACTAATACATGAGATGGACTGAAGTTGAACTACTGGGAGGTTCTACCTTGAAATAGTTACATTCTCTGAGATTTTGGATAGCATGAATAGATGCAAGGATGAGAAAATAAGCTATACAAATCTGACTGCTCACTGGCACGACATGAATACTGAAAGAAGAGAAACTATTCCTAAAACATCTCATAGCCTCCTGCACATAAGTGTGGTGCACAACACACGCATGTACAAGACTCTACTAGATGCGACTTTCAGACTTCCTAGGACTCTATTGAACCTTAGGCTCTGATACCCCAATTTTTTAAACCAGAATGCTACACAGTGCCCATGACCCCGAAGGACCACAAGCTAACCCATGACTGATATTTGTACCTGTATACTACATAATATACATAAAATATGGAAACATAAACATGAAAGGCCATAAGGTTTGAACTGAATAAACGTTTGATAACAAAATGTCTGAAAAAGGTATAACAATACCAAAATAAGTCATAAGTACTGAAAATAATAAGATCTGAATATCTAATCTGACATCTAGTCTGAAAGCCTCTAACTGAACTGAATAAGGAGTTGAAGGAACATGTCTCCAACTAACTCCATCTAGCAACTAAAAAGTTAATGTAGCAATAATCATATCGTCCTCAAATGATAAGGACTCACTGCAAACTCTGAACACTGGAATGCTACTGCTGATCTGAAGCTCGTGCCTCTGAACCTATGGGGTAACATAAGAGAAAGCAACAGAGCGGAAATGCGCCAGTATGTCTGAATGTACTGAGTATACGAGTAAGGTAGGCTAAATGCAAAGGGTTATATGCATGAACAATGCTAACTAATATAAATGTGAGAATACATACATGCATAAACAACTATAACTAAACTCGTGATGATGCTGACTACTGAGTCTGAATACTGACAACATGAGTGTACTGATACTGAGATACTGAATAGATAAACGACTATTTCTGACAGTTCAAATTATGAAGGACTGGTCTGGGTGACTGTGTCTGACAGTCCTAAAGCTGAATACTAATATCATGAATTCTGATAACTGATATGACTGATACATGAGTTCAGAAAACCTGACTACTGAGTCTGAATGCTGACGACATGACTTTACTGTTACTGAGGTACTGAATAGATTATTGACTATTTTTGATAGTTCAAATTATGAAGAACTGGTTTGAATAACTGTGTCTAACAGTCCTGAAATTGAATACTGGTAACGTTAGCTATGACAACTGATATAGTTGATATAAATGTAATGATCGGACTAATCGATATAACCGATACTAAATGACTGTATCTGACAGTCTAAGTTCTGACGGAACTATCTGAGTTCCGTTCTACTTGGAGTAACTAAATCTGAGATCAGTCCTATCTAGCGGGTGATCATGAGTATACTGATAATAAGGATGATTTGACTTAGTCTGAGATCAGTCCTATCTAATAGGTGATCTTTAAATCTGATGATTTTGATACTGTTTAACTATAGTTGAGATCAGTCTTGTCTAATGGGTGATCTTGAAGTCTATTTATAATGATAAGGATTGGTTGTCTCTAACAGTACTGAATTTGTACTATTAAACTGAGTTGATTGTATCTGAAGTCCTGAATCTGTAACTGAAACTGTGGGATGTGTTCATCTAACCGACATGCCCCAAGCTAAGCTGACTGGGGTCCAATCTCTTCCCTGACTGGAAGGGTGTCGGTTTCGCACCACCAGTAAAGACATTTGTTGTGGAGTCAGTCCTAATCTAGCGGATGACTCCTGGGATCAGTCCTATACATATAAATGTGCTAACGGGTGACCCCTGAGTATGTCAGTCCTATCTAACGGGTGACATCTCATACCTACACTGGCAACGTAGTTCTGGAACTTAGGGATTGCTTCTAGGGATCTCAGTAGCGGGTGAGCCCCCATCCTTAGGTTCGCTCGGTGCTGAATCCTACTCATATCTGAAAGACACTGAACTGAATAAGTGGGTTGAACTAAATAACTTAACTGAACTGATTTGTTAAACTGATACTGATTAACTGAATTGAAAATCGTGGTATTATTTAGCGGAGCTAAAACTGAGTTTACTGGATTCTGATGATGTATGGAATATAATGAGTTCTGAGGACTGATTAAGAGTACTGAAGTTACTGAGATTGACTATGAATACTGAAGTTACAGACTGAGTACTGAGATCACTAAGATTACTGAACTACTGAGACTACTGAGATTTCTGAGTTTTCCTAAGTCACATGACTGACTGAATTCTATAGATCATGGCTTAACTGAGTATTGTGATAACATGACATGGCTCTAAGTACACAGCTATATTTTTCGGGTACAAGTACCCCCAGGACTCGATGAAAGGAAACTGACACACATGACTGACTTGAGTACGTGACCAACATCAACAACCCATAATATCATAACTTGGGGAATTCCATGAAGTGCATGGATATCATACATTTTGTACATAAGTAGGATTTGCAAGTAAGCATGGCATAATCTCATAAGACTAGTTCATGAACATCCCAACAACATTTACAAGACACAATATCAACATGAAAATCATTGGAATATGGTTGCATATCATGAATCCTTCACTTAGTCACAATTTAGCTATAATGCATGATTTCTAGTCTCTTAGGTATTTTATCAAACACCTTACATGAACAACTTAGGCATAGGTGCGAATCATACAATTACTCATCATAAATAATCAAACTTATATGTTTTCAACTCATATGATCTCATATATTCATAATAACACATAAAGATTTTATCTTGGCATCATTCAACACATAAACATAATCAACAATCTATTCATAACATGAAAACCATGATATATAGTTTTAGAAAACAAGAGGGTTCTTGAACTTCATGGACGAAAGGAGTACATGAATGAACACACGCATACCTTAGAAAGGAAACCTTGATGATTTGTTAGAGAGTTCTTGATTGGGAAACTTAATTCTTGATTATTTTGAAAAAAGGCTTGAATCTTGCTTTTGAGAGATGAGTTTGATGGAAACCCTAATCTTGTGGTTGAGAGTGTAAGAGAGGGTTTTTAAGATGCTTAACTGAAGAAAAATGGGAAAAATTATGCCTCTTTAGGGTTATAAGTCGTGGAAGATGAAGGAAAAGATCAAAATACCCTTACGAAATAATTTCCCAGCTGCTGAAAAATCATAGATGACAACCTTCGTGATAGGGCATCACAATTGTGATAATCTATCACGAATATCGTCACTTAGGAGCTGGTTTCTTCCTAAGGCTAATGACCTTCGTGATAGGACACAAATGTGATAAGCTATCACGAATGTCGTTACTTAGGAGTTGGTTTCTGCCTAAGGCTGATGACCTTCGTGATAGGGCATCACAAATGTGATAAGCTATCACGAATGTCGTCACTTAGGAGCTGGTTTCTTCCTAAGGCTGATGACCTTCGTGATAGGGCTTCACAAATGTTATAAGCTATCACGAATGTCGTCACACTGTTTCCAGCCTGACATGCTGGAGTAAAATAGGCATAACTCTTTGCTCCGCTATCGGATTTAGGAGAAATTTATATCGTTGGAAAGATAATTCAAATAGATTTCATTTTATATATAGTAAACCACCCATTTCATCATATACAACGAGTTATGGTCGATTGAAGTTGACCCAAGTTTTGACACTCACTAAAACTTGAACGATAGGAAAGCTTTCAACTTGTACTTGAGTTAGGGGACCTCTATGATCTAAATTCATGCTCAAATAGATTCCCACACTACATAATTGATTAACACACTAAATTTATATAGGATTTGAGGCTTTTGAAATATCCACGCATAGGAATGACAAATTTTCATTTTAGTTCAAAATGTGGGGTATTACAGTCCCCATCCTTGGGTTCACTCGGTGCTAATTTCTAATCCCATCTGAATGGACACTGAACGTGATTTACTAAAATGAATATGGACTGAGTTACTGAATTCCATTGACTGGCGGGATATTACTGATATCTGACAACTAACTGAGTTCATGAGATTATGGAGATTTCCTGAGTCATAAGACTGTCTGAAGTCTAAGGATCATGGCTTGACTGAGAGTATCGTGAAAACATGACATGGCTCTAGGTACACAGCTAATGTTTCGGGTACAAGTACCCCCAGGACTCAATGGAAGGAAACTGACAAAGCATGACTTACTTGAATATATAATAATCATCATAATACATTTACTGAAGCATTTCATCAAACATGTGATAGGCATAAGCTTGTACGGACATGGGGATTTCATGATATCATGCTAATTAGACACTTTCCCTTCATCTAGGCATTCAACCTAACACATAGTAGGCATAGAATGTGTAAACAACATCATACAACAATTAACTGTCGTGATTCAATTCCAATTTAATCATTCAAGGGTTTAGTCCTAGGGTTTCATGAATCTATACTAATACAAATCAACCCATATGGAATTTAACACTCATTCATGAAATACAATTCAATTACTCATTATCAACATGAACAAAAATAACCCAATCATGAAATTCATAAGAAAATCCATAACTTGAATTTAGAAAAGGGATTCTTGGTCTTCATAGACGAAAGGAGTCCATGAATGAACACTATGCATACCTTAGTTCGTGATTTCGTGAAGATTGATGATGAAACCTTCTTGAAATTGGATTTTCTATGAAAACCCTAGCTTGTTCTTGAGAGAAACTTGAGAGAACAGAGTGTATTTTGGGTGAAAAGTGGTTGAATCATGTGTTAAAGGGCTTAAATAAGGGTGGGAAATGGACCTTTTTAACCCTGGATGCGTCTTGTAATTTCAGCAAAAATTTCCTGAATTGAACCCCTAGCACGATGCGGCGCTATCGCACCATGTCACTAGAATTTGAAAATTAGGAAACTGAGGGATGGCGCGATGCGGAGCCATCGCGTTTTCCCTTCCTTCGTGACCTGGAACTTTGGCGCGACGTGGGAAAAATCGCACTGAGACACTGGAAAAAGGAAAATTCTGAATTTGAGTGCTGGCGTGACGCGCTATAATCATGGACACTTACTGAAAATTGCCAAATTCCATTTCCTCTTGTGGCACGGCGCGCCACTGACTAATATGACGTTGTTTTATGATGGAAACTTGAAATAGTCATAACTTCTTATCCGGTTATCGTATTTAAGCGAATCATATATCGATGGAAATCTTATTGAATTTTTCACATGACAAAAAGTAAAAATCTTGAAAATTCCTCATGGAATAATTATCACTCACTTTAGAATCTAATACTAGGCATTCTTGGGATGAAATTTGCTAGAAATCTTCGGGTTATTACAGTGATATTAATAGCCTTGAAAACATGTGCATAATTATACTATGTTGTTAAAATACTTAATGCGGTACCATTGGTGTATTGTGATTATATTCATACATTATTGGCATATGAGACATGTGGAAATTCATGGATGAAACAAAAATAATGAGTGGATATTGGCTCATGTGGTTGTGAAAATGTATCATTGTGGTTGGTTATGAAAATATATCATGTGGTTGGTTGTGGAAATACTCATTGTGATTGGTTGTGGGCATTACATTTTCATATCATACTCATTCATGAAACATTGGCACCACTGTGGCAACATCTGAGAAACACTGGCAACACCTGATAACACCTTTCCGAGGGATGTTCCGGAAAGAATATATGATATATGTGGATTGTATACGGGTTGACGAACCCCCCATGGGTCCTTCGTTGGGTGGCTTGCCTCCGTAGGTGTATACGGGGATTGTGCGACGACCTCGTGCATCATCATCATTATCATCATCATATACATTGAACTTACTTTATTGTGTTTATATTGTGTTATATTTCCATATTAACTTGTCATTTATGTAATTGTCTTATATTCTTTTACTTATATTTGATGATCTTGTATATGCATGATCCCTCTTGTTCTACTTATATGTGATATAATGCTTACTTGTGTTCTATCTTGTTGTGATGTTTCAATATATGTGATATATTAGAACTGTTAGTGCAAGCGGTGTGGGCTACCGTTGTGGGATATTTTCTGATTGCAGGTGACGTTCCCTTAGTGTATATTTTGTATGCTTTATTTACTACTTTGCTTGGTCGACCTATGATACCTACTGAGTACAAGTGGACCGTACTCATTCTTACTGCGCCCTTTTGGTGCAGGTCCTAGCTCAAGTGTGCCTTAGCTTGCTTGATTCGGGCAATTGTTGGAGGTTCCAAGGTAGCGGTTGGACATTCATGCGTCTAATGCTCACCTCTATCTTTTTATAGTAGTTATGTCTTTATTAGTATTCAGAGACATATATTATTCTTTTGTGGTTATTTTTTTGATGTATTTGACTCCTAGATTGTATTAGTAGTTCTTACACTATTGACACCTGGTTTTGGGCATGATTGGTAATTTGGATAAGTTCTTTACGCATTGTTATGATTACTTATATGGTTCGGCTTCATTCTAGAAGCCTTACCTTCGGATATTTCTTTCTTTTTCTCTTTTGTATCAGTTTGGGTGATAGGCTTACTTGTCATGGTACGCCGCGACAAGTGTCATCATGAGCCTCATTTTTGGGTCGTGACACCTATCTTACAAAATTACAACTAGTATATGTACCCGCGCAATGCACGGATGATATTAAAATATTATTTCTAATCATTTCATATTGAAATGTTTCTTTCAAGCATATTAAATTGTATTACCTTTAAAAATTAACTATCATATTATTTTTTAATGAAATATGAAAAAATAAATATATCCCCCACCCATCCCTACCCCTATCTCCACCTCTACTTCCATCTTCATCCCAACCACAGGCCTCCACCACCCACCCCTAATCCCCCTCCCCACGCCTCTAATCAAATCTATATGAAAAAACAATCATATAATTGTAAAATAAACTTTATGTTTCATATTTTTTTATATTATTCATAATTTAAAGATATTAGATTGGTAAATACCTACCCAACCCCATCTCTTTTTCTTCTTCCACCTCTAACCAAATCTTATATAATTAAAAATAATATGTGATGGTAAAAAGTTTTTATGATTCATATTTTTCTTTATTGTATTGTTTACAATTTAAATATTTGATACTGTCTAAAATATTTAAATTTTTACTTTACTGTTCCTCCATCTCTCCCATTTAAAATTTATAAACAATTTTGTGTATATAATCTAATTACTTCATTATATTTTTAAAATTAATTCAAATTCCCTCTTACCCCCAGCCCCCGGGATGAGAAGGACAGGAGCTCCTCTTTCATATTTTTAAAATTTTTGAAATGTCACTTTCTCAAAAATTACTATAATATTCTTATTCTTTTTCTTATACATCACACTTCCAAGGTGAGATTTGAATTTGTATGTCTCTCATTTGGTATTTCATCTATTATACAATTATTGTTATATTCTATTTAAAATTGTGAATTTAAATTCATGTGAAGTATCATCGTGACTTGTATATTTGACTATTTTCCTTTGGTGTATATGTTTTCTACTATAATATTTTAGATCATTTTTATTCATTTAATATTTTTCATTATATGTAATTAAAATAATGTCAAATTCACAACTAATTTGTTATTTTTAGTACATCTTTATTTTAGTTTCAAATAATGAATTTTGAACTAATTTTGAAAATACAATTAAGTAATTAGATAGTACGCTTTGAAAAATTTAAACTAAATAGATGTGAATAAAAAGTAAAAAACTTAGAAATTCAAAAAATCAATATTAACAATTTAATTTCTTTTAATTATGAACAACATAATAAAGAAAAATTTTAAAAAAAATTACAATTATGTGATCATCTTTATTCATATAGATTTAGTTAAGGATAGACGTTAGAGAAAGTCATATTGAAAAAACTCGACAAAATGATCCTCTTCGATTAGGTAAACTATACATACAATAAACATTATTTATAGTTCTACACTTATGAATGGATAAAACATTTCAATTTTCAATTAGTAAGAAGACGCTGGCACGTGAATCTATCATGCTCGAGAGTAAATTGAGAGTACAACTACTATAAGTTAGCTTAATTAAGAACAATGATATGAGTCAACATATATAATTTAACTCCATATTATATGAAGCATTAATAAAACATTATATTTTCCTACACAAAACTCACTATTCTTTTCTTCTTCTCATTTATTTTACATTCTTTTTGTTGGGAGATTATTTTAAATATATCTATTAAATATCTCAATAATAAACTATCCACCAGAAAGAAGTTATTGAACGTCATTATTCAAATTCTTAATTTTTCTCCAAATCTTTCACTTCTTTTGTAGATCTAAGCACATTGACCTGTAATCATAAAATAATGCATTTATTAATGTCAACACTTAATAGTAAAATACAATATATGCGTTGTATTAATTAGGAATATATTGATATATTTTGAGAAAATAAAAAATTAATTAACTAACCCAATCTTCAGTGATTTCAACAACAAAGTCATTAACAATAACCAAAGATAATTCCTTGACAAAAGAAATCTTGGGACAAATATCAAAAATTCTAGTTGCTTTTAGGGGAAAAAATTATTTGTCCCTGTGTTTGGGCCTTATTATGATTTTAGTCCCTGTGATATTTAACTTCCCTCTTTAACCTTTAATTAAATAAAGTGAATTGTTTTAATCCTTCAAGTAACGGTGATTAGCAATTTTAACAGACTTATCCCTACTGTCAAGGGTAAATATGGTATAACAACAAAAAACACTTTTTTTAAAGAAAAAAAAAAACTAACGTTACACTTTCACAGATCGTTCTGTAGCATCCTCTCCTCATTCATAACTATATCACAGCCTTCTTCCTTCTTTCATTCATTGGGATGCGACTATTCCTTTAATTCATGGATGAATAACTTTTGTGTTTGTCGGTTGATGAACCCTTCTTCTCTTTCTTGCCTTCCCTTTTTTGTGAGAAAATAATTTAGTAACTCCTTCTAGGGCACATAAAGTAACTCACTGCACCTTGTGAAAAGAAAGATAATCAGTATTTTCAGTGGGAAAATTTCAGAAATAACAACTTTTTAACCTTAATTATAACTTTTATAGCAACAGTTTCATAATTACGAAAAGTAGCAAATTGTATTTTGTATTTAAGTAAAATATTGCTATATAAATACATATACAAATATATATGTATTACTCATAAATACATATGCACAACTGAAAAATACATATTCTTCCATTACAAGTGGGTAAAATATTGTTACTTTTGTTATAAGCTGTAATTTTTAAAAAGTGTTGCTAGTTTCTGTAATTTTTTCATTTCAATAATGAAACTGTGTTGCAAGAATGGGCAGCAATCCACACCGACATGTGAGTACTCAGTCAAGTTTAATTAAACTAGATCTTTAATATTGCTGGATGAAAAGGGACCAAAACATTTAATTTAATTAGTACATAATAGTGATCGTATATTGCAACAGAGTCAGATTTTGATATTCTTTTTACGTTTATTCTTTTTCACATGATTTCTCTTTTATATTTGATTTGTATTAAGTTTTGTATATCTCTAATCTCCATTACATAACGGTAAATGCTGCAATATTATAGAATTAATAATAAAGATGAAATATCTATTTTTTTCTTTTTTATATAACCAAACATCTACTATTTTACATAAAGAATCATTTTCGTTAGATGTTTTCAATAAGAAACATAAAAATTAAATATTGTGGTGCACATTCTAAATTTATATGATCGGTTATACTTTTTAAATGTTAGTTCTACTTATTAAAATAACTCTAACAGCTTCTACTTGTGCTATTCTCACGACAGATGAAGGCGGGGATTCAAATATGTACACTATTAAACTACATTACAAAGGTCGGTGGGTGTTTGAACCAAAAATGAACTATGTTAGCGGACAAATAGCTTATTATGACTATTGCAATGGTGATGAAAATTCTATCATTCAGATGAGGCAGTGTATGAAAAAGTTGAAAGTCAACGATAGAAAAGTGAAATTTTGGTTCAAATTTGGCCCTTTTTTTAGACGGATATGAGACTTTTATCAACTGATTTGGATATATATAGCATTGTCTATAAAATACCCAATAGTAAAGAGGTGGAAATATTCGTCGAGCACACAATTGAGGATCAATGGAGCTATGATGTGGTTGATTTTGAGGGTGAAGGTGACCCGATACTGCATGGTGAAGAAGACCTAGTAGATATGGATGTAATGGAGAAAGATGATAAGAGTGATGCCACAAGTGAAGAATGTGAGTCCTTTCATGACTCTGATTATTCCTTAGAAGAAGATAACAAACTTTTTGATGAAAACATCGACTCTCCCGTAAAGTGGGTTGGTGTTGATGGGAGAAGTAGAGATAATAAGTTAAAGAAAAAACTATGGAATTCGGAGTTGCATCAAACATGTTGGATATGTGCCCCAATAACACTCAAGAAAATGATTGTGCTACGTCAGATGAGGAATTAATGAGTTTGCATGGAGATTCTGACAATGAAAATCAGAAAAAGTTCACTATTTTTAATCCAACAAGATATTTGGAGGATCCAAAATTTAAGTTTGATATTAATACGATTTTCAGTAATAGCAAAGAATTCAAATGGGCGGTTGAAGTACATGCTGTGAATCAAAAAAAAAGATATCAAGTTCAAAAAGAATGAATGTAGGAGGTCGGGGGCAACATGTAAGGTTCCAAGCTGCAAATGGTTTATATTTGCATCAAAAGCTAATCAAGATGAACCTTTCATGATCAAGACAATAGGCCCTGACCATTCATGTGGCAATCAAAGGGATAACAAGACTATTAAGGAGGAAGGTACTAGATCTAATTACAGGGACTATAGAAGAGCAATATGATATGTTATGGGATTATTGTGCAAAGCTAAGGAGGAGTAATCCAGGGACAACATGTATTTTGAAGTTGGACGAAAATTCAAAAACAATGATCAATAGTAGAAAAAGATTTTTAAGACTCTGTGTTTTGCAGCTTGTAAAGAAGGGTTCTTAGCTGGATGCCGACCTATAATAGGAGTTGATGGATGCCATTTGAAAGGGAACCAAAAGGGGGGCAACTATTGACAGCAGTAGGCATTGATGGAAACGACAACATGTATCCTACTGCATTTGCAATAGTGGAAGGTGAATTGAAGGAAACACGGAGTTGGTTCCTTACACTTCTTGATGTGGACTTAGGCATCTCACAAAATCATTTTGCACGGACTTTCATTTCAGATCAGCAAAAGGTCTAATTCCAGCATTTGATGAGACAATGCCGGATGTTGCACATAGATTTTGTGTGAGGCATTTGCACAGTAATTTTAAGACTGAAGGTTTGGGGGGACAAACATTGAAAGATGACCTATGGACAAACTCCTACCCACTAACCCTTTATCCTAAGAAGTAATATTGTTGTGATAGTAATAGGAGAGCTCACCAAGCCATTAATAAATTTTGTAGTACTCAGCACCACCAACAAGAACAACCGCAACGACGACAACCAGAACAAGATTGATGGGTTTGAAGAATCAAATAAAAATTAACGAATTTCAAAGATCGATAAACGCATTCTTTACAGCAAAATTCATCACCCACTAAACTTGAGCTACCATGCAAATAAAATAAAATCAGATGTGCAAATAAAATAAAACACTAATTTGAGAGTTAAATAAAAAAAATCAGATAAAAATAACAAATTTCAAGAATTAAAACACATTAATGAGGTCTTTAAGAAAAAAGATCGAAGAGGAATACATGTACCTTAGATCCTAGGTCGATCTGAAGAAAAATGTGGAAAAAAAAATCCGATATAACGTAGTTGGAGCAAAAATCATTCTGGTGTAAGCTCCTCCAGTAATTTTCTCTTTGAGTTTCATCAAATTTGATTTGACTTAGGCATTTGATTAGATTAAGGGAAAATCAAAAGATAAACAAAGAGCTGAGCTGGAGAGAGAAAAAAATATTTTGTTCCAAGTAATGATCAGATGCAAATATCTGAAATGAAGTGCTCTTGTAATTAGTTGTGATGGAGAGAGAAAAAATATTTTTGTTACGAGTGAGTTGTGATGTCATGCTGTCAAGTTAAAGGTAAAATAAAATTTATTATTAATAATAATAATATTTTATAATATATAAATGCCCTTAACTATATTAACAGATCTGTTAAAATTATTACTCACCTTCACTTGAAGGATTAAAACAATTCACTTTAATTAATTAAAGGTTAAATGAGGAAAGTCGAATATCACAGGGACTAAAATCATAATAAGGCACAAACACAGGGATTAAAATAATTTTTTTTCCCTTGCTTTTGTTTTTTTTTTATTTTTAAGAACTTATATGAGATTATAACTTTTTTTTGGAGAATTTCTCCACATATCCTCTGACATGACTTGGGCATCAATTTGAATGCCTTCTTTTCAAATTCAAAAGTTTTTTCGATAAAATTCTTGAATGTTAAATGGCATAGACGAATTATTAGTATCTAATCTCATAGGATTCATTTGCATATCTTTTTAAAATAAAAGATAACTCTATTACAAGAAATTAAAATTAACCCCTCTAATTAAAAAAAATAACCACAATGAAACTAAAAAATAATTTAAAGAAATAAATATTTTATCATTATAGGAGACAAAGATTACCTTAAAATTGCTACAGAAAAGGAGTAAGAAAGAAAAGTTATTTATTATGCAGGCCTTGAACATTAATGGAGAAAGATAAAGACGACATATCTTTCCTGCATATAAAAAAAATGTTAAATTAAAAATGACTTTTAAAAAAATGAAGAACACAGAGAAAATAAAAAAAAAATTAATTAATAAAGCTAAATATATATAAGGGGGCTAAGAAGATAGAACTTCATTCCAATTTAAATTCTATTTAAATTTAAGTTCAAATATCAATTTAATTTGTTAAGAAGATTATTTTGTTACTCTTCCTCTTCCTCTTCCTTATCCTTAAATTTTTCAAATATAATGCATTTGCCTTACGTTATTCTTGTTGATAATTCTACCATTACTATTACTATTACTATTATTATTATTATTATTATTATTATTATTATTATTACTATTATTATTATTATTATTATACTACATTTTTTTAAAATTAAAAGGAGTGCTACTAGGTGCACCACTGCTTTTTTTTTTTACTATTGTTATTATCATCATATATTATTATTATTATTATTATTATTATTATTATTATTATTATTTTATTATTATTATTATTATTTAGGTTAATATTTTATCTTATATTTAATATTTAAGTATATTTTAAATAATATTTTAAAGGAATAAGCTGATGAATAGTAAGAGTTCATTTAGAACTCTTCAATATTAAGTTTATAATTTCAAGCTCATGATAATTTAAAAAAAATAAAATACTAATATTTTTAAATACAAATATCTAATCTTTTAATTCAAAAATAATATATATATATATATATATATATATATATATATATATATATATATAAGTTTTGAATTACAGAGAGATAATAATAAAGAGTTGGATAACATTATTTTAAATTTAAATTCAAATTAAGTAATGATACATACAAAGAGTTGTGATAAAATTAAAACTCTAAAATTGTAGAGTAGTTATAATCAGTATAAATTTAAAATTGTTATCTAGTTTGAATATCTTTTTAGTTACTCAAAGTTAGGATTAGTTGTGTTAAAAGGGGCTTGTAACTTATGTGATAAAATTCCATAACCATAACCTAAAGTTGTTGATTTAGCAGATATATTAAAGTTCAAATCTCTTTTTAAAAAAAAAAATGGCTTATAACTAAGTCTGTTCAGGACTCATTAAATATAGTTCCTAGGTTTAAGTAAATAATTTTTTTTTCTCTTCTAGCATTATTATTTTCAAATTTAAATATTTAATATTTTTTAATTCAAAATTTTTACTATGCATCTGTGATAACGTTTTTAAATTTCAAGTTGAAAGACTGTTAAGAAAATAAATAGTACTACCATTTAGCTGGTATTCTTTATTATTTTTCTCTATTAATAAATGGTTTGAAAATTTTCATAAAATTCCAAGCTGATTATCAGACTCGAATATTCGTATATATTCTTATGATTATGATTAACCTTTTTAAAAAATATATGTGTATATTATGTACATCATATAAATATATTTAGGACTCTTTAAATATAGTTCCTAAGTTTAAATTAATGAAAATCTCTTTTTTTTTCTAGCATTATTATTTCAAATTCAAATATTTAATATTTTTTAATTCAAAATTTTTATTTTAATTATAACACTATTAAATTTTATCTTAAAAATTGTCATTTGACTTTTTAATATCTTGCTACTTAGCTTCTTATCTTGCTTTTAATGTAGAAAAAATTGAAATAATTTTAGCTAAATTTTAATTTCATCTGTCTTGGTGTTTATCAGAATAACTCTTCTTATAAAGTATTTTGCAAAGTTTAAAACTGCTATAATTATGATGTTGCGAGAAAGTTGTGATCATCTATAATACTCTAAGTATTAAATTTAAATTTTAAACTCTTTTTCTTTTATTTTGTTATTATCTTAATCTTAAATTTTAATTACAAAAAAGTTCTTTTAAAATATTATTTTAAATTTGAAAGTCCTATAATAGGATAAAGTGAGAAAATTGTAATCATCTCAAAAATTATTTAATACTATTAAATTCAATTTTTAAACCTTAAACTCTTATTACTACTCCAACTACTACTACTACTACTATTACTATTATTATGTTATTTTATAAAAAAAAAAAATTAATGTATGTTTATGTGTGTACTATTACCACTATATTGTTTAAGATTATTAGTATTGTTATTATTGTCATTGTTTTTATTATTATTATTATTACCATTATTATTATTATTATTATTATTTTATTATTATTATTTTTATTATTATTATTATTAGTATTATTATGATTATTGTTGTTGTTGTTGTTGTTGTTGTTGTTGTTGTTGTTTTATTATTCCCGCCACTACAATTATCATTACTATAGCTACTATTACATTTTTCCAAAATATTAGAAGTGTTGCTACTACGTTTTTATAAAAAAATATTAGTATTAGTATTAGTATTAGTATCTTTTATTTAATATTTAAGTTTATTTTATGACATTGAAAAAGATAATTTTATCAATAGTAAGATTATTTTAGGTTCCTAGTTTTAAGCTAATGATTTATTTTTTTAAAAAAAGTCTAGTATTTTCAAATTCAAATATTTCTAATCTTTGTGAAGAAGTTGTAGTCATCTATAATACTCTATGTGTTATAAATATATTACCATATACTGAATGTTTACTTTACTATATATAGTAATATCTACTTTACCATATATAGTAAATGTCTATTTATGGAAAAGTTAGAAACCTAAGGTTAGTTTTTCCTATAAATAAAGGAATTTTCTTTTATTGTAATTGACCGATCAAGCACTCCTCAAGAGAAATAATAATTACTTCCTCTTCTCTCCCTATTCTTCTTCTTCTTTGCTTTATATTTCATAACACGTTATCAGCACGAAGTCTCTAACTAATTGAGATCTTTATTTCAATTAGTCGGACGGTAAACTTGAATCTTGGTATGAGTAAAATATCTACGTGATGAAACACTTTAGTAAACTGAAAATTTTGATGGCTAATGAATAATGAATTTGTATAAGGAACATATAACATTCATATGTACAGACACTAGCCACTGTTACTTGTTTTAAAATTAATTTTTAGAAGGAAAATAAAATTCAACATTATATGTATGTGATTTGCTGTCAATGTTATATGTGTTGGTTGTTTTTGCCTTAGCTAGCCACGTTTTTTTTTTTCTCTATGACTGTATAGCCACGACTGTGTATTGCTACTTATATGTCCTACTATTTTGAGTACGGGGAAATTGAAAAGTCCTACATATCGTTGATTGCTAATGTTATCGTATTAATATTATTTATATATTATTAATTTTATAAAATTTATCCTAAACAATCTTGTAAATTGGACATCTCATTGTGCACAGTAGATGTGTTAGTAAACTCTATCTGTATTTCAATATCTAACTTTCACGTTGAGTTGCAGTGTACAAATTCATGGTGTTGATCAAATAATAATGCAAGTGAGAACATATTAATATGTCATTGTTGGCTTGTTCCTTATCTCTTGTAGATTAAATATTGATTTATTTTGATTTTACTCACTTTTAATCATATTCTATCGACGCATACAAATAAGTTTACTTGGTGAAGTTGGATCAAGATAAAGGTTAATTTACCTACCAAATCCAATGAGGCAATGACTGGCAAGAACGAATTAGATTCGTTTATTCACCAAATTAAGAACCAAGGATGAGTTCTATTGAACTTTGATGTCATTGGTTAATGATAACATATTGGACTCAAGTCCCATCGATTTATGCCTAAAATGCCTTTATATGGATAAGACATCGAGTTTGAATCTCAATGCACCATATTGATGATATAATGATGGCTAAGGCAAAATAATATGTATTTGGTTAACAATCATGAAATTTGTCCCATTGAATATACTCCATTCCATGAAATATCCATCCCTTAAAGGGAATGTGGTGCATAATATGTCTAAAAGAGATAAGTGATTGAATTCACGGATATAAGCTTGGAGGGACAATATGATAATAAACATTGAAAGTGATTATAAAATATGTTAGAGAAAATTTCTCTACAGCCATATGTATGTGATCTTGGGTGTATTTATACGCCTAAGCACCATAATTTATCCATATTTTAGCTATGTTTAGAGAACAAAGTGACTAGTTTCTTATGGTTTTACTCTACTTCTATGTAATTGAGCTAACCGATGTGATTAGCATGATTTCAGGTACTAATGAGGTAGATGAAGGCATTATGGGACTATGGAATGCGGATGGCATATGACACAAGAGAGAGTAGCAATCTGGACCAAATGTGGCGCCTAGAAACTATGTCCAAGACTAGTTTGTCATTTATAATTAGTTTGGGGACTTAGAAGGCAATTATGAGAGAAAAGATTATTAAAAGGCTTAATGCTGAATTTTTATTCATTATTGAATTATTCTGTAGTATTCTGAGAAGGGAATAGCGGCTTAGGGCGGAGAGAGAAAAACGTTTCTCTCTTGTTTCACTATTCGCACACCAAGATCGTCTTCTAGTTTTTGGTATGATGAATATATTTATGATACTTTTCGTTTTATTCATGAGTAGCTCAGTTTATTAGTTAGGGTTATGGAAACCTTGTAGCATACAATCTATCACTTTGAGTTTTGAATTCGTTATGCATTGATTTGTTTACATCATACTCTCTTCGCTTATCTTGAATTCTCGTAGTTGCAAACATATATGATATGCCTTAAAACGCATCTTATTCAAAAAAAAGGTTGATGTTCGGAAAAGAGAGTAGTGACAAGAAAATAGGATTACCAACCCCTATTTTATAAGTTAATGCCTTAGCAGGATTAACTACTTGGAGATTTCGTATTGTTTTTAGTGAACGCTTTTGATTCGAGAGAACTAAAGTGAATTAGTCCTTGATGGTTGAGAAACACTAGGATTATGTTATTAAATAGAATACGTTTCTCTATAAGCACGATGCATGTATGAATTCATAAAGCTCATAGTTAGTAAGTATTGAAAACTAAAAGGTGGACATAACCCTAGCTTGCTGTTTCTCTGAATTTGAAAACTACTACACATATTTCATCTTGTTAAACTGAAACTATTAATTTGTGAGCTGAACCAAATCCCCCTATTTATTTTACGGAAACAAACGATTAAAAGTCAACTAATCTGCATACAACTTAATTAGCACCATATTCCCTGTGGGATTCGACCCCAATCTAGTTGGGTTATATATTTGACAACGTCCGCTTACTCTCTCGTAAGAGAGGTGTAATTTGAGCATTTTCAGTATGCCTCGATTTTCTCCTGAATTAGCAACATCCTAAAAGAGGTTATAAGCTATCATAATTTGATAAGCTTAATGCACGATAAACATGCACTTGATTGTGATGGTATCACAACTCACCTCTGAAAGAGTTTGAATAATTAATAAGAGTTATTTGAAATCTACTTAGTAAATCTGAAATTTATTCATGTAATAGTAAATCTAAAATTTACTAAAGTAAAGTGTACATGTCATGGTAAACTTGGAGTTTGCTAGAACAAAATTTCATAAATTGACATGAACGATTGCAACATCCCAAAGATGTGCATATTGAGTATTGAACATATAATGAAGAATTAGAAAAATTTTCATGAACTTTAAATTTTGCTTATTCTCATTATAAGTTGGTTGGACCAACAAATGTTGGGATTTGATCCCTCAAAATATGAAAAGTATAAGAGGTGAATATGGGTCCGTTCACCTGTCATGTGATCTATTAAGATGCATCGATATAAAATGATCACTTGTACGTTTATTGTCAACCTGCAGTTTGGCATTCATAAAGTTGCTTACTCAGTAAAATTAAGTTAAAAGCATAACTTTCAGATTGTTTAATCAAGAAAATTCATATTGATGATGATGGTTTGTCATTAAATGCATTCGATAAATAGTTAAATCATTGCTGATGAGAGAAAAGCTTCATGTGTTGGTCTGAAATATGATATGTTTCATACAATAACACTTGTATGCATTAGACTAATAAATTATGATTCTTTCTTTCCTCTTAATTGGTTCAAGGTCAGGAACCAACTATTTCATCTAATAGTTTTGATGTGCGATATACGATTAATGAATATATCATAATGTACAAAGATGGATTCCTCAAAAAAAATGGAGGATGTACGTTAGTTTTCGTAACATAAGGGGGAGATTATAAGCAGTTAAGAAATATGTTGGGAATTATCATCAGATCCTCATTCAAAAGATAATTCAATTCAAATGCCAAAAGCATCTTATATTTAAGCGGCAAGTGCTCCTATTTTGTGTCCCTAAAGGACAAAGTCTATGCATACGTGAAGCGTGGTAGACCAATCGATTCCAAATGAAATAATCCTTGAAAAGGATAAGGAGAAAATAATCATAATAAGAAGGCAATGTACTCTTGAAGAGCCTACGACATAACACTTCATGAAACCTTATAAGAGGTTCAGGTACCTGAAAATAATGAAGTAATGAGATCTCAAAATATTATGTCACGTTGTGAATCGATACAAAATGATGTTTCATCAATATCTTTGATACAATATTGTAAAAGATTACAAGGATCTAAATTCTACGTTTATTTTAGCATGCTGACATAGAAACGTTTATCAAGTGACATGAAAGGATGCATCTTGGTAAGCATGAAACTTATTTGACTTGCAGTCCAGACACTTGAAGATGTCACATATAAAGTACTGAATATTGTCACTTGACAAAGTTTATATGAAAAATTTTAGAATGATTCAAAATGTTTGAATCATATAAAAGTTACTGGGAAATTTATTTATAATCCTTATATTGTATAAGCTTATAACTTGAATATTATTGAAACTAGTGGATAGTTTTCAAAACCAATAGATTATTTGCTAAAATAAAAAATATACCAATTTGGATTGGTTATGAAGTACCATATCTTAGAACAGTTGGTGCACTCATGTATCTTATAAATACTACAAGGTTTGATATTAGCTTTTTCAGTTAATTAGTTAGCAAGGTATAGTTCTGCTCCTACTAAGAGACATCAAAATGGGATCAACATGATCTTATTTTATTCTAAAGATTATAGTCCCGATCTTGTTGATTATGCTAATGTTGGGTATTTATTCAACCTGCATAAATCTTGGTCTCAGACATGCAATGTGTTCACTTGTGGGGATACTGCTATATCTTGGAGATATACAAAGCAGCCTATCTAGCCACTCCATCAAACCATGCTGAAATAATAGCTATTCATGAAGCAAGCCGAGAATGTGTATGAGATCTATAATACATCTCATTCAAGAAAAATGTGATTTGAAATGTGACAAAGTACCCATGATTTTTATAAGGATAAAGAAACATGCACAACACAACTTAAGGGAGGACTCAAAGAGATAGAACGAAGTACATTTCGCCAAACTTTTCTATACACACGAGCTACAAAAGAATAGTGAATATTAATGTGCAATAGATTCGTTCAAGTGACAATGCGTCTGATTTATTCACCAAGTCTACTCCAACTACAACTATCAAGAAGATGGTGCACAAGATCGAGATGCAAAGGTTCAAGGATGTTCTCATTAGGGGGAGTTAATATGCGATGTACTCTTTTTTCCTTACGAGGTTTTGTCCCGTTGGGTTTTTCTTGTAAGGTTTTTTAATGAGGCAGCCTATATGCGTATTGTTAGAGATGTGTACTCTTTTTTCTTCACTAGATTTTTTTTCCACTGGATTTTTTCTAAGTAAGATTTTAACGAGACACATTATCTATCAATTAGACATTCAAGGGGGAGTGTTATAAGTATATTATCATAAATAGTGAATGACTAATTTACCATATATAGTGAATGTCTACTTTGCCATATATAGTGAATGTCTAATTATGAAAAAGTTAGAAACCCCAAGGTTAGTTTTCCCCTATAAATAAAGGAGTTTTCCTTAATTGTAATTGACTCATCAAGAACTCCTTAAGAGAAATAATAATTACTCTCTCTTCTCTCTCTATTCTTTTTCTTCTTTGCTTTATATTTCATAACACTAAGTATTAAATTCAAATTTTAGGCTCTTTTTCTTTCATTTTGTTATTATCTTAATCTTAAATTTTGATTACCAAAAAGTTCTTTGAAAAGATTATTTTAAATTTGAAAGTCCTATAATAGGATAAAATGAGAAAATTGTAACCATCTCAAAAATTATTTAATACTATAAAATTCAGTTTTTAAACCTTAAACTATTATTATTACTACTACCAATACTATTATTATTATGTTGTTGTTTTTAAAAAAATATAAATGTACGTACTATGTGTGTACTATTACCACTACGTTTTTTAAGATTATTATTATTATTGTTGTTGTTGTTATTATTATTATTGTTGTTGTTGTTGTCGTCGTTGTTTTATTATTATTGTTGTTGTTATTGTTTTATTATTATTATTATTAGTAGTAGTAGTAGTAGTAATAGTAGTAGTAGTAGTATTAGTATTCCCACCACTACAATTACCATTACTATAGCTAGTATTACGTTTTTCCAAAATATTAGAAGTGTTGCTACTACGTTTTTTATAAAAATATATTATTATTAATATTAGTATTAGTATTAGTATTAGTATTAGTATTAGTATTAGTATTAGTATTAGTATTAGTATTAGTATTAGTATTAGTATTAGTATTAGTATTAGTATTAGTATTAGTATTAGTATTAGTATTAGTATTAGTATTAGTATTAGTATTAGTATTAGTATTAGTATTAGTATTAGTATTAGTATTAGTATTAGTATTAGTATTAGTATTAGTATTAGCATTAGCATTAGCATTAGCATTAGCATTAGCATTCGCATTAGCATTCGCATTGGTATTGGTATTCGTATTCGTATTCGTATTGATATTGGTATTGGTATTGGTATTGGTATTGGTATTGGTATTGGTATTGGTATTGGTATTGGTATTGGTATTGGTATTGGTATTGGTATTGGTATTGGTATTAGTATTGGTATTAGTATTAGTATTAGTATTAGTATTAGTATTAGTATTAGTATCTTTTATTTAATATTTAAATATATTTTATGACATTGAGAGTTTCTAGAATCTGGGGGCTATGATTCAGGTCAATGGTGAGATTAACGAGGATGTCACGTATCGTATTGGGGTAGGGTGGTTGAAATGGAGGCTTTATTCGAGAGTTTTATGTGATAAGAGTGCCCCCAAAGCTTAAAGGTAAGTTCTACAGAGTGTCAGTCCGACCGATTGTGTTGTATGAAGCGGAGTGTTGGCCAGTTAAGAAATCCCACATCCAAAAGTTAAAGGTGGTGGAGATGAAGATGTTGTGGTGGATGCGTGGTCGGACCAGGAAAGATAGGGCAAGGAATGAGATTATTCAGAAAAAGGTGGGAGTGGCTTCGGTGGAGAACAAGATGCGAGAAGTGGGACTACGTTGGTTTGGGCACGTAATGAGGATGGGTGCTGATGCTCCAGTGCGGAGGTGTGAGACACTGGATATGGATGATTTTAGGTGGGAGAGAGGTAGGTCGAAGAAATATTGGAGGAGTTGATTAGGCATGATATGGAGCAGTTACAGCTTACGGAGGACATGACCCTTAGTAGGAAGATGTGGAGGATGCAGACTAGGGTAGAGGGTTAAGGGGTGGGAACGTGTCGATAACATCAGGGGAGTATTTTGTATTTGTGTCTAAAATTTCTTATTTGTAGGTGTTGAGTGTTGTCTATGGTTTCAGATTTATAGTTTTGGTATTATCTTGTGGCTAGCGTTGTTAGTTTATTTTGCATACTGTACAAGTTTATATGCATTTATGTATTGTGTTTGTTATATTGTTATTGATTCTAAGTCGGGTGTCTATTGGAAACAACCTCTCTACTTCACCTGAGGTAGTGGTATGAACTGCGTACACTCTACCCTCTCCAGACCCCACTAGGTGGGATTACACTGGATATGTTGTTGTTGTTGAAAAAAGATAATTTTATCAATAGTAAGATAATTTTAGATTCCTAATTTTAAGCTAATGAATTAAAAAAAATAAGCCTAGTATTTTCAAATTCAAATATTTCTAATCTTTTGATTCATTTTAATATTTTTTAATTTAAATTTTTTATTACAACACTATTAAGTATTGTCCTAAAAACTACCACGTTGCTATTTTAATATCTTGCCACTTGGCATATTGTCTTGTTTTAGTTTTGCTTGTATATATACTAGTATACGTACCCGCGCATCGAATGTTTGATATCGAATGCCTCTTTCGAGTGGTAAATCATATTACCTTAAAGATTCAACAACAACCTTATAAAAAAAATCTACCCCCACCCCTACCCTCATCCTCACCTCCATCTCCACCCCTTCCCCCCACCCCCACCTCTAATCAAATCTATACGTAAAATAATCATATAATTGTAAAATCAACTTTATATTTCATATTTTTTTAAGAATATTGTTCACAATTTAAAGATAAAGATTCTTAATTACCCCTCCCCTTTCCCTCCCCTTCCCCCACCTCTAATCAAATCTTATATGAGTAAAATATATATATATATATTATATATATATATATATTTGTTATTTTTTAATATATTTATTTCACCCTTTTGTAATGTTTATTTACATCAATCTTCGAAAATTTTATATTTGTTAATTTTTAAAATATTCATTTCACATTTGTGATGTTTATATACACCAGGTCTTCGAAAACTTTAGATTCTTTAGTTACATTTCTGACAAACGATAAATGTAATGTTAGTTGTAAATAATAAAAAATTAATTAATAAATCAAATCAAGCATAAACAACATACCTTGGTAATTATTTTGAAAAATCTTATAAGCATGATCTATAGCCTCTTTGTCCATGGTAGAAATTTTATATAACAAAAAATAACACAAGTTATTATAAATAATAATAAAATAATCTAAACTCAAACTTTAAATAATATACAAATTTTGTATATGTCTATTAATGTAAGCAGGGGCTTTGAGCTGTAGGTGACAAAAGAGTTTTAAAATGAGGTGTAGGTGATACAAGTCTTAATTATTGAGTGGAGGTGACAAGTACTTTATTATGGATTAAGAAAGTTTGGTAAGTTTGAGATTAGCCCAAAAGTTTTTAAATTTACACTTTGATCCAAATATTTACCTAATATAACGAGAAATGGAGGGGAAAAAATGTCTTTCTCTCTCTTCTCATCCATCATTATTTTCTCTCTCTTAGCGATTTTTGTTGTTCATTATTGCTGCTGCTTCATTATCATCTTCTTCTACTTCATTATCATCTTCATCTTTTTCTTGTTGACCATTGTCGTTGTTGTTGTTGTTACTGATACTGTTGCTATTTGACCAATTTCTTAGGTCAAATTTTTATTCATATATCACTTTCCACTTTGGAATTACTTCATAGGAGACTTTGGTAAGTCAAATTATGATTTTTAGTTGAATTTGTTATCTAGGTAACTGCTATTGTGTTATTTTTTCAATAATAGACAGCACGCGAACATGAATGCAACATAAGAGCCATTCCTTTAAACAGATTTGTTTCAAAAGAAGACTCATATGTTGGATTCATGTTTATGGTTCTATAGTGTCGTAACATGAATCGAACAGATGGGTCATCTGTTGCAACATATAACCCATCTGTTGTAACAGATTACTTATCTGGTGCAATATGATAAAAATTTATTACAATAGATTAGTAACCTGTTGCAACAGAAATGAACTCGACTCTAACAAACGTGTTGTCTGTTGCAACAAGGTAAATATCTGTTGCAACTGATTATTAAACTGTTGCAACAAAACCTAAACTCGATTCCAACAGATGATAAATATCTGTTGCAGCATATTAGTAACTTGTTGCGATAGAACCTGACCTCGATTCTAACAGATCATCGTATGTTGCAACAAGTAAGTCATCTGTCGCAACAAGTTAATTATTTGTTGCAATATGTCACTCATCTGTTGGAATCAACTTCAAAGGTATCTCAGTACAGTAACATCAATCCCAATAGGCATTTCATCATTTGTAACAGATATATAGTTTGTTGCAACATATGATTCATCTGTTACAACAAATGACTCATCTTTTGAAATCAGCTTCAGAAGCGTAACATGAATCCCAACAGGTAAGTAATTTGTTACAACTGATTACACATCTATTGGGATTCATTTACGGCAGTACGAAATCACTATTAACTTTTTCTAACAAATGACTCTATTTAGGTACCACTAATGGAGGAATCAATAACAATAAGGGTGGATTGTCATGGTCAATGGATCGAGAAGAGCAATCGATATGTATGACATTGGAACGAGGGTGAAATGCTAGAGACGATAGCTATGACAATCCAAAGAGATGTTTGATATGATGATTTTGTGAACTTAATCATTAGTTATTGTGGACTGAATGGTCAATCGGAAGAACTCGTCATCAGCTACATGCACAGCTCCTTTGAAAATCAGAGGGTACTGCCTTTTAAGATAACCAATCAGGTTCGGTTGCATGCTTATCTTAGTGATTCATCCAGGTCGGTGTTAAGGGTGTACGTAGTTGAAAAGACGAGAAAGAATGAGAACCAGAACATTGAAGAAGAACAACAACAAGATATCTTTGATGATAGGTTGGATGATCTAGACATGAATATTCTAGATGGTGATCAAACACCTACGCCCGTTGATGCAACCAATACGATGGGTAGTTCCTCTTAATCGACACAGTTTGGAAATCTTCAAGACGATGGGACCGGATTTTTTATTGGAATTTTATTCAAGGAAAATAATGAACTATCTACCACTTTGTTTATTTCATGCTTGAAAAGAGATTTCAGAATAAAGACGGTGATTAATTCGAGCAGTGTCTTTTACTTCAAATGTGTTAATCCGAACTTCAAGTGGTGGTCGAGAGCGGTGAAGTACGCAAGTTCTGACAGATTCGTCATTCATAAACATGAAAAGCATCATACATATGGTTCAGATCATATCTCGGTCAAAAATCCTCACGCCACGGTAAAGGTCCTCAATGAATATTTCAGGAGTAATTTCCTCGATGGCAAAGGCCCTTCAACAAGGGTTATGGCCAATCAACTCCCTACAGAATTAGGTGTCCTGTTCAGTTATTGGAAGATATATACGTCCATGGGGATTTCCAAGGACTTGGTTAGGGGGACACACAAGCATGGGTATGCAGTTTTGTAAGCCTACCATTACATAATTGAGTCCACAAATTCTGAAAGTAAGACGGTATTGCATGTTGATGAAAATAAAAGGTTCAAGTACTTTTTTTGTATCCTGTGGTGCTTGGATTCAAGGTTTTCAACATTTGAAAAAAGGCATAGCCGTCGACGGTACCTTCTTGAGGGGTAGGTATAATGGAGTTCTGCTAGCGGCGGTGGCGCAGGATGTAGAGAATCACATCTTTCTTGTGGCTTTTTGTATGGTGGACAAGGAATATGATGCCTGTTATGGATTTTTTTGAACAACTGCGAAGCTGCGTTGAAGATATTGAAGAGTTGTGTTTTGTTTCGGATAGGCATCCAAGTATTTCAAAGATGGGTTCAATTTTCTTCACTTCAACTTCCTTTGATTGTTGCATCAATCATCTTGGAGAGAATATTCGGACCAACTATCACAACGAAAGGGTCGTAACCCTTTTTTATAGAGCATATAGTAGAGAAGAGTTTTTAGACCATTTCAATCAAATAATAGATGTGAATTCCAAGGTAGCAGAACTTCTCGTACGCGTCAATTTCGAGAGATGGAGCCAGGCATTCTGTCCGTCAGATAGGTACATTCTTATGAATTTAATGTCTTGTTTGAGTTACAAGTTTAGTATGATGTCGTACTAAGTGATTCTTTTGTATAGGTACAATATTATGACATCAAACATAAATGAATCGGTGAATTCATTATTTGGCGATGAAAGAGAACTCCCCATCAAGGCTATGTTTGAAGTAATAAACAAGAAGTATAGCCAATTTTTTAACGAAAGGCGTGTGCAGTTCAAGGACCCAAAAAGAACTCGATTTGTTCTCGAAATCAAAAAAATAATATCAACGAACATCAGTTTGGGGAATAGGTTATTATCTCATAAAATAGCAGATTACAAATTTAGTATCATCGGTCATAGTGATGTTTCCATGGCCGATCTTCAAACAAGATCTTGTACGTGCAGAGTTTTTAACTTGGACAAAATACCCTGTCCACATGCCATGGAAGCGCTTCGAGCTCACTATGGTCCAAAATATCAACCTAAAGTTTACGAGCACTCCTCTCAATATTATTCGGTAGAAGAATATGAAATGGCATATAGTGGGCATATTACTTCGGTACCTCCCGAAGAATCTTCGGTTGTTCCTGCAGAGATTTTGGGGAGATTAATACCTCCTCCATATATTGACCCAAGCACTATAAAACCGGGAAGAAATCCATATAAGAGGAGGCGTGGAGTCAGAGAATCATTTTCATCAAGAAGAAATAAGTGCTCCGTATGTAAGCGCACTGGCCACAAAAGAACTACATGCTCGGATCATAATCCACCATGATCGTTGTAATTGCAGAAACTTGTGTTGTTGTTTGTTGTGGACTTTTATATATTTAACTCATTGTTGTGAACGTAATATTATCATTTATTATATATGAAATTTCTTTTTTAATAACTTGTGCATCAATAAAAAAAGACAAAACATGAACTAAATAATACAACAGACCACAATTATTCTCAACAGATTAACCATCTGTGGCAACAGATGGACATAATTAGATGGAAGAACACAACACTGTTCCATCAAACTGGAATATTTTTCTCCAACAGATGACAAATCTGTCGCAACAGATAGATAATCTGTTGACAGAAACCCAACAGATAACCAAACTGTTCCAACACATGGTCCATCTGTTGAAAGAACTCAAAAGACAAAATTGTTATTGCTACTGGATTCAAAATTGCTCTTTACCTCCAACCGTCGACATGTTAACATTAATATGTATATTTAGAAGAAATAGACAGAATGAAAATAGAATAAGAATTAAAAAGTCAAAGTCGACTAAAATTTTTTTTTCATTAAACGAAAAATAAAATACATTAGGTATAGATCCGATATAAAAAAATTAAAATACATACGCTAAAAGAAAAAATGCATTCTAATTATTATTATTATCATCATCATTATCATTAATGACAGTCAGCCAATCAACTCGCAGCAGCAGGACCCTTATCAGCCTCTGCATCTCCCTGAACATCATCGCTCTCACGGCGACCAACTCCTTCTGCAGGTCATTAACCTGCCTCTGAAGTTCCCACACTATGTCGTGCAAAATAGTAATGTTCTAAAAAGTATCAGCCATATCTAGAACACGTATGAATTGATAAATGTAAAGAAAAATATCCAAATATAATACAACGTATACTACCAACTGGTAGATTTACACACAAAAAAAACCTTACCTCAACGAGAAAGGAATATGCTCTTTGAAGAGAAGTAGTGGAGATAATGCAATAAATAAATAAAGTTTAGTAGAATGAAGATTAAGGAGGGACCTATTTATAGAGGATTGAATATGGAAGTATCAGGCCAAAAGGTATGACTGTTAAGCTCTATTGTATTAATTACATTCAACCTGGTGGCATTTTGTTTTCTGTGAAAAGTTGTGACTTTTTCTTTTACATTAATACTTATCACCTTTTCAAAATGGTTTTAAGACTTAATAACAGCCGTTATTATTGAGTTGTTGTAACATATCATCCATCTGTTGAAACAGATTTACCATTTTTTGTAACAGATTATCTGTATGTGTAATAGATGGTCTGTCAAAATAGATTTACCATCTGTTGCAACAGATGGTTTCTATGTGAAATAGATGAGACATCTATTGCAACATATGTATTTTCGGTTGCGATAGATGGACCATCTTTGGGAGATGTTTTGATTTTTTCTAACTGTTGATTCATTAGTTGCAATAGATGAAGAATTTGATTCATCAGCTATTTTGAATGTGTTAGATAAAAGTCACGACTACCTCTTTTTTAATAGTCATCACATGCGTGCAGATGAATAAATACTGTTTGGTCTATTGCAACAGATTTACCATCTGTTGCAATATCTGTTGCAACAAATAGATTATCTGTTGCGATAGATGGATCATATGTTAGACAAGATGTTTTGATTTCTTCTAAAAGTTGATTCATCAGTTGCATCAGATGGAGAATTTGGTTCATCAGCTATTTTGAATGCGTTAGATAAAAAGTCATGACTCATCACCTCTTTTTAATAGTCATCACATGTGTGCAGATGAATAAACAATATCTGGTTTATCGCAATAGATTTACCATCTGTTGCAACATATGAATTATCTGTTGAGATAGATGGACTAAATATTGGAGGAGATGTTTTGATTTCTTCCAACAGTTGATTCATCAGTTGCAACAGATGGAGATTTTGATTCATCAGCTATTTTGAATGTGTTAAGATAAAAAGTCACGACTCTTCATACCTCATTTTTAATAGTCATCACATGTGTGTAGATAAATAAATAACACTGTCTGACGTATCTTGATGGAGTAGGAAGAATAATGTGCGTACAATGGATCCACTTTTATGCGTAGGAGTTATGTATTATTGATCAGGCTACAGTGACAGACACATATAAAGTGCAATGATTTTGTGAATGCAGTTTTTTACTAATTAGACACTGATCCTTCAAACAATATCCTGCATTGTATAGTTTAGTTTGATAGGTACGAACTGATAAGGTTGAAAGATTCCAAGACGGTGGTGTCGATACCCTGTTACAATTTAATGACAGTCTATGCCCATATTTTTGTGTCAAGTTTGGGGAAGGGTTCAAGTTTTTGGCGGCAGTATAAATATCCAATAGTTATTGGACTAATTTTAATGGTACAATGGACTTCTTGAAAGTCCTCTGAAGTCTCGCACTGCAACAAACAATGATGGAACCAGTAGAAATTCTCCTGGTACAGATTTATATGGATGGATTGCTGGAGGAGGCTTTTATATAGAAGGAGGTGCTTGGGAGAATACTTGTGTGGGAAGGAAAGGTGGAGAAGGACACATATCATCTCAGACCTTATTTAAAAGAAAACACAGGGAAACAAGTAAGGAACTTCTAGCGAATCTGGCCAATGAAATTGACATGAGAAAGGAAAAAACTGGATGAGCTTCAAATGTAGAAGTGTATCCAAATATAAAAATCCGTCAGCCGTTGAATAAAAAAAAAGAATGGTCAACAGGACTGGAGCTGGACATTTTGCTCGAGAATGTAACTAGTGAGCGTGGCCTCAATGAAGACTCTCACAGAGTGCAGGACCAAAACTCAAAGGAAGAACCTTCGTGAGCACATGAAATTGGTATGATTGTCGATCAGAATTGAAACCTAAACCAAAAACTCCTGAATTAAAAATAAGGAAAACCAAGGCAACAATTTCTGAAGTCTAACTTGCATGTCATGCCTTCTATTTGTGGCTATGATCAGGTCATTGGCAGTAAAAACAAAAAGGTCAGAAGTTGGGCAGAAATCTCATGCCTTGTTGTTTCCACTGCCTTTGACCTGACCAGAGCCATAAATAGGAAGCATGGGATGCAAGTTTAACTTGAGAAATTGCCACCTTGGCTTGATCCCGTATTTTTAATTCAGGAGTAGTTGGTTCAGGTTTTAATTCTGACTGACAATCTTACCACCTTCCATGCTCATGAAGTTGCTTCCTTAGAGTTATGGTCCTGTATTTTGTGGATCTTCATTGAGTCTACACTCGTTAGTTGCAGTCTCTAGCAAAGTGACCAGCTCCAGTCCTCTTGACCATTCTTCTTTTTCTTCAACGACTGATGGATTTTCATTTTTGGATACACTTTCACATTCGCAGCTCATCCAGTTTTTTCATTTTTTATGTCAATTTTATCAGCCAATTTTGCTACACTTTTCTTCCTACCTTGTGTTTCCTCTTAAACAAGGTTTGAGATGATATATGGCCTTTTCAACCTCCCTTTTCCCGTACAGGTATTCTCCCAAGCACCTACTACTGTATAATGTTCTCCTCCAGCAACCCGTCCATATAAATTTGGAAAGGTGAATTTCTATTGGTTCCATCATTATTTTCTGCAGTGTGAGGCTTTGGAGGCCTTTCAAGAAGTCCATTGAGCCATTAAAATCGGTCCAATTACTATTGGATATTTACACTACCGCCAAAAACTTAAACTCTTCCCCAAACTTGACATAAAAATATGAGCATAAACGATCATTAAATTGTAACAGGGTATCGACACCACCTACTTAGTCCTTCAGCCTTACCAGTTCGAACCTAACAATCTTAACTGTAAAATGTCATATATTGTTTGAAGGATTAACGCCTAATAGGTAAGGAACAAACATTCAAAAAATCATTGTACTAGATGTGTGTTTTCATGATAGGTTGATAAGTAATACATACCTCCTACATATGAAGTGGTTCCATCTGCAAGCAGTTTATTCCTCTGAACCCATCTTTACTTTAGCCTTTAATGTTGGTCGAACAAAAGTGGTCCAGTTTCACTTCCTTTTATCTGCAAATAAGAGAAATATATTTGATGTCAAACAAGAGAAAAACAAAAAAAACATTATAAAAGGGTAACACAAAATTGATTGAATCAACAGATGACCAATCTGATGCAACAGATTACCCATTTGTCCAACCGATAAGACATCTATTCTAACAGATGGATGACATATTACAACAGATGGTTCATCTGTTGGAATAAATCAAACTATCCTTGCTACTGGTTTGATTTTTTCAAACAGATGCTTTGTCTGTACAAAAAGGGTAACACAAAATTGAGTGAATCAATAGATGACCAATCTGATGCAACAGATTACCCATCTGTTCAATCGATGAGGCATTTTTGCAACAGATGGATGACATGTTGCAACGGATGGTTCATCTGTTGGAATAAATCAAACCGACCTTGCTAATGGTTTGATTTGTTCAAACAGTGCTCCGTCAGTTCCAACAACTGATTCATTAAACTTTACTAACAACAAGGCTTTTTAAGTTCTCCTAACAAATGACTTGTTTTGCATATTTTAATAAAACAACAGTTCGTTCATTCAAGACTTAAAAGTCACCTTTCCTTCTATTTTCTCAATAAATAGGAAACAGGTAATGAGTAAATCATTAATAGCAACAAATGTAAATATCTAATTTAAATGACATACAAAGAAGAAAACGAGATGGAAAGAGCAATAGTGAACCATACCTGCAATGTGAAAAAAGCAAAGGGATCAGAACATCCAGTTCACTCGTGAAAAGATATTGATTGATTGAGATCCGAAAGGAGAAGAGAGAAAAAAGAAAAAAATAAAAGAAAGAGAATTGAGAATAAAGGAGAGTGATAGATGAGTTGAGTCTTACTTTATGGATGAAGAAGAGAGTATTCTTCTAGATATGGGTTTTAAATATTCATTAATAACTTCTAAGGGGTACGAGGAGATGGTGACATTGAAAAGACCAGATAAGACTACTGACTCAGGAGATTTTTGAGTTATCCAAGTAATATTTTTACCGTCTTAGTATTTTAACTTTTTTATCTCAGACAGGAAATACCTAAATTGCTTTAAAAAAAAGGGTCTTAAAACAATTAAGTGCAACAGATGACAATTTCTATTTGAAAATTTCCAAAGCTCGATCATCTGTTGCAACAGATGCAACACCTATTTGATAATTTACAACAGATGTGTAATATGTTACAACAGATGACATAATCTATTTGATTAAATCCAATATAAGAGACATCTATTGCAACAGATTGAACATTTGTTTTTATATAATTTCAATTGATTTCATATGTTAGACTAATACCTTAATTGATTAATCTAGGACCAGGGGTCAGTTCTCATAGGGTCAACTACAACTTCAATTAAGTTTTTTGCCAATTGCATGATGAGACGGTATTGCATTTTTCCTGACCAGTGTCGTCGATTGATCATTCTGAGCTAAACCGATTCTTACTACCTCATATGTTCAACTAATACCTTAATTAATTAATATAGGACCAGGGATGAGTTCTCATAGGGTCAACTATAACAGATAGCAACGCCTATTTGATAATTTACAACAGATGGGTAATCTGTTGCGACATATGATAATTCATTTGATAATTTACAACAGATGGGTAATCTGTCGCAACAGATGACTTAATTTGTTTGATTATTTCCAACAGATGCTTAATCTATTATAACAAATGACTTAATTTGTTTGATAATTTGCAACAGAAGGTTAATCTGTTGCAATAGGTTGAATATTTACTTATATACAATTTTAATTGAGTTCATCTGTTAGACTAATACCTTAATTTATTAAACTAGGACTAGGGATGAATTCTCACAGGGTCAACTATAACTTCAGTTGAGTCCTTTGGCAATTGCATGATGAGACGGTATTGCGTTCCTCCTAACCAGAGTCGTCGATCGATCACTCTGAGCTGAACCGATTCTTACTATCTCATATGTTCAACTAATACCTTAAATGATTAATCTAGGACCAGGGGTGAGTTCTCATAGGGTCAACTACAACATCAATTGAGTCTTTCAGAAATTGCATTATGAGATGGTAATGTGTTTCTCCCAACCAGAATCGTCGATCGATCACTCTGATCTGAACCAATTCTTATTACCTCATATGTTAGACTAATACCTTAATTGATTAATCTAGGACCAGGGGTGAGTTCTCATAGGGTCAACTACAACAGATGGTAGCGCCTATTTGATAATTTACAACAGATGCGTAATCTGTTGCGACATATGACTTAATCTATTTGATAATTTACAACAGATGGATAATCTATCGCAACAGATGACTTAATCTATTTGATAATTTACAAAAAATGCGTAATCAGTTACAACAAATGACTTAATTTATTGGATAATTCACAATAGATGGTTAATCTGTTGCAACAGGTTAAACATTTATTTTTATATAATTTTAATTAATTTCATATATTAGACTAATACCTTAATTTATTAATCTAAGACCAGGGGTGATTTCTCATAGGGTCAACTACAACTTCAATTGAGTCTTTTAGCAATTACATGATGAGACGGTATTGCGTTCCTCCCGACTAGAGTCATCGATCGATCACTCTGAGCTAAACTGATTCTTATTACCTCATATGTTAGACTAATGCCTTAATTGATTAATCTAGGACCAAGGGTGAGTTCTCATAGGGTCAACTACAACTTCAATTGAGTCTTTTGGCAAATGCATGATGAGATGATATTTCGCTCCTCCTGACCAGAGTCATCGATCGATCATTCTGAGCTAAACTAATTCTTACTACCTCATATGTTCAACTAATACCTTAATTGATTAATCTAGGACCAGGGGTGAGTTCTCATAGGGTCAACTATAATATATGTCAATACCTATTTTATAATTTACAACAGATGGGTAATATGTTATGACATAAGACAATTCATTTGATAATTTACAATAGATGCGTAATCTGTCGCAATAGATGACTTAATTTGTTTGATTATTTACAATAGATGCTTAATCTGTTGCAACAAATAACTTAATCTATTTGATAATTTACAACAGATGGTTAATCTATTGCAACAGGTTGAATATTTATTTCTATACAATTTCAGTTGAGTTCATATGTTAGAATAATACCTTGATTTATTAATCTAGGACCAGGGGTGAGTTTTGATAGGGTCAACTATAATTTCAATTGAGTCTTTGGCAATTGCATGATAAGACGTTATTGCGTTTCTCCAGACCAGAGTCGTCAATCGATCACTCTGAGATGAACCGATTCTTTCTACCTCATATGTTCAACTAATACCTTAATTATTAATCTAGGACCAGGGATGAGTTATTACAAGGTCAACTACAACTTTAATTGAGTCTTTCGGAAATTACATGATGAGGCGGTATTGCGTTCCTCCCGACCAGAGTCGTCGATCGATCACTCTAAGCTGAACCGATTCTTACTGCCTCATATGTTAGACTAATACCTTAATTAATTAATCTACGACTAAGGGTGAGTTCTCATAGGGTCAACTACAACAAATGGCAGCGCCTATTTGATAATTTACAACAGATGGGTAATCTGTTGCGACATATGACTTAATCCATTTAATAATTTACAACAGATGGGTAATCTATCATAACAGATGACTTAATCTATTTGATAATTTACAACAGATGCATAATCTATTTCAATAAATGACTTAATCAATTTGATAATTTACAACAGATAGTTAATTTGTTGCAACAGGTTGAACATCTATTTTTATACAATTTTAATTAATTTTATATGTTCGAATAATACCTTAATTGATTAATCTAGGACTAGGGGTGAGTTCTCATAGGGTTAACTACAACTTCAATTGAGTCTTTCGGCAATTGCATGATGAGACGGTATTGCGTTCCTTCCGACCAGAGTCGTCGATTGATCACACTGAGCTGAACCAATTCTTACTACCTCATATGTTCAACTAATACCTTAATTAATTAATCTAAGACTAGGGGTGAGTTCTCATAGGGTTAACTACAACAGATGGTAGGGCCTATTTGATAATTTACAACAGATGGGTAATCTGTTCTGTTATATGATAATCCATTTGATAATTTACAATAGATGGGTAATCTGTCACAACACATTACTTAATCTATTTGATTATTTACAACAGATGCATAATCTGTTGCAACAAATGACTTAATCTGATTGATAATTTACAACAGATGCGTAATCTGATGCAACAGGTTGAACATTTGTTTTTATACAATTTTAATTGAGTTCATATGTTAGAGTCTAATACCTATATTGATTAATCTTGGACCAGGGGTAAATTCATAGGGTCAACTACAACTTCAATTGAGTCTTTTGACAATTGCATTATGAGAGGGTTAAAAATTATACATATCTTTTATACTTTTAAAAATAATTAGGATCAATTCGGACCAAATTAACATTTTCAAAACTTTTCATTCTTTTATAAAATACAAATCAACCCATACAAATCATCCATTTGCGAGAAAAATATTTTATCATTTCAAATCTCGAGTTCTCGTTCTTTTCTCTTTCTCACTCAATTATACAATACAGATAACAACTACTCAACAAATTGCTCTACCCGTCACAACAAATTAATTTTCTTCTCATTTTCGACCACATAGGTATTATTTTTTACTTCATTCGTGCTTGTATCATCCATTTTCTCTGTCTTCATAGGTAACAGAGTTTGAGAAGAGTTCTATATTTGTTAGTTTTTTCTAAAAAATAGGGGCTTTTAAGTTAATGATGAAAAATAAAACTTTTAGTTGTATTATCTTCGAGAATGGGTTTACAATTTTGAGTTTAAATGGTAAAATCATAGGAAGATATCGAGAAAACCCTAGTTTCTGTCCCAGTGTTCCATTGACTATCGTGGTATTATTGGATGTTGTTTATGGTGGTGGTGGTGGTCGTCGTCGTCATTGTCGTCGTGGTGTCACTGGTGGTGGTTGTTGGTGGCATTGGTTAGTGGTGTTTGTGGTGGCATTAGTTGGTGGTGTTTGTGGTGGTTGTCGGTATTCTTGGTGTTTGTGGCATTGGTTGGTGGTGTTTGTGGTGGTGGTGGTTGTTGGTGTGTCGGTATTGGTGGTGTTTGTAATGTATTTTTAAAAATTTATGTATACATCAATTGTAATGTAATTTTTTTTCCTGTTATTTGTAGGTAAAACATGTCTCCCAAAAGAAAAGAAAGTGAAAGTGGATCAACGTCTTACCACCCAAAAAAAGGCTACGGTACAGAAGGATTCGAAGGAGTTTCCTGAATAATCTCAGTCAGGGAAAAGTGAAGCTAAGAAGAGATATGAAAAAATGTTGAGAGAGGTGGACAAGGGTCTGTAGATGGTGATGAAGAACGTCAAAGTGAGAAAGAGAAGGAATTAGAGAGTGAGAAAGATAAAAAGGTTGATCATTAACATGATGATAATGGATCACCAATGGGGCGTGAATTAATATCGACATCCCAGCATGATCCTGTCAAAACTTTTAGTATTAACAGGTTTTAAGTTGTGATGCCGATAAATGACCCAAAAGCAAAAGAAGAACTAACTGACGAACTTGTACTTAAATGTTAGATGGGGAGAATGTTTTTTTTTTATTTTAGGAAAATTATAAAGAACGAAAACTTAGATAGACATTTTAAGAAGAGCTGCTTTGGATGCTTTCTTGAGCTGCCTGAGGACCCCTCCTGCCCATTTCCATATGAGAATGGTATATGGTCTTCTCAAGCGCAAGATCAAGTATGTGAAGGATGATAAATATTTGAAGGAGGGGGGCAAAAAGATGGATAAAATCTAGATCAACTACTGTGGCATGCCGATTTGTTTTGGCTTGCAGGAGTTTGCCATAGTGACTGTCTTCAGATGCCATCGTCCAGAAGAACCACCTATCGCCAAGGGAACACCCCGCAAAAGATCCAAGTCAAGAAAATGCAAGAAAAAAAATGTGGCTACAAAGCATCGGATTTGTTGACAGATCTCATGGGTAAAACCACATCAAAGCAGTACAGGGAGAAATTGTGTTTAGTTTGGTTTTCCTATTCGGTTATATCTGCAAGAGACGTCAATAAGGTCATAGAAGATGATTTGTAAGCGCGTGCTGAGGATTTTGATAAATTCAACAATTATCCCTAAGGATATGACAACTTTTACTTGACTGTCCAATATTTACTGACAAAGCTATCCTCAGGGACGACCACATTATACAACTTTCCTTGGTCTTTTATAGTAAAATTAATCATTATTTTTACTCATCCATTAATTTATATTGAATATAGTTATTATTACTTTTTTTGCTTGCTTCCATTTTACATTTTTTAGGCTTGGGAATTTGAAGTCATTCATCCCCTCCGAAAGCAGGTAATACATTACCCTGATGAGGTTTCTTATCCAAGGATTTTTAGGTGGTTGGCTGCAAAGAACAACACCAAAATTAAGGAGGCTGATCTTTTTAACCCTCCGGATGATGCAGTACGTCTTATTCAAGTAAAATAATTTTACTCAATGAAAGATATTGAACAGATGTTATATCTGGTACAATAGATGTTATATTTGATGCACCAGATGGGACATCTATTATGACAGATTACTCGACTTGTGTCAATTGGTGCAACAGATGGATAATCTGTTACGACAGATAATTGATATTTTGCATCAGATTACCCATCTATTGCTTTGGTTCTCTGAATCTGACTCTTACCAGATTAACCATATACTGCAAATTATGCAACAAATGTATAGTCTAATTAACATATTGTTAATCTATTGCAACATACAGATCATCTATTGCATAACATATAACCCAATAGATTACCCGTCTTGTACAACTAGTGCAACAGATTTCTAATCTGTTGCGATAGATGATTGATATTTTGCATCAGATTATCCCTATGTTGCTTTGGTTCTCTGAACCTGACTCAAATGGATTTTAACCATCTACTGCAAACTATGTAACAATGGGTAATCTGATGCAACATATTATTAATTTGTTGCAGAAGTTGACTGTGTATAACCCAACTATGATGATACAAAAGATCAAACTTACAACAAAAAATCAAGAGAAAAACAAGAATAACATCACTGGAGAATCATAGGCCCCACTCGGCTTCTCTAGGTTTTCAAGGCAACAACGACAATATTCAACAAGATAGATAAATAACACAAGAGTGCAATAACTATAGTGGATCGAAAGAGCCCCACACGGCTTCACTATATCAAGATACAAACAACAAGATTACAAAATAATAGATAGTAACTTGACACAAAATATCCTAGAATCTAAGAACCCTAACATGAAGATTAGGACACTAAGACTAAAAGATATTTACACCAAATTCTTACTTGAATCAAGAGGAACTCATGAACCTCAAGACCCCCAAGTTTCTATCCAAAGAACAACAAAAGTGTTACAACACTTTGTGGTCTAGTTTTGGGTTCACTCTCAAGAACAAGAGAAAGAAGTTCTCAAAATATTACAAGACTTGTGTTTCTTCAATAATAGTAATGAACTAAGTCCAATAAATAACCCTATTATTGTCTATTTATAGTACTCCACAAAATGAAAGGAAAATGACCATTCTAGCCTTAGTCTTGAGTGGCTTTGGAGTGTAATTAAAAAAAGTGTTACTACACTTTTTTTGGAGTGTAATAAACTTACACTTCAAATCCCCTCTTCACACTTCAAAACATGGAATCCCTTAGATAAATTAATTACACACTCACACACGTCCATTTGCATGAACATGGCTTGGAGTTTTTGTAACTTCATAGCTTGGATACGTGTGAATGGTCTTGAACTAGTTTCACTTGTATCATTCTCTTCATCTTGAAGGAAATTTGTCCTCAAATTAGGTGGATGTTCATCCTCAACCATGGAAATAGGAGAGAGGTCACATATGTTGAAGGTATTGTGCACTTGATATTCTGGAGAAAGGTCAATTTTGTAGGCGTTATCATTGATTATTTCAAGTAATTGAAAGGGAACATCACCCCTCGGCATCAACTTGGTTTTCCTTTGTGAAGGAAACCGGTCTTTTCTAAGGTGCACCCAAACCCAATCACCCGGTTCAAGAATAGGCCTTCTTCTCCCCTTGTTTGCTTTCTTAGCAATCTCTTGATTTTCCTTCTCAAGCTTTTGCCTCACTTTCTCATGCAATTTCTTCATGGCTTTTGGCCTTCTTGCTTCTATCTAAGCTAATCATAAGATCACTTGGTAAAGGATTTAAATCCAAAGGGGTGAGTGGGTTGATGTTGTATACACACTCAAAGGGAGTCGTTCCCGTACTTGAGTATATAACCCGATCGTATGCAAATTCCACCAAAGGTAGGTGGTCCTCCCATGAAGTCATTTTACCTTTAACCATTGATCGTAACATAGAACCCAAAGTCCTATTTACAAACTCAGTTTGGCCATTGGTTTGTGGGTGGCAGATGTAGAGAATAACAATCTAGTGCCAAGCCTACCCCACATTGACTTCCAAAAGTGACTAAGGAACTTAGAGTCCCTATCACTTATAATGGTCCTTGGAACACCATGCAATTTGACAACATTTTCAACAAATAAAGAAGCCACACTTGACGCATCTTCACTTTTTGAACAAGGGATAAAGTATGCCATCTTAGAAAACCGATCAACTACAACAAAAATGCTATTCCTACCTCGTCTAGTCCTCGACAATCCTAACACAAAATCCATAGATATATTAAGCCAAGGACGTAAAAAATTAGGAAGCGGGGTATATAACTCGTGAGGGAGGAGCCGAGACTTGGCTCCCTTACAATCTACACATTGGCCGCAAATCCTAGCCGCATCCTTGTGCATTCTAGGCCAATAGAATTGCTCCTTCAATATCCCGAGGGTCTTATCAATCACAAAATGACCCATTATACCACCATCATGTGCTTCACTCACAAATAACTCTCTCCAAGATCTAGAAGGTACACACAATCGTCTACCTTTAAACAAGTAACCATCAAACTTGGCATAGGGATTTGAACCCCTATCCGAAACCCACTTGTCCCTACCCAATTATTCGCATTCCCTAAGGATATAAGCAAAGTGAGGATCCTCGGGATACAATACCTTTAGGCTCTCAAAACCCATTAACTTTGAAGACAAAGTGGACCAAGTACATGTTTTCTAGACAAGGCATCGACAACCACATTGTCCTTACCCTTCTTGTATTGAATAACATAAGGGAAGGTTTCTATAAACTCAATCCATTTGGTGTGCTGTTTGTTAAGTTTGTCTTATGCCCATAAGTGTTTCAAGGATTTATGGTCCGTCCGGATCACAAATTCCTTGGGCCACAAGTAGTGTTGCCAATTGCCCAATGCTCTAATCAAGGCATACAACTCTAAATCATACGTGGAGTAGTTTAGAGTAGCACCCTTGAGATTTTCACTAAAGTAAGCAACGGGTTTTAAGTCTTGCATCAAAACAGCCCCTATGCCTACTTTACTAGCATCGCATTCAACGTCGAACGTCTTATCAAAGTTGGGCAATTGTAACAAAGGCGCGAAAATGAGCATAGCTTTCAAAACTTCAAAAGCCTTAGCTTGCTCTTCACCCCACTTGAACGGTTGTTCTTTCTGAATGACCTTGGTCAAGGGGGCGGCTATGGTGCTAAATCCTTTGACAAACCTTCTATAAAAACTAGTCAACCCGTGAAAGCTTCTTACTTCACCAACGATTTGTGGGATTGTCCAATTTTTGATAGAGTCTATCTTGGATTTATCCACTTCGATCCCTCTTGAACTAACAACAAAACCCAAGAAAACAACTTCATTAACACCAAAGGAATACTTTTCAAGATTGGCATACAACTTCTCTTTTCTAAGCACATCAAAGACACTTTTTAAATACAATACATGCTCATCTCTGGACTTGCTATATACCAAGACATCATCAAAATAAACAACAACAAACTTTCCAATAAAAGGCTTCATCACATGATTTATTAGCCGCATGAAAGTACTTGGAGCATTGGTTAGGCCGAATGGCATAACCATCCATTCATAGAGACCAAATTTGGTCTGGAAGATGGTTTTTCATTCATCACCGGGTTGCATACGAATTTGGTGATAACCACTCCGAAGATCTATCTTAGAAAATATACAAGAACCATTTAACTCATCAAGCATGTCATCTAATCTAGGAATAGGGTGATGATATTTTACCGTAATCTTGTTGATGGCTCGACAGTCCACACACATACGCCAAGTTTTGTCTTTCTTTGAAACTAATAACACTAGAACCTCACATGGAATCATGCTCTCTTTGATGTACCCTTTGTTGAGAAGTTCTTCAACTTTTCTTTGTAGTTCTTTGGTGTCCATGGGGTTGCTTCTATAAGCCGGTTTATTTGGCAATTGTGAGCTCGGCACAAAGTCAATTTTATTCTCAATACCCCAAAGTGGGGGCAACCCTTGCGGAAGTTCTTTGGGAAAAACATCGTCATAATCCTGCAACACAAGAGAAATCAAAGGAGAAATAGAAGAATTAGTGGGGTTAGTGTTAAAACAATGTGCCAAAAGAAGCATAGGTGTGTCCTCATCATGATCCACGAAGATCTCCTTCTTTCTAACCAACATCACCATATTTTCTTTTCCATTTGATGTAAAGGCAGCCCCGGATACCTTCACTACCCCACCTACGGGTTCCCCCTCCTTTTCTTTATTTTTGGATTTCTTCCCCTTTTCTTTCAATTCCCTCATCCTTTAATGCAACTCGTTCACTTGTGAAGGAAAAAATGGATGAAGTGTGACCTTTTGGCCATCTCTCTCAAGTGTATATTGATTAGACCTCCCATCATGTTTGGTAGACCTATCATATTTCCAAGGTCTACCTAACAACAAGTGACACGCTTGCATTGGTATTACGTTATAAAATACTTCGTCATGGTAGTTTCCTACCTTAAAATGTATCTCACATTGCCTCATGACTTTCAATTCACCATATTCATTCAACCATTAAAACTTATAAGGGCTAGTATGAAGTGTAGTGGACAATTTCAAGAAATTCACCATAGCAACACTAACAACATTTGCACAACTACCACTATCTATCACCAAAGTGCACACACTACCCTTCACAAGGCACTTAGTATAGAATAGATTCTCCCTTTGGCTAGGATCATCTATTGCCTTACTAATCATGGCACTCCTCACTACAAATTTCAGAATAACACACTCTCTTTCTTGCGGATAAATATCTTCCCCATCATCATCATTATGTGACTCACCCTCAGTTTCCTTTCCATCTTGAGGCTCGGCCTCATTTTCCTCTCTTTCAACACCCACTTCTTCACCAAGGAAATGCAATCTACCTTCCCTTAGGATAACATTGAGTCGGTTAGGGCATTTGTTGGCTTTATGCCCCCAACCTTGGCACTTAAAGCATTGGAGCCCTTTAGGATTAGGATACTTGTGAACTTCTTGCCTCGAAGGAATTTTGGGGACTATTTTGGGATCGGGCAGCCTAGTAATGGCGGGTTGGTCCTTATTTTTTGGCTAACCCGAAGAGGATTGAACCATATCCTTTCCCCTTGGCCAACCCGAGGTCGATTGTCCTTTTGCTTTGAACGACGACCTCTCTTTAAGTTCCCTTTCCATCTCAAGTGCCGCTTGGAAAATACCTTCGACGGTATCAAACTTATGAAGTGTCAAATGAGTGGAGATATCTTTGTTCAACCCACACTTGAACCGAATGATGTCATGACTAATTTGTTCTCTACGATGATCAAGCTTCAACATGAGTTGTTGAAACTCATCATAATATGCCATCACACTTCGATTCCTTTGTCGCAAATTGTACAACCTAGCAAGCAACTCATGATGATAACTTTCAGGAAGATATCGTTGCCTCATTAGATACCTCAATCGAAACAATGGTGGTGGTTGTCTATCAATCAACTCATTAACAAATCGCTTGACATATTCCCACTATATGTTAGCATAACCTTCAAAGTGAGCTATGGCGTAACAACTCTTCTTCTCTTCCGAGATATAATTCACTTGAAACACTTTATCGCACGCCGATTCCCAAGCAAGATAAAACTTGGGGTCACTTTTACCCTTAAAGATAGGTAGGCTCAATTTGATGGTATTGATGCCTATGTCTCTCTCTTGGTGTCGGTTTCTCCTTTCTCCATACCCTCGATATCCTCTTGGATCCACATGTCCCCCTCTCATCTCCTCTTCCCTTATGTAAGCCTCATCAAAGGTTCCATACCTTTCATAATCCGCTCTACCATATTCCTCAAAGTGGACGGGATGGTTTTGGACGTTTGGGACTTGATTTGGAGGAATTGTATTTTGTGGAGGTGGTGGTATTTAGTTTAGTGGAGCTCAGAAAGGAGGGTTATGATTTAGTGGAGGTATTGGACACCCAAGTCCTTCTTGTGAAACCATAGAAGTTTGAGAATGGGTTGGTCTATTGGAGTCTCGAGTTACGGGGTTATGGGTCATTTGTCTTGCAGCATTTAGTGGAGTTAGTGAAGGATTTGGCAATTGTGGCCATGTTTCGGGAGTAACGGTGGCGGAGGAATTTCTATCATGTTCACTTGAGGAAACATGTTGAGGGGTAGAAGAGTGAGAGTTTCTTTGACCCTCCACTTGTTCTAACCTCCCACTAATAGTCGTTATTTCTCCCCTTATGGCTCCCACTTCCGTACTCAACCTTTCAAGAGTTCGGGTCATAACCTCAAGAGTGACCCTCATATTCTCCATTTCATTAAAATCCACGGGTTGAGACGTGGTTCCCTCCATTGTTAAGGTATCACCTACACAAGTAAAAAACAAGTTAGTTTAAAACCTCTCCTCAGTCACACTCTCTGGGTTCAATCACACTCAAGCTCCACAAGTGTTGTACATTGTCTAGTAACACGTGAATCCTTAAGGTATGAGTATGATCTTGTTCGGAATGGATTCTTGTTTGAAACTCAAAGAACTCTCGTTGGACTAGAACCAAGAGTTACAACGTATTCAAATGATAAAAGCACACAAACAAATATTGACACGAACACAAAGCTTCAAAGGACTAATTGACAAGCTAGTGGGAATGTACTAGTTTGTTAATTAGTTCTTAAGTCAATTAGATGAAACTAGGAATCAATAATTAGAAACTAGAACATCCAAATTTGAGCTTAATTATCATGTGAAAAGTAACTAGGGTGATGTGGTAGCATGTCATTGGCCACGGGTCCACATACGTTGTTCATCAACTTGAAGCCTTGGTCCCTTTATATCATGTGTAATGGATGACTTGCTATTAGGAGGGAAACATAAAGTTTTGTAACTTTTTTTTTCAACTTTTTCAAACTCAAAAGGTGATGTTTGACCTTACTAGTTACACAAGAGAAGGTTGTTTTAAGGGAAAAGTGGTTGTCAAGTCTAGAAAGGTGATATTGGCAAGTCTTCTCACAAATAACTTTTTTAATTTTGTCTTGCAACCTTTTTGGATCTATTGCTCTTTTAAGACATAGGATGAAGAGAAACTTTTAAGATGAACACAACATCAACACCTTCAAGAACAAAACAACAATACACCACAATGGCACTCCAACATCCAACACAAGTCAAACTCAAGGCCACTTCAAGTTTTCACAACAACAAGTCTCTTCTTATTAATCTCAACTTTAGATTTAGAAACTTTTTTTGTGTTGGTAAGGAAGAGACCAACACAAGAAACAAACTAAACAAGTAAAATCTTTTGTAGATCTACAACAAATTTTCTACCAAAATGTTCAAGAACACACTTTTTGGTAAGAGCTTCCCAAGATTGGTTTTGTAAGAACAAAACCAAGCCTTGAGCTTTGATACCAAATGATACAAAAGATCAAATTTACAACAAAGAATCAAGAGAACAACAAGAATAACATCACTAGAGAATCAAAGGCCCCACTCGGCTTCTCTAGGTTTTCAAGGCAACAACGACAATATTCAACAAGATAGATAAATAACACAAGATTGCAATAACTATAGTGAATCGAAAGAGGACCACACAGCTTCACTATATCAAGATACAAACAACAAGATTACAAAATAATGGATAGTAACTTGACAAAAAATATCCTAGAATCTAAGAACCCTAACATGAAGATTAGGACCCTAAGACTAAAAGATATTTACACCAAATTCTTACTTGAATCAAGAGGAACTCATGAACCTTAAGACCCCCAAGTTTCTAGCCAAAGAACAACAAAAGTGTTACTACACTTTGTGGTCTAGTTTTGGGTTCACTCTCAAGAACAAGAGAGAGAAGTTCTCAAAATATTAAAAGACTTGTGTTTCTTCAATAATAGGAATGAACTAAGTCCAAGAAATAGCCCTACTATTGTCTATTTATAGTACTCCACAAAATGAAAGAAAAATGACCATTCTAGCCTTGGTCTTGAGTGGCTTTGGAGTGTAACTAAAAAAAGTGTTACTACACTTTTTTGGAGTGTAATAAACTTACACTTCAAAGACCCTCTTCACACTTCAAAACATGGAATCCCTTACATGAATTAATTACACACTCACACATGGCCATTTGCATGAACATGGCTTGGAGTTTTTGTAACTCCCGAGCTTGGCTACGTGTGAATGGTCTTGAACTAGTTGCATTTGTATCATATGAAAATTATTATATTATATGATTTAAATGTATCTGTCTTTTTTTATAGGTTGTGCATCCATGGATCGTGCCTACTGAGAGGGAGTCGGTGGTAACTTCTTATATTACTCTAGGTTATTTTGATACTATAGCAGACCCAATGGTAGAGCTAATAAAGAAGGAATTGGCTGGAGAAACAGCCATAAGAAGAGCAGTTAGGCAAGGTCAGCCTAATATTATGGCTCTTCATGACCAACCTACCAAGGCAGATCCGGGTGCATCTTCTGGTGGAGTTGTTGGTATTGGTGGCAGGCATATTGATGCTACTACCACTCATGATGATGAGTATGTTGATGCTCAAGAAAAAATAAATATGTTTTAAAACATCCCTTTTCACCCTTACACAGGTCCCTCTCACTCCTCTTCACCCTCGTGTTCTTATTGCGAATGCGAAGAGTGCAAGGACAGCCAGGATAAACTCTTTGAAAAAATAGAGGCTATCTCTAAAGCTATCGAGGAATTCAAATCCAAGAGGGTTGTCATACCATCTAAGAAGGTGAGGGAGCCATACACTCCAACAACGACGGTTAGAAGAAAGAAAAGAGCAATTAGCGACGTACTCTTTGATCGAAAATAAAAAAAAATTGCAACTTCTCTCTCTCCAAAAATTGTTGAAGTTCGGGGGCCATTCAAGAAGGTGGACATATATACATAACTTGGCGCCAAAGAGAAGAGGGATCTGCGATAGGCCAAGAATCTAAGCCAAGCACACCAGATTACCCCAGGCCTTCATTTTCCCCCCAAGACTTCCAGATTATGACAGATATGTGTATGCGGTACGAGGAAAAGGCAAGTTTACTTTTCCTAACCTGGACTTCTAATCTACCCCATGAAAAAAGAGCTACGCAACAGATGTGAAATTTGTTACAACAGTTGGGTATTCTGGTACAACTGGTAGTGGTTCCGTTGCAACTTATTATCCATCTGTTGCATAAGTTGCGTTGGATTATTGATTCAGAGAACCCTATGCAACCGATGGACCATTCGTTGCATCTTTACAATTACTAACCTATTTAAAAATTGAATTCTTATATCACAGTAAGTTGACAAAATTCTCTGAATAAAAGGCAATTAACATACCCAGAAGCTTATGACGCTGCCGATAGGATAATGGACCTCAACTTTTACAAGAAGCTCAAGGATAAGTACGATCAACTTAATAATATTGTGTTAGACTGTGGCACGGGATTTGATTTCTTAGTTTCTACATTGGACTAGGATGAAGAAGAAATAATAAAATATGTTAGAGGGGAGAGACCAAATCCACACAGCAAAAGCTGGACCGAGGCAAAGAGTATTCTTACAGTCATTAGCACGGACGGCATACATTATCGGGATGTTGATATACTACTCGAGGAGGAAAAGATCAAAGTTTATGACTGCAACGTACCTGCCATCGACGAGGTCCATCTTTTTTTCCATGTGCAGCCACTGATGGAGTTGTTCCCCTTCTTGTTGAGGGAGAGTAAACTGATGAATTATTTGCCAAAAAAATGTTGATGAAGAAATCATGGGATTTTAAAGGTCGAAACAAGGGCATAAACCTTCCAAAAAATAATACCGGTTATGCGTGCAGCTCGCATAATCTTGCACACATCGAATGTTCGTTGACCAGCACACAAATGGCTGAGCCAACGAACTTTCTCTGCGACAATGTTGTGGAAAACCTGTAAGAGGTCTGGGCGTATAGGGTACTAACTGGACGCTTGGATCCTGTGTATATAAATATCCTGTGAAATAACAATTTCTTATTTCAAGTCACACTTCACTTTACTTTAAATTACATTTACATGTAGTGGAAATAATTTTTTCTGATGAAATTTGAGTTTTTTATAATGCAATAGATTGTCAATATGTTGTAAAATATATTCTATCTGTTCTGGCAGATAGTTTATCTGTTGCAATAGGTTGGTCATCTGTTGCATTATGCCGATGTTATTTCTATCTAATCTGTTGCAACAGTGGGAAGACCTGTTTGATAATTTTTTACAGATGACCTAAATTTTACAACATATGCGTAAATTTGTTTGATATTTTCTAATAATTACGCTTGAATATCCATTTGCTCGATAACACCAAACCAGCAGCAAATATACCACCATGAAAATTTTAGCAATTAGGCTTGAATATCGATGTGCCTAACAACACCAAACCAGTAGCAATAACGGAAACCATGTAGAATTTTCTTTCTCAATTTTATTTCTCTTCAGAAGCCTTGACTTTATTCAACAAACCCCAGACTACACGATTTGCGTGTGAAGGGTGTCGTTCTTCATACCAATCAAAGTAATTGTATCCACCCAATTTTTATAAAAATAAGAAAACAATTACAAAATAGTTACAAGTCAATAATTAATCAACTAATTAAAGAAAAAAATATACCTTTGAAATCTTACAAGTAAAAAAACTACGCCCTGGATTTTGTTGAGTTCAAGAAGTCTTCAATAGATCTTCATGACCATACTTACAATATAAAAAATCTTTATTCCAAAAAAAAGTGTAAGATGCGCTCGACATTGTCAAGCTCGGTTGGAAAAAATGAAGAAAAGAAAGATCAAATGCAAATAATTTGAAGAATTTGGATAGGTAAAAACAAATGATGATAAAGAAGAAGATTTGAGAAATTACAGTTAAATTTTAGGAAGAAGTTGAATATATAAGACAATGGGGAAAAAAATAACCGTTGGGGGCCAAATCAGACGCCAAGTCAGCAAAAATGAGGGTTCAACGAGCCTTGGCTGCGTAAATTACACGCAAGCAGCCAATATGTCAAAAATTACCAAACTGACACATTTGATGCCTATTTTATTTTACGTGTTTAAAATGAACACTGTCTACTTGATGCCTATTTTATTTTAGATGTTTTGAACTGAACACTGTCGATGGGTTTCACATTTTTTATTTTAATTCACTTTCACTTTTTTACATGTAGTGGCAATTACTTATGTCCAATTAAAGTTGAATTTTTATAATGTAACAGATTCTCCATCCGTTGTAACAGATATTCTACCTGTTCTGACATATAGTTTATCTATTGCAATAGGTTGGTCATCTGTTGCACTATGTCAATTTTTCTATCTAAGTCTATCTATTGTAACAGTGGAAAGACCTGTTTGATAAATTCTAATAAATTAACTACCTGTTGTAATATATGTCTAAATCTATTTGATATTTTTCAACAGATCTGTCATCTGTTGCAATAGATACATTATCTGTTGCAATATTTGAATCTAGTATTCCATTTCAATTAATAAGTTCAAATCTAAGGAAAAAAAATAAAATTCATAGATAAAATAAAATAAATTGAAACCTTCAGAAATTAGTTGAAGTAAATCAATGAATAAATGAAATGTAAAAAAATTGTTATGGGTACAAATCTCAACAAATACACCAACAATTTAAGTATTGATGCCAAGGATTCCTAAGGAGGGGTCGGGTTATTACTTTGACAGACTCAAGCTATAAAAATCTACTTAATATGGATAAGTTTTTCTTCATTAGGTGCTGTGGAATTCGAATTTGGTCGTCGTGGATCTTTATTGTCGTTTACGTACGGTTTCTGCATTTTCTGTTCTCTGTATTTCCATAAAAAGAGTAGCATATTGTCAATGCTATTCAGCAGCAGCTTCTACATCCACCTGGAAAACTAAAATTGGTCAATGCTAATCACGAAGATACAACAAAGTGGAAAAGGATAACTCATTTGTTCTAGCAAATCAAACAGGTCATTCTCCTATTTTAAATTATCCCAAACAGATTATATTTCTGTTGCGACAATGAATCAATTGTTGGGACAAATTTCTACATGAGGAAGACTTGTATGATAATTTCCAATGGATGAACCATTTGTTGCAATATATGACTCATCTGTTGCAGCAAATAGGTCATATGTTGGTACAAATAAAAGAGGTGCAAAGAGATATTTGATTTGCTAAAACAGATGAGACATATATCGCAACATATACTTTATCTGGTGCAATAAGTTAGTCAACTTTTGCAATATAGATATATATATGTGTGATAATTTTCAGCAGATGTGTCATCTATTGAAACAGATATGTGTCTTTTTGTTAGTTGGAACAGACATATATATTCACCTTCTTCAGCTCGTGCTACTCTCCTTTGGATATTGTACATTGCTCAGTGCAACACATAGACAAAGGAGTTGCAATTTTACTTTTTGGGATGCTTGATAATGCATTGGAAATTAATTTCCTTCTCCTCTTAGCCTTAATCTCTAATAGAGTGGATGGATATAAAATCCTCTTTAATAAAATGATACCTTTCTTATATATCAATTCCTTTACAGAAGCAGTTAATGCATTAATAGCATTAATCACTACATCATGTTTAGCCCTGCAGTCTTGACATTTGCATGCAGAACATTCGATGGGAGAGGTAAAATTTGTATAACCAGTATGATCATACTCATAATGGTTTGTTTTAAATACTATAAGAGGAGCATCATTAGCAGCAACAGCGGCACCACTACCACTACCAACAGCTCCATCACTACTAAGACCATCAACAACAACAAGCCCACCATCCAAAGTTATTTTTTTTGTAATGGTTGTTGCTCCAAACAATTCCATTTTTATTCTATCAATGACCTTAGGGTTTGATAAAGTTTGCACAGACCGTAAAGTAAAAAAAAATGTCATCTTCAACTCTCGATTGGTTGTAACTAGTGATGGATGCACAATCTAACACAAATTATTACATATATTATAATGATGATTAGATCATTCAATAAAATCATTAATTAAAATAAAAACTTAATTATAATTATACTTACTGCATCCTTTAGGGGGTTGAAGAGATCAAGAAATTTTGCATTTTTATCGATTTTGGCCGACAACCATCTCAAGATTCTTGGACAGGAAACTTCTTCCTAGTAGTTTGCTTGTTGTCTCAAATAAGGAATGGCTTCAAACGCCCAAGCCTATAAAATAACGCCAATAAATCAAAACCATTATTGAGTAAAAAGAATAAATTATATCATAATAAAACAAAGAAATATTTACCATGAAAGCCCATGGAAAGCCACATAAGTTGACTGTCTTTGGTGCTAACGAAGTCAACTAATATTTGACAGTCATTTTGAAGCTTTCATAACCCCAAAGATAGTTGTTAAACTCTTTAAGATCCTCGGAGAGCTTTATTAAAACGACGATTATGTTGTTATTAACGTCTCTCGCCCAAAGAATATTATGTACAAACCAAACCAAGAACAATGACTGTTTGTTCTTCTTTGAAAGTCCTTTACCTTTCAATTCTTCTATCAAATTTTTATTTTTGAAGTTTGGACCAACAACGGACACCAGGTCATCACGATCTCACGACTTGCCTTTGCCTTTTCGGGTGTGCGGGGTGCTTTTTTGGGTTAGAATATGTATAACTTGAGAAGGAAGATAGCATTTTAGTCTAGTAAATATGGAAAACTCCTTCCAACCAAAATAAACAGGCATGCCACAGTAATTTATCCCCACCTCATCCATCTTATCTTTGTTTTCATACATAAAACTACGCTTGAGAAGTTCATATACCATTTTCATTTGAAAACGAGCATTGTTGTCCTCCGACAAATCAAGATATTTCCCAAAGCAGCTGTCCCTGAAATAAGCATCCAATTTTTATTCTCGAAGTATTTTTCTGAAGGCGTCGAAAGATTTTCCCGTGGCTGACTTAACCACGAAATCACCCGTTAAATCTGTGGCACCGTCGCACTGCATTCTCACAGAATAACAAGCAATGTTGAAGGTTTTGACCAACTCTTCGGTGGAAGGGCTATTAGCATTTGGATCATCTCTTTTGAAACATTCCTCCTCCCCGTGCTCATCGTATTCTGCTCCTGATTGAGATAACGCTTGTAAAGAAAGCTCATAGAGTGGTGGATGTAGCCTAGCTGCTTCACTTGTTCCTTTACTTGGACTTGATTCGGTTTCTATTCTTTTGAGAGCCATATGATCTAAAATTAACATGAACACAAAAAAATATATTATAGTTGATTAATGCATCATTAAAAAGGGATAACAGTAAATCTAACAAGCAACCAGTAAAATAATAGTTCCAACAGATCACTGATCTATTGCATCTGGTAGTATATCTATTGCAATATATAACCAATCTGTTGCAGCGGATGAGTAATCTATTATAACAATACAAAATGTATCACTAATCTTTTAAGACAGATGAATGGTCTGTGCAATAGATCACACATTGTTGCAACATATTAGTGATTTATTGGAACAGTTAAATAACCTGTTGCAATGGATGAGTAATCTATTGCAACAATACAAAATATATCATTCATCTGTTGAAAAAATAAATGTTCTGCAGTAGATCACACATCTGTTGCAATATCATCTATTGCAACATATGAGTGATTTTTTAGAATAGTTAAATAACCTGTATCAATGGCTGAGTAATCTGTTGTGACAATACAAAACATATCACTCATCTGTTGAGAAGGATGAATGGTCTATGATATATTACAATATATGAGTGATTTGTCGGAATAGTTAACTAACCTGCAGCAATGACTGAGTAATCTGTTGCGACAATACAAAACATATCACTCATCTGTTGAGAAAGATGAATGGTCTGTGCAACAGGTCGCACATCTATTGCAATACATGAATGATCTATTAGAACAGTTATCAATGGTTAATATTGTTTAGATTTCTTCCAACAGAAGGGTCGTCTATCACGGTAGATGAATGATCGGTTGGAAAAATTAAGTCTTGGACATATCCTGTTGGAAGAGTTGATAGGATTTTATCCAACAAGAGGTTCATCTGTTGCATCAAATCTTTAATCCGATGGTTCCTCCATTGCATCAGATGGTTAATCTGTTGCATCAGATTTTTTTATCCGATGGTTTCTCTGTTGCATCCGATAGTAAATTTGTTGCATCAGATGGTTAATATGTTGCAACATATGGTTAATCTGTTGCATCAGATAATTAAACTGTTGCATCATATGATAAATTTATTGCATCAGATTTTTTATTCGATGATTCCTCTGTTACATCAGATGATTAATGTGTTGCATTAAACTTTTAATCTGATGGTTCCTCTGTTGCATTAGATGATTGATCTGTTGTATTATATGAAAAATCTGATGCATCAGATGGTTAATATGTTGCACCAGATGAATAATCTGTTGGAGAAAAAAATAGTAGCACAATTTTATTCAACAGAAAATAGCAATATCACCATTTTTATCAAGAACAAGAACAGAACAAATAAACCCAAATCATTGTTTTGTTTGTATAAATACAAACAACGAAAATCAAACTTCAAGAAAATGCAACAAATAATAAAAAATTATAATTCACTTTGAAAAGAGAAGAGAAGAGAAGAAATACCAGAAATTAGGGTTTTATTCAAACCGCATTTCAAATTAAAGCAATAAATATTAAAATTGTTAACCAATACTATAAGAGAAATTGGCTCAAGTTCCTCATTTTTTTCAAAACTAAAAAGGCCATAAAATTTTACCTGTAAAAGAAGAAAAGGAACGATGAAGAATTCGAAGTTATTGTGGTCGGAGAGCAAGGCTGTCACGTCAATTGAAGGTTGAAGTTGAAAAGGAACTCGAAGCCCAACTTTTATCGTCGGAGGTTGAAGTCGCCGAGGATTGAAAAGAGAAATTTGCAGAACTGTTGGTTGGGGGAGAGTTAAGAGAAACTGTCGAGAGAGAGACTGGTTGATTTGGATTAAAGAGGGGTGTTTGGGTTGGGTTGATTTGTATTTTTAAGAAGATTAGAAAGTTTTAAAAATATTAATCAAGTCCACAATTAACTTAATCAAGTTTCCTAATGATCTTTGACCCTTTAAGTTGGTCAATGTCACCAATCATTCATTCAAAACTTAAAAGACACCTTTCCTTCAATTTTCTCAAGTAAGCATATCGCCAACCACAAATGTGGTATAAGCAATAAACGAATTTGATTGAATAATTAAAGAATAAGTTCAAAAGAATTTAAAGAATGAAATGAGAAGTTTGATAGAAAATTTAATTTATATAGAAAGAGTTAATTTAAATTCAACTTTATCTAGTATAGAGTTTGTTTTCAATTCGAAAGCTAAAAGAATCCTAATTTCCATTTGAAATTCAAAAATTTAAGACTAATTCGACAAACTAATTTTCAAAAAACTTATCTTTATGTAAAGACTATTACTTTAAATAATTTATATCTCTAAAAATAATATTTATCCTTTTATAGTTTCAATTTAAAAATATAAAAAATGTTATAAAAACTTTCAAACTAAATATTTTTTAGCAAACTTTATCTTAATCTTTAAACTAATTAAAATAAATTTTATATTTTTGTATATGCAATTTAAAACTATAAAAAAATGTAGAATACTCCCAAAAGAAGTCATACCTCAAAATATGTAGAATTGGTTTATTTTGAAATTTTAATCTTTATATTTAAATTTAAATAAATAGTATAATAATTTTAAATAAATTTATAGTTAGTTACTTCTAATTACTTTACTTTTAAATATGTAGATTCTCACGTATATATTGCTAAATTATTACTACAATACATTATTATTTATTGATTGATTGTTATAATTATGAAATAGTTATAGTTTATTTAAGACTCTTCAATTATGGTTATGAAATAGTTAGATTTTGACATAGTTAGAGTTTATGTACTGATATTATGACTTCAATTATTTATTTATTTCTTTATTTTATTATTATTATTATTAAATGAAATAGTTAGAATTTATTTGGTACTTTTCAATTATGCATTCCTAAATTTAAGATAACAAATTTTTTTAATGCTTCTACAATCTTGATATTCTCAAATACAAATATTTAATATTCTTTAATTAAATTTTTTTATTACAATATTATCAAGTTTTGTCCTTAAAATTTCTACGTTATTTTTTCAAATTAAAAGCAATACAACTTGTGTATTACTACTACTACTACTACTATTTATTGCTTATTATTATTATTATTATTATAATATTATTATTATTATATATATATATATATATATATATATATATATATATCTTCAATTATGAGTTTCTAGTTACTAAGATAATATATTTCAAATTCAAATACTTAATCTTTCAATTACAATATTTTTAACTTTGTCTTAAAATATTTTTTAATTTTTTCCTAAAAAATGCCACGTGGTTATTTTAATATGTTGCCACTTAGCATCTTGTCTTATTTTAGTTTTGCTTTTATATATACATACATACATACATACATACATACATACATACATACATACATACATATATATATAGAGAGAGAGAGATTCATAACATCTCTTTCTCTTTTTTCTTTTTTTCTTTTCTGTTTTGTTTTTTCTTTTTAGTTTCTTTTTTTTTTCTCTCTTTTATCTCTAGCCTTTATTTCTCTCTTTTTTTTTCTTTTTTCTTTTTTTTTCTCACTCTTTTTTATCTTTAGCCTTGACTTCTCTTTCTTTTCTTTTTTTTCTTTTTCATCTTTTTCTTTTTTCTTTTTTTCTTTTAAGTTTCCTTTTTTCTTTTTTTCCTTCCTCATTTTTTTCTGTTTTAGTTGTATTTTATATTTATATTTTTTGTATTTTTGAAAAACATGGCTACGTCGAATACAAGTCATGGATGATGACGAAAACATCATAATCGAACATTATATTTGTATTCACCGTCATTTGTTCTTTTGCTTTTTCCTTTTCTCTTTTTTTTTTTACTTTTTCTCTATTTTTGTTTCCTTTTTTCTTTTTTGATTCTTTCTTTTCATTTTTATCCTCTTCTATCTCTAATTTTTATTTCTTTTTTTTTCTTTTTTTTTTTTGTATTTTTCTTTTTCGTGTTTCTCGCATTTTCCCTTTTTTTATTTTTATTTTTTTCGTTTCTTTATTTTCATTTTATTCTTTTTTATCTCTTCTCTCACTAGCTTCTATTTCTCTTTCTTCTTTTTTCTCTTTTTCTTTCTTTTTTTGTAATTTTTTCTTTCTCATTTTTTTGTGCTATTTTATATCTTTTGTATTTTCGAAAATACGGCTACTTGAGCACAAGTCATAGATGGTAACTAAAATACTACAAATGTTTACCGTATTTGTATTCGAACCATCATTTATATTTTTGTATTAGTTGGTATGACTATATTTGTATTTTCATTTTATAGTTCGCGCTTGTAGTTGTATTTGTATTTTATAGTTCACATTTGTATTTTTATTTTATAATTCGCACTATCATTTATATTTTATACAATTCGCACTTGTATTTTAAGGAACTATCTTGTATTTATACTTTATAATTGACTGCATATTGTATTTGTAATTTGTGATTTTATTTTGTTTGTATTTATATTTGTATTTTATTTTCATCGATGCACTTATATCTTAAAAAACTATTTTGCGTTTGTATTTGTAAGTTGACCACATATTATATTTATATTTAAAATTTTATTTGTTTTATTTTTTTAATTTGTTTGTATTTGACTCTGTAGTTGACAACATCATTTGTATTTTTAAATAATTAAAAAAATATTATTTTCTTTCTACTAGCACTTGTATTTGTCACACCCTTTTTTTAACCAAAAAATTTTGACTTTAAGTTTGAAAGGGTTTTTATTATTAAGTGACAAAAGATAAAGTTTGTTTCGAAAAGGACTTTTAACAATCGAAACTCAGAGTCGCCACTTGGCATAAATCTGGTGTGCCAAGTCACCTTTGGAAATTCTTTTTTAAAATATTTTTTGACTCATTCAAAACTGGTCCACAAATAGAGATTCCGATTAAGGAATTCTATTGAACGAGGGAAAGGTATTAGGCACCCCTCGATCTCACGGTTTGACCACCGTTGCTTCGTGGAGTATATCGGCCGGTACGACACTATGGAATGTATAAACCAACAAAACACATAAGCAAGAAAACAAACAACCAAAACAATCAAAAATCACAAGATAGTGTCCAGTCCAATTTATTACAAATCAAAATAAAAATGTTGAATACCTAAACTATTCTAATTGTCCTAACTATGCTTTACCCGATGCTTCGGGCCTTGATCACGAGCCACCTTTGCGTACATGATACTTCAGAGAATTTCTCAGTGAATAAGTATACTATGACCTCGGGGCATTTCCCAGCGAATGAATACATTTGATGAAATACGGTAAAAGTAGAGAAATCACTCAACACAGACATTCACACATTCGATCATATAGAATCCTACGAGTTGCCTACCCTAAAACCTAAGATTTACCCATCCACTTTCGACCTAAAACATGATACTATCGAGTTCTCCAAAATTAACATTCAATATATATCCAACAATAATTGATGAATCAAAGCATAACAATATTCACTTTTATCGATTTTCAAGTCCCATCCCCCAATTTCATTCTCAAATTAACTATTTCATCGACTATCAATTCAATTTTTTACATCCAAATCCAAAATCAACCAACACACAACAAAGATTCAAACATGATAAACATCCAAGTCATTCACACCCACAACAACGATAAAATTCAAGATAAAAATAAAGAACAAGAGGAGAAATGGACCTTAAACTCAAGCTTTCAAGTGTAATTGCTCCTTCCAACTAGACCCTGATCGAATTCTCGGTCCGAACCTCAATGTAATAAACCCAACCTCAGTATCGATTTAGCCTTCACTATTTTTTTTTGCTAACCCAAACAGAATTCACAAAACCAAGAGATCCGTATGCAATTTTCGGTGAAATCTCGTCGGAATAAACTCAAACGATTAATTTTTGGGTTTTTTTACCATCGATTTTTGTTGTTTCCGATGGTGACTCGATTATAAATAATGAGTAAGGGGGCTGGTGGCATTTTTCAGTGGATTTTAGGAGTTGGTTCACTGTTTTTCACTTCAGCAGCAAGCTCAGCGATGGCAAAAATCGAAGAAAAACAGGTCGGGTTTGCACGACTTTTGTATTTTTCGACGAGCACTCACTGGAAAAAGTCAGTTTTCATCTGCTTTCTCTCCCTCTCTCGCCTTTTCTTTCCTTTCTCGCTCGAAATCTCACTCAAACTCTCTCTGTTCTCTCATCTGTCCCAATTTCTCTCTCCCTTCAACTCTGTTTTAAATGTGTGTGAATAACGGTGAGTGTGTTTATATCGGTGTGCGTGTGTTGTTGACTATAATGGAGCAATTTCTTCCTTGCTCTTATTGTTTCTCCTCCCTTTTTCTATCCGATTATGGGTGTGTCCCCCATCTGAGAGTGTGTGAGTTGTGTGTATATCGTGTTACTGTCATGTGTATTGTTAGTCTGTTAGGTGAGGATGAAAAATGTGAAAGGGGTAGGGGTGGGGGGTACGTGGGTAAGGGTGGGGTAGGGGTAGGTTGTTACTTTGTGTTATGGATTTGTTGAGAGTTGGTTATTTTTGTTCTTTTGTGAAAAAATTTATCACCCAGAGTAGGGTGTATGGTAAGGTGGGGTAAAAATGGATAAAATTGACTTTTCGAAGGTGAGGTAAAAATAGATAAAATTGACTTTTCAGAGGGACAAAATTACGTGTCTACAGTATTTATATTCATTGATACAAATTAAATAATACAAATAATAAATTATATATAAATATAAATATTAAATGATACAAATACAAATATTACATTTGTATCAAATGATACATATTTATACAACTTGAACCATAAGCATACGAATGATACTTGTTTATATAAAAATACAAATGATAAATTTTAAATACAAATACTAACGATACATTTGAATTGAATGACACATTGCATAGTTATATATTTTAGACTCAAGAAAATATAATTAATTCATATACTTATTGATATATCAATACAAATAATAAATTATACATATTCACGACTAAACTATTCAACTATAAGTAATAAATTTATTTAAAATATATCATATAATACAAATAAAAATAAAAATAAATAAAATATAAACTACAACAACAATAAAAAACTGAGGAAAAAAGAAAAAATGACCAAAAAAGGAAAAGAATAAAAAAAAATGATGAAAAAAAAATAATAAGAATAGAAAGAAAAAAAAAGAAAATATTAAAACGAGAAAAAATTAAAACGAAAAAAACGAAAAGGAAAAAAAGAAACAATGGAAAGGAAAAAAAATGAAAAAAATGGAAAAAAAAAAAGAGGAAACGTAAAAAAAAAAGGAAAAAGAAAAAAAAAGAAAGAAAATTAAGGAAGAAAATAAAATAGAGAAACTTTGTATTGTATTTAATTAGCGGCTATGAATTGTAATTAATTAAAACTTTGGATAAATAGGTAATTAGAAACTTATGTTCGTTAAGCCATGTCCATTTATTTTTGGAAAAAAAAACTAAATATACAATATTAGATTGTTTAATGCATGTTATATCAAATCTTTTTAGTTTGCAAGTTATAACAACTTAAAAAAAAAATATTAAAAAAATTATTTTACTAAATAATCAAATAAAGACCAATCAAATAAGAAAATAACAGATTTCATATAACAAAAATTAACTAATCTTTCCTTAAAAATAGATGACAGTCAATATGAGATCCCAATCTATCCCCAAAATCTCTCTTTAATCATTCTTTTCCTCCTTTTAAACCAGATGTGTTTCTGTTTCATCTTCTTCAACAACTTTTATTTTTTTTCTACAAAGATATATAGTTTTTCAATCAAAACCTTCTAGAAAAATTTGTTATTTTAGGTGAGATTTTAGGCCACAGAAGTTTCAATATTTTATGGGAAATTCAAATTTGTGAATTTGCAAATTTTAAGACGTGCCATATAATATGAATTGTGATAATTTGCATTCAATCCTAATACATCGTGGAGGGAGATGGGATATCATAGGTATGTTATCTTGTTTAGAAATTTGACATTTTGCATTCAATCTTTTTTGAAATATATAATATTTGATTATTGTCTAAAAAAATATTCAGGAAAATTTTTTAATTCTTTTTTATATTTGTTTTCAATTATGTGATGTTAACATGCTGAATTTTTGAATATATATGGTAGAAATTCACAAAAAATAGTTCTTTCATCATTATTAGTGTATGATTATTGATTGTTAAGTGTGTTAATTCCTTCGTATTACATTACTAATCGTTGGCTATCTCAGAAAATGACAGTAAGTCGTTTAGCCCATTACATTACAGATTGTTGTTAGATTAAAAATTATGTCAAAATACACTATAATTTTTTTCTCATATTAGTTTATTTGGCATATTTTCTGATTATGATGAAAATTTTTTGGTCTATGTTTTAAGTGTTAATCTTGATTATGAATGTAGGTAAGAGCATCTAATAAATTCTTGCATACCGTAATTGATGGTGCTAAAAGATTCATCATTTGTTTTTGAAGTAGAAAATATAGTTGTGGAGGATTTCAATTAGATGAAATAGCATGTTCTCATGCTATGACTGCTACGTATAGAAACCAATATGACGAGAACTATTGTGCATCGTACTATAGCAATAAAAAAATTTGAGATGCTTATGTCATACCAGTTGAACTTCTTCCTTGTGAAAGTACGTGAAAAATATCACATGAAGTATTGGATGAAATTGGCCATCTAATTCAAAAAGGTCTATCGGAAGGCCATGTCTTGAAAGATGAAAAGCACCAAACAAAGACAAGTGTAAAAGACATGTAGTAGTTGCCATCAAGAGGGACACAATAAGACAACATGCCACAAACATGTACCTCCAGCTTAAGTTGGAATCTATATTTTCTATTTTATTCTAGTGTTAAAATGTTTTTTATTTTTTAATGATTTTTGTTCATGGATATTATTTTTTAAAATATCAATTATATATCATTTCTGTAAAGTTGCTTCTAATATTTTCACAATTTATATTGAATAATATCAATTCGTATATAAACTTTCAAGTCGTACATGTTGATGAAATTTTTTGTTACTTTATGATGATGATGTTTTGTGTTGGTGTTATTATGCATTTTAATATTAAAATTAAATTGCCTGATAATTCATGGACATAAAGTGAAGAAAGTGATGTCATTATATTTTGATAACTCTTGTATCTTCTAACACTTTATTTGTTCATTATACCACAGTATTTTGTGTCTTTAATCTTACGAGTTAGTTATAAGAATGTGGCCATAAGTTTTCCATAACTTCTACCATTATTCCACCTCTTTATGTATTGTAACTCATATAACATCTGAAACCGCTAAAACATTCATCTTCCTTACTTAATATGCACTACTCCCTTATTTACTAGATGTAAGAATACTACACCTATATAAATGGTGTTTTCTTTCTTATGTCGAAGTACATGAAAGGAGATGAGTTATAGTATATTTTGGAATAAAAAAAAGATAATAAGAGTAAATATAGTAGTGCAAGAGAGGGTTGACACAAAGAAAATTTCTAAGTCTCTAATTATATTCACTATAAAAAAAAAGAGTAACTATATTAGTGAAAGAGAGAGTTGAGACAAAGAAAATATTTTAAGTCTACAACTATATTCACTATACAAAAAGAGTTTTAATATGTTGAAGGAAGGTGTTCTTATGGTGGAGCTTTGAACTCTTCAACTAATCTGGAGTTGCTTGAGTTATACATTGTTGATGGACTGTTGTATCATGGAGGGGACAACTCAAGAGATATATTGCTGGATCGGAGTAAATTATACCGCAGTAGGCTTGAATCTCCTAAAGAGAGCGAGATATCCGCGTCTCAGCCAAGAAGAAAATTATTTTATTTTCTTTAGTTTTTTTGTATTTTCAACTGTAATTTAATTATTGTGGTATATTACACTAATTTTTTGTAATCAAAGTGTTTTGACATTAAAGTGTAGCTTTGTGTTATGCACACAAAGACTGAAATATATTCCGCATATTAATTGAAAATGTATATGTTAGAATACGTACCCTACTGTATTAGTGACTTTAACGTAAGAGTTTCCTATAAATGGAACGGGTTGCCTAACGTGTTGCAGTGAAAGTAATAAAGACAGTACGTAAAGAACACAATAGTTTTTTACGTGGAAATGATTACAACTCTGTAACCCCAACTTCACGAAACAACAATAAGACTCAACAACAACAGATTACAACTCTCTAACCTAGAAATTATAAACCCTAATTCATAACTACACACACACCACCCAAGGTATGTGTTCTCAAAGTCTTTTAGTTTTCCCCAACTCGAAGACTAGTTCCTAGTTCAGTTTATAACACACTGAAACTAATATTACACCAATAGTTCAGCACAATGAAAAACTCCTAACAATCAACACTAAAACTCTTAGCCAGATTCTATACTTGGACCAAGTTCTTCAAATGTGTTTCTCCAGTGATTGAGTAGCACTTCTTGAAGTCAATCTGTCGATTGACCTTTTCTGCTTTGTAAGTACGTGTGTAACTATATGAGTCACTCCTTCGATATATAACCAACTCTCCAAAGAGTCCTTCAATTTGTACGTTTTCTATCTTGCATAGACTTCTTCAATTTTTAGAATCTTTCTCCTTTTACACATAGGACTCTTCAGGATATACTCAAGTGAAACTCCTTCTTCACGTAGGAATCCTTTTTAACTCATCTTGCTTTCCCTTATCATCAAGTGCTTGAATTAAATTCAACTTTTTCTATTTCCTACGTAATCAGTAAGTTGAATTTTTCAGCTACGCTGATTTAACTGATTTTGATTCTTAATAATTTATACTGTGGACTTGCACTCTTGAACTTGTCGGATTAGTGGAACACGTATATCAACTTTTTTTCTTCATATTGTCATTCATCAAAACTTCAAGATTTCAACAAATTCCCCTATTTTGATGATGACAAACCACCGTCTTTGTGCCACTCCATATTTACCTGAGACGCTTAAGTAGGAAACAACCACTAGAATGACACTGGTTTAGTTTCTGAGTTATAAGCAATGCATAACCATTTCTTCCCCCCTTTTCCATCATTGAAAAAGCTAAACACAAGAGTATTTGAGCAATTTTAGTGAGTCAATCTATTCATGGCCACTGGGGCAATCAGTAAGTCAAGCAGTACTTAAATAACAATATTAATGAAGAACCTATGGAGTAAATCAAGAAAACAGTTCAACAAGCTAGAGGTTTCATTACTATAAGCACTCATTACTATAAGCTCCCAGATATGATAAACACAAGCTAAATTATAACAAAAAAAAAAAATCACAACGCAGTAAAAATAAGAACCTAGGGATCTAAGGAGGAACAACACGAGATGAAAGGAGAAGAAGTACACATCTGGTTCAAACTTGAGCAACTCTATATCCTCTTTCCTTGGCAAGTTCATTTCAAGTTCTTCAATCATTTCCCTAAGATTGGCAGTTTATTAATCATGGGTAGCTTGTACATCCTCTAATTCTTTAGTTTTCTCTTCCAAAGTAATGTAGGCCTGTTGAAGAGGAGTGTTTGCCTATTTTATGGATGTATAAAGAGAGGAGTAGCAAACTCTGCCAAGAACATCTTTAGTAGTCTGATATTCCCACACAGAAATAGGAACATCAAACTCTTCAAAGATGTTACCCAGCCAAAACCCGTATGCCAGAGAGTGACTATTTTCATCTTGATGGAGTATTCAGTTTATATGTTTCAGAATGAGAGCAGGAAGGTCAATTTTGACCTCAGAATCCAACAACTCCATTAGCGTTAAATCCAAATAATTAGCTTCAGTTCTCCTTTCTTGACACTGTAGAATTATTTTGTGTACCATGTCAAAATAAAGTTGATGTAGGGGAGACATTTCCCTTTTTTCAACTCTAGGATGATGAGTCAGAGTAGGCACACCTGAGAATTTCCTAGTAATCTCTAGGGATGAAGGTAAGTTTTGAAGAGGAGGCTATGTGAATTTCACATAGTGTGACCATCCTTCAGAAGGCACATCCAGAATACGTGCCATATCTACACGAGTCAGCTTGATTAGTACCCCCAGAACAGTGGAAGTAAACTCAATCCCATAAACCTTCCATTGATATAAAATTCAGTCACCTATTTTTTAGCTAACTTACGTTGAATAGTACCGTGAAGAAGAAGATTAGACCAACCTTGAGCTGCTATCTTGGTAAGAAGGATTTTCATTTCAAGACCCATATAACCAGTAAGAACTCTCCCACACACTATCTTTTGATTTTTTAAAACTTAAGTATATGCTCAAAAGAAGGTGGAATAGAGGTAGTCACATCTTTAAAGGGAGAAGGAGAGTGAGGACTAGATGGAACAGGTTGAGTGACTTATTTCTTGGAAGAGCGGGAGGAGGATTTTGGTGTTTCATAGGGTTTTGGATCAGACTTTGAAGATTTTCTCACTGAAGGAGTGGAGGAGGGTTGAGATCTAGTGGAACGATAAAAAGAGGGCTTTGGGATGATATTTTTCACTTTTTCCCACGGCAAACTTGACTCAGAAGTAAGTCATCATCCGAAGGAGGGGTGTTTTAGAAGAGAAACCAGATTGCATCGAGCGTTTCCTTTTACTTGCTTTTAGAGCCTTTTCATGGACAACATCCCCTTGCCTTTTGCGATTGCGAGTGTGATGAGTCCTTTTTGGAACAGGTAAGATTATGGGTTCCTCGAGAATCTCATCATCAGGTATAGGTATGGGTGCACCAAAAATATTCTTAATTTGAGATTGAGATCTGGTTGGAACTTTGGGAGCAGAGGAGTAAGATTCAGGAAGAGATATTTGGATAGGGATGACGTCTAGAGGGGTTTCATCAGAGGCATGGTGAAAAAAGTACGCATGGTGTTGAAAGATGTCTACGCAGCAAAATCAATCATCCTGAGAATGAGAACGGGAAAAATTGGGGTTGTAGGAGAAGAGTAAAGAACAATTTCTATGAAAGAAGATGAAGAAGAATTGAGAGGTAGAGTGAGTAGGAGATGAGGAAGTCATTGATGAGAAAAGTGGATTTAGACGAGTTTCACAATTATTTATAACGAGAGTGAATGTGAGAAAAATGATTAAAAAATATGATGAAGATAAAGAGTTTTACTAGGCATGGGATAATGTATGACAGATGGGAACTGATTGATAGGCGGCGGCAGTCTTTTGAAGGAAAACTGGGGTTTTCAAATTTTGGCAGTTTTGAGAAGATGGAGTGGGTAAGTAATAAAAGGAATAGATCTGCGCAAGTGTTTCTTTTCAATCTGAGTTGTATATTTAAACAAGTGAACACATACCTTAGGTAACTGGTAGCATGGACCTTTAGTGTACTTTATTTGAATTCCAAAATTTACCCAGTTGATCTGCAATAAGAACAATTATTAAGAACTGGACTTGAGACATACAACTAAATGTGCAAAACTGAATAAATTAACGATTTTGGCTCTAAATATCTATGTTAAGCACTTTTTATAACCAAGCATTGAGAGTGGTTTATATAATTTTAATCATCCCCAAGTCTATCCCACTCCTTTCAAAATATTCTCTACTTAGTGTCTATAGTGCTTTTTTAGTCAATTAAGCAATTCGCATAGTCAACATCTTTATAGGCCATAAGAGTGAAATTGCTTTCCTCTGGATACCATAGTCCCAAGTCATAGATTCCCTTGAGATATCTCAAGATTCTTTTGACAGCTTTAAGGTGAGATTCTTTAGGGTTAGCTTGAAATCTTGCACATAATCCCACACTTTATGCAGTTTTTTCTCCACAGATAACACAAATGTTTGACACTTGTAGTTTTTCATCACCCGTTCTTGTGAACTTCTAACAAAATTATTAGTATCTTGTGTTGGTGTTATTGATGAATAATTTTTTTTAATTTGTTGTTTCCTTATTAATATGTCCTCAGTCTGCACAATAGTTGGAACAGGTGGTACAACATGCTCCTCTTACCTTCTCTATTTTTTACTTTCATTGCTCCACAAAGATTTAATAGACTAGGTCCAAGCACTTGGTCATGCTTATATGATTCTTTGTTTTGAAAGAGGATGTCCCTTGTTTCCCCCTTACACGAGCACTACAAATCTGGCCATCTTTTAAAGGTTTTTATTTTAGTTTTCCCAATCTTTTCAACTCTAGTAATGGTGCTCTTTTGCCATCTCCAAACAATCTATTCCCCCTTTAAATGTGGTAAGTGAAATTTTTTTTATTTGTTTTCGGTCTTATGCTTTGAGCAAGCTCTATCCATGTACTAATTTTGCTTGCCTTCTTTCACTCTCACCTATAAAATAATAGGGATTAACTTTAGAAACCCAGACAAGCTTGGGTCCTTTCTTACGAGTAAAAGGATGAATCAGATTTCTCCTAGACCATCGAGGCAACAGGTTGTGTGGCCTATTTCTCTAACTAATTTTCTTTTCATCTTATTTGTCTGTACTACCAAGAAGTCAGATTTCTTTGCCAAATTAGTGCTCGTGTCTCTTCTTTTAGCAACAACTGGACATTCAGTAGTTGGATGTCCATGATTACCACATATATAACATAAATCCTTAGTAACACTAGAGCTCTTGAAAAAACCCAATCCAGCCCTTTCACTGTGGGTTTTTTCTCTGAGTTGATGAACAATTCTTAAGGAATTTGCCCATCTACTTTCCCTTTCAAGATCAAGTTTTAGTATAGAGACTTCTTGACTTAATCTGTTCACCTTTTTTTTTTCATCACTAATTCTTGTTTGGACTTGGTTAATTCAAGGTCAATATTTTCTTGTTCATCACTTTGACCTTTTTTCCTTTTTCAAATAAAAGTCAATTTTAAGATTTCAGATTTTAGACTCAGAATTGAAGAATCAAGTTGACTGACTTATTCTGTGAGAGTACTATTTTATTCTTCAATAGTGTTTTTGCAAGTTTCCATACCAATTAGGTCAAACTTGAGACTTGCAAAACTATTGAATAACCCATCCCTATCGGAAGTTACTTCTTGGAAGTCATCAATTAAAGTACTCATCAGAGAAACAAATTTTTCTTTAAAGAATAAATGCAATTGGTTTTTAAGTTCAGGAATACTTACCTCAGAAGTACCATCTTTGTCTTCTATGTATGAATCTCCAATGGCCATGAGAGCAGTTTCATTAATCTCTTCCTCATCTGATTTTTCTGAGTCAGACCCCCAGGTAGCCATCATAGCATATTCTTATTTCTTCTTTTTATTGGGCTTTTCTTTCAACTCTTTCTCAGATCTTTCTTTTCTCTATTCAATTTCCCAAACAGGATAATCTCAAATTTAATAATCAGGTCTTACCATACTTATAACATCCAGTAGGATTATCGTTAGACCGTTTTTTGTTGCTTGTTCCATGCTTCTTTTTGAAAAATTTGTTGAAGTTCTTAGTTATAAATGCCATCTGTTCTTAGTCAGTTCAGCTTCTTCATCACTTTCAGAAGCCTTTAAAGCCAAGGATTTTTTCGAGGCTGCCATTTCCCTTTTTGCTTCATCAATCTACATCTCATAAGTCTTAAGATTTTCAACAAGTTTATCCAAAGTCATCCTAGCTAGATCTTTTGCCTCCCTAATCACAGTAACCTTGACATCTCATTTAGACTTAGGCAAGACCCTCAACACTTTCTCAACTTGTTCCTCAGTAGTGATGGCTTTTCCTAAAAAAAGTCAATTAATTAGTTAACGTAGTGAGTCTTGTCATCATCTGATGAAGAGATTCATTATCCTTTATCTTAAAAGCCTCATATTCAGTAAAACGGAGAGCAATTTTGAATTTTCTCACTTGAGTCGTGCCCTCATGAGCATTAACCAAGACACCCCCAATTTTCTTGGAAGTAGTGTAAGTAGATACTCTATTATACTCAGATGGACCTAGTCCACACACTAAGATGTTCTTAGCCTTTGCATTTTTTCTTAGTGCAACCAAGTCATCAGTAGTAAATTCACTTCTCACTTTCTTGACTTGTTCTCTATCAACCAGCTTTATTGGAATAGTTGGACCATCAATAATTTTGTCCCACAATTCGTAGTCTTCTCCTTGAATGAACATTTCATCCTAGTTTTTCACCAAATGAAGTGAGATCCATCAAAGAGTGGAGGTCTAGTAGTGGATTGACCTTCACTGTGACCATTAGGTGGTACAGAATTCATCATAATGATCTTTGTCTTAGGTGATAATCCTTTTTACGACAACCTTGCTCTGATACCACTTGTTAGAATATGTGCCCTATTATATTATTGACTTTAACGTAACAGTTGCTTATGGATGGAATGGTTTGCCTAACGTGTTTCAGTGAAAGCAGTAAAGACAGTAAGTAAAGAACACAATAGTTTTTACGTGGAAACAACTTGTCTCAAAAGGTATAAAAAACCACGACCTGTACCTCTACAAGATTTAACCCCAACTTCACTAAACAACAATGAGCCTCAACAATAACTAATTACAACTTTGTAACCTAAGAATTATAAACTCTAATTCCTAACTACACGCACACCACCCAAGGTATGTGTACCCAAAGTCTTTGAGTTTTCCCCAACTCAAAGACTAGCTCTTAGTTCAGTTTATAACACACTGAAACTAATATTACACCAATATTTCATCATAATGAATAACTCCTAACAATCAACGCTAAGACTCTTACCCAGATTCTATACTAGGACCAGGTTCTTCAAATGTGTTTCTCCAGTGATTGAGTAGCACTTCGTGAAGTCAATCTATCGATTACCCTTTTATGCTTTGTAAGTGCGTGAGTAACTATGTGAGTTACTCCACCGATATATAACCAACTCTCCAAAGAGTCCTTCAATTTGTACATTTTCTATCTTGCATGGACTTCTTCAATTTTTAGAATCTTTCTCCTTTTACACATAGGACTCTTCAGGATATGCTCAGAAGTGAAACTCCTCCTTTACATAGGACTCATTTTTACACTCAACTTTCTTTCCCTTATCATCAAGTGTTTGAATCAAATTCAACTTGTTCTATTTTCCACGTAATCAGTAAGTTGAATTTTCTAGCTACACCGATTTAACTGATTCTAATTCTTAATCATTTATATTGTGGACTTGCACTCTTGAACTTGTCATATAGTGGAACACGTATATCAACTTGTTTCCTTCATATTGTCATTCATCAAAACTTCAAGATTCCAACAGTATAAAAACAAAAAGAATTTATTGATTGAAAATTATCTCTCATTTCATGTTTGACTCTCTTTTATTTGGATGATTGTCTAATGCTATAATATGCAGTTTAACATAGAGTGCTCCCTAAAATAGTTTAACATTCTAATATAAGTCAGTAGCTCTATTTTATTAACTAACAGATTAAGATGTTAAATGATCTAACTAATGTATAAAAACTGACAACTAGTGGCATATATGACATATTTTAAAGGAGGCACATTATTATCAGTTTAATAAGAGCATTACAGTATCTTATGTATGCAAAATGCATGGTAAACAATATATATATATATATATATATGTTAATTGAATATCGAAAACATAAAAACTTTATTTAATAAAAAAATATATTACAAACTTATTAATGTGCCAAGAGAATATATTAAAGTAAACATCAACTTAAGAAGATGTTTTCAATATAAAATACCCAATGATACAAACATTAATGATAGAGATTGATATAAATAAAAAAATATTCACAAAATATTCAAATCATGATATGAAATTTAATGATAAAACATAATTTATTAAGTTTAACGACACTTTTTCTAAACAAAAAAAGTTGAATCTACTATATTTAAGGAAATCAGAACTTGACACAAAGATCTATTACATTCTTCTTTTGTGACTGATACGATTATGTATTTAAAATTTCGAAATAACTTTTTTGGATCTTTTCAGACCACCATGTTTGCTAGTAACATTTTTAGTTACCTCACTTTCACTGATTACTTCATCATTCTGCTTTTTTCTTGCATAATTCTATAATAGTACACCATATCTGAGATGGTGGTTGAAAGCATCAAAATTCTACTGAAAATATGAAATACACCAAAGCTAACAGATTCAGCAAAGACACATACAAACATGTAATAATCTTCGGGAAAAATTAACAAAATTATTTATGAAAGAAACATGTATACTAAAATAAGAAAATTATGAAGATATAATTATAACATACTTAGATTGTGGATCCTGCTGGGGTGCATCCTTCACAAGTACATACTCTAATGGGTCAATCATGGACTTATCAATATATGCAGATTCACACCATCACTTAGTATCCGCTTGTCTACTATAAAAATCGGTGGAAAGCAAAAGCATAGGTATCATGATAGCAAGAGATATCTTTGTATGAACAACGCCTCCCATTAATGAATCATAAACATACAGATACTTATGTTTGATACGAAAAACAATCAGAATCCAATGAAATGTATCACTAACATTCAAAGGAATGTAATATTATCAATAGAATCTCAAGGTACATTGACAAACATTTTGTAACCTCTAATGTACTGGCTAACATGATGTTCATTAATTATACATCTCATGTCCTTATTCAAACTCAACTACTACTACTCAGCTGACCGAAACTATTTAATAAAAAAATTGATAATGGTATATGTAATGGACTTCATCACACTATACTTTAACTTTTTTAAAAAATAATACATTATCACATTAATATGCTGGTTTAAAAGAAATGAAATTAGAAATAGTATATTTAAACTAATACACAGTCTTACATAGACATAACAAAATTTAGAAAGAAATTCAAAACATTACACTAAACATGCACTAAATGAGAACAATGTATGTCTATCAAAGCCTATCTTAATAGTATATTTTCAATAAAAAAAAGAACCCAACGAAGTACTATGCCAATCAACAAAAAGGGTAAGCTATCTTAACAACTCCTATTTACATAAATAAGTATATCTACTTCATAAACAGTAGAGATGAGAAACAGAAAGAAAAGCATTGTGTCAAAAAAAAATTAAAGTTGAATTTGAGAAAATTAAAAATAAGGGATTATGAAATCTAATTGACATGCATGTTACTGTAAAAAAATATATGTAAAATATCAATATTATATCATTATAATACGCCAAAAAGTCAACCAAAAATCACATCATACTGACCGTACAAATTTTTTCTGAATTTTTTTTTGTCATCCTTCTTATCAACAACTTTATCAACTGTTACATAGGTTCATGATTTTTAATTTTAGCTTTTTTTTTGTTTTGTGAGTCGAAATTTCTTCTTCGAAATCAGATATTGGTTCAATGACAACCTTTTTTCTCTTATAACTCCTCTACTTTGTGGAATAATAAATTTTTTAGACACCACCTCTCTTTGCATGTTCTCATGTGGTTGCTTCAAATGTGAAGTATTTTTTGAGAAATTAATTTTGTGCGGAAAAATCTCACTTTAATTGTTCAAAATCGAATCACTTTGAAGTAACTTTTCTTGTTCTTCAATAATGAAGATGGGGTAAAATATCTCAAATCAAAGAACGATCTAGAAAGTACAATTGGGTTGTTTTCTTCTAATAATTTAGGGCTCTTCCTAGTTGAAGTAAAGTCAAATCTACACTTTACAGACGTGATTCAAAAAAAAAAAAAAAACACTAAATTCAGTCGATTTTATAATCCAAAGCAACATAAGATGAAGAGAAAACAACGTTCATACGCAAAAGTTAAAAAGTTCTATTAAAAAAACAGAAAAAAATAATTTAAGGAAAAAAGAGTATATTAATGATGAAGAAAATCTTTTATTAATAAAGTAAATATGGAGAATCGTATAAACATTAAATAATTAAAAAAAAATATTTTACTTGAAAAGTCAAAAAATGTGTATTAATGTAGAAAATACTTTTATCAAATTTTACTCCTTAATTTAAGAACGAATTTTGTAACTTAACTGATAAATTTTTTTAAAAAAGTATAAATAAAAATAATTATTAAAACCAACAATTATTTTCACCATAATTATCAAAAAAATTAATAAAGAGAGATAAATATAAAGACTAAAAATTAAGATATAATTTGACTATTAATTATGAAAAAACAATTTTTTTATCAAAAAATTAATTTTTAAAAAAATAATATAAATTATAACTATTTATTTGAATTATTAATTATAAATAAAAATATTGCTATAACTTGTAATAAATAATCTAATAAATATATAGAAGATGATTGTCTCACAATGGGTGGAAAAGTTGGGAGACCCTAATAGGAAATATAGAAAAAGCCCAAAGAGACTAGCAGTGACTTTGATCACTGTGCTTTACTAAGCTACTGCTGCCCATTTTTGCTAAGCAGCAGAGTCATGGTAAACAAATTCCGCAGAAAAATTGGTGAAGCCTCTTCCATTTCTAACATTACTCAACCCAAGTTCGGGAAAATCATTTTTTCCTCACATGAATTATGCCGTCTCGTAAGTAATTTCTTCCCGTTCTCCTTCTTTAATTTCTCTTTTCAATTTTGGATTTACTGACGAAATGGAACAATTAGGATATATTTTTCAAAATAATAGTTACATATGGGTCTTATTCATGGACAATTTCTCAAAATCCCATCTAGTGTTAAGCATAGTAGTCAATGAAGTAGATTGAGAACTGTGACGTCTTAGGTTCAAAAAGTCCTGGTTGATTTATTTCTATTTGTTCTAGTCTTGGTGGACATGTTACTTGCTACATGTTGTTGATGACAGTTGACAGTTATTGTATGAAATTAGTTGAGATGTGTCAATTTGGTTTGGAAACCACGGTTATTTTAAAAAAAAAAAAAAAAACAATTTCATTCCCTCGACCAAAACCAGATAGTTGGATACAACGATGGGTGTTACTTTGACACCAGGTAAAAAATGATTCTTTGGTCTTATTCAATAGCAGAAGCTAGCTATTAGGTAAGAAATGTGCAAGATCTACAGATCATTCTCTCAATCAATGTGGGACAATGTAACATAGGTCGAAAAAAAGTACCGAGTGTGCAGGCGTCTACTGTCATTTATGTAGGTTCGCGTCTGTCTTCATTTCACTACGCATGAAACTGAATTCAGATTTCCTTTGAACACAGAGGATTCCAGAAGGATTTTCCAGCAGATATTGCAAGAACATGCTAAACCCTGTGTTTCTTGAGGTTCCCAGTGGAGAAGTATGGGAGGTTGACGTGGAACATTCTGAAGGCCATATTTGGCTAGCCCAAGGATGGAAGGATTTCAGTGATTATTATTCAATAAGCCACGGACAATTTTTGATTTTCGGATACAATGCGCGTTCACATTTTAATGTCACTATATTTGATTTGAGTGCAGCTGAAGTTGATTATCCAACAGCAGAGATTGAGTCGGATGATTCAATAGATATTTCGGATGTGGTTGAGCATTCTTCTGAAAATCTGAGCCGTGGCCCCTTGATAGAAGAGGGAGAAAGAAAAAGACGAGAAGGGGAAGCAGAGGATGATGACCTTCAAACTAATGTAATCGAGGAAGAAGAGTCTCAAGGGAATGTAGTTTCACCAGGTAAGAAAGCATCTTTTTATCTGGTTTATTATCTATGGACAGAATGAGATTAGTCATCTTATTACATTATAATAATTTAGTAGTAATACGTTGTTTTGGTTATGTGTTTCAAGAAATAAGTGAAGGCTACAAGGAGCACGAGCAACAAACCAAAATTGTCACCAGTGAGAGTGAGAGCGAGGCAGAGAGGGACCAAGAGATTGCTGAAAACTATCAAAGAGCAAAAGCTTTTAAATCTAAGAATCCATTCATTATATCTTTTATGCATACATCATATGTGTTGAGACCACACAGTCTGGTAAGCTGTCAAATGCCTGACGCCCTGATCCTTTCTTATTCATTCCATACATATGCACAACCTTAAACTCAATTCATGATTTACCTCTTTTGGCAGTACATACCATTGAAATTTGCTATGAAGTACTTGATGCAGAACAGTGGCAATTTAGTGTTACGCGTTCCAGGGAGGGGATCTTGGTCTGTCAAATGCATTATACTGAGGAAAGATGCTAAAGTTACTTGTGGTTGGAAAGCATTTGTTCTGGACAATAAGTTAAAATATGGTGATGTCTGTGTCCTTGAAGTGATTAATGACACTAAGCTTTCTTTGATAGAGGTCACCATATTTCCAGGGGTTTCTGATAGTACAAACTGAGTCTATCAATGTGAGGCTTTGGTTCCATGTTCTCAATGCATATATACATCCTATCAAAGAGCAAAAGCTTTTATATCTGAAAATCAATTCTTCAACATATAAATACATTCTATTCGCTTTTTGCAAGTTGCTACATTTTGCAAAGGGGAGTATTCCTCCCAAAATAGATTAGAGCAATTTTGCCTAAAGCATGTAAACGTTAGTGTCTTATTTTGTAATATTAGCTTCTTGTATAGAGTTTTCTTTTCATGAACTTTTTGTGTAGAGTTATGTTCAACTTTGGCATGTGTTATGAGGAGGTAAGACAATGTGTCTTCCCTACTTCATGTACTCTTTGGATATTAATGTTCGAAGTAAGGTCAAAGCCTAACCCCCGGCACCATGATTCTGTGTGAAATAAAAGAACCTTTCTGATGGTTGACCTTGATGATTCCAATATTTTGGATTCCACATGAACATAAGAAATGTCAATTTGATTCTGAATTTCATTGGCGAAGACCAGAAAACACATTTTGGATATAATATGGAGATACCTGGTTGTACATAGAGTTACGTGTTTGTGAAATCTCTTTACATCCCAACTCATGAGAAGAAAAAGGAGCCAAGCAGGAGCATAAATCTGTTGGAGTGCCAGTGATGTTCCTTGACCACTGCATGCATAGCAGACATGACCTTTTGTCGGTCTGCTGCTCCACAGCACCAAAGATCAAATTTTTTGAAGCTAATGAAGGAAATAGCAACAGATGGTGTCAGGGCCAGCTTGCTCACACCTTCACTAATTTCACGGAGTACCTACTACCTCCCGTCGGCAGAAGTATCAGGTAACCTTGTCCACCAATTCGTCGACAGAAGTATCAGATAACTTTTTCCATCAATTCTTGGACAGTTTCATATGAAGTTAATTTGTCTGGGTAGAAAATCTCCTGATTTGAGATTTTGGGCTACTTTCTTTGTAACTCGAGGTTTCTATAAATGGATGTTCTCATCTACAGCGCGAGTGCACAACATGGAAACATCTAACCAACTGGTTCGTTATGTGAGGTGATTCCAAACGAATTGTCTTGATTTCTTTTGTCCATATACTTTTCCATCCGTTCTTTTGAGGAGCTCCTGTAAGCAGATGTATCGAGCAGGCACCTAAATTAGTTAAAAGTTGATGAAATTGGTTACAGAATCTAGTTTGATTATCTTAAATAAAACAATCGACAGGATTGCTTTAACCAACAAGTATGTTTATGTCACTGCTCCCAAGGGTGTGGCCTAGTGGTCAATGAAGTGGATTGAACACGATGAGGTCTCACGTTCAAATCCCAGCAGTGACAAAACATTAGGTGATTTCTTCCCTCCTATTCTAACCTTGGTGGATTAAGTCACTTCATACCTGTTTAACCAACAAGTATGTTTATGTCACTGCTCCCAAGGGTGTGGCCTAGTGGTCAATGAAGTGGATTGAACACGATGAGGTCTCACGTTCAAATCCCAGCAGTGACAAAACATTAGGTGATTTCTTCCCTCCTATTCTAACCTTGGTGGATTAAGTCATTTCATACCTGTTGTTGGCCTGGACACCATCATCATAAACAAACATTTACAAATGTATTCTTGGAACACCAAACGCTGAGTTCCAGTTGGAAGGAGCTTGTGCCGGAGAATAACCTCTAAGTAGGTGATGTATGTGTGTGAATAATTTGGGAAAACATCTTATGCTTTCTTGCTTCCGGCTCCCTTCTCTTTCCATTCCAGCTACATATTTCCCCCCTCCTCCATGATCGAACATCAATTGCAAAGACTCTAGAGATTGCTCATTGGGACAGATGTAGATGAACAGCACCTGTCTCTGCTTCAGTCGTACAGATCCTTTTCCACTGCTTTTTACTCATCTTCTTCTGGTCACTACCTTTTTGGACTGCTTGTAGACCTTTGCAGTGGAACAATGGATGTTGTAACTAGGTTCTTATTGTATGTTTTGATACGAGCCAAATGGCCATCTTAGCTTTCATTGACACCATTGGAGGCCATCACGTAAAGACTCAAGCTTGGGGGCTACCTAACCGAGTGAACAAGTGTTGAAGTGTGAAGAAGAGCTTCATTACACTCAAAGGCCGCCCCTCATTAAGGGACTTTTTGTCGTTGCTTTGGAGCATAAGAGGCGCCTATGGAGTGTAGGACTTCATGAAGGGTCTTTTGGTCATTTTATTATGTAATAGTTTAGCCAAAGATTTTAAATAGCTCTTATTAGGTTCATTTTCAGCAACTTAGATGATTTTTGAGAGAAAATACTTTGAGTGTATTTTGCAAGTGTGGATTCACTTGTGCCAAACATGGAATCGTTTGTGTTGGTTACTCGTTTAGAAACGTGGGTTGCTTGGGGATTTCAGTTCTCTTGAGGTTCACGTAAGAACTTGGTGTTGTTTATATGAATCTTAGGGGTCTTAGGGTTTGATACACCCTTAGGTTCTTATTGTTTGTATAATCTTATGTCAAGTTATCTATCTTTTCATTATTATTTGTTGTTAACTTGTTCTCGGCTTGTATTTGAATCCGTAGCTTAGTATTCATCTCGTTGTCGTGTGTTTGTGGCTGATCTTGTGTCATGTTTGGTTGGATATATGAATTAAAAATTAGTATGATTAAAATGTGTTTACTAAACGAAGTAAAAGTTTGTATGCTATGGGGAGGTAATTTTACATTATCATTGTTTTAAGGGAAAAGACATCGTTTCCACCCTAAATTATACCCGAAAAGTCGAAGCCACACCTAAACTATACTAGTGACCTATTACATACCTAAACTATAAAAAAGTGAAACTATTTACACTCTGTCAGGCTACCACCACTTGCATGTGGTGTAGTGTTTTACACGCCCTACCACATCAGCACCACGTCAGTAAAAAGTATCACTTTTTTATAGTTAAGGTGTGTAATAGGTCACTTATATAGTTTAGGTGTGGATTCGACTTTTCGACTATAGTTTGGAGTGGAAACGATGCCTTTTCCCTTAATGTTTTTAGCCGTTTACTTTTGTTATTCAATAGGCTGGACGTGCCTAAAATAAGTGTAGCACACGCGCCTTAGAATGGGGTCGCGGGGAGGTAATAATATCACTTTTATATAGTTAAGGTGTGTAATAGGTCATTTATATAATTTAGATGTGGCTTAGACTTTTTTTGTATAGTATGAGGTGGAAATGATGTTTTTTTCCTTATTTTAATAAATGCATTACTAATTTATGCGTGTGATAAGAAGACTCGTACGTAGCTTGAGCACCTAGTATGTAGAACGTAAACTTAAAACAATAAGAATGAAATAAATGAAAGACAATAAAGGATTTACCTTGAAGAAATAGGATTAAATTTGGATTCCTCTTTCTCAGTTTAGTGAATAATTCCTTAATAAAAAATAGAGTTTAAAAAATGACGCGTTTTATGATATGATATCAATTTATTACTGTTGAAACAAGAGAAAATTAAATGGAAGGTGATAAAAAAGTCTTTAAATTAAAAATGATGATAACTTTGATCAGATAAGGTCAAACCTTTATTTAAATTGTGATTAAGTTAATTGGGGTGTAAAGTGTAATTTTTAAAACTTTTAAATTTTTTAAAAAGTCCTCCAAATTTCAAATTTAGAGTTTCCCCCTTTTCTTATCTTTCAATCTTTCTCCCCATCTTCTTCTTCTTATTTTTTTTCCTCTCTCTAAATTTTCTTTTTTTCTGTCTTCTCTTCTTCTTTTTTTCTTTTCCTTTTCATTTCGTTCTTCCTTTTTTAATTTTCGCCGATTATTTAAAAAAAAATAAAAAATTGAAAAGTTTGAAAAGAAATTTTTTGATTTCTTTTAAAAATGAATGAAGAAATAATTTAGCGAATTCAGCAACTACGGTAATTGCTGCAACAACTACTATTAGTTGTTGTGTTACAACAACTATCGAAGTTGTTGTAGCAATTATTGAAGTTGCTGCAGCAACTTCGACTGTTGCTGCAGCACCTTCGATACTTATTTAATTTCTGAAAAAGATCTGATTGAAGGAGCCCACAAAAAAATGATATTTATTGTAAAAATGAAGGTGGTGGTGCTGGTGGTGACGCCGAAGAGGAGGTGGCGGCGGCGGGCGGCAACAAAAAAGGTGTGAAGGAGGAGTGATGGTGATGGTGTAGGGATCTTTGTGTAAATATGAGGTTGGGATCTTTGTGTAAATAATAAAACTTGAAAATTTTAAAATTAGTGGCATTAACACTAATCTTAAAATTCTCATCTCTACTCAATATTTAAGAATTGTATCACTCTTTTTTAGTTTTAAAACTTTTTCGTCACCCTTAATTAATTTGCCCCGCTCTATTTCCATTTAGTTGTCAAGATAAGCTATGCACAACTCTTAAGAAAAAAAATAATAAGTATAATTTAACTAATATATTCTTAGTTAATTTTCTATTTTTTATTTATTTACGTGTCTCTTAATTTTAGAATACTCACTGCTAAAGGCAAAGTTGGAAAAGTAAAATAAATTCTCGACTTTTAATTGACAAAGTATTCTGGATCAACTATTTTCATATACGTGTTAACATTTGCCTGGTGTAGAAAGGTTTTCCCACATAACTCTTGTACTCATCAACAATAATATTTTTTGTCAACACGGGTCCAATATTTATTTTTTTATTTCAATTTATGGTATAGATGAAATTTGAAAAATCAATAATGTTTTTATATATTTTTAAATATTTTACGTTATTAGTTATTATTTTGTAGTAATTTTATATAATTTTCAAATAATATATGCTATTTTTTTTATCCCAATTTTTGTAACATTAATGAAGTATTTGATAAATCAATCAAATTTATTATATGTAGTTTTAAATATTTTAGGTTGTTAATTATATTATGATTCATATGACTTTCTACGTAATTTTCAAGTAATATCCCTCTATTCCAATTAATACGACATCAATAGAATTTGAAAAGGCAACATATTTTTTATACATCTTTAAAATATTTTAGATTGATAATTATTTGTGATTTATATTATTTGTTGCATTATTGTGATTTATATTACTTTTCACAAAATTTTTAAATAATATATCTCAATTTATATTGCACTGATAAAATTTTGAGTCAACCAAAATTTTTTATGTGTCTCCAAATAATTTAAATTAATAATTATTATAATTTATAATATTTTTACACAATTTTAAAATATATAACAAGTTAAAACTAAAAATAAAATAATTACATTAAAGTTTAGACAATCAATTATATTTTTAATATATTTTTAGATTTTTTAAGCTTTTAGCTATTGTAATTTAAAATACTTTTTCGACATTGTAATTTAATATTTTAAATTTTTAGCTATTATAATTTATAATACTCTCCTTGTTTAAACTTTTGTGGCATTGATAGTCAATTATATTTTAAAAATAGTTTAAGTTTTAAATTATTGTGATTTATAATATTTTTTCTTCTATTCCAATTTAAACGACACTGATATAATTTCGAGAGTCAACCAAATATTGGTCTTATTCAATAGCAGAAGCTAGCTATTAGGTAAGAACTGTGCAAGATCTACAGCTCATTCTCTCAATCAATGTGGGACAATTTAACATAGGTCGAAAAAAAAGTACCGAGTGTGCAGGCGTCTACTGTCAATTATGTAGGTTCGCGTCTGTCTTCATTTCACTACGTATGAAACTGAATTCAGATTTCCTTTGAACACAGAGGATTCCAGAAGGATTTTCCAGCAGATATTGCAAGAACATGCTAAACCCTGTGTTTCTTGAGGTTCCCAGTGGAGAAGTATGGGAGGTTGACGTGGAACATTCTGAAGGCCATATTTGGCTAGCCCAAGGATGGAAGGATTTCAGTGATTATTATTCAATAAGCCGCGGACACTTTTTGATTTTCGGATACAATGCGCGTTCACATTTTAATGTCACTATATTTGATTTGAGTGCAGCAGAAGTTGATTATCCAACAGCAGAGATTGAGTCGGATGATTCAATAGATATTTCGGATGTGGTTGAGCATTCTTCTGAAAATCTGAGCCGTGGCCCCTTGATAGAAGAGGGAGAAAGAAAAAGACAAGAAGGGGAAGCAGAGGATGATGACCTTCAAACTAATGTAATCGAGGAAGAAGAGTCTCAAGGGAATGTAGTTTCACCAGGTAAGAAAGCATCTTTTTATCTGGTTTATTATCTATGGACAGAATGAGATTAGTCATCTTATTACATTATAATAATTTAGTAGTAATACGTTGTTTTGGTTATGTGTTTCAAGAAATAAGTGAAGGCTACAAGGAGCACGAGCAACAAACCAAAATTGTCACCAGTGAGAGTGAGAGCGAGGCAGAGAGGGACCAAGAGATTGCTGAAAACTATCAAAGAGCAAAAGCTTTTAAATCTAAGAATCCATTCATTATATCTTTTATGCATACATCATATGTGTTGAGACCACACAGTCTGGTAAGCTGTCAAATGCCTGACGCCCTGATCCTTTCTTATTCATTCCATACATATGCACAACCTTAAACTCAATTCATGATTTACCTCTTTTGGCAGTACATACCATTGAAATTTGCTATGAAGTACTTGATGCAGAACAGTGGCAATTTAGTGTTACGCGTTCCAGGGAGGGGATCTTGGTCTGTCAAATGCATTATACTGAGGAAAGATGCTAAAGTTACTTGTGGTTGGAAAGCATTTGTTCTGGACAATAAGTTAAAATATGGTGATGTTTGTGTCCTTGAAGTGATTAATGACACTAAGCTTTCTTTGATAGAGGTCACCATATTTCCAGGGGTTTCTGATAGTACAAACTGAGTCTATCAATGTGAGGCTTTGGTTCCATGTTCTCAATGCATATATACATCCTATCAAAGAGCAAAAGCTTTTATATCTGAAAATCAATTCTTCAACATATAAATACATTCTATTCGCTTTTTGCAAGTTGCTACATTTTGCAAAGGGGAGTATTCCTCCCAAAATAGATTAGAGCAATTTTGCCTAAAGCATGTAAACGTTAGTGTCTTATTTTGTAATATTAGCTTCTTGTATAGAGTTTTCTTTTCATGAACTTTTTGTGTAGAGTTATGTTCAACTTTGGCATGTGTTATGAGGAGGTAAGACAATGTGTCTTCCCTACTTCATGTACACTTTGGATATTAATGTTCGAAGTAAGGTCAAAGCCTAACCCCCGGCACCATGATTCTGTGTGAAATAAAAGAACCTTTCTGATGGTTGACCTTGATGATTCCAATATTTTGGATTCCACATGAACATAAGAAATGTCAATTTGATTCTGAATTTCATTGGCGAAGACCAGAAAACACATTTTGGATATAATATGGAGATACCTGGTTGTACATAGAGTTACGTGTTTGTGAAATCTCTTTACATCCCAACTCATGAGAAGAAAAAGGAGCCAAGCAGGAGCATAAATCTGTTGGAGTGCCAGTGATGTTCCTTGACCACTGCATGCATAGCAGACATGACCTTTTGTCGGTCTGCTGCTCCACAGCACCAAAGATCAAATTTTTTGAAGCTAATGAAGGAAATAGCAACAGATGGTGTCAGGGCCAGCTTGCTCACACCTTCACTAATTTCACGGAGTACCTACTACCTCCCGTCGGCAGAAGTATCAGGTAACCTTGTCCACCAATTCGTCGACAGAAGTATCAGATAACTTTTTCCATCAATTCTTGGACAGTTTCATATGCAGTTAATTTGTCTGGGTAGAAAATCTCCTGATTTGAGATTTTGGGCTACTTTCTTTGTAACTCGAGGTTTCTATAAATGGATGTTCTCATCTACAGCGCGAGTGCACAACATGGAAACATCTAACCAACTGGTTCGTTATGTGAGGTGATTCCAAACGAATTGTCTTGATTTCTTTTGTCCATATACTTTTCCATCCGTTCTTTTGAGGAGCTCCTGTAAGCAGATGTATCGAGCAGGCACCTAAATTAGTTAAAAGTTGATGAAATTGGTTACAGAATCTAGTTTGATTATCTTAAATAAAACAATCGACAGGATTGCTTTAACCAACAAGTATGTTTATGTCACTGCTCCCAAGGGTGTGGCCTAGTGGTCAATGAAGTGGATTGAACACGATGAGGTCTCACGTTCAAATCCCAGCAGTGACAAAACATTAGGTGATTTCTTCCCTCCTATTCTAACCTTGGTGGATTAAGTCACTTCATACCTGTTTAACCAACAAGTATGTTTATGTCACTGCTCCCAAGGGTGTGGCCTAGTGGTCAATGAAGTGGATTGAACACGATGAGGTCTCACGTTCAAATCCCAGCAGTGACAAAACATTAGGTGATTTCTTCCCTCCTATTCTAACCTTGGTGGATTAAGTCATTTCATACCTGTTGTTGGCCTGGACACCATCATCATAAACAAACATTTACAAATGTATTCTTGGAACACCAAACGCTGAGTTCCAGTTGGAAGGAGCTTGTGCCGGAGAATAACCTCTAAGTAGGTGATGTATGTGTGTGAATAATTTGGGAAAACATCTTATGCTTTCTTGCTTCCGGCTCCCTTCTCTTTCCATTCCAGCTACATATTTCCCCCCTCCTCCATGATCGAACATCAATTGCAAAGACTCTAGAGATTGCTCATTGGGACAGATGTAGATGAACAGCACCTGTCTCTGCTTCAGTCGTACAGATCCTTTTCCACTGCTTTTTACTCATCTTCTTCTGGTCACTACCTTTTTGGACTGCTTGTAGACCTTTGCAGTGGAACAATGGATGTTGTAACTAGGTTCTTGTTGTATGTTTTGATACGAGCCAAATGGCCATCTTAGCTTTCATTGACACCATTGGAGGCCATCACGTAAAGACTCAAGCTTGGGGGCTACCTAACCGAGAGAACAAGTGTTGAAGTGTGAAGAAGAGCTTCATTACACTCAAAGGCCGCCCCTCATTAAGGGCCTTTTTGTCATTGCTTTGGAGCATATGAGGCGCCTATGGAGTGTAGGACTTCATGAAGAGTCTTTTGGTCATTTTATTATGTAATAGTTTAGCCAAAGATTTTAATATCTCTTATTAGGTTCATTTTCAGCAACTTAGATGATTTTTGAGAGAAAATACTTTGAGTGTATTTTGCAAGTGTGGATTCACTTGTGCCAAACATGGAATCATTTGTGTTGGTTACTCGTTTAAAAACGTGGGTTGCTTGGGGATTCCGGTTCTCTTGAGGTTCACGTAAGAACTTGGTGTTGTTTATATGAATCTTTGGGGTCTTAGGGTTTGATACACTCTTAGGTTCTTATTGTTTGTATAATCTTATGTCAAGTTATCTATCTTTTCATTATTGTTTGTTGTTAACTTGTTCTCGGCTTGTATTTGAATCCGTAGCTTAGTATTCATCTCGTTGTCGTGTGTTTGTGGCTGATCTTGTGTCATGTTTGGTTGGATATATGAATTAAAAATTAGTATGATTAAAATGTGTTTACTAAACGAAGTAAAAGTTTGTATGCTATGGGGAGGTAATTTTACATTATCATTGTTTTAATAAATGCATTACTAATTTATGCGTGTGATAAGAAGACTCGTACGTAGCTTGAACACCTAGTATGTAGAACGTAAACTTAAAACAATAAGAATGAAATAAATGAAAGACAATAAAGGATTTACCTTGAAGAAATAGGATTAAATTTGGATTCCTCTTTCTCAGTTTAGTGAATAATTCCTTAATAAAAAATAGAGTTTAAAAAATGACGCGTTTTATGATATGATATCAATTTATTACTGTTGAAACAAGAGAAAATTAAATGGAAGGTGATAAAAAAGTCTTTAAATTAAAAATGATGATAATTTTGATCAGATAAGGTCAAACTTTTATTTAAATTGTAATTAAGTTAATTGGGGTGTAAAGTGTAATTTTTAAAAACTTTTAAATTTTTTAAAAAATCCTTCAAATTTCAAATTTTAGAGTTTCCCCCCTTTTCTTATCTTTCAATCTTTCTTCTTCTTTCTCTTTCTCCCCATCTTCTTCTTCTTATTTTTTTTTCTCTCTCTAGATTTTCCTCTTCCTCCATCTTCTCTTCTTCTTTTTCTTTTCTTTTTCATTTCGTTCTTCCTTTTTTAATTTTCATGGATTATTTTTTAAAAAAAAAATTGAAAAGTTTGAAAAGAAATTTTTTGATTTCTTTTAAAAATGAATGAAGAAATAATTTAGCAAATTCAGCAACTACGGTAATTGTTGCAACAACTACTATTAGTTGTTGTGTTACAACAATTATCGAAGTTGCTGCAGCACCTTCGATGCTTATTTAATTTCTAAAAAAGATCTGACTGAAGGAGCCCACAAAAAAAATGATATTTATGGTAAAAATGAAGGTGGTGGTGCTGGTGGTGACGACGAAGAGGAGGTGGCGGCGGCGGGCGACAACAAAAAGGGTGTGAAGGAGGAGTGATGGTGATGGTGTAGGGATCTGTGTAACTATGAGGTTGGGATCTTTGTGTAAATAATAAAATTTTAAAATTAGTGTCATTAACACTGACACTAATCTTAAAATTGTCATCTCTACTCAATATTTAAGACTTGTGTCACTCTTTTTTAGTTTTGAAACTTTTTTGTCACCCTTAATTAATTTGCCCCTCTCTATTTCCATTTAGTTGTCAAGATAAGCTATGCACAACTCTTAAGAAAAAAAATAATAAGTGTAATTTGACTAATATATTCCTAGTTAATTTTTTAATTTTTATTTATTTACGTGTCTCTTAATTTTAGAATACTCACTGCTAAAGGCAAAGTTGGAAAAGTATAATAAATTCTCGACTTTTAATTGACAAAGTATTCTGGATCAACTATTTTTCATATACGTGTTAACATTTGCCTGGTGTAGAAAGGTTTTCCCGCATAACTCTTGTACTCATCAACAATAATATTTTTTGTTATTTTTTATTAACACGGGTCCAATATATTATTTTTTTATTTCAATTTATGGTATAGATGAAATTTGAAAAATCAATAATATTTTTATATATTTTTAAATATTTTACGTTATTAGTTATTATGTTGTAGTAATTTTATATAATTTTCAAATAATATATGCTATTTTTTTGTCCCAATTTTTGTAACATTAATGAAGTATTTGATAAAGTCAATCAAATTTACTATATATAGTTTTAGATATTTTAGGTTGTTAATTATATTATGATTTATACGACTTTCTACGTAATTTTCAAGTAATATCCCTCTATTCCAATTAATACGACATCAATAGAATTTGAAAAGGCAACATATTTTTTATACATCTTTAAAATATTTTAGATTGATAATTATTTGTGATTTATATTATTTTTCATGAATTTTCAAATAATGTATCTCAATTAATGTTGCATTATTGTGATTTATATTACTTTTCACTAAATTTTTAAATAATATATCTCAATTTATATTGCACTGATAAAATTTTGAGTCAACCAAAATTTTCTATGTGTCTCCAAATAATTTAAATTAATAATTATTATAATTTATAATATTTTTACACAATTTTCAAATATATAATAAGTTAAAACTAAAACTAAAATAATTACATTAAAGTTTAGACAATCAATTATATTTTTAAGATATTTTTAGATTTTTTAAGCTTTTAGCTATTGTAATTTAAAATACTTTTTCGGCATTGTAATTTAATATTTTAAATTTTTAGCTATTATAATTTATAATACTCTCCTTGTTTAAACTTTTGTGGCATTGATAGTCAATTATATTTTAAAAATAGTTTAAGTTTTAAATTATTGTGATTTATAATGCTTTTTCTTCTATTCCAATTTAAACGACACTGATATAATTTCGAGAGTCAACCAAATATCTTCATTGAAGTAGCGAAACAGATAAGTATTAAATGACTCATAATAATTAATTAGAAGCGATATAGCAAAATTACTATAAAAATACTTGTGAAAAATTTTTAAGTGGATCTCATATAAGATGACAAATTAATTTAAAACATCAATATTTAATTTATCATTTTACGTTCATTTTATCCTTTTTATTAAATATTGTTAATTTTTTAATATTCAGATGACTTATAATAATTAATTAGAGGTCATATAGTAAAATTACGATTGAAACAGTTGAAGCGGACATATCATAGATGTGTATTTTATTTTTTATTAAATATTATTAATTTTTTAATATATTAATTAAGAATGATATAATAAAATTACGGAGCAAGCACGCTGGAAGGAGGCATGACAACGGCTAGCTGTAGCTACTTTATTTATTTAAGATATATAGTTACCAAAATCAGGAACATTTAAAAAGGGAGACAGAACAATTGCCACATTCTGAAGGCACATTTTGTTGGGTTCAATATTATGAAAAGTGTGAATGGAAAATGGAGAGAAAGAGAGACACTAAAATAAAATGTGTACTTTTTTAAGGGAAAGTTCACTAATTCTCTCACATTGGTGGGAGAAGGGAACTTTGAACTGTTTATAATAAGAAACACTTACTCCACATGGATAGTGAGGCAAGAAAAAGGTGATGCCTCGCGCCGTCGTCGTCGTCGCTCGCTCGACTTCAGAGATTTGGCAAATGATCGATCGATGCGATCTATTTTTTTGGACAAAGTTTATTTGACTGAAATCTAATACCAAAGGAAAAAACGTAATAAATTTTTCTGTGTTTTGATCCTCCATTTATATGCATGCATGCAGTGGCGGAAACACTGTTTCAAAATGCAGTGCAGAAGCGAATTGATGCTTCGGAAGCGATGCAATCCTTCAACGAAATGACACACTGATTCATGAAATGGTATGCCTGAAGACGCATTCTTTGGACGAACAGACATGATTTTTCAAAAAGGTTACACCTTTTAAGTAAACCATTGCCACCTTTCAAAAGAGACACCTGATGGCTATAAAAAACTGTTTTCATCCACAGGTTTTGGAACAAAAAATTTTCTGAATATACAAACTCTTCTTGTCTTTAAAAATATTTCGTGTGATCAATCAAATCGTGAGTGAGTTCGAAGAGATTCTAATTGTTTGAGGTACTGCCACAGTTGGTTTGTTTGGCCATTTTATCCTGGGATGAAGATTCCATAACCTCGGGTACAGTGAGGGAAATTATTCCTTAAGGACACTCCGTGAAGTCGGGGGACTTGACCTTAAAATTCTATTTCATCTCATTTCTGAAAGTAAACATACTTTTTGGATAGATTATTTATAATCTTGTGTTGAAGGTGTTAAGGAACTTCATAAGTGTTCTAGTCTTAGACTTGAAGTTGTGTTGAAGTTATTGTTGCATGTATATACAGATTCTTGTACCCGAAAACGTTTTAAATAACACATTTGCTGTTGTGGAAATGCTTCAAGGAGAAAGTTTGTTATCTGCATATAATATGATTTGTGCTTGTTCTTCAAATGGCAAGCAGAAAATATTGTTGGTATTGCTCGTGCTGCTGCGAATGCTACACTGCTAATGTGAATAGTTATGGTTATGCTATACTTGAATGGGAAGTAGCGAGGAAGTTACTCCTGGCAGTTATCGCTCAAGGCATTTTGGATCAACAAAGGAAACAAAAGAATCATCAAACTTGTATTATACTGGTGCTTTTACTGTGTCATATGATAGTCAAAGATCCTAATGTGGTCTCTTCGATACACAAATTTCCCACAGCGTAGTCTTTTAGCAATATGTAGAGATAATAATGTGCTAAACTACTTGTCAATCAAAATCATGTAGCAAAGGTTCTTGTGATTTCTGAGAGAACATTTGCTAAATCTACAATAATATGTTGCTGTAATAATATGTCACGGACACAACCATTTGTTGTGAAATGTCTATGTTTGACTCGAACTCTGAGACCAAATGAACTGAAATGAAAGCAACATGGTTTTTGAGAGTTGAAGTACAATAACTAAAAACAAGACACAGATTGAAGCAAGATGAATCACTTGTCCATCCAAATAACACAGCGTAGGCTCTTTCCTTGAAGTAGTAAATCAAACGCCTTACTGATATCCTCAAATTTCACTTCATGCGTGACAAACTTGTCCAGTTCCTGAGAAGCCACATAAATGTGGAACTAAGGGTTAACTTCTTGTATGGTCACTGAAATATATCCGCTATAATTGCAAAGTCACAAGACTATATTTGCCCACATTAAAGTAGCTGAACTTTATCCGCTACAAAATTGTAAAGCAGATTGATTAAGTACCTTGTCAAGATAACGTTTGACCACGATAGGAACATCGGATTTGGGTTTGAGACCCACAAAGAGTGCTCCCGTGAGAGTTTTCCGACTCGTCAGAACCTTTAAAGAGCTAAAATTCAGCTCTACCCCTGGCTTATTATCAACTCTTAAAACAATTGTTTTACCCCAACCCTGCATATTACTGCCAAAGGTATTATGTATGAGTATGTTTTGGAGAAACCAAAGGGTGGTGAAAGAAAGTGAAAACAATAGACAACTTAGCAATTAAAATAAATATAGAGGAGTTAAAAGGAAATTTGTTTCGTTTAAAAGGAAATATAGAGAGTACAAGGATTCACATTTGGCGACAGTCTTGAGGAAGACGGGAAGAATAAGTGGTTGGATTTCCGAGCAAGACTAGACAAGTTAAATGTGGAAAGATACCTCTTACTTGCTATAATCAGATATCATTCCAAGTTTATACCTCTTGCTATAATCAGATATCATTTAAGTTTATATGTGATTTCTCCATTAAGCATGTCATTTCTATTCAAGATTATGAGATGTGAATCACCTGGTTCTAAATGGAAAATAATTACCAATTTGCCATAATTACCCGTAGCGTTCTTCAGAGGAGCTACTTTAGGTGGTTATAACCATTTTTGGTACCATGACTGAGATGTAAAGATACAATCCGTATGTTCGAATAGAGACTCCTTTTAACTTTCCTCTATAACTCCATTCCAAAATTTATTTATTTATTTAATTTTTTTTTGTTTTGCATTGTAAACAGTCCACAGCTTTTGAGCTGGAAACAACCTTGGACATTGATCATCAATGATGTACTTGCAAATTCTTTTGTTGCACCTGCAACCGATGATATCAAGGAGGACAAACAGTTGACGTGTAAGTAAGATTTGCAGCTCCAGAGTAGTTCATGCAAAACGGTCTTTGAATTTTTTTGATAATATGCTAATATGAAATTTCAAAGGGAAACAAGTTGATGGCTGGTTAATATCATGCTTTTAGGTTAACACATAAGGTTATCATAGTAATTTATGTTTGTAAAATTTGTACCAGGATTCATGTTCCTTTTTATTGGCAAAGAGTAGCAACTACCCCCCTCATCCTCCCTCCCTGCCCCCAAAAAAGAAAGAACAAAGATGGTGCACCTTAAAAGAAAGAGAGATGGAGAAAGAACCTCAGAATTGAAATTAAATGGTTTAGTGTTAAATGTTCCTTTTGACCACTTAAGAATTAAATGGTTTAGTTATAACTTTTGCCGAAGTGTCCCTTCTGTCAGTGTTTCCGCTGAAGTGATGTTTCTTTGATTTCTTTTGGAAAGTAACCCGAAGTTTGTAGTTCTTTTACTTTCCCTCTTTTGCACAAACACCTCCTTTAATTGACAATAGGCGTGTTAAATTTTGCTCATTTGTGAAACATATCATATCTTGAGCCGGAGGTTAATCGGAAACAGCCTTGCTACTTCTACGAAGGTAGTGGTATGGACTGCGTACATCTTACCCCTGTGTGGGAATACACTGGGTTTGTTGTTGTTATTTATATTGTTGATTAATACAGGGTTATGTGGAGAAACCTTTCGACAGCAGGCATATGATTCCTGCATAAATGTTGCCAGACCAACACATTCAAAGCAATAGTCAGCACCTCCGTTAGTCATCTCAATTATCACCTGCTCAAGTAAAAGGGAAAAGACTATGAGAGTTTTGGCATGGGATAAGAATCATTGTCATATTTAAGTTATATACATTGTTAGTGTAAGAAACTTTTACACCATCGGGTCACCTTTACCTGTAGTAACAGGTACTCAGTCCTGTTTTCAAGATAATGATTCTCATATTTTAAAGAGGCTTACCTGTAGATATACTTTGGATGACCGGAGAGTGTAAACAACCCCTTACACTGATAATGTATATAATTAACAGAATGAAAGGATTTCAAGTGAAGACTTATATTATTCACTCATTCTGAAATTATAAGCATTATCTTTTGAGTTTTTCAGTTCTCCTTACCTGTAGAAGTTAGCATGAAGGTAAACCAAAGACTTGTTAAACATAAGACTATTAACTCATACCAATCCAACCAATAAAAGACTCACCTGACTAACAGGTTTATCCCCACAGCTTTTAAAATTGAAAATTTCAGTAATTCCAAATTGCTTCCCCGTGTAAAAATGAAAAGAAAGAAGAATATTACTAGTTCAACTTAATCCTTGAAGAAAAGTATTAGTATTTGATGTCTTGATTTCTCAAGATTCTACAGAGTGGCTTACCTATTTCAAGCTTGTCAGAGTTTATATCAACACCAATAATTTTGGCAGCACCACATAGCCTTGCTTCCTCTGCAACCTAAAAAAATCTCCAGAAGCTTACATGATGCCGACATATATAAGTAAGAAAAAGAATGTGGGAGGAGAAAGAAGCTTACTGCAAATCCAATTGATCCTAAACCGAAGATTACTAATGTAGAACCTGGTTCTACGTCTGCCGTTTCAGGCAGCACCTACTCCCGAAGTTCAATTTTAGATCATATCAGACATCAACCTGTTGTAAACTCTTCTTTCAGCATGTATTCTTATGTTACCACAGGCTATCCGCTAAAAGAGGCAATCGAGTTATCATAATTCTTCGAGTTGATTTCTTAAGTGGTCACTCAACTATTGCAAATAGGTGAACAAAGTCGCTTATCTTTTGCTATCTCAGTCAAAAGTTCATTTTTACTTTTGTATCAGAAAAGTCACTTATCTTTTGGTCATTCGCTCTAAAGGTCACTCAAGCCGGAAAGAAAGATGAGTAGACAGGAGTGATTTTCATTACCTGTTGATACTCCACAACTAAAGAGACATGCCCTGTTAGGTGGGGCTTCAGGATCAATCTTTGTGATATTAGCAACATCAACGACAGTGGAAATTAGGAGTGTGCATCGGTCGGTTCGATTTGGTTTTATGTATTATCGATTTGGTTTATCGATTATCGATTTTTAAATATGTTATACCAATAACATATTTTTTTATTGGTTTTCGGTTTATCAGTTTTTAGTCCTTGACGGTTCGGTGTTTGGTCTAACCGATAAGAAAATATGCATAAAATATAAATAGTAGCAACTAACAAGAAAAGAAACGAAATCTTAGTTGCAGCAAAAATCCCACGTGATGTGTTTTATTTTACAAGAATCTACAGGCTTGAATAGGTTTTCGGGGAATTGAATAGGTTTATAGAAATGAAAGAGAAATATAGAGTAGGTTATATATATATATAGAGAGAGAAAATATAATTTGAAATATTCTTATTGTGTTATCGATTGATCCGATAACCTAATAAGAAAAAATTGAACCGAACCAATAACTCAATAATTTTTTTTTTTATAAAACCTTCGTTAACCCAATAACAATAAACCAATAACATTTTTATCATTGGTTCAATTTTTGCACACCCCCACGTGAAATATAGCAGAAATGGTGTAAAGTTTCTCCATCAGTAGTGAATCTGCTCGTGTCATCTCTATGCAACAACGGAGAGATTCGAAATGGGAATTTGGAACAAAGGTTGCTTTTCTTTGATTTACAATCTACACAGTCCATACAGTCCGTCAAAAATATCGGTACAACTGAATCTCCTTCTTTTAACTAATCAACATCTTTTCCAACACTCTCCACAACCCTTAAATACAGTATAATCAGAATGTCATATATATTTGCTCGTGCACGTGCATATATCAATGCTTTAAGGGTACTTTTGATTAGGGCCAAAAGTCATTCCTTATTTCTTAAATTATGTGTGTTCAGTCAAATATAAGTCAAAAAATATGAGGGAAGGAGTAAAATTTACCCAAAAGCCTCATGGCCCAAGATTCTTAAAAAGCAGCCAGGAAATTCCTACGAAGAACAAAAAAGAGAAAGTTAGTAAACAAGCAATTCAATAGGGAAAGACGGACAAAAATTGCATACTTCCATCTTCCAGAGGTAACGTCACTGTAACAGAGACAAGTGCAAATCAGGGGGCGGCTCAAGCATATAGCATATTGGTGGCGTAAGGCGAAAATAAATGGAGGCCTTAAATTTTTAAGAAAAAATAATTTTTTTACTAACTCTATTTTCAAAATTATATAATTGATTTCTTCTAATTATTTTTTTTAACTAACAATATAATTAATGCATTTAATCTTTCTTGAGACAATATTCTAGATATATGAACTTTTAATAATTCTTTCTTTTTATATAAAACAATTTAAATTTTCTGTAAATAATATTTATTTTTTAAAAAAATATATATATTATAGTAAAAAATAGGGCCCCTCAAATTTGGGGGCCTAAGGCGGCGTCTACTTTTTTATAAGGTAGAGCCGGCACTGGTGCAAATTATCTTGAGTCGAACTCCATTGTGCCTTAGGAGGAGCTACAATCACTTCCTTTATAACCAGTGCTTCATAACTAACGTGTTGAGACGTAATATAATTAAGTAATTAAAAGTATAGTAACTTATTAAACTTTCCGATGCAATGGTACACAATTAAATATGAAAAGCAATATTTTTTATCAACAAAAATCCTCCTATACGTTTCAGGTTTTTTTTATCAATCAACAAATTCTTTATATCCACCACAACTATGGATTCCAAGTATTCTTTTTTTCTTTTTGCTTTCATTGCATATGGTCTACTACTCTTACTTGTCACCTGACCATTAACTTCTTAAAAAAAGGATTCCAACAATAAAACTGCTTCCACAACTACGAAAGTCAAATTCTATATCTCACATCTACTTAAACTGCGGAATTATGAGAATCTCTTTCGTTGAATTGAAAGAAGTTTGAAATTCACTATGCTTTGCGAAAATTTACATAGACACAGTTGTTTCAAGATTGATTAAAGATTAAAAAATAAAAATATAACAGTACAAAAATTAATTAGATTTTGGTGAAGAGTACAATATACCTCTGCAATCAATAGGCTTGCCAGCAGTCCTGCTAAGCTCATTGTTAGGATTTGTCCAAAATTCCCTATCTTACTTGAATTCTACCATTATTGTGTTTTACTTTGAAAAGAATTTCTTAGTGAAAAACGTTTGCTAGTAGGAAAAGGTCTCTTTCCTATTAGATTTCTATTAGGTTTATTCTTTGTTAATAGGAAAAAAATTATTTTCTATTAGATTTTCATTAGGTTTATTCTTTGTTAGAGGAAGGATTTTGTAAATCTATAAATATAAGATTAGTCTACTCAAGTCAAAATATAATTGTTAGGGTTTTTGCCCTGATTTTCTTACCAAAATTAAGTTTTACTTTTTCTTGAAAATAAAATAAAAGTAACCATAATTACTTTTACTTTTCTTGAAATGAAAATAAAACTTTTTCATATTTGGCTAATCTCTTTCTTGGAAGAAAGATTTTGGATATCTATAAATAGATGACCCCCTTCTCATACAATAACACAATAGCATCCACAATGTAGTCGTTTAAGAGTCTTGTTTAGGGGAGACTTCTCCCATAGTTTTCATGCTTTTCAAAAATATTTTTTTCATATATGGAAGCCAATTGGCCAAAGCATATCAATAACATGTCGTTTTAGTATATTTTTATTTGTCATCTGAATTATCACCGTCTTGGTTTGCAAACTATAGGCTTCCGCATGACCTCCTCTCGATTTCGAACCCAACAAGTGGTATCAGAGCCTACGGTCTAAAGATCCACTGATTTTGTGAAACGAGATTAAATAGGTTCAAAGCGGTTTCAAAATCAAACTGCAATCTGTTTGGCGATAATGACGATTTTGTCTAACTACATGTGGAGAAAATTGTCAATCATATTTCAATAATCTTGCTATCACATATTTGAAAATAAAATTCACTTTTAACCCTGCAAAAGGGTTCTAATATTTTTAATCCGAAAAGGGCTGATATATTTTAATAAAAAAAAAAGCTCAATTTTTAAAGGATGTCAAACAACAGTGATATATGAAAAATATGTGAAGAACGAAGATTATGCACACGAAGAAGGAGGATCAAGAATATTTTGCAGAAAATCAAGCCAAAAAGGGGAGATTTGTTAGGGTTTTTGCCCTGATTTTCTTACCAAAATTAAGTTTTACTTTTCTTGAAAGGAAAATAAAACTTTTTCATATTTGGCTAACCTCTTTCTTGGAGGAAAGGTTTTGGACATTTATAAATAGATGACCCCTCTTCTCATACAATAACCCAATAACATCCACAATGTAGTCGTTTAAGAGTCTTGTTTAGGGGAGACTTCTCCCATAGTTTTCATATTTTTCAATAATATTTTTTTTCATATCTAGAGGTCAATTGGCCAAACCATATCAATAATATGTCTTTTTAATATATTTTTATTTTTCATCTGAATTATCACCGTCTTGGTTTGCAAACTATAGGCTTCCACATGACGCCCTCTCGATTTCGAATCCAACGATAATAGCATCCACAATGTAATCTTTAAAGAGATTTGTTTAGGAGGAGATTTTCTCTCAATTAGTTTTTATGTTTTCTTATTTAGGTTTTTAATATGTAGGTCAATTAGCCGAACTATCAATAATATGTTTTTGGTATATTTTTTCTTTATCATCTGATTTATCTTTTCCATAGTTTGCAAACTTTAAGTTTTCGTATAACGCCCTCTCAATTTTGAACCCAACAAGTGATATCAAAGCCTGTGGTTCAATAGTCTGATAGTTCAGATTGAAGATATGTTGAGATCAAAGTTGCAACCAATTTGATGATAATGAAGATAATTGTCTAGCTGCATGTGGAGAAGGAGTTTAAAGTATATTTTCAACATTTCTGCTGTTGCATCTTTAAAAATAAAAATAAGATATTTTTTGAAATCATTTTTAACCCATAATATTTAAAATTTATGTTTAACCCTGACAAACAACAGCGATGAAGATTACATTAAGAAAAAAAACAGGATAATCAATTTTGTCAGAAAATTCAGTCCAAAGGAAGAATTGTTAGGATTTGTCCTGAATTTCCTACCTTACTTGAATTCTACTATAATTTTATTTTACTTCGCAAAGAATTTCTTAGTGGAAAATATTTTCTAATAGGAAAAAATCTCTTTCCTATTGGATTTCTATTAAGTTTATTCTTTGTTAGAGGAAGAGTTTTGTAACTCTATTAATAGAAGATTTCTCTTCTCAAGTTAAAATATAATAGCATCCACAATTTGTTTTAGGCGAAATTTTCTCTCAATTAGTTTTTATATTTTTTTATTTAGTTTTTTAATATGTAGGCCAATTGGTCGAACCATATCAATGATATGTTTTTAGTATATTTTTTCTTTGTCATCTGATTTATCTTCTTCATGAGTTGCAAACGTTAAGCTTTCGCATAACGCCCTCTCAATTTCGAACTTATTAACTCCCAATTTAAGCTCGTTTTGTTTTGTCAATGTCATTTTCAAAATGGTGAAAAAGCTGAGTTTAGAAGACATTGTCACTCTGTTGTGTTGTGTGAATTGTTAATCTTCAGTTCTGATTTTTATAGCTAGTGTCCATGACAAGGCTAAGGCCCGTAAAAACTTATTTACACTCAATGATTACATCAAGTCAATCAATATGTGGCACAATGAATATTTAACCATCCGATTATGAATTACCAAATCCAGTCGTATTGTCCGCAAAGATGCTTTTCTTTTGTCCATTCCATTTCTTAAGGTGACGTGTTTCATGCATAAATAAATTCCGATGATGTACTACATTAAAATAATTTCAAAAGGGTGAAAATGATAGGTTGCTACTTACTTGTAATATATTGGGGAAGATAATATTATTTAAGAGGAGATGGGGACATTAAATATTTCTCTGAAATGTCCATTATCTAAAGGTGTATGCATCACCTACAACTACAAGTGACAAAACTAGTAGAAACAAAATCATAATCAAATTGTTTCTCAAGTTTGTATTCCTCATCAACGTGTGATTTGAACGTGACAATTATGATTCAAGTCAAGTTCTTTTTCTTTTTTTTAGAAGTTACTATAAATGTAAAGAGCGAAAATTCAAGTATTAAAGTTATTGAGTAATTTTTCTTAATCCCTTTTCGAGAACTCTCACTTTTTTTGCTCCCTTGACGACTCGAACTCTCAATCTTGAGATTTAAAGTAAGGGGTGTTTACCGTGGAGTAACTAGAGTTGCCTTTTTTCGCAGTGAAGCACTTCAATAGGCAATTAGGCAGCCTCATGCCTTCACACAACCTGCCATATCTACTGCTTTTTATTTTTTAATTCCAAACTAACAATCCTTTTTCATGAATATAGCCTATTTTTAATTTTTAGAAAAAAATTCAGATTTGGGTGTGTTTGGTATGGTGAAAAATATTTTTCATGGAAAATGTTTTCTTGGAAAATAAGTTGATTTTCTACTTATTTTCTTATGTTTGGTTGGTGAGTAGAAAATATTTTCTGGTGCTTGGTTGATGAGTAGAAAATATTTTTTATTCTAGTGTTTGATTGGTGAGTGAAAAAATATTTTTTAGAAAATATTACTAACCGTTAACTAGTATATCAGTGCCTCTAACAACTCAACAATTTGTAAGAACTAATTTAAACATAATAAAAAATATTAATATCGAATACTAAAATATTGCAATCACTAAATTTAAGCAACTATTAATTAGCAAATATAGGGGACACTTTTCAACATTTTGTCAGGACAATCTCAAGATACTACAATCAATAGAAATATAACGGAACGATAAACTTATTCAACCTCGTGAAAATCGATGATAAAATGAAATATGCAATTAGCAAAAGTAACATTGATAAGTCTTCCTCTATGCATATGAAAATAAAAATACATTCAATGAACATTGGAAATGGGAAAAATTTGAGTTTCACTATTTTTTATTTGAAGCAGTGAAAAATTAAAGCAAAACACAGTGAAAAATATTTTCGAGTAATGTAAATTTTTGAGAAATGTGATTTTTTTTTAGTCATGTGAATATGAGTGTTGTTGGGGTGGGGGTCGGGGCATAAGTCACATTTGTCATTTTCCGGAAAATGACTTCCCTTGGTCCATGAGGGAAGTCATTTTCCTTCAAATTGAGGAAAATGAGTTGTTGTGGAAAATATTTTCCCAACATTTTGTTGAAACCAAATAAGGAAAAATAGGAAAACATTTTCTAGAAAATATTTTCCGTCATACCAAACACACCCAAAAAACTAGAAGAAAAATGTAACTCCTCCAAATATTTGTTAGGGTTTTTGCCCTGATTTTATTACCAAAATTAAGTTTTACTTTCTTGAAAGGAAAATAAAAGTAATCATAATTTCTTTTACTTTTCCTGAAAGAAAAATATAAAACTTTTCCATATTTGACTAATCTCTTTCTTAGAGGAAAGGTTACGTACATCTATAAATAGAAGACCCACTTCTCATACCACAACACAATAGCATCCACAATGTAGTCTTTAAAGAGTCTTTGTTTAGGGGTTATTTCTCCCAATAGGTTTTAAGTTTTTTGATTTAATTTTCAATATGTAGGCTTCTTGGCCAATCATATCAAATAATATGTGTGTTTATTATAGTTTTCTTTGTCGCCTGATTCATCATCTCATCGTTTGCAAACTTTAAGCTTCCGCATGACGCCACTCGATTTCGAACCCAACAAGTGGTATCAAAGTCAATGGTTCAAAGGTCCAATGGTGTAGTGAGACGAGATTAAATAGGTTCAAAGCAGTTTCAAATCAAGATGCAACCAGTTTGGTGATAATGACGATTTTGTCTAACAAAATGTGGAGACAATTGTCAATCATATTTCAATAATTTTGTTGTCACATATTTGAAAATAAAGCTCACTTTTAACTCTGCAAAAGGGCTCCAATATTTTTAATCCGAAAAGTTCTGATATATTTTAATCCAAATAGGCTTAATTTTTAAAGTATGTCAAACAACAGGGATATATGAAGAATATGTGAAGAACGAAGATTATGCACAAGAGAAGGAGGATCAAGAATATTTTGCAGAAAATCAAGCCAAAAAGGGGAGATTTGTTTCTTACCAAAATTAAGTTAACCATAATTACTTTTACTTTTCCTGAAAGAATTCCATATTTGGCTAACCTCTTTCTTGGAGGAAAGATTTTCCCTTCTCATACCACAACACAATAACATCCACAATGTAATCTTTAAAGAGTTTTTGTTTAGGAGGAGATTTCTCCCAATAAGTTTTAAGCTTTTTGATTTAGTTTTCAATATGTAGGCTTCTTGGACAATCATATCAAATAATATGTGTTTTTATTACAGTTTTCTTTGTCGTTTGATTTATCATCTCATAGTTTGCAAATTTTAAGCTTCCGCAGGACGCCATCTCAATTTCGAACCCAACAATATTAGCATTTATCCCTTTTCTTAGACCATCTGTAACTATGTATTATAGTTACTAATTAAATTAACACCATAAAATTAAAACGCTAAATACATCAGTAGGAGAAAACTTAATAATTAAAATGCCATCATTCACACTAATAGTTGCACGAATTTACTTTTATTGTTATCCATGTGAATCTTTGGTGCTCTTTTGTTAGTTATGATTTATATGAAAAATAATTAATAAAAAGAAAAGAGATTGATATTTTGTTTATGAAATCATAAGATCAATCATATACTTTTCTTTTTAATTTTGGTACTCCTAATATTTCAAACTCTTATGAATTATGATGCACCAAATTCTATCTGATTGTCAGCAAAGTTATTCTTTCTTTTTTTCCTCCATCTATTACAGCGATCTGTTTCTTGTTATAATGAACTCGAACAAACAACAAATTTATCGTAAAGTACTGTACTACTCCTACTACATAAAATAACTTTCTATTGGGGTGAAAATTAGATGATTCTTCAATTTCTAACATTTTAAATCATATTCTTTAGTTGGATTATATATAGTCAACCCATTTTAAGTGGGTCGGGTTTAGAATTAGGTCGGATTAGGTAAATTGTGTCCTACATAAATTCAAGTATTTAAAAATAATTCTTCCTAAAAAATTTACAATTGACACGTTATTAAATAAGTACTACTAATTGTTTCCGCCTAAAATAACCATGGAAGCAGGAAATTTAGTAGCTCAGTTGGTTGAATATTTGAACTTTCAGCTTGTCAATGAGGATTCGATTTCCCACGTTGTAATCCCTCCCGCATTTCCCCTTCCCTTATCCCCAATTTTGTCTTTAAAAAATATGGACGTTAATTAGGCAAATTCGAATGACTTTTGAAAGACGAAACAAATTTGAGTAAATTCGATGTTTTAAAGCTATAAGTTGAATCACGTTTCACTCTATGAACTCGATACGAACAAGTTGCATCCGCCCCTAATTAGCATGTCATTTACTCGTGTACCTATTTTGTGGATATAGTGATCATTCAAACATTCCAACTCTTATATATTTTTTATAAAATGAATCAGATAGCAATCAGAATTTATTCAATAAAACACCTAAAATCAGTCCCCCAGGAAGACAACCTTGTGCAAATATAACAAGCAAATAATTTAAGGCGAGGAAGAACAAAATATTGAAATTTATTGGACCATTTGCATTGACAGGGGCCTTGGTAAGACTATACAAATAATTTCCTCTGTCATGAAATTTTTGCTGATTGTCCTTTTTGTGATGACTGTTCTATAAATAATTTTAGTTCTATTTCTCGGACTTTTGGAACACGGTCCAAAGATCTTCTTTGATGAAAGTAAAAATTTTGTGAGAAAACTCTATGGGGTAAAATCAGTACTAGGCTCCTAGCACACGTGGGAAGATCAAAATAGGAAATTCAGGCGTGTGACGGCCCAACGGACGCTGCTACTACGAAGGCCTTTTCACTCTCGAAGAGCTCGCAACAAAGGCATTCGCTCTTAAAGGATAAAGGCAATGGGCACTCATCCCTATAAGTGACATGGCATAGAAGACAAATAATAGGGGACAAGTGTATTGGCTCTCCAGAAGTGTGAATGAGTATATGCAGAATAGAGCCCCAAACCAATATGATCGAGCCTACTAACGTAGCGGACACCTAGCGAGCTCGAATAGGTCTTGGTCCTTTAGGGCACTATTTTCCAATTGCAATTTGCCAGGGTTTAAGATTGTAAACTATAAATAGATGTCCTTACTCACATGTAAAAGGTCTTCCCCTCGCTTATTCTCTCAATCAATACAATAGCTCTCACTTGGTCTTCAAGTTTTTTTTTTTTGTTTCACGGATATTTAGATATTTGTTGATGGTTCGACTTAGCATCTCAATAGCTCAGTTTAGCACTCAATTGCCCTCGTGAACGGCCTCGACAATCACAAACTCATTTGCTTATTTGCTCGTTTTGTTTCTTTTGGTTATTAGTTGTTTCCTTTTATCACGTAATAGAATAGAGTTAAGATCAACTAGGCAGATAAGTATGTAAGTAAATAAAGTAAAGATTCAATGATTTATCCTGATTCGAAACACTAATGTGGTGCCTACTTCCAGTCCCCTTGGGTTTCAAGAGTTCTCTTTAAATTTTTCAAAATAGAGCCGGTATACAGATGTGGAAAACAAGTTCTGAAGCTTATTTTGATATTCAGATCTTGTGACACAGCCTCAACTGGTATAACTAAGTTGACTTGATCTTTCTTTTTTAATTATTGCAAACAAAAGAGTACAAAGCTTTATCAAGACTAAGATTGAGACACACTAAGATTTTTCGTGAAGTTGCGTGAGTCTTTGAGCCTTCAATTTTCTCTTTTTATATCTTTAGGTTGATACTTCTTCAAAAGGAAACCCAAAGGATTTTTTCTCAATCAAGGATCTAGTTTGGCTTCTTGATTGAGGGTAATACGTCCATATCAGATATGTCCGTATATCCTAGGTTGCTTGCCTTTCATCACTACCATTCATGTACATATCAGATATGTCCATGAAGAGTGTGTGATTTCCTTTCCATGTTGCTCTGCGATCGTCCTTGATTTTGGGATCTGAAGAGATCTTTGAGAGATGCAATCTTCCTTGTATTTTGAGATCTGAAGAGATCATTTATTGATGCCATATCCAGGTATCTCCATAATGATCTTTCTTGCCTTGATTATCCTTCTTGGTGTATCCTGCATATTAGCAATATATTTGTTTGTCATTATTAAAATATACAACTTTGATATGGAAAATTAACAACCTCCCTTTTTTTTGATAATGACAAATGTTAAACATCAGTTGACTTCCCTGTTAATGTAGTTGACTAGCTCCCCCTGTCTTGCTGACTCCGTGCCTTTAGTAGTCAACTTGCTCCCCTTTAGTTGTAGCCTCATCTGATGTGATTCTTTCTCCCTCCTTTGACATAATAAAAGAGATCGAAACAAAAAAACATCACACACAGAACCATGCAAAGTTCCAAAACATAACAACAAAAATAGAAAAGTAGCGGGACAAGTTAAGAAATATCATCATACAACCCTAAGACACCGAAAGAGATAGACCCCTTTTGAATAGAAGTCTATAAATTTAATGCTTGGCCAGAAAGTAGGTTAAGGTATTGTGTATGTTGGTGCCGAACCAATCATATGATTTTTCAACATTTTTGGTAAAGCTGGAATAAGAGGTCTAGCTAGAGATTGCGAGATTATTGCTGGATGAGGAGTTCTTGGTTTTGATGGTGTCCACCTTTGCAAATAGTTTGTTAAGCAGCTTCATACCTAATTGTTCGATACCATCAAGAGAGATTCGTTGTAATACCCCAGAAGCTCCTATATAAGTTTTCAAGTATTCGTATATGATTAAAGACCCCAAAGAGATTATGTCAAGCCATAATTAAGTATCATGACTATTATCCTTGTTTATGAAGTGTTTTCAATATGATTATGGTCATAGAAAGCACTTAGAGCAAAGTTGAGTTGGAAGCATTTGTATCGACTAAGTATTAGTATCATATCCTACAAGGGTCAACTTTAAATGAGTGTAAATCCTAGAATATAACTATTCAAGTGTCCTACTATATACCAAATGAAATATCTTTGAGTCTTCTTTCCAACGTATTTGATTTCACTTTAATTCGATAACGGAGTAGAAAGTTATGCTCATTTAACTTTGGAGTGCCTGTCTGTCAATAAGGTGATGACTTAAGTGATAAGCTGTCAACTAAGTGATGAGCTATCAACTTAGTCGCCCGCCTTAACTAGAAAAGACCCTTGACAAGCTATCAACTAAGTCATCAACCTTAACCAAAAAGTGTCCAAGCCCATCTAGAGGTTGACGACTAAGTTAATAAGCCATCAACTAATTGACAAACTATTAACTAAGTCATCAATTGAAATTTTCTGCAATTTTTTTAGGTTTCCTTAAGGGTAATTTGGTCTTTTTCTCGCATAAAACTCCTCTCCCATGACTTAAATCCTTCAATAGATGCTTTTTCCCATTCAAAGTCAATTTTAAAAGTTCATTGTTATCTCCACTCTAAAAAACATAGGAAGTAGGGTTTCTCTCAAAAGTTCAACCCCCAAAGCTCCAATTCAAGCTTCCCTCAAGATCTTCATCAATTTCAGGTATGTGAGGTTTGAGCAGGGATAACCTTTCATCCTTGTTCCCAAAAGCTTTGATTTTTGCAATTTAAATTTATGAGATTTTCAGTTAGGGTTCATACCCAATTTTCATGTTTTTGAGATTATGGCTTTATCATATGATTTAAAGTTTAGTTGCACAAGAATTTACCTTTACTCATGTTATTACTTACATGATTGCTATTATGAGATGAATTTCATTATTTTGACATGAAACTTGATGAATTGATAAAATATTTCAATTTGAGCATTGAGTTTGATATTTTGATATGAAGTATCTATGAGATAAATAATGATTTCAAGTTCAAGCATAAGTTACTGAGTTTACAAGAAGTTTAAGCTTATGAGATTAAGTTACAACTATTACATCATGATTAAAGTTCAGTTTGATCTTATGATCTATAAGACATGAAATGCATAAGTTTTCTCATGAATATGATTTAAAAAGAGAAGCATAATTAGTTTTCAGTTTTTAAACTCATATGCTATTTTAAGGTGGATTTCAAAAGTATGAGTATATAAGTATATGTTTTGGGAGTAGTATTTAGCACTAAGAGGGAAATGTGGGTTTAACACATCCTATTCTCCAGAAATTACGTGCCACCGTGTAGGCTTATGTTTAGGGGCCTTGCCAGAGAGTGTCCCCTCTGTTACCCAATATGGCTAAGTATAGTGATCACTCTAACTTAAGGTTATGTTCCGATGGCAAGGGTAGAACAACTCTCCTCAACGTGGGTAAGACGTTGGACTCTATGATAGCTCACATAGTTTGTAACGCCCTGAGTCTGTACCCCGGACGCTACACGGTGTTTTTAATCCTGAGAGACCACAAGATAACCCATGACTGGTACCTGCTGCAATAACTGAATAATAATACTGTAATTATGCGGAAATTAGGCGAAAACTTGCCATAAGGTTCAAACTAAAAGTAAATACTGAATACTAAAAACTGAATACTGATATATCTGTCTGAAATACTCTAGTTTGATAAGCCTCTACTGTCTGAATAAGGGATTGATGGGACAAACCCCTAACTAACCTCGACTACTGAAAACTGATGAACTGAGATACTGAAGTAATAATCATGTCCTCAAACTATGAGGACTCACCACTAGGCTGCTGCTGATGGATTGGGCTTCTAAATATGATCAGGAGCACGTGCGTCTGAACCTATGATATAAGACATCATAGTGCAAAAGAAAGGTATGTGTCAGTACTGTGAAAGTACTGGTATGCTAAGTGAGGTAGGCTGATATGCGTGGGTTTATATGCATGAATAATAACTGACTGGATAACATAAACATAACTAAATGAGAGTACATGTATGATTACATAAACTATAACTGAGGTCATGATAATATTGGATACTGAGTTCTGAATTACTAACTTACTAATATCTGAGTTTACTGATACTGTGTTACTGTTAACTGAGTGACTGTGTCTGATAGTCCTAATTTTGTGGAACTATTCTGAGTTTCGTACTGAACTGAGTGATTGTGTTTGACAGTCCTGATTTCTGTAGAACTAAACTGAGTTATATTCTGAAGACTGAAACTAAGACTATGAGAGGTAATCATCGAATCAATATGCCCCTCTCTGAATGGATTGGGGTCCAACCTGTAACCCCAATTGGAAGGATGTCAGTACCGTGCCATAGGTAAAGACAAACTGAGTCACCCTCATATGGAAGGTGCTTTGAATAAGAACGGTGGTACCCTCAACTGGCAGGTTAAAACACCTCATCAACCCTCAACTGGCAGGTTAAAACACCTCATCAACCCTCAACTGGCAGGTTGATGTCTCAACCTACGCTGATTACATAGTTCTGGAATGCAAGGACTGCTTCTAAGGATCACACCCTATTCAGGCAGGTGAGTCCCCATCATTGGTTCACTCAGTGCTGAATCCTACTCTCAACTGAATAGACACTGGACTAATTTCTAAACTGTTTTAGGATGGACTGAACTGTGACTGATCATGTTAACTGACTGAACTGAACCGAGTTCACTGGATTCTGAACTAATTACTAACTGATTACTGAACCACTGATCGTGACATAACTGATACTATTCGGTAACTGATAGTGGCTCTAGATATACAACTAAATTGTCAGGTATTAAATACCCCCAGGACTCGATAGTATGAAAAGTAAATCATTGCATGACTTTAGTAGTATAATGGTACTATCTTGCTAATAATACATTCACTTGGACATTTTTGTCAAACACTTGTTATACATGAGCTTGTGCATGATTGAATTCACATAATAACATGTTATGCTTGGACTAGTCTAATCACATAAGCATTTTAACAAACACTTGGGGAGCATGGGTATTTCACATATCAATAAACATGTAGTAATATCATGGATTCTACGTTCAACTTGCAATTCAAGAGTTTGACATGTAGTTCACAAAATTCAATTAACTAGTTTGCATGAAACTTGGGACAAAACATGGAATTAGATCACCATTAACATCATAATCATTAATACATTCAAGATCCAACATGAAATCTATGAAATCAACTAACTTGTATTTAAAAGGAGTTTCTTGAACTCCAAGGGTGAAAGAAAACCCTTGGATGAACACTTCACATACCTTGGTATTCAAATTTGCGAAGAATGATGGAGTGTTCTTGAAGGCTGAATCTTGAATTGGAGATCCTAGGGTTTGCTTCTTGAGAAATTTTGAGAAAGATGAATGGATTTTGCCTCTAAAGGGGCTTAATCTCGTGTTTTGGGGTCTGACATATGGTGGAAAAAGATCCAATTATCCCTGAGGACGCAAATTTTTAATGACTGAAAACTGAATTAGCAACGCGCAAACCGACGCGCCGCGTCGTTGGTATCGACATGATGGCTAATGCGCTGCGTCGGTTTATTGGAATTTGCACTGGGAGCTGGAGAAAAATATTAATCGACGCGATGGGCAATGCGACGCGTCAAGATCGCGTCGATCCATTGGTTTGAGCTTTCAAAGGTGTTTCAAACGAGGTCCGAAAAATTTAAAACTTGTTCGGGAACACCCACTGACATTCCTGATTATGATTCAACCTAAAAATCATTACTTTAAGGTCACGAGGGTCGTTAAATAGGGTCGCCAACCTATGAAGGCTAAAATAACACTAAATCTGAATACTTAACTAAAATTTTCTAAGTCTGGGACCCCTTAACAAGCTTTAAAGGACTGAGTTAAGCTTAGGATTTTGCGGGGTGTTACATTTATGTTGGTTATAAGAATCTCCCACAAATAAAACATAAGTAAAGATTTTAGAAACTAAGTGTAATGACTCACTAAGCTTATCAGATTATGCTTTATTATTCATGATTTATGATATTGTAGCTTTCAATTTTATTCATGATCAAGGTGAGTCCTTTATACTTAGCATGCATGATTTGAAAGTATGTTCAGCTTCAGTTTTACTTATTGCATTTACCCTCACATACTCAGTACATTACAAAGTACTGACCACATAGATGTGTCTTTGGCTACATTGCTTTATGATGTAGGTACCAGTAGTAGCCCGCAACATGATAAATAAGACAGAATACAACTTTCAGCCTGTAGGTGATGAGTTCTCTTGATTTGAGGACTCGAGTTAACTCTAGTATCAGTATTAGATTTTATTTAGTCGTATTGATTAGGGATGGCTGGGGGTCATGTCCCGGCTGCCTATAGTCAGTATTAGTAGAGGCTTTATAGACAGTTAATTAGAGTTGATGTATTCAGTTTTGATTTACTTTTGTATATTCCAGTGTTGTAAATGTTTCAAATAATTTTGTAATGAATAAGTTCTGTCAATGATATCTCCTCCGCTTATTAACTTTTTTTAAGTTTTATGCATTTTATTCAGTTGCTCATGAGTTATGCCAATATCATGGTTTATCTTAGGATCACTTGTGGTTCTAAACACCGTGTAACATCCAGGGGGTAGTCTTGGGGCGTTACATTCACACCTTGCCCATGTCAATGTTCGTTTCCTTACTCAGCTGTAGTAACTTAACAGTCGACTCCTGTAGACTCGCTAGCCTTTCCCCAATACCCTTGAGCCTATCTTTAAGCTCTTCAATTTCTACAAAAAACACAGGGTTAGACATGGATTTTCTTACTTTGGAAGTATCAGACTGAGTTTGGCGGTTTTCTTCTTACACCATTCATTATCGACCAGGACATATCCCATGCTCGCAAATATTTTGGAGTCATAGGTGGTCGAAATTTCTACCATGGGGTAAGTGGAGAGATTAATTCCATAGTGAAGGAGGATTCTGGTGATAAGTAGTCCATAGGGAAAGGTGGCTGAGGCGCGAGAATCGGCAACACTTTCTAACATGTATTTACGAATCTAGGCAACCTAATTAATTTTGTACCTTTTAACCAAACAGTACAACACAAATATATCTCAGCAAGTTATGTTGCTGAGAGAACCCTTCTGAGGGATTGAAGTGGTAGCAATGATGTGAGCCAAAATTCTGTACTTAAAATTGAGGGATAGAGGACCAAAGTTGGAAACATTCACGTCGGGGTCTGAAATAACTTTCTTGGCTTCTTTGAAACTGACTTCAAAATTATCAAGCCAAGAGTCATTCATAAAAGTAATGACTCCAGAAAACTTAGTGTCAAAAACTTTTTCAAACAAGAAATCATTGAGAATGACTCTTGTTCCCAGTACTAGGGTATCCAATTCGCTAATGTCTTGGGACAGACAAAGATTTGCATAGAACATGCGAATAGGATCTTCAAAAACTCCAAACCACATAGACGAAAAACCATAGGCAGATCTTGGGCTTTAAATAAAACACTTACATTGCAATGGGACTACTTCAACAAAGAAAGATTAATGATTCTCCCGGGCACAATGGAGTGGTTTCTGAAGGTGATGAACTTTTCTCTTTGAGTGCAAGTACGGAATTTATGCATGTCCTCTGGAAGTAGAGTGTCCAAAGGAAAGAGACGGTTTTTCATAGAAGAGGAGTTGGGGCTGGTGGTGGATTATTTTTTATGGATAGTTGACTAAATGAAAGGGGAGGAGGCTTTGTCAGAAAACCCAGAGATTAGAACTAGGTCGAGGTTGTTGGAGAGATAGTCTGGAGAGGGTTTAGAGAGATTTTCCATTGAGTAGGTTCTAGTCATAGATGGAACTGATAAAGAGATAGAGGGGTATAAAAGAAGAGAAAAAAATAATGGGATGGGAGATAAGACGGTTGTAGTGACCTGCGGTGATGATAGAGGTGAAAAGGCGGTATTGGGAAGTTAAAAAGGTAAAAAGATGGTAATGATGAGGGAAGAGACAAAAGAGGCGTGAAAAGAGTTGGATGAGAAAGGAAAAGATGGGAGTCGAAGGGTTAAAAGATATGGACAAAAGATTGTATAAAAGATTTTTACACCTAACTAAACGGGTTTAAACATTTAAAGGACATTAATGCAGAATGCACCTAATTTTTTCCTTAAAAAATAAAATCTTTCTTCAAGTAAGGGTTTTGTAAAAATATCAGCAAGCTGATTTTCTGAATCAACAAATTGTAATGAAAAATCTCCACTTTCTACATGATCACCAAGGAAATGATGCTTAATGTTTATATGCTTGGTCCTAGAATGTTGCACCTTGTATTTTGACAGACTAATATCACTAGTATTATCACACATGATAGGCACAGGCTTAAATGATACATTAAAATCAAGTAATTGATGCATGATCCATAAGATTTGAGTACCACAATTTCTAATATCTATGTATTCTGATTTGGTAGTTGATAGAGCAACTGAAGTTTGTTTCTTATTGTGCCATGAAATTAGGATAGAGAGAAGTATTGATTACCTCCCTGACCTTGTCACGTTTTATTCATAGTACACCTGAACTTTGACTTGTCCTAAGTATCCCCCCTCCGAACTTGTTGTTTTGCAACGTGGCGTGGCCGTTGCATGGCCCTTTTTAGCTGATGTGGCAAAATGTTTGTAGTCACACTCCATCACACACGTGATGGAGTGATTTTTGACCAAATTAGCTTTTATAATGATTAAAAAACGAAAAAAAATCATTTTCTTTTAATTTTTTTCAATAAATTCAATTATCCCTCTTCCTATTTATTATCTCTCTTCCTCCTTTACTTTCAATCTAAAAAAATTCATCCGTTTATTAATTTTGTAAAAATCTAGTTTATTAATTAGTTTATGAAATAAAAATTTCATCTGTTTATTAATTTTGTAAACATTTTATTTATTAATCTAAAAAAAAATCATCCGTTTATTAGTTCAATGTAAAACTCCAGTTTTCATTTTTATGAAACTCCTTCAATTTTGTAATCTTAATTATATATATCATATGAGTTATTGTAACCAAAAAATGTACTAAATATCGAAGCAAATAATTTAAAAAATAATAACAAAACAAATACTAAAGAATCTACGACACATACTTCTAATAAAGAGAATGTAGTTATATTGATTATCGATTTTTAGTCCCTAACTATTTGATTTTCGATTTAACCGATAAGAAAATACGCATAAAATAGAAAAAGTAGTAACTAACATGAAAAGAAACCGAATCTTAGTTGCAACCAAAATCCTACTTATATATATATATATATATATATATATATATATATATATATATATGGATGTAAAATAATTATTTAGTATAATCTTATTGGTTTATCGGTTTACCCAATAACCTAATAAGAAAATTAAAATCGAATCAATAATCCAATAATTTTTTTTACAAAATCATTAAGAAATCGTTAACCCAATAACGATAAATCAATAACATTTTTATCGATTTAATTTTTGTAAGCTCCTAACTTAAATTGTAATTTCTTACTCCATTAATTATAATAAAAAATGTATTTGTGAATGTGAATCTCCTCAAAATCCTAATCGAAAACTACTATGAAATAATAACCGAAAAAAATAATTTCATATTTTTAACACACTAAAAAATATAAATTTTTAGATAATAGCTTACTTGATCGACGAAAATTCAACCTTTCACTATTTTGAAGTAGAGAAAAATTGAAAAATATAATTTTTTTAGAGAGAAATCGGATAATTAAGGGTAGAAGTGGGTTATTTTTTAATATAAGAAAATATAAGGAAAGTGGATGGCATTTATCCACGTGGACAGCCACATCAACACTTTTTTCCACATGTATGCGCGTGGTTTACACGCATTGGTCCATCAGCAAAAAAGGTCCATGCGACGTTGCAAAACAACAAGGTCGGGGGAGGGGGTACTTAGGACAAGTCAAAGTTCAGATGTACCATGAATAAAATGTGACAAGATTAGGGGGGTAAAGATACTTCTCTCAATTAGGGCATCACCAAGAATCTGACATGTTCCACCGGTGCTCTTTCTATCACTTTTGTCACCTGCAAAATCAACATCTGAATAGCTAACTAAATGAAAAGCTGAGGAGTGAGAATACCAAAGTCCGATGCCTTGTATCCCGATAAGATAGCGAAAAATTCTTTTTACGATAGTTAAGTGGGACTCTTTGAGAGCCGACTGGAACCTTGCACATTTACACACACTGAACATAATAACTGGTAGTTTGTTTGATCTGTAACCCTAAGAAGAACTTGAGTCCTCCCATGGAGTTCATTTCAAATTCTCCTTTCATTAGATTTGGATAATTCTCACACAAAGAAACGTTAGAACTTCCAAAGATAATATCATCATCATAGATTTGTGCAATAAGTAAGTTAGAATCCATATTTTGATTGAAATGAGTAGTATCAATTTTTCCTCTTTGAAAGTTGTTATTTAATAGAAAAGTACTTAATCTCTCACACCAAGCTTTTGGAGCTAACTTGAGACAATAAAGTGCTTTTGAAAGTTTGAAAACATGATTTGGATATGAGGGATTTTCAAAACTAGGAGGTTGTTTAATATAAACCTCTTTATGAATGTAACTATTTAGGAAGACACTTTTTACATCCATTTGGTATAGTTTAAAGCGTTTGAAAAAATCAAAGGCTAATAAAATTTGAATAGATTCTAATCTTTCTACGGGAGCAAAGGTTTCATCATAGTCTATACCTTCCTGTTGGGAGTAGCCTTGAGCTAGTAATCTGGTTTTATTTCGAATAACCTTACCTTTCTCGCTTAGTTTATTTCTGTAGACCCATCTGGTTTCAACAACTGAATAGTTCTTGGGCCTTTCAATGAAACTCCATACTTGATTTTGTTTGAACTATTTTAATTCTTCCTTCATAGCATCATCCTAAAACTTACCTGGGAGTGCCTCATCAACCTTTTTGGGCTTAATTTGAGATACAAGGTCAACATATGCTTACTTTCTTAATGAAGATCTTGTATGCATCTTATCATCGGGATTTCCAATGATGAACTCATTTGGAAATCTTGCATTATGTCTCTATTCTCTGGTAATGTTGGTTTTGGTTGATTCTTCAGCGGGAGCTAACTCTGGATTGACTGTAGTCGACTCACCAATTGTTGGTTCAGGAGTTATGTTTGCTTTGACTCCTGGCTGTGAATCATTTACCTGTTCTTCATCAGAACTCAAACTCATAAGAGAGTTATTAGTTTTATCAAATACAATATGTATAGATTCTTCAACGTATAGAGTTGGTTTATTATAGGCTCTATAAACGCGACTAGTTGGAGAATACCCAAGAAAAATACCTTTGTCACTTCGTGGGTCAAACTTTCCTAAGTTATTCTTACTGTTGTTGTGGATGAAACACTTACATCCAAAAGGATGAAAGTAACTAATATTAGGTTTTGTCCCTTTCCACAGCTCATATGGAGTTTTATTTAAGATTGGTCTGACAAGACATCTGTTGAGAATGTAACATGATGTGCTTACTTCTTCTGCCTAAAAATGATATAGTAAGTTGTGTTCCAGAAGCATGGTTCTTGAAGAGATTGATTCTTTCATTTTACCACAATATTTTATTGGGGAGATCGGAGAGATGAGAAGTTCTGAGAGTAGCTATTTTGAGCACAGTATTCCTCAAAAGCTTTGTTTTCAAATTCTTCTCCATGATCACTATGAACATAGGTTATAAAATGTCCTGACTGTCTTTGTACTCTTCTACAAAAGATCTTCAAATTTGGTAAATGTTTCATGCTTATGATCAAGAAACATAGCCCAAGTAAAACGAGAATAATCATCAACGATAACAAATACATATATTTTTCCACCAATACTAACGGTCTTGGTGGGTCCAAACAGATCCATGTGGATTGTTTAAAGAGGTTTGGTGGTAGTGACAATATCTTTTACTTTAAATAATATCTGAGTCTATTTACCAAGCTGATAGGCATGATAGATGTGATCCTTTTCAAACTTTAGCTTTGGCAGACTTTCAATCAGTTCAAGTTTGGAGTTGTTTTATGGCATGCATGCTGGCATGCCTAAGATTTCTGTTCCACAACCAGTTATCATTGGTTTGCATAGTGAGACAAGTAAGATTAGCAAAGTTGGGATCATTAAGAACGTAAATATTATCAATATGTTCACCGATAAGAGAAATGTTTCTTTTTTCATCTTTGATGGAACAACTCTCAGCTTTGAAGGATATTCCGAATACTGCATCACATAGTTGACTGTTACTTAGTAGGTTATGTTTGAGTCCATCCACGAGATATACTTCAATGAGTTTGCAATAGGAGTTGAGCTTCATTGAGCCGACTCCAATGATGTAACCTTTGGCATTCTTCTTTTATTTTATTTAGAGAGAAAAAATTTTCTTTCTTCTTGGTCATGTTTCTAGAACATCCACTGTTGATGACCCACATTACTTTCCTTTAGCTTTTGCAGAGATGTTCCTGCAAAATAAGAAGATAAATTTTGTTTAGGTACCCAAGTGGTCTTGGGTACTTGAGGGTTAGATGTACCTCCTTTAGGTCTTCAAATCCACACACCTTTAGACTCTCATCTACAGTTGTGTGATTTGTGCCCCTTCTTTCCACAAGTGCAACATACTGGTCTTTGAAAAGAAAAGAAGGTTTTGGCTGACTCTAGCGAACTTGGTTAGGAATTTGAGTCTGTTTTAAAAGAATTTGAGCTTATGGTACTTTGTCTTGGTATTTTTTTTAATGTTGTTTAACTGCATTTTTACATCATCAAGTTCTTCTTGAAGTATGTCAGTTTTGATTTGACATGCTTCAAGTTTAACTTGACAATTCCTTCATTTCTTTTCAAGTTTTCATTTTAATTGAGCTTTCCAGTTTTTCTTTCTTGAGAAAGTTTATTGTATTCATCAATAACTTTTTGAAGATCGTCAGTAATCATATCAAGATCTGTTTCAAGAATGTTGCAATTATGACAGTTGTAGGGTCTATGTTTCAAGAATGTTGCAATTATGACAGTTGTAGGGTCTTACCTCACCTGATTCACCTTTTTCCATGAAACACATGTTGACAATTTATGTTTCTTCTTCAGTTTCATCTTCATCATTCCATGCCCCAAAGTTTTGATTTCTTCTGGATGATCTTCTTCTCAATTCTGGACAATTTTGTTTTATGTGACTGGGCTTTCCACAGTACTAACACCGATCATCATTCCTTATGAATTCATTGTTTTTTATTCCTTGGGGTCTCTGTTGCATTTGTTTTAATATCTATCTTACTCCGCGATTTATGAGAGCCATTCCCTTACCGTTGACCTCTTCTAGGGATTCTTCTTCTCCAGGTGTTACAACATAGAAAGCCACTGGTTTTTTTCTTTCTTCCTTGTTGTACCTGTTGATATAATTTCGTTCATAGGCATGAGGCTGCCTCTTAATTCGTTGTAGGTCATATTATGGAGATCTCCATCTTCCAGAATAACAACTTTGGTTTCCCATGCTTTTGGGAGACTTCTGACAAGCTTTTGGACTTGCAGGCTATGTGGATAGATCATCCCCAATGATTTCAATTCACAGACAATTTTCCTGAATCTAGAGAACATTGATTCCACGCTTTCATTTTCTTCCACTTGAAGAGCTTGATCTTATTTACTAGAGCACTGATTTTTGCCTTTTTGACTTTGGTGGTTCCTTCGTAGGTTACTTCTAATTTGTCTCACATTTATTTTGCGATTTCATAGGTTGATATCTTGTTGTATTCTTCTCTGCTAACTACACAAAGGAGAAAACTTATAGCTCTCACGTTAGTTTGAATTACCTCTTGTTGCTCACTTGGTGACTTTGAAATTTTCGAAATCCTCCTTGTCAGTACTGCTTGACTCCTTGTCCTTCTGTTTTTCTTTGAGTTCTGGAATGGACGTTGGTCCCTTCTTAATGACTACCCATGCTTGAAAGTCATTTGATTGAATGAAGATTTTGAATCTGTTCTTCTAGTAGGAGTAGTGTTGTCCATTAAAGTATGGTGGTCTTGCGGAAAAGTGACCTTCTTGAAGGAGAGCTCCTGGAATCGGATAGTTTGCCATTGGATATTTGCTCACATGTGGTTAAACAATGTTGTTAGTGTTGACCAGGGGTGTACATAGATTGGGTTGGTTTAGTTTTTATTAAAAAAAATCCAAACCAATCATGTCGGTTTATTAAAACTATAAACCAAATCAAACTAATATAAAATTGTTTTTTTTGTTTAGGTTTTAGTCGGTTTTTTCAGATTTTTTTAGCTTTTTTTAATAATATTTAGTTTTTACAATTATATTGTAATCAAAGACTAGATCAAATATGTTTTCACTTATGTGCTAATGAAAAACCATAATTATGAAAAAATGAGGAGCGAAAAACTCTCTTGAAACTAAAAAGTGAGATGAAGAGTGGAAAGTTTAAGTTTTAAGTTTATATTGGGCTTTGGATCATTTAATTAGAAATTAATGGACAAATATTACAACTTAAAGGCCCAAATCTAAATATATATCTATATCTACTTTCAAATTATTGAAAAATACTAAAACTAGTTGAAAAAGTATTTAAAAAGTAGATTATAATTAATATTTTATGTATAAAAAAGTTCGAACATTATATCTATACTATATTAAAAGTGTGAAGAGCCTTAAAAATGACGTTCGAACTTTTTTCCCTTCATTAGAAGCCTCTGCAATAGATAAAAACGTCTTTTTACTATTTTCCTCAATTTATTATTTAATTAGATTAAAGACTCCTAAAACATATGAAAAGAATTTAATAACTCCTAAAATATATAGAAAGAATCCTGATAAACTAAAAATTTCTAGTACTTCATAATTTAAAATTATAAAGAAGAATAAGTAGAATATTATGAATAAAATTGTAGGACAAGTCAAAGTTTAAAAAGGAAGAAATCGTTGTGCACGTAAAAAAAGGAGGCGGAAAAATTTATATTTAATTATATGATTTATAAAAGAAAAACTTTATAAATAGAATAAATTTAATTTATTGTTCCTACGCATGAGTTTTAGGATTTAATAACATATATTAGTTGATTTTGATTATTTAATCTAGGTAATATTTAGTACTTCTTAAAATAGAATTTTGCCTAATATAAAAAATATTCTTTATAATTCTATTTAAGTAATATTTTGGATCGAAATTTATACGAAACAAATTCTTATATCTATCAAGAGGAACACTTGGAAGATAGGTAGAAAATACCAAATTCAATATCTCTATCAAGAGGAACACTTGGAAGATAGGTAGAAAATACATCCATGAATGCTCTAACCACCTTCACCAACTCTAATGAAGGTGCCTCGATACCAGTATCACGAACGTAAGCCGAGTATGATAGAAACTCCTCAACTAATTGTTGGGATTGAATGAATGAAATCACCTTCTTAGGATACAAACTTCGAACACCGTTTTATTCTAACCTCGAATGATCAGGTGGCATGACAATCCAAGAAAACATGATAGGGAGAAAACCAATACATACCTTGTCAAAATCGACCATATCAAGGATTATCAAATCTACCCAGGTATCACACCCCAAAATAGAAACAACACATGATCGGTACACCTGATCTACCACTAAGGAATCACCTACTCGCTAAAAATGCGAATAGACATAGCTATAGACTCATACATCATATCAAGGTTGGAAGCAATATATATAGACATATAGGAGAAAGTAGAACCAGGATCAAATAACACCGAAGTAGGTCGATGACAAACTGAGATGATACCTATAATGACTACAGCAGAAGACTCTACCTCAAGCTTCCCTGGAAAGGCATAACAATGAGCTCCAACATTTATCGTCTGAGTCACTCCTCTACCACCTTCCTTATCAGTTGGTGGTGCACCTCTACATTCCTGAGACATGCCCCGACCCCTAGCCGAAGGCGGTGCTACTCTAGTAGGAGCCTGATGACCCTACGTGGACCTCTCTATCTGTATACCGAGCAATCCCTCTAAAGATGATCTGTACTACCACACTCATAACAAGACTTGGGAGCCATCAACTGCTAAGAATAAGCCACTAATATAGAAATCAAAGAAAAGTATGAATATATCAAAATACGAAAATGCATAAAGATAAGGCTAGATGAGATTCCAGTAGTCTCTGAAATCAATAACAGCTACCTCGAATCTCCAAGGATACTAACATAGAAGGAACCACAAAAATCAATGCCCAAAGGTCGTCAGATCGATACCTACACGTAAGGTGTAGAAGAAAACAAGGGCGAGTATGAAACCTCGTGTACTCAGCAAGCATCATTGACCGACCCTAATTTAAAGTGGCAACGAGAAACACTATATCAACCATCTAAAACAATCATACAATCTACACTCAGGAAAATCATCTTATTCTAACTGAATAATCAAGTGTAACAGTCATAAGAATATCATAACACGGTCCAAGAAATCCTCAATATAGCAAAATCAAGTAATAGATAGTCAAGTACTTAATAAATAATACAAAGTCAACAATTACACATTACTTAATATGAACCAGGATAAATATAATGCAATGTAATGCATATGTTGTGTGCACATCTACCAAGCAATGGCTTCAAGGTCAGGACTCATGAGGGACGCAAAAGGTCCATGTACTGTACAGGTGTGCACTCTGATCCCAATAAATATATTGTGCAGACGTGCACTCCGACCCCAATATAGATAATAATATACAGGCATGTACTTTGGTCCCAAATCAATAATAACGTTAAGCAAAGCATTTCATGTGTTATGCTAAATAAATATCAATTCTAAAATCAACTCAACATATCACGTAGGAATATTCTCATTAGCTAGCATTTTCAACAATTTATTTACCATAGAAAATTATCCCATCGGTCTAGCACATAGGGAAAATAGTTCAAAACGTACAATTGACTTATTTTAACCCCTCAAATAACATCGACACCTGCATATATGTTCGTCCCTTCGCCTATGTTGACCCCCATTTTTCATTACTCCCATTACACATAACTAACGTATAAGCACTTCAAAAAAGAATCTAAGAAAGTCTCAACTTGCTTTAAAAGAAGATCTGCAAAGTAAACTTAAAATCGAAAAGTTGGAAGGGTTACCCTTTTGAATCATCTCCGAGCGAGCCCAATCAAATCAAATTCATAATTACCATAAGAATACAAATCTAATAACCCCCATTTTATAAACTTTTACTTTAAAAATTCTTGATCTGAAGCCAGTGTTTTCTGTAATAAAAAGAAACTATAATTAGTGGCTAAGGATTGTTAAGGTTGGGATTGTCAAATCCTAGATTATCTATCCTTCACCTTACTTCATCGTTTTAGGGCACTGATTAGCCATCATTGTACAATGATTAGAAAAGGGTAAAACTACTATATCATAATCACTTAATCCTAAGGAAAACTAACAGAAACACCTACGTAACACATGCTATTGCCACTTTCGATTCGTTCCCACTTACATTGGCACAATCCCTAATACCACTTTTGGCATACCATGATAACTGTATATGCCTATTGTCATCATAACACTATGATTATCCAGCAACCCAAACCTAATTTTAGATCACAAAGGCATAATTGGCCAATTCCTCGCCACTGCCAAGACATTATTCACCCCTCATTCATTATATATAAGAAATTATAACAATAGGGACAACTTCACAAAAACAAGAAAAAAATTGTACACTAACCTAAAGGTGCGGTGATGTGATGCCGTGAAAAAGAAAAAGGGAAGAAATAATACTGTAACTGCTCTTTTCCTCTTGATGCTATTATATAATTTTATTTTAAACCCTTTCTACTCAAATCTATTCTTATACATAGCTATCAGGAATTAAGAAAATATTGATTTGTCCTATTAACTATCAACTAAAATAATATCTAAAATATCCAATAGATCCTCGGATATTGCTCGGAGCCTCGAGAAAACAAACCAAATATATATATTGACTAAAAAGTATATTATGGACCTATTGATTACGTCACTAATTCGAGGTTGTCTCGAAGAAAGGTTGACTGTAATCGGATTTAATTTTATTAAAACACAAGGACCCCATTTAATAACTTAAATCGCATCCAAACACCTCATGAATCGACACTACCCATTTTCGTAAGTCCTAAATCATGTCTAAAAATCATGAGGAAGATTAAAAATAAGAAAATTTTACAAAACGATTTGAAGGGTCGTTGCACAGGCAAACTCTAAGATTTGTTTGATTGAATCATTCTTGTTCTCTAAAACTTTCTGAGTAGGATCTCACTTATCCCTTTCTAGTGGATAAGGAAAATTAATTTTTGGAAGCAATACTGTGTCAACAATATTCCTTGTTAATGACTTGTACTTATCACGCCACATAGTACCAAAGTGGTACTCTTCAATAGTGTTGTCAACAGAGGTGTAAGCATGTTTAACAAGTAGATTAATGTGCAAGTTAAAATTGACTGCAACAAGAAGATTATTTCTTATAGCATTACAAAATTTGGGGAAGACATGAATTTCACCGGCAGTGAATGAGTACTCCATTTGATGGAAACAAATCAAAGGCTAAATTTATGTTGGTAATGAAAATTAAGTTTGCCATTGGAGTACTCTACTCGTGTATTTTTTTTTTTTGTTTCCCATCCGTGTTCGGTGCCCGCATTGGAGCCCCGACTAATCTGAATCGCGCGTTGCAGGGCCATTAAGGTGACAGCTCTCCCAACAGAGTTTTCTTCATACCCAAGGTCGAACCCTCGACCTCTGCACCACAACCCATGTTGGTTATTCATGTATTTATATTACTATTAAAGATAAAATTTGAGAGATAGATTTTAGATAATATCCACCACCATGTGAAAGAGATCTTACTAAAATTGAACCAAATCCTACCCCAAAAGAATAGTATTAAAGAAATTTCCATATTCAAAATGCATGTAGTTCATATTCATTAGATATTTTCTAACGAGATAATACATCAAAACACCCCTGAACTTGTTAGCAAAATTTACTTTAGACCCTAAACTAATTGAACAATTATTTACCTCCTTATGAACTTTAAAATGTATTATTTTGCCCCCTTAAGAGCTGACGTGGCAAAAAATAAATAAAGACGCATTTTAGTGGAAAAAAAGTATAAATTTTTTTTAGTGGGGCCCCTTTAATATTTTTAAACATTATTTTTTTCCCTTCTTCCTCACTCCCCACCACCCCATTTCTTGTTCTTCTTCACACCCCACCACCCCCATTTCTTCTTCTTCCTTTTTTTTTTTTTTTTTTCACTTCTATTCACCCAAATCTTCAATCAAATACACAATAATAAAATACATAAATTATACAAAAATAAACTTTCATATAAAAATCAAGAATCAACAAAATAAACTCAAAAAATACATAAAAGTCATTGTGTAAAGCACAACACATGCAGTTAGTCTTTGTCACTCCCTTCTTCTTCTACGTTCCAAACTGAAACTTTTTTTTTCAGTTCATAGGCTTCTCTCTTCCCCATTTTCAACACGAATTGACGATCCCTATCACTTAATTTTTGATCACCGCTATCAATTTTCAACTATAAGCAGTTAATCAAATGGGTCTCCACTATATATAATGTTTTTATTTTTGAGTTCGTTTTTCTTGATTTGGGTATGTTTTGTTATGTGTTTTTCAGTTAGATTCTAAATTGGAAAAATTTCAGAAATAACAACTATAGAGCCTTAATTGTAAATTTTATAGCAACAGTTTCATAATTACGAAAAATAGCAAATTGTACTTTGTATTTAAGTAAACTGTTGCTATACAAATACATACACAACAAGATTTACTGCCCTTATTTTACTCAACTTAGTTGAGTTAAATAAGGAATAATTATCCCAGATAATTAAATTTTCATAAATTACTCTTATTTAAATTAGTAAATTCTTTTTCCAAATCAAACTCAAATATGAAGATTATTATTTTCATGATCTTCAAAATTTCAAAATATCATTCTCTTATATCTCTAACTATTTTTTTATTATTTTTTTCATTTTTTATCTTTTTTTTTAAATTTTTTTTATCTTTTCCATTTTTTTCTTTCCACTTTATTTTCTCTCTTCTACTTCTCTTTTTTTTTCTTTTTCGTTTTTATTTATTTTTATCTTTTTTCGTTTTCTTTTTTTCCTTTTCTCATATTTTTTTCGTTTTCTTCTTCTTTTCTTTTTTTTTTTGCTTTTATTTTTACACTTCTATTTCTTTTTTTTTCTTTTTCACTATTTTTTTGAATTCTTATTTTTCGTTTTTTGTTTTTTTCTATTTTTTTTTCTCTTATTTTTTACTCTTCAAACTCTATCTTTTATTTTTAAAAGACAAATATCTATATCATATACACATATTCAAAAAATATACAAAATAAATAGACATACAGATCTGCGTTTGTATTTACGGTAAAAAAACATACATATATATATATATATATATATATGCATATGTATTTACAGAAATACATATTTGACTCACATGTATATATAAACATATAAGACGCAAAATCTTTATAACAAATATGACAATTATATACATATACATATGCATATAGGTAATAAAAAAATATATGATACATATCTTAAACAGTAAATAAAAACAAATAAGTATATATGTTACCCTCTAAAATGACATTAGTATATACAGTTCAAAGACAAATTCAACACTGTATAAAATACATATAGCTCTGCATATGTATTTATAGAATACATACCTGATCCATATGTATATTCTTATTTTATATGAGTCACTTTTGTATTTCGCAAATACATATGAAGATATATAGTATAGTTATGTTTGTTACTGTTTAATATGAATATGATATGTATTTCGTAAATAATATGTATGTTTTGTACTGTAAATACATATTCAGATTTGTATGTCTATGTATTTTATATGTTTTTTAAATATGTGTATGTGATATACATATTTGTCTTTTCAAAATAAAAGTTAGAGATAGAAGATTAAAAAAAACGAAAAAAGATAAAAAGACAAAAACGAAAAAAGAGAAGTGAAAAACAAAAAAGGAAGAAAGAGAAATAGAAGTGTAAAAATAAAAGAAAAAAAAGAAACAAAATAAAATAGAAAAAAGAAGAAGAAAACGAAAATAGAAAAAGAAAAAAAAGACATGAGAAAGGAAAAAAAACGAAAAAGGAAAAAAAAGAGAAATAGAAGAGAGAAAATAAAGTGGAAAGAAAAAGATGAAAAAGAAAAAGAAATCAAAATAAAAAAAGTAAAATAATAAAATAATAAAAAAATAAGATGAAAAAAAAACTAACAAGAAAAAAAGCTAGAGATATAAGAGAATGAAAGACAGTAATGATGTTTATTTTGAAATCTTTAAGATTATGGAGATAATTATCTTCAAATATGAAAAAGAGGAAACAAAGAAAAAAAAAGAGAAATAGAAGAGGGAAAATAAAATAAAATAAAAAAATAAAATGATTAAAGAAAAATAAGATGAAAAAAAGGAGTAAAAGATATAGCCATATTTGAGGAGGAGGGGGGGGGGGGTGAAATAGTGGAGTGAAAATAAAAAAATGTAAAGTAGTGAGAGTAAAACATGCACTTGCCTAGTTAATGAATAAACTAATGCTACTCTTGCTATAAACTGTAATTTTACAAAAATATTATTTATTATAATTATAGTCTTAAGCATGCTATTTTATGTAATTTTTCGTTTTGAATTTGATTTGTTTTGTTGGGTATTGATCTGTTTTGTTGTTTTGGGTGATCGTTGGAGTGTTCAAGATTGAATTTCGATTGATTTTCTTGATGTGGGTATGGCTAAGAAAGAAAGGAGGGGGGGGGGGGGGGAGGGCCATATATATATATATATATATAGTATGTGTGTGGGATTATTATTTTTTTTTAAAAAAAATTTAATTTCTTATGTGGCAATGACATAGCACTGATGTGGTGCTGATTTGACAATGACATGATGCGTGTGTAGTGCACTCTCCGTTGTGAGAGTGGGATTTTGATTTTGAGGTTGAAATTAATTCATTAAAAGTTGTTAAGGGGGTTAAATAATTATCTGATTAATTTAGGGTCTAAAATAAATTTTGCTGATAAATTAAGGGGTGTTTTGATGTATTATCTCTTTTCTAACTAGATGTCTAAGAGTGCCTTAAAATTCTAAATAAGAACATCAACTGTTGTTTTGAGGTAATAAATTAAATGCAAAGAAATATTCATTGGTGGTTCCATATTCATACTTTTATCATTTTTAAAATATCTTTCATATTAGACAAAATAAAAAATTTAATTATTTTCTAATATTTGCTATTTATCTACTAAAATTTTGGCTTTTTGGGGGGAATAAAATTTTTGGTTATCTGAATAAGGTAGGAAATTTAAAATTTAGAACTTTAAAATAACTTATAGTTTTACCATATATATAATTAATCCTATTAAGCAATCTCATTATATTCTGATTTTAGTATATTCATAGAAATAATAATTATTTCACAAAACACATTTGGTACATATTAAGAATTATATTCAACTAATTTAAGTAATTACTTATTAAATTTTTCATGCAACTATAATTGAATCATTGGATGGACATAATAGTCCGTCAAACATTACTAAAAGCATATATAATGAATTATGGAACATTTTGGTCTGATGTGTAAATAGCTAATGCATAACAAAATAATTTTCAACTCGATTATATTATTCATAAAATTTATATGATTTTTTAAAAGTAATGTTCATTATATAGAGAACACGCAGAATGTACGAACAAAAAAAAATCTAAGTTTTTGATGAAGTCCTAAATTTTGGATTTTAAAGTCGCTTAGATTTTATCTCGTGTAAATTATTTTTCTTTAGAGCTTTTGTGTTAATTAAAATAAAAATGATTAAATATGTTTTAATAATCGCTATATTGTAGGTGTGAGACACATCTATATCTATAATTATTTATAATTTATATTTATAATATATTAAAAGTGTAAAGACCTTTAAAAACGTGATTTGAACGTTTTACCCTTCATTAAAAAACTCCATAATTGACAAAACTGTCATTTACTATTATATTATATATAAAAAGTTCAAATCACTTCTCTAAGGGTCTTCACACTTTTAATATATCATAGATTATAGATATAAATAGATATAGATTATAAATATAAATATAGATATAGATATATAGTCATTTGGTTATAATACATTCAATTATATGCTCGTGTAAAGAACTTTTCTCAAAATTTAAGATTTAAAGCTAATTCTTATTAATACATGAAAACAGAAGTATTATATTGTTACCCGTACTTTGCACACGATATACCTTTATATGATTTGGTCATCCGAATGTAGGTTATGATTATGATACTTAATTATTTTAAATTTAATAATTAAAATCTTAAATTACAATGACATGTTTAAGAAGACTGCTTGAATATGATAAAGTCCAATTCCAAATTACATTCTATTAAGGGTGTGTTCGGTAAGAAGGAAAACATATTTTGAAAAATGTTTTTTGATTTTCGTGTTTGATTGACTCAAATATGTTTGGAAGGTATTTTTCAGATATACTTATTTTTCTCAAATTTAAAGAAAACTAGGGTATACAAATTAGAAATTGGATCTCAAATCGAGGTCGAAAGTTAAGTCCCGAGATGGGATCTCCGGTAGAGTGTCGAATTCGGTGATCAAGCTCAACTCTAGAGTGGGGGTCATGTCGAGGTTGGGTCCCGGGTTTGGTTTGGAGTAAGGAGTTGGATATTAGGGTTTGGAATTAGTCATGATTCAGGGTACAGATCAAGTACTATACCGGATCACGAAAAATCAAGATCTCGGGTCATGTATCGAGTCGGGGTCAGAAGCGTGTTTTAGGGTTTAGAGTTGGGTCAGGAGACGAGCACGAGTTGGGGTGCATATTCGGATCTCATTTTGGGTCAAGAATCAAGATCCCACTTCAAATGTCGAGTTAGAATCGAGTTTTAGGATTTGGAGTTGGGTCAAAAGTTGAGTCACGAGTTAGGGTACAGATGAGGTCTAACGTCGATTCATCAAGAATCAGGATCTCAAGACATGAGTTGAGTCAGTGTTGGAATTTAGATTTTAGGGTTTGGAGTTGGGTCAAGAGTCGAGTCATGAGTTGGGATACAAAATCGGGTACCATGTCGAGTCAAAAATTAAGATCCCAGGTCATGTGTAGAGTCAGGATCAGAAGTCGGGACACGAGTCGAGGTAAAATCTAATGTCAGGGTTGGGAGTACATTTTTGTACCTTATAAAACAAATCCATATAGTTTTTAATGATTATTAATATTTTTTATGATGATTGAAATTGATAAGAGATAACGTACAATGCACGTTCATAGAGACTAGTCTATAATCTATATCTATATCTATATATATTAAAAGTGTGAAGATCCTTAGAAAAGTGATTTAAACTTTTTGTCCTTCATTAAAAGACTCTCCTTTAGACAAAACTATCTTTTCACTATTTTCTTCAATTTATTTTTCAATTATTTTTATTATATTAACTAGACTCCTAAAATATATGAGACTCTTAAAATATATAGAAGGAGAATCAATTAATATTTTTCTTTGTACTGATTAATTAGAGAAATACTCCTAAAATGGGATAGAAAAATACTCCTAAAATAAGACTCTATTAAGAAAATACTTCTATAAATATTGAGATGCACATTAAACTAGACAAAAACTGGTTTACTTATTGTAAAAATATAATTGATGCTCATCTGACTTGATTCGGTTGTATGTCTAGATTGATGGATGCTTAATTTTCTAACCCTCAACTTCTTCACTATTTTTTTCAACATAATAGATTCAACGTGTGTGCATATATATATCTTCTTTGTTTTCATTCAAGTCATTTTTTAGTGTCAAAATTTTCGTTCAGACGAGAATTATTTTTATCAAAACTGATGCTTTGTGATCATTATTGTATTATTTTGTTGTACTTTACAGGTCGTAGATGCTAAGTGGTAGATGAATGTCGGTCGACTTTGGAATTTTTTTTTAGGTAAAGGTTAGGTTTAATTGTATTATTTTTATATCTCTGTTTTAAAAATTCTTTTTGTGTAAAAGTAAAGTTTAGTTGGATTATTTTGATATCTCTATTGTCGTATTATTTTGTTATAGTTTACATGTGGTAGATGAGTGTCAGACAGCTTTGAGAAAATTTTTGTGTAAATGTTAGATTTAATTATATTGTTTTGATGTGTCTATCGTCGTATTGTTTTGTTGCAGTTTAAAGGTTAGATTTAATTATATTGTTTTGATGTCTCTATCATCGTATTATTTTGTTGCAGTTTACAGGTGGTAAATGAATGACGATCGACTTTGAGAATTTTTTTGGTAAAGGTTAGGTTTAATTAAATAAATTCTTCAAAAGTGTTGAGTTTAATCATTGTATTAATCTTTATTATTTAAATAAATATCCTATTTAGTGTAACGTTTGAACTCAGTAAAGTGAGTTACACGCGCAGGCGCGTACACCTTAACTAGTAACTTAAAAAATACGAAGCACCTTAGTGAACTATTGTTCAACTTCTTTACTTTTTAAAATAAATTTTACATTCAATAAAATTGTACTTAAAGGTACTCCATTAATATTTATGACTTTGAAATAATTACAATTTTTAGTTATCAAATCATTCTTTGAACTGTGAGTGAAATCCTAATAATTAGGAGTTAGGACTTTAAAGTTAATTAAATTTTACCTTATGTAAATAAAAGTTCAGTAGTTGATAATTTTTCCTTTTACGTAAATATCCAAACTAGGAATGTAATAATAACCAAACAATTATAGTTTATAATTTTCGTTTTACATAGACACCCAATAGGAATGTAAATAGGAACATGTTAATTGAATCTAATAAAACATTTCAAGTTTCATTAAATATACACTTTTCTCCAAAATTAAATATTTTACTTATTATATATATGTTAATTTATATATTTTCTTTCCTAAAAAATGTACCTATGTCATCAATATGTAATTGGTATTTTGATTGTCTAGAACATTTTAAATTTAATTCTAATTTATTTTATAAAAGATATTAGGTTTAGTTGAATAATGCTATATAACTACAATTTCTTTCACGATGTTCCTTGTTGTGTTAGGTTTATTTTGTAATAACATGCACCCATCGTATCATTAAGAAACTTGAATCACAAGAATGCTTATGTAATAACATAGTCATATGAAATGATTTTCACGACGACATTATACATGTAAAATAATAAAGAGTCAATAGGTCTTCAAACATGTATTGATCCTCAAAATTTAACTATAACTTGTAGAAATAAATGATGAACTTTAAAATATAATCGAGAAAAATAAATTTCAATAGAAATATTGAAAAGTGGGCTTTAAAAATCATTCAAAAAGTAAATTTTATTATGTTTATGATTCATAACAATAATAAATAAAGCCAGGTGTCAAATAATTTCGAACATTAAACCATATTTATGACAACATAATCGCATGTGGATAACTATAGGTTTTATTTGTCAACTGATTTTTGGAACGACGCTGTATGATGGTTAGGTTATGAGTACCATATTGCCTTTTTTATTTGGTTAATTGGGTTTAAACCCATACAAACTAACAAAATAAACAATAAATACTTATCAATTCAATAGAATATGTATCAATTCAATAATATTATTTTGTGATAATTAAGTGTTGCAACACCAAAATTGTGTGAAAAAACACACACGATTGAATGATTTTGTATATACTGTGCATAATTTTACATGTGTCATACGCTAATTACGTGAATGATTGCAACATCAAAATTGTATTACCATAAGGCTCAAGCAATATGCAAATCAATCCTCGGGGACGTGGATGTTATGTGGGATAGGGCGGCCAGTTGCATCATGGACACTGCTAGAGAAGTGTTGGGCGTTTCGAGGGATCGGGCAGGACGTCATAAGGGGGATTGGTGGTGGAATGATGAAGTGAAGAAGAAAGTGGAGTTTAAGAAGAGGGTGTATGTTAAGTTGATTGAGAGTAAAGATGAAGAAGAGAAGCAGGTGAATAGGGAGGTTTACAAAGTAGCAAGGAAGGAGGCTAAGTTAGCAGTTACGGCTGCTAAGTCGGCAGCATTCGAGAGCTTGTATGCGGGGTTAGAGGAGAAAGACGGGGAAAAGAGGTTGTATAGGCTTGCTAAGGCTAGGGAGCGGAAGGGTCGTGATCCCGATCAAGTGAAATACATTAAGGGGGAGGATGGTAGTGTTTTGGTGGAGGATGTTCACATTAAGAAGAGATGGCAGGAGTACTTTCATAGACTTTTGAACGAGGAGGGGGACAGAGGCATTGAGTTAGGGAAGTTGGAGCACTCGGAGGAGAGCCGTGATTTCAGTTACTGTAGGCGTTTTAAGGTTGAGGAGGTCAGAGAGGCGATTCGTAGAATGTGGAGGGGTAGGACGACAGGGCCTGACGTGATTTCGGTGGATTTTTGAAAGTACATTGGTATGGCAGGTTTAAGGTGGTTGACTGATCTATTTAACGGCATTTTCAAGACTGCGAGAATGCCTGAGGCTTGGAGACGGAGTTCGATGATTCCGTTGTATAAAAACAAGGGTGACATTCAGAATTGCAACAACTATAGGGGTATTAAGCTGTTGAGTCACACTTAAGGCTGCATATCGGTCGGTTTGGTTCGGTTCGGTTTTGAAAATTATGGGTTTACTTGTTCATTATCGGTTTGTATATATGCTAAACCGTTAAAGAACCGTTAAGATATCGGTTAATCGGTTATCGATTTATTGATTTTTCATTGTTATCGGTTATCGGGTGAACCGTTAACTATAAACATATCTAATGTTTACTGCCTATGACCCTACTACTTTAATTAAAATCACAGTACAAATATATGGTTAAATCATCTTTAACTGCTAAATGATGTTATTCCGTAGATACACACTAGAGGAGAACAGGTAAAACAAAGCTAATAAAATCAACCTAACAATCTGGACCTGTTCAAACTAAAAGTTACAATATCACCAGGTTCAAGGTCATTCAAGAAAATTTTGTTTTTTCCCTTTCAAGGAGCGATAAGAACTTATAAGAATTGTGCCGGAGATGGCTTCTCCTATGTAAAGTTATAGGGGCCTATAACGAGATTTTTCATTAAACATAATCAGAGAGGCAAGATTGGAAGATGCATAAAGAGACACATTAATTTACTATGTTATGAAGGATGTTGATTAGCATAAGAAAAGGTAACTGAACAGAAATAAGTTAATTTCTGATTCTCAAACAGTGAAGAAGATTTGACATTTAAAATGATTTCTTGATAACAGTGATTGAGGCATTGAGCAGTAAGAATGAGATGGTGTGAATCGTCATTACCTGTTGAGCACAACAAATCATCTTTGGTGTGAGCTTGAATACCTCTTCTTGGTATGAATACTGAGACTTGAGAGTGAGAGATGACTGACGAGGAGGCACTAAGAGAGTAAGAGGCAACTGGTGTCTGGAAAGAGTGTTTGTGAATTGTGAATAAAGGATAAACCCTAAGTGGCTAATTCACTTATTTCACTCTAGAAATGGGTATTAGGCTATTGGCCATTGGGAACTAATTGGGGCCTTTAGGCCAAACAGTAATAGGAATAAAATAAATGGGCTGAGCAATGAGCACTAGAGTGTAATAGTGTATTATTTATTTTAGGTTATCGGGCCACCCGATAAAAATATTAAATAAACCGAAACCCAAACCAATAAACAAATTATAAAAATCTTAGAACCAAAACCCGACCCAACAGGTAAAAAATGAACCGTTAACTTGATAAATATATTATCGGTTCGGGTTAACGGTTTGAACCAAAATCTGTATAGCCCTAGTCACACTATGAAGATTTGGAAGAGAGTGGTTGAGTGGAGATTGAGGAGGGTCGTGTCCGTTTCAGAGAATCAGTTTGGATTTATGCTTGGTTACTCGACGATAGAGGCAATCCACCTGATGAGGAGATTGGTAAAGTAGTATAGAGAAAAGAAAAGAGATTTACACATGGTGTTCATTGACATAAAAAAGGCGTATGATAAAGTTCCAGGGGAAGTTCTTTAGAGATGTTTGGAGGTGAGAGGGGTCCCGGTAGCGTACATCATATCTATTAAGGAAATGCACGATGGAGAAAAGATCTGGGTGAAGATGGTGGAAGGAGACTCAGTGCATTTTCTGATCGAGACAGGGTTGCATCAGGGATCGACTCTTAGTCCGTTCCTTTTTGCATTGGTGTTGAACGTGTTGACGTGGAGTATTCAGGGCGAGGTGCCTTGGTGTATGTTATTTGCGGATGATGTAGTGATGATTGATAAGATGCGGGGGGGGGGGAGGTGTAAATGACAAATTAGAGGTTTGGAGGCAAACCCTTGAGTCTAAGGGGTTTAGGTTGAGTAGGTCCAAGACGGAGTACTTGGAATGCAAGTTTAGTGACTTGAGGCAGGAGGATAAAGTGGTGGTGAGGTTGGACTCCTAGGATGTTTGTAAGAGGGATAGTTTTAAGTATCTTGGGTCTATTATTCAGGAGAATGGTGAGATTAATGAGGATGTCTCTAAATGTATTAGAGCAGGTTGGAAGAAGTGGAGGCTCATCTCGGGAGTATTGTGTGATAAAAAGGTTCCCCTTAATCTTAAAGGCAAATTCTATAGAGTGGCAGTCCATTCGGCCATGTTGTATGGAGCAGAGTATTGACCAGTCAAGCACTCCCACATCCAAAAATTGAAGGTGACAGAAATGAGAATGTTGTGTTGGATGTGTGGGATTACTAGAGGGTACAGAGTTAGGAATAAGATTATCCAAAAGAAGGTGGGAGTGGCTTCGGTGGAGGACAAGATGTGGGAAAGAAGGCTAAGATGGTTTGGGCATATGATGAGGAGGGGCGCGGATGCCCCAGTTTATAGGTGTGAGAGGCTAGCTTTGGATGGCTTTAGAAGGAGTAGAGGTAGGCCGAAGAAATACCGGAGGGAGGTGATTAGACATGACATGGAGAAGCTTCAGCTTACTGAGGACATGACCCGAAATAAAAAGGTGTGGACGTCGCGGATAAGGGTAGAAGGCTAGTGTGAGTGTGTGGGTTGTAGCAAGAAGTCGGGAGAGATCTTGTGTAGCTGGGTTAGTAATCCTTGGACTGTGTACATATATGTCTTTGGTATGTGAGTGTATGTTACTACTAGGTGGGTGTCCTATTTCTTATTTCTTAGTTCCTATTTTCTCTTTTCGTGTTGCCCTTATTTCTCGTATTTCATATTTATCTGATTTCTATTTTATTATTTCTTATTCCTTATTTTTGTTATGTCATCCATCCCCTTATTTATTATTCTTTATCCTGAGCCGGGGGTCTATCGGAAACAGCCTCTCTACTTCTTCGAAGTTAGCGATATGGACTGCGTACATCTTACCCTCTCCAGATCCCACTTTGTGGGAATACACTGGGTTTGTTGTTGTTGTTGACAGAGCAATCGAAATGGACAAAGAAATATACAACTGGAATAACATCTATACAAAAATATCATGCGAACACTCCATTATATATTTGTACCTCATCTGTTCACCTTCATAATTTCAGAAAATATCTAATAATTTTGATCTCCATAAAAAACTTCCCTTCATTTAGAAGAAAACGGAGGTATGATAAAACTCCAGAGATATACTTGATAATACAAAGAGAAATAGAAGACTGATCAATGTAAAGATTTACGCAGAGTTAACCTAGTAAATTATTCCATAGAGTAATGGGCATTTGATCTTATTAATTACCTTTGTGTATGATTTTAAGATTGGTCGCTCGAACTCTTTAAAAATATTGATCTATGTGTATGGGTCTTTGTGTATGATTTTAAGATTGGTCTCTCTAACTCTTTAAAAATATTGATAGATGTGTGTGGGATCCTCTAAAAGTAATAGTTCATATTTCTTTAAGGATTCGACATAGATATGACAATGGTTTAGAAGTTTGAAGAGACTGAGCAACATATATAGATCTCAGGTGTCCTAAATAGTTCTCAAATTCAAAAGTGTAATGACCTCTCTAGTCGCTATGTGAAATTTATTTGTCTTCCCTATTTTATCTCTTTCCATAGTTTGTATACGTCAATTATGACTTAGGAGATAGGAATACCAATTCTTGAGGTGTTCGGAAGTGATTTAAGTCATTACTTAGGTTCTTGAGTTTTAATAAAGTTAAGCTTGATCATGGTCAATCTTCAATCAAGATGACTCCGGATTAGTCTTTTAGTGATTCTAATAGATTCAGAATGTATTTTTTAGTCAATTTACATAGTTAATTTATTTTTATGAAACTCCAAACAAATGCTGAGAATTTATTTAAAAGTTTTGGAAATTTTGGATAATTAATTTAATTAGTAATTTAATGGGTCAAATTCACAGTTTACTTACTTACGTGGTTAATACAAGAATAAACTTCAGTGAAAAGGGATTTGGAATTAAGAATAACAATAACACTAGATATATGGAGCAAAGAGGGGGGAGGGCATGACACTGCAATGGCATTCTCTTTTTTTTATCTCTTCACATCATCGGATTCGTAGAGATCCCTACTCCGTACAATTTCAGGTTCGTCTATAAATTTTGTAGATTTGTTTTATTCTTACTGTTACAGTGATATACCAATAATGGTGAGGGTGAAGAAAGATCAACAGTGTTGACTAATTACGAGGAAGTTTGTAACTCGTGGTTTTAGATTGGGTCATTGCAATGTGAATTATTCACTTTTTTAATTATGGATAGAAATTAATGGGGTGTATAATGGTGCAGATGATTGGCAATAATGGCGTAGGTAAAGAGAATGAGTGTTATTTTGTCTTTATTAATATTCCACTCAAGAAATATTTCAACTCCATTAATAATAATAATTTAATAATAATTTTCATGGAAAGACAACAGAGAATGAAATCAAAGAAAAACTACATGCATGGTACATAATTTGCAACAGTATTTCATATTTAGCTTCAGGTTGGCATATTTCGCATATGATTACCCACCGATATTTTGACAATCTTAGGTTTTAGGCCTAAAATTCTTAGAGTAAGAATTTATAAAATGGGTGTCAATTAGTACTCTTATGAGGATTATATATTTGGATATATTTGAACCATTCGAAAGTTTTACAAAAGGCCAAGGACCTTGCAAAGTAGCTTGCATGCAGGTTCTTCGATTGAGGTATATTATGATTTAATTGGAGTTTAGACTCGATTTAATTGTGAGTATGATCTTAAATTAGATGCTTGTTGATTGATCTTTGGACATACTTGAATTTGATGATATTTGAACTATTGACACTTGTATGAATAACTATTTAAAATTGAACTTGATCGAATTGCCTTATGATTTTAAGTGCACTTGTAAAGTTTGTACGTTGTATTATATCTTGAGAGATAGTGTGAAGTTGGTAAAAGATATATAATATGGTTATGGAGGATAGAGTACCACACCGATATGAATATGGATATTGATATTACTTATATATGGAGGATCGGATACCAAGTCGGTACGGTGTATGGACATAGATTATCCCATGAAGGTCATGACTAGTTGGGCAAAAATAAGTCCCATAGCATGTACGTCCAGATTAGTGTTGATTTCGAGAGGTTGTGTGGTGTAATAAGCTAATAACAAGCTAATGACGTTCTATTTGCGAGGTTTATAAGGATATGTTGTTACTTATGGTATTATTGTTGATTTTGTGGATATTTAGAGTATGGTTGATACTCTTGATGGTTATATGGCTTATCTGTAAGCATTTTTTGTCCCATCATTAATGCATTTGTTGATTCATTGAATGCTTGTTATGTGTTGATGTCTGTCTATTTGTTATTTGATTTATGTCGTATACATGCTATTAAATTATGATTTTTGCCGTATACATGCTATTAAATTAAGTTGACTTATGATACCTACCAGTACATAGTGGTTTGTACTGATACTACATTATGTTATTGTTTTGTTAAGTGCAGAAAGTGCTTCAGAGGCTCATACATGACCTCATCTCAAGCGTTTAATAGCATATCTCGATCCAAGGATGAGCACTCTATCCCCAGGCCGACATGGATCATCATATTAGTTCTTTTCCATCTTTAGTGCAATGAGACATCTTTATTTTCTTTATTCTGGATATCTCTTTTAGACATAGTTTTTATTTTATAAGCTCTTGTACAATGACTTTCAGATCTTGGGGATTTTTATAAGTAACTTTTATGATTTCGGCATTAGTAATGATTAGACTTGGATTATTTATTCTTAAGTTGATTCATTCACTCGTTTTGCTACATCGGAACTGTTCAGTAGACACATTATAATAATCTTGTCTTAATTTTGACTAAATGATTGGGTAATAGTAGATGTTTCTCCCATAGAAAGATTAGTGTGGGTTCCACTCATGGACATTTGGATTGTGACAAAGTTTGTATCAGAGCCCTAAGTTTGTCAATCTCATCGTACAAGAACATGTCTAGTAGAGTCTTACAGAACGGTACGGAGATGTCTGTACATTTTTTTAAGAGGCTACAAAACACTTGAAAAATTCAAATTCTTCTTTCTTAGATGCTATTACTTGATTTCAATTGGTATCTGGCGATTCTAATTAGTATTTGACTTCTTTCATTCTTATTCTTGCAGATGGTGAGAACACGAGCAAATAGAGTAAGAGTTGAGGTGCCCGAACTGGCTATTGAGGCTATGATTTAGGTTAGAGGACAGGCAATGGAAAGATGAGGTAGAGAAATGGGAGAATCACCCACTAGGGACAGAGCTCGGGCCATGAGACCAGCTAGGTAGAGGTCAGTATCTTCTCCTTCATATGAGAATATGCCTGAGATAGTAGAGGATAGGGCGATAACAAAGCAGAATGAGGGGATACTGGTTCATGATGCGAAAGAATGCCGGTTCATGATATGATCGTACCAGTTCAGGGAGGTGTAACTCTAATTTAAATATCTTCTGATGATTTAGTAGATTTTGAGATTTTTGAGTGGGTTGGCAGAAACTGAGACTATGGTCGTAGTACTTACAGTTCAGCATCCGAGGGTGCATCATGCTACTGTTGTAGCTTCTCAAATAGAAGATATGTTAGGGTTGGGTGTTTTTTGAGACAGGTTATGGGCCCATCAATGACTGGAGATTAGAACGATCTATTTGCAAGTTTATCAAGATGAAACCTCTTATTTTTCATGGCACTGAGTCTAAGGATGTCTATGAGTTTATTATTGATTGTCATGAGAGACTTCAAAGATGGTGTAGTTGAGAGGTATATGTGGAATCGGTCACTTTTCAGTTTCGGGGAGATGCCAAGATGTGGCAAAGAGCTTATGTAGAATGTTGGGCTGTGGGTTTGCCTCCATTGACTTAGACTCATTTTTTCTAGAGAAGTATGTGCCTCATACATTAAGAGACAGGAAAAGGAATGAGTTCACTAATCTTGTGCAATGGAGTATGTTATTTTCTGCCTATGAGGAAAATTTTTATTCATTATCTCGATATTCATTTCAGCTACTAAAAACTGAGGAGTGCATCCATCTCTTTGTGAAGGGTTTGAATATAGGTCTCCAGATTTTTGCTCTTTAAATGACATCTCAGGTAAGTCTTTTTAGGAGATGCTTGATTTTGTTAAGAAGGTGGAGGGGCAAGGCAAGAGGGTTATGCAAAGACAGCAAGAAAGAAGGCCTACAAATGGGGTAATTTTAGTGGTTCTTATTCTAGGGGTCAAAGTTCATAGGGATACCCAGTGTGCCCCATTCAGTTAGCGATACAGGTTTTTGGTAGGGGTCTATCAAGGGCTAAACAACCATCCTCAGACTTTGGAGTTACCTCACTCCATCTTTATCAGCTCAGCGACCCACCTTGGATTGTATATGTTATGAGTGCAGTAGAGTTGGTCACATCAGGAAGTACTGTCCTAATTAGAGGCAATATGTTTAGTTGGCTAGCAGTAGGATCCTCGAGCTCTAGTTCCAACAGGTAGAGAAGGTAGTGGTAATGGTAGAGGTTGTCCACAAGGTAAGTGTGGTGGTCATCAAGCAGGTAGGGGTGGTAATCAACCCCATCGAGGTGGTTCTCACCTTGGAAGGGATGGCACTCAAACTGGTGGTAAGGCTAATATCTATTCTCTTCCAGGCAGTCCTAAAGTAGAGACATCAGACATTGTTATTACATGTACTATTCTTGTCTATGACCGGATGGCCACTGTATTATTTGATCCTGTATCTACTTTTTCATATATATCTGTCGATATTTTGGTGGGGTTGAATGAAATGTGTGATCTACTTGACTTTCCTATTTACGTGTCTACCTCTATTAGTGATTCTGTCATTCTTGATAGGGTTTATGATTCTTGTTCTGTTATGTTTATGGGGTATCGAACTTAGGCAGATATCATGATTCTAGACATGGTAGATTTTGACATAATTTTAGAGATGAGTTGTTTTTCTTCATATTATGCAATATTAGGCTATCATGCTAAAATAGTGACTGTGGCTCTACCGGAAATGAATAGACTTGAGTGGGTGGGTGATTATTGTCCTGCTCCAATGAAACTTATTTCCTTTATGCGTGTAAAGAGATTAATTGGAAAGAGTAGTTCAACCTTCCTAGCGCATCTTCAAGACACTACTGCAGAGGTCCTATTTATTGAGTCAATTATAGTGGTTTGTGAGTTTCAAGAAGTGTTTCCTGTAGATTGTCCTGGAATGCCTCCAATCCGTGACATTGATTTTTGTATAGATCTAGAGTTAGGTACTCGTCCTATTTCTATTCCGCCCTATAGGATGGCTCCAGCTGAATTAAGAGAGCTAAAGGCTTAGTTGAAGGATGTGTTGGGTAAGGGATTTATCCATCTGAGTGCCTCTCCATAGGGTGCTCCTGTCCTGTTTATGAAGAAAACGGATGGTAGTCTTCATATATGTATAGACTACAGGTATTTGAACAAGGTTACAATATGTAACAAGTATCCTTTACCCTATATCGATGATTTTTTTGACCAGTTACAGGGTGCAACAATATTTTTTAAGATGGATTTGAGATTCGGGTATCATCAACTTAAGATTTGGGTTGACGATATTCCTAAAGCTGTATTTTAAACCAAGTATGGGCACTATGAGTTTTTTGTGATGTCTTTTGGTCTGATTAATGTCCCAACTACTTTTATGAGTTTGATGAAGAGGATATTTAAACCCTACTTAGATTCTTTCATGGTTGTCTTTATTGATGATATTCTGGTTTATTCTAAGAGTAAAGAGGAACATGAGATTCACTTAAGTATTATTTTGGGTTTGTTAAAAGAGAAAAAACTTTACGTGAAGTTTTCCAAGTGTGAATTCTTATTGGCTTCTATATTCTTTTTGGGCATGTGGTTTTGAAGAAAGGGATAATGGTAAACCCATAGAATATTGAAGCGGTTAAGAATTGGTCTAGGCCTACTTCAGTGATGGCAGTTCATAGCTTTGTGGGGTTACTAAGTTATTATCATAGGTTCGTGAAAGGGTTTGCTTCTATTTCTACTCATAGATGCGGCTGACTCAGAAGGATGTACCTTTTTATTTGGTCTGATAAGTGTGAGGAGAGCTTTCAAAACCTCAAGATCTTATTGACTACTACTCTTATTCTTGTCTTACCTGTAGAGGGTAAGGATCTTATGATTTATTGTGATGCCTTACGTTATGGTTTAGGTGTTTTTTTTATGCAAAAAAGGAATGTGATTGTTTATGCTTCGATACAATTGAAGCCTAATGAGAGGAATTATGCTACTCATGATTTGAAGTTGGTTGTTATAGTTTTTACTCTTAAGATATAAAGGCGTCATTTGTACGGGGATCGCTGTGAAATGTTCACTGATCACTGTAGTTTACAACATATTTCACACAAAGATATTTGAATTTGAGTCAACTTATATGGATAGAGTTTCTTAAGGTTTATGATATCATCATTCTATACTATCCGAGAAATGCTAATATGGTAATTGATACATTGAGTAGAAAGTCGACAAGGATGGGTAGCTTGGCTTACTTAAATGCCACTAGACATCCATTGGCCAAAGAGATTCAGAGTCTAGATAAAAAGGTTTTACGACTTAAGGTGATTCAGAGAGGGGGATTTCTAACCTGTATAAAGGTAAGGTCCACATTTATTGATCAAATCAAGGCTAAATAATTTGAGGATGATAAGTTGAGCAAGATTCGTTATAAGTTTTACAGGGTGAGGCCAAGGAGGCCATTCTTGATATCGAAGGTGTGTTGCAGATAAAGGGGCAAGTTTGTGTGCCCCATGTTGATGATTTGATTCTACTATTCTAGTTAAGGCTCATTGTTTGAAGTATTCTATACATCATGGAGTGACTAAAATGTACCGTGATTGACATAGCATTACCGGTAGGGTCGAATGAAGCTTGATATAGTTGATTTTGTTGTTAAATTCCAGAATTTCCAATATATAAAGTATGAGCATCAGAAGTCTGGTGGTACTCTTTAGAGGGTGCCTAATTCCTGAATTGAAATAGGAGAGGAAAGCTATGGATTTCGTTGTTGGTTTTCCCAAGACATTTAAGAAGTATGATGCTATATGGGTTATTTTTTATGGTTGACTAAGTCTGCATATTTTATTCCAGTTTAGGTAACTTATAATTCAACAAAGTTGGTCAAGATTTATCTTAAGGAGATTGTGTGGTTGCATGGGGTCTCGATTTCTATTATCTCAAATAGGGGTACTCAATTTACCTCTATCTTTTGGGAGACATTTTAAGAGAATTTGGGTACTAGTTTGGACCTTAGTACAACTTTTCACCCTTAACCCAATGGGCAGTCCGAGCAAATGGTTCAGGTGTTGGAGGATATTCTTCGTGCGTGTGTGATGGATTTTGGAGGTCATTGGGATTAGTTCTTACCTTTAGCTAAGTTTGCATTTAATAATAGTCATTATTCGAGTATCGATATGGCGCCGTTTGAGGCTTTGTATGAGAGGAGGTGTAGAACTCCTATTAGGTGGTTTGATTCCTTTGAGGTGAGACCGTGGGTACTGATCTGTTAAGAGACTCATTGGAGAGGTTTAGGTTCATTCAGGAGAATCTTATAGCAGCTCAAAGCAGGCAAAGGGAGTATGCGAAATAAAAAATGTAAGAAATACACTTCATGGAGGGTGAGCAGGTGTTTCTCAAGGTTTCACCTATAAAGGGTGTCATGCATTTTGGAAAGAGATGTAAGGTTAGTCCTAGATGTATTAGGACGTTTAAGATTCTTTATCTTGTGGGGCCGATGGCCTATAGATTGGCATTGCCTCCGAGTTTGCCGGGAGTTCATCCCGTATTTCATGTATCTATGTTGAAGAAGTTTCATGGTGATGATAACTAGATAATTCATTGGGATTCGATCTTGTTAGATAAGGACCTCTCTTACGAAAAAGAACCTTTTACTTTTCTTAATAGAGACGTTTGTAAGCTCAGAACTAAGACGATTGTATCTGTGAAGGTCCAGTGAAAGAATCATCCTATTAAGGAGGCTACATTGGATACCGGAGCGGACATGCGTGACAATTATCCATATTTTTTAACTAATTCAGGTAACTCATTATTTTCCTTCTTGTTTCTTGGTTGCCCGTTCAGGAATGAACGGTTGTTTAATTGATATCCGATGTAACGACCTCTCTAGTCATTTTTGTGAATTTTACTTGTCTTTTCTATTTTATCTCTCCACGTAGTTTGTATACGTGAATTATGAATTACGTGATGAAATAAATCAATTCTTGAGGTGTTTGAAAGTGATTGAAGTTATTACTTAAGTTCTTGAATTTTAATAATGTTAAGCTTGATCATGGCCAATCTTCGGTCTAGATGACCCCGGATTAGTGTTTTAGTGTTTTCGGTAGATTGAAATGTACTTTTTAGTCAATTTACATAGTTAATTGATTTTTATGGACTTCCAAAAAATTATGAGGATTTATTTAAAAGTTTCAAGTGTTTTAGATAATTAATTTAATTAGTAATTTAATGGGCCAAACTCAGAGTTTATTTACTTATGTGGTTAATACAAGAATAAACTTCAGCGGAAAAGGGTTTGGAAATAATAATAACAATAACATCATATATTTGGGGCATGAGGGGGCCATGACAGTGCAGTGGTATTCTCTCATCTTTTTTTTCTTCACATCATAGGCTTTGTAAAGATCGACTGCTCAGTACAATTTAAGGTTTGTCTATAAATTTCATAGATTTATTTTTTCTTAGTGTTACGGTGATATACCAATAATGGTGAGGGTGAACAAAGATCAATGGTGCCAATTAATTACGAGGAAGTTTGTAACTCGTGGTTTTAGATTGGTTTCACTGCAATGTAAATTATTCACTGGTGGGTTTAATTATGGGTAGGAATTAATGGGGTATATAATGGTGCCAATGATGGTCAATAATGGTGTAGGTAAAGAGAATGAGTATTATTTAGTATTTATTAATACTCCACTCAAGAAATATTTCAACTCTATTAATAATAATAATTTAATAATATTTGCATGAAAAAAAACAGCGAATGAAATCAAAGAGAAACTGCACGCACAGTACATAATATGCTTTATTGTTGTATGTTTAGCTCCGGATTGCCGTATTTCGCATATGATTACCCATCACTATTTTGACAACCCTAGATTTTAGGCCTAAAATTTTTAGAGTAAGAATTTATAAAATAGGTGTCATTAAATTAATACTCTTATGGGGGTTATGTATTTTGACAGATCTAAACCATTCGAAAGCTTTATGGAAGGGCAAGGCCCTTGCAAAATAGCTTGCATTCAGGTCCTTCGGTTGAAGTAGGTTACAGTTTAATTGTAGTTTAGACTCGATAATTGTGTGTATGCTCCTAAATTGGATGCTTGTTGATTGAGCTTTGGACATACTTGAACTTGATGATATTTAAATTGTTGATACTTGTATGAATAAATTTAAATTCGAACTTGATCAAATTCCCATATGATTTTAAGTGCACTTATAAATTTAGAAAAATATATATAATATGGTTATGAAGGATCGGGTACCATGCCGGTATCACTATGGATATTGATATTACTTATTTATGAAGAATTGGGTACCACGCCTATACGGTACATGGACTTAGATTGTTCCCTGTGAGTCATGACTAGTTGGAAAAAATAAGTCTCTAGCATGTGTGTATAGACTAGTGTTGATTTTGAGAGATTGTATAGTGTAATAAGCTGATAACAAGCTAATGACGTTATAATTAGGCGGTTTAGAAGGACATAGTTGTTACTTATGATATTATTATTGATTATGTGGGTGTTTATAGTATGATTGATACTTTTGGTGGTTACATGTCTTGTTTGTAAGCATTATTTGGCCCATATTTGATGTATTTATTGATTCATTGAATACTTGCTATGTGTTGATGCATGTTTACTTGTTATTTGATTTATGTCGTACACATGCTATTAAATTGAGTTGGCCAATTATACCTACCAGTACATAGTGGTTTGTACTGATACTACCATGTATTCTTCTTTTGTTGAGTGCAGAAAGTGTTCCAGATGCTCAAACACAAACTCATCTCCAGCGTTTGATAGCAGATCTCGATCCAAGGATGAAAACTCTATCTGTAGGCCCACATGGATCATCATATTAGTCCTTGTCCCTCTTTCGGGAAATGAGACATTCCTTATTTTCTTTATTTTGAAAATCTCTTTTGGACATGATTTTTATTTTAGAAGCTATTGTACGATGACTTTTGGGTCTTGAAAATTTTAATAAGTAGTTTGTATGATTTCAGTATTAGTAATGATTAGACTTGGATCATTTATCGTTGGTTGATTTTTATGATAATCCTGACTTATTTTTGACTAAATGATTAGGTAATAGTTTGAGTTAGATGGTTCTCTCATGGATTAGTGTGGGTGTCACTTATGGCCATTTGGGTCATGACATAAAGTTATGTTATTCTAAATTCTAATTGATGATCTCTTGTAGGATATTTAATTATATATTAAAACATGCATTTGTGGTCAGTTATGTCCATGTTGAACTACAAAATGTTGTTCTTCATTAGAGCTTTTATGAAATTATTCTTTTCTCTTAAATGTCATCCTAAGTTTTCATAAAGGACTGGTTTAATACTTTTCTTAATGTTCTTAGAATATTTCTTGATATACAAATTAAAGTGGTATAAAGTATAAAGCAATAAGTGATGCGCAAGAGTGTTATATTTCTCCAAGTTATGAATCTTTAATTTTAATCATGCATCCTACTATTATAGAAGAATCCTGTTTCAACATGTTTGTTTCATTATCTGAGGATATTTTTGTCATTTTTCTATTTATTACATGTCAAAAATTTGTTGCTCCAGCGTTCTTCACCTCTTTTCTCTATCTTTCTTCTTCTTCCTTTCTTTCGAATATTTCTTCTTCTTTCTAAATAATAGTAGTGAAGCACAACACAAAGTTAAACGTGAAATTTTCTTTAACTACTATAGTAACTATATAACCTTTCTATAAAAAAACAAAAGATACATTAATTTACAAGAGAGAAATCATCACTTCTATTTCAAATCCTTTAGGGGCGGATCAGTTAGACTGAAGTTAATTTCCAAGTTCTATAAAACCCAACAGGTTTGGCATAGACCTTGTATTTATACTTGAAAAACCCCATGAATTTTATTTTGTAGAATGCAGAATGTATAAACTTAAAGTTCGAGCTCAGCCTCTAACTCCATTAGTAAGAACTTGTAATGACACATAGGGCAACTTAAATTTTTAAGCAGCCAAGTCTCAATGTAGTTAAAATAGAAACTGTGGCTGCAAGACGTGTTTTATGTTTCCGAATCAAGTAAATACTTGTATGTACATATGGAACATATGTCAGAAGTAAATGTATTATTATGGCTTGACATTTTGCTTTCTTTAAAAAATAATTTTTTTATCTTACAATAGGTAGTGACCTAACCTCCTCCTTTGCTTACTCAATTAAAGACTCTTTTAATTCTCTTTTATAGTTCTTAAGAATCTTTTAATTCCTTTTTGTAGTTCTTATAGGAAGACTGCTCCACTAATGTATGCCTTTCATAATGTCTTCTATCAATTAAATTTTTTTCTACAAAGATAAACTTTGTTGCCCCACTCTCTTGGTCTTGTCAAAAACTAATTTTCAAATTAATTCTACTCGATACTCTTTCTCTTCTCAAATAATTCTTGCTTCCGTATGTTCAAATACTTTAGGAGATACCGACACTTTCTTAACAAATGTCAGGTTCACAATAACTGCGTCCAAATCTTTCTATGTATCAGAGGATGTGTAAAAACTTCCTGATGAGTTGTCACGACCTGAACCAAGGCTTGGCCGTGACGGGCATCTCAAGTCCGACATGGACCGGAGATTACCCCTTTTGTGACTAACCAAACAACACGACATCCTTATCATCGAATGAATTTTAAACATATAACAAGATAAACTTAATGTAACGCCCCGAGTCTGTACCCCGGATGCTACATGGTGCTCAAAGTACCACAAGCTAACCCATAACTGGTACCTGCTGCAATAACTGTGTAATAAATACTATCATAATTGCAGAAATAGGTGGAAACTTATTCCATAAGGTTCAAAGCTGTAAATAAATTTGGATGCGGTATCAAAATACCAATACTGAATATAAGTAATGAAAAAATAAACAACTGTCTGAAAATACTCTAGTCTGAAGAAGCCTCTAGACTGTCTGAACTGTATAGTTAATGGGACAAGTCCCTAACTAACTCCAACTACTAAAAATAATACTGAAATACTGAAAAAAACTATGTCCTCGAACTATAAGGACTCACCCCTACGCTGAATGCTGAAAATCTGAACTGCTAAGGGTGCTCTGGAGCCCGTGCGTCTGAACCTATGATATAAGACATCATAGCGCAAAAGAAAAGCATGTGTCAGTACTTTGAATATAATGGTATGCTCAGTGAGGTAGGCTGAAGTGCATGGGTTCACATGCATGAACAATAATATTTGAATAACATAAGTATGACTGAATGAGAGTACATGCATGAATATGAAAACTGTACTGAGATTATAATAACACTATATACTGGATTACTAGTAACTGAATGACTGTATCTAGCAGTCTTGCTTTTGTGGAACTATACTAGTCCCGTACTGAGCTGAGTGATTGTGCCTGGCAGTCCTGAATTTGTGGAACTGAACTGAGTTCCATACTGAGACTGAATCTAAAACTGAGACTGTAGCAAGTAATCATCTTACCGACATGCCCCTTCTCTAACTGATTTGGGGTCCAACCTGTAACCCTAGTTGGAAGAGTGTCAATACTGTGTTGTAGGTAAGGACAAGTGTTGAGTCACCCTCATATAGCAGGGACTCTAAACGAGAACGGTGGTACCATCAAGTGGCAGGTAGATCACCTCATCAACCCTCAACTGGCAGGTAGATCACCTTATCAACCCTCAACTTGCAGATTGATGTCTCCACCTACGCTGGCTACATATTTCTGGAATGCAAGGACTGCACCCTCTACTGGCAGGTGAGTCCCCATCCTTGGGTTCACTCGGTGCTAAATCCTACTCCCAACTGAATAGACACTGGACTGAATTCTAAACTGTACTAGGCTAGATTAAACTGAATTCTAAACTGTACTAGGCTAGACTGAACTGTTACTAATCGTACTGTATAATTGAACTGAACTGAACTGAGTTCACTGAGTTCCGTGGACTAACAAAATACTACTACATTCCGTTAACTGACTGAAATCTATTGATTGAGACATGACTGATTCTACTCTATGACTAACCTGGCTCTAGACAAGCAGCTAAATTGTCGGGTATTAAATATCCCCAGGACTCAATAGTATAAACTAAAAAGACATGACAAAATCTTGAGACATGGTAATTACTATTTAGTCATCATTCATTCATTGGTCATTCAAGCTAACACTTGTATGACATTAACTTGCATACATGCTAACATGATATAATTTCACTATTCAACTCACATGGACAATTCATCAAACACTTGTGGGGCATAATATATGCACATAATACTAACACAACATGTAGGCATCATAATTCAATTCCAATTTCACAATTCCAAGAGTTTCAACATGGATTCACATGATAAGGCACACATATCAATTAACTCTACATGAATCTTGTAATAAATCATGAATACATTTTAATTCAAATCATGGAAATCATGAAGTCACTCTATATGAACTTTAAAAGAGTTTCTTGGACTCCAAAGATGGAAGGAACCCTTGAATAAACACTTCACATACCTTAGTTGATGAATTTCTGAAAGTTAATGGTGAGTTCTTGAGTTCTTGATTTGAGATTTGAACACCTAGGGTACTGTTCTTAAGCAAATTAGAGAATGAATGAGTATAGTTACTCGCCAAATGGCTTAATTTTGTGTTTTGGAGGGCTGAAGGACGTGGAAAAAGACCCAAATACCCCCAAGGATGCGGTCTTTTAATGACTGAAAAACGGTGTTACCCGATGCGCTGCGTCATTGGCATCGACGTGATAGCCAACACTCCACATTGAGTCCGTGTCGAGTCCGCGTTGATTCACTAGAATTTTCACTGAAGCTGGGGAAGACTATCTTATCGACGCGACGCGTCGAGATTGCATCGACCCACTCTTTTGGGCACTTAAACATGATCTAAACGAGGTCAGAATAATTCGAAACTTATCCGAAAAAACCTATGGATATTCCTGATCATGAATTAACTTAAATATCGATATTTAATGGATGTAAAGGTCACGAAATAAGATTTCCAACCTTCGGAGGCTAAAATAACACTAAGTCTGAATACTTAGCTAAAATATTCTATGTCTGGGACCCCTTGTTAAGCCTAAATGACTGATTTAAGCTAAGAATTTTGTGGGGTCTTACATTATCTCCCCCTTGGGAAATTCGTCCTCGAATGAGACTACCGAGACTGAGAATACTGGGAGGCTGGACTTAGACATTGGGTATGCACAACTGAAGCATGGTTTCATGACAAACATCACTGATACACTGAATTATCATACTGAGCATGCATATCTGATGCATGAATACATGACTGAACTGATGCATGAACATATGACTGACCATGTAATAGAAACCGATACCAGGTTTATAACCGAAATCTAAACATGAAACTGAATAAGCTTAGGGAAAACTATTACCTTGAGCTGAATCTGAGTTTGTGGAAAAGAAGTGAGGATACTTGGTCCGTATATATGCTTCTGTTTCCCAAGTATCTCCCTCAACGGACTGATTCCACCAAAGAACTTTGTCTAGAGGGACTTCTTTGTTCCTCAGTCTGCGAATCTGATAATCAAGGATTTCGACTGGAATTTCTTTGTAAGAGCGGCTGTTCTGAATATCTATGCCCTCTATGGGGATTACGATTGATGGGTCACCTATGCATTTCTTTAGCAAGAATACATGAAACACAGAATAAACCAAAGATAGATCTGAAGGCAATTCAAGCTCGTAAGCACCTTCCCAAAACGACTGAGAATTCGATAAGTACCAACATATCAGGGACTGAGTTTCCTCTTCTTGCCAAACCGCTTCACTCCTTTTATAGGAGAGATCTTCAAGTACACATAGTCACCAATATCAAACTTGAGATCTTTTCTACGCACATCTGCGTATGATTTCTGTCGGTTCTAAGCTATATTAAGCCTTTCCCTGGTCAGCTAGACTTTCTCTAAGGTATTAAATACCAAGTCAGGCCCTACCACTGCGGCCTCACCCACTTCAAACCAACCAATAGGAGATCTATACCTCCTCTCATAAAGCACTTTAAATGGAGCCATTTGAATACTGGAATGATAGTTGTTGTTGTATGCGAATTCAATCAAAGGCAAGTGGTCATCCCAACTACCTTTAAAATATATCGCACATGCTCACAGCATATCCTCTAAAGTCTGAATGGTCCTTTCTGCTTGACCATCTGTCTGAGGGTGAAAAATTGTACTGAGGTGGACTCGGGTACCAAGACCCTTTTGGAATGCTTTCCAAAAATAAGAGGTGAACTGGGTACCTCTATATGAGATGATGGACAACAAAATATCGTGCAATCTGGCCAACTCCCTGATATAGAGTTTAGTGTATTCCTCGGCTGAATAAGAAGTATGGACTGGTAGAAGATGAGCTGATTTTGTCATCCTGTCAAAAATAACCCAAACTGAATCATGCTGACGATGAGTACGAGGCAAACCCATCACAAAGTTCATGTTCGCTTCTTCCCATTTCCAGGTGGGAATGTTGAACTCTTGCATGGACCCACTAGGCTTTTGATACTCAATCTTAACCTGGTGGCATGTTGAGCACTTAGCCACAAACTCTGCAATGCCTCTCTTTATCCCACTCCACCAATAGATCTCCCACAAATCACGGTACATCTTAGTGTCCCCTGGATGAATAGAGTAGCACGCACCATATGCTTCTGGAAGAATTTTCTTTCTCAAATCATCTACGCCTGGAACACATAGATGACCCTAAAAACACAAAATACCATCTCCCTCTTTGGAGAAAACCTCTACCTTTTGATCTTTGACTGATTCTTTCAACTTGACCAGACTGGGATCTCTATCCTACTTTTTCTTCACTTCGAAAACTAGAGATGATTCTAAATTACTCTGTACCCATACACTACCTTCTACTGAGTCGACTAAAAGGACACCTAGTCGGGCTAGCTGATGAATTTCTTGAGCTAACTTCTTCTTACTATCCTCGACATGAGTATTACTACCTATGGATATTCTACTAAGAGCGTCGGCCACTACATTGGCATTGCTCGGATGATACAGGACACTCATGTCATAGTCTTTTAATAACTCTAACCACCTTCTCAAAGATTTAGGTCTTTCTAAGAAAATACATACTGCAGACTCTTATGGTCAGTGAATACATCGACGTTCACACCATACAAATAGTGCCTCCAAATCTTTAAGGCAAATACTACTCTGATAACTCAAGATCATGAGTAGGATAATTCTTTTCATGGGATTTAAGCTGCCTAGAGGCATAGGCTATGACTTTACCTCTCTGCATCAGAACACACCCCAAGCCAACTCTGGAGGCATCATAATACACAACAAAGCCATCTGAACCATCTGGTAAAGTCAAAACTAGAGTTGTAGTGAGTTGAGTCTTCAACTCCTGAAAACTCCTCACAGGAATCTGACCACTGGAATTTGACTTTCTTTTGAGTCAATCTAGACATAGGAGATGTAATAGATGAAAATCCCTCAACAAACCTTTGGTAATAGCCGGTCAAACCCAAGAAACTCCTGATATCTGAATGAGAGATGGGTTTGGGCCAGTTTTTCACTATCTCAGTCTTTTGGGGATCAACTCTAATACCATCACCGGAAACGATATGGCTGAGGAAAGCTAATGACCTTAGCCAAAATTTGTACTTACTGAATTTGGCAAATAACTCATGATTTTTGAGAGTCTGCAATACTATTCTGAGATGGTCTGCATGATCATGTTCACTGCAGGAGTAGGCAAGAATGTCGTCTATGAAGACTATGACAAACATGTCCAAGTACTTCTTGAACACATGATTCATCAAGTCTATAAAGGTTGCTGGAGCATTGGTAAGACCAAAGGACATGGCTAAGAATTCGAATTGACCATACCGAGTCCTGAAAGCTATTTTTGTGATGTCACACTCCCTGACTCTGAGCTGATGATAGCCTGATCTAAGGTATATCTTAGAGAAATAACTGGCACCCTAAAGTTGGACAAACAAGTCATCGATTCTGGGGAGTGGATACTTGTTCTTGATCGTGACTTTATTTAACGGACGATAGTCTATACACATTCTGAGGGAACCATCTTTCTTACACACGAATAAAATTAGCGTGCCCCACAGGGACATACTAGGTCTGATGAATCCCTTATCTAGGAGATCCTTTAGCTGCTCTTTTAATTCTCTGAGTTCTGTTGGAGCCATTCTGTATGGCAGAATAGATATGGGTTGAGTATCTGGAAGAAGATCAATTTTGAAATCAATTTTCCTTTCGGGAGAAACTTCAGGAAGATCATCGGGAAATATATCTACGAATTCACATACTACTGACACTGACTCAAGAGTAGGGGTTTCTGAACTAGAGTCCTGGACTTGAAGGAGATGGTAGACACATCCCTTAGATATCATTTTTCTAGCCCAAAGGTAAGAAATAAGATGACCCCTAAGTACTGAAGTACTACCCCTTCACTCTAGGTTGGGTTCATTTGGAAATTGAAACTGGACAATTCTATTTCTGTAGTCGACTGAGGCATAGTAGGATAAAGCCAATCCATGTCGAGAATGACATCAAAATTAGTCATCTCTAATTCGACTAAGTTTATTGAAGTGATTTTCTGAGATATCATAACCGGGCAGTTCCTATATACCCGCTTGGCTATGATGGATTTACCCTGAAATCAAGTTTAGGACTGACTCTGAAATCAACTGCTATATATGGAGTAACAAAGGACAAATAAGCTCTTGGATCTAGAAAAGCATAAACATACAAATGGAAAACTTGTAACATAACAGTGACCACATTAGGGTAACTCTCCTGATCTTGTCAGGACTGAAGAGCATAGAGTCTGTTTGGGCGTTACCCGCTTGTGGCACTGGAAGCGGCACCCTGCTAATTTGGGCGACCGAACTGAGCTGGGGGATGGTTATTCTGACCTTGAGAACCTAACTGGTGACAATATCTGACTCTGTTTCCTGGCTTACCACACCCAAAACACATATCGCTACTCGCTCTATAGATACCTTGGTGGTTTTTACCATACTTCTGACAAAGGAGATTGATTCGGGCACTGCTAATACTACCCTGGGGTTTAGGGCCTGGTGCCCTATCCCTATTTCCATCTCTAAATTTCAGCATAAGAGACTGACTGAGGACAGAGCTAGGACTGAAGATTTCAAGTGGAACTGGGAATGATTCCCACCCTCTGACTTAGGCTGAGCGAAGTTGAAACTACCTATTCTTGCTCTCTTTCTCTCCCTTTCCTTCTCTTTATTCTTGGCCACTTCTATCTGCTGAGCATGGACCATGAGACTGGATATGTCCATCTCCTTAATAAGCATTGCGGTCCTACACTCCTTGACCATGCTGCTAGACACCCCTGACACAAACTTACTCATTTGAGATCTGCTTTCTGCCACCACATGAGGAGCATATCTAGATAATTGAGTAAACTTGAGAGAATACTCTTTCACTATCTTATTGCTTTGCTTTAGATTGATAAATTCCAAAACCTTCACTTCCCTCAACTCCAGTGGGAAGAACCTATCCAGAAAAGCAGTGGCAAACTCCTCCCACTCTATGGGCCCTATATCTACGGCCCTTTCTGCCTTCCACTATTTAAATCATGAGTGAGCCATATCCTGCAACTGATATACGGCCAACTCAGCGCTTTCAATAGTAGTTAACCCCATAATATCAGTAACTTTCTGCACCTGATCAAGAAATTCCTGAGGGTCCTCATCCAACTTAGACCCGATAAACGATAGAGGGTTTATTCGGGTGAAGTCTCGAATCCTAGAAGCAACATTATTGGCTACTCGATTGGCTGGAACGATAGCTGGGCGTTCATTCTGGGATGCCACAGAATGAGCTAGGGTGGTGAAGGCTACTCTGAACTCAGCGTGGGAGCCATGTTCGTCCAGTGGATCTGGATGGACAGACTGGGGTTTTGGATGATCTCCCATTTCTCTTTCCTTAGTCCTCTTTGGAGGTATATTTCTATAAACGGGAGAGAAAGGATTAGACTGAGAGTTTAACTGCAGCTCATGCTCACTCACACGACATGAATACTGAAAGAAGGAAAACATTTCCTAAAATATCTTGTAGCCTTCTGTCCATAAGTGTGGCACGCAACACACCCATGTTCAAGACTCTACTAGATACGGCTTTCAGACTACCTAGGATACTGTTGAACCTTAGGCTCTGATACCAAGTTTGTAACACCTCGAGTCAGTAGCCCAGACGCTACACAGTGCTCATAATCCTAAAGGACCACAAACTAACCTATGACTGGTACCTGTTGTAATAACTGTGTAATAAATACTGTAATAATTGCAGAAATAGGCGAAAACATATGCCATAACGTTCAAATCTGTAAATAAATCTAGATGCAGTATCAAAATACCAATACTGAATATAAGTACTAAAAAACTGAACAACTGTCTAAAAATACTCTAGTCTGAAGAAGCCTCTAGACTATCTGAACTGTGGAGTTGATGGGACAAGTCCCCAACTAACTCCGACTACTGAAAATAATACTGAAATACTGAAAAAAACCATGTCCTCAAACTAGGAGGACTCATCACTATGCTGACTACTAAAAATCTAAACTGCTAAGGGAGCTCTGGAGCCCGTGCATCTGAACCTATGATATAAGACATCATAGAGCAAAAGAAAGGCATAGGTCAGTACTTTGAATGTACTGGTATGCTCAGTGAGGTAGGCTGAAGTGCATGAGTTCATATGCATGAACAATAAAATCTAAATAACATGAGTATGACTGAATGAGAGTATATGTATGAATATAAAAACTGTACTGAGATCATAATAACACCGAATACAGGATTACTAGTAACTGAATGACTGTATCTGGCAGTCTGGATTCTGTGGAACTATAATGAGTCCCGTACTGAGCTGAGTGACTATGTCTGCCAGTCCTGAATCTGCAAAACTAAATTGAGTTCCATACTGAGACTGAATCTAAAACTGAGACTGTAGAAAGTAATCGTCTAACTGATATGCCCCTTCTCTAACTGACTTGGGGTCCAACCTGTAACCCCATTTGGAAGGGTGTCAATACCGTGCCACGGGAAAGGAAGTGATGAGTCACCCTCATCTGGCAGGTACTCTAAACGAGAACGGTGCTACCCTCAACTGGCAGGTAGATCACCTCATCAACCCTCAATTGGTAGGTTTATGTCTCCACCTACGCTGGCTACACAGTTTAGGAATGCAAGGACTGCTTCTAAGTAGTTCACCCTCTACTGGTAGGTGAGTTCTCATCCTTGGATTCACTCGGTGCTAAATCCTACTCCCAACTGAATAGACATTGTACTGAATTTTAAACTGTACTAGGCTAGACTGAACTGTTACTAATCGTACTGTATAACTGAACTGAACTGAGTTCACTGAGTTCCTTGGACTAATGGAATACTACTACATTCCGTTAACTGACTAAATTCTACTGATCGAGACATGAATGGATCTACCCTGTGACTAACCATGGCTCTACACAAGAAGCTAAATTGTCGGGTAATAAATATCCCCAGGACTCGATAGGATAAACTAAAAAGACATGACAAAATCTTGAGACATGGTAATTACTATTTAGTCATCATTCAATCATTGGGCATTCAACCTAACACTTGCATGACATGAACTTGCATACAAGCTAACATGATATAATTTCACTATTTAACTCACATAGATAATTCATCAAACACTTGTGGGGCATAATATATGCATATAATACTAACACATCATGTAGGTATCATAATTCAATTCCAATTTCATAATTCCAAGAGTTTCAACATGGATTCACATGATAAGGCACACATATCAATTAACTCTACATGAATCTTGTAATAAATTGTGAATACACTTTAATCCAAATCATGGAAATCATGAAATCACTCTACATGAACTGTAAAAGAGTTTCTTGGACTCCAAGGGTGGATGGAACCCTTAGATGAACACTTCACATACCTTAGTTGATGAATTTCTAAAAGTTAATGGTGAGTTCTTGAGTTCTTGAATTGTGATTTGAACACCTAGGGTTTTATTCTTGAGCAAATTAGAGAATGAATGAGTATAGTTGCTCTTCAAAGGGCTTAATTTTGTGTTTTTGGGGGCTGAAGGACGTGAGAAAAAACCCAAATACCCCCAAGGACGCGTTCTTTTAATGACTGAAAAACTGTGTTACCTGATGCGTCGCATCGTTGGTATCGACGCGATAGCTAATGCGCCGCGTTGAGTCCGCATCGATTCACTGGAATTTGCACTGAAGCTGGGGAAAAACTATCGTATCAATGTGATGGTCGACGCGATGCGTCGACCCACTGTTTTGGGAACTCAAACATGATCTAAACGAGGTCTAAAAAATCCGAAACTTATTCAAAAAAAACCTATGGACATTCCTGATCATGAATTAACTAAAATATCAACATTTAATGGACGTAAAGGTCGCAAAATAAGATTTCCAACCTTCGGAGGCTAAAATAACACTATGTTTGAATACTTAGCTAAAATATTCTAAGTCTGGGATCCCTTGTCAAGCCTAAAGGACTGATATAAGCTAAGAATTTTGTGGGGTCTTATACTTAAATAATAAAAGATACTTCTATGATTCATAACCAATAACTGACCAACATCACCCAAGTCCACAGTAATCCAACAAAGTCTTCTAAATAATGAACTAAAACCTATTTCGGTCGGGACATGCCCCCGACTCTGACAGATGACAATGATAATGTTGATGATAATGAAAAATATCAACTAAAATCTAAAAATAAAAGCAAGTGAAAGGCCTAAGCCTTTCAGAGAATGAAAGCTCACCATTTCACCACAGCGAACCAATTGTCTAGAAGCATAATAAACCACCTTGCCATGCTGCATCAACACATAGCCTAATCCCACCTGGGATGCATTACAATAGACAACAAAACCATCAAAGCCCTCAGGCAGAGTCAAAACCAATGCTGAAGTCAACTTATCATTCATCTTCTCTAAACTACCATCACAAGCATCAGACCACAAGAACTTCACCTTCTCCTGAGTTAAATTAATCAATGGGGTAGGGATAGAAGAGAAACTTTTCAATAACCTTAAATCATAGACGGCTAAACCCAAGAAGCTCTGAATATCGGTTGGAGTCGAGGGCCTAAGCCATTTCTTAACCACCATAATCTTCTTTGGATTCACCATGATCCCTTCACTTGAAACAATATGACCCACGTAAGTCACAACATTCAATCAGATCTCACACTTAGAGAACTTTACATACAAACCTGATCCTTTAGGGTCAACAACACAAGGCGAAGGTGATCGGCATGATCCGTCTCACCCTTGAAATACACCAAAATATCATTAATAAAGGCAATAACAAACAAGTACAGAAACTGACAGAAACCTCAAATCATAAGATTCATAAATGTTGTTGGAGATTTGTCAAGCCAAAAGACATCACCAAAAACTCAAAATGATCGTACCGGGTTCTGAAAGCAGTCTTAGGGATATCCACCTCCCAAATCTTCAACTAACGGTACCCAGACCGAAAATCAATCTTAGAAAAGAACTTAGCACCCTGAAGTTGATTAAAAGATCATCAATTCTCGAAAGTGGATACATATTCTTCATGGTCACCTTATTCAATTAACGGTAATCAATACACATCTAAAGGGAACCATCCTTCTAACGCACGAAGATCACATGATCACCCCATGAAGACACACTAGGGTGGATAAAACCCGTATCTAGAAGATCTTTTAATTGCTCCTTGAGTTTCTTCAACTCAGCTGGAGCCATCCTATAAAAAGGGATAGAGATTGGACAAGTGTCCAAAAGAAGATCAATCCAAAAATTAATTTCCCTATCGAGAGAAATATCAAGAAAGTCATCAGGAAATACCTCGGGAAATTCACAGACCACAGGGACAATCTGCAAAGAATGACCTTCAGATCTAGAATCCTTAACATGTACTAAGTGATAAAGACACCCTTTAGAAACCAATTTCTGGGCTCTAAGATACGAAATAAACTCTTCATTAGGCACTAGGGAACTGCCTTCCCATTCAATAATCGGATCATTTAGGAAATAGAAATGGACCTTTCGGGTCCGACAATAAAGGGATGCATAGCACGAATGCAACCAATCCATCCCTAAAATCACATCAAAGTCTAACATGTCCAACTCTATTAGATCCAACAAGGTCTTCCTACCATGGACCGATATCACAAAACCCCTATTGTCACAACCGAGACTACCCCCTAGTTATAACATGATGCTTAGAACCACAAGTGATCCCAAGCTAACCCATAAAGTGGCATGATACATGAGCACTGATTTAGAATATATAAAACAACTAAATTTTTTGTACGGAAATATAATCATGGAATTATCTGGATAAATATAATACTGATATAGTTTACAACCTGATAAAACTGAAGAGAGAACTGAAATTTACATTTCATGACTCTGACTGACTATCTATGAAGCCTCTACTATACTGACTATAGATAGTTGTGACATGCATCCAACTTCCACTAATCAATACACATGAATAATAAAAATAAAGTACATGGAATAAAACTGACTGGAGTCCCCGAAATAGGAGAACTCATTACCTGCCGGCTGGAAGCTGCAACTGTCTGATTATGATGTGTAGGCTACTACTGGTACCTACATTACGAGACAATGTAGCACATAGAAATATATGTGGATCAGTACTTCTGCAATGTACTTGGTAAGTGGAGGTGAATGCAATAAGTAAAACTGAATATATATGTAATCTTAAAACATGCATGCTAAGTGCAAGTAGACTCACCAAGAGACTGAAATCAACTGAAAAGCTGAAGTATCTTAAAACGTGCTTAACAAATATAATCTTATGAGCTGGTGAATCACCATACTTAGTTTCTTAAAACTTTACTTTTGTAGAATAAGTAGGACTAAAGCTGGGAAGCGGTAAATCATGAATACTATATGTAAATCTCATGTAAAGATGAACATATTATAGACCTGAACTGAGGATCACGTATGGATACTAGGTCTGAAACTATTTGATGGAAACTGAAAAAATCATGCATATCTGAACTAAAATAAAAATTGACATAACTCGAGGATCTGAATATACAACTATACTGAGCATGAATTCATGAACATGTAATATTTGAGAATGCGAGACCAAGCATAAACATGTTTCTAAGATAATATGAGATCTGGAAAACTAAAAGTTGTATAACTGAATAATTGAAAATCTATACACTTGGTCAAGCAAACCTGAACTGAATACACTAAATACTGTACTGAGATTATGGGAGGTATCATGTAACTGACATGCCCCAATCTGAGCTAATTGAGGTCTAACTTGTAATCCCAATTGGAAGGGTGTCAGTACCATGTCACGAGTACTAACACTGGTTATGTGGATCCACTAATCTGATGTCCTGAAGGACTAGGGAGTCAGTCCTAAACTGGCGGGTGACCCCTAAAAGAGTGTCATTCCTAAACTAGCGGGTGATATCTCATAATCCTACGCTGGTTATGTAGTTCTGGAACTTAGGGACTGTTACTAAGGACCCAGTCCTAACTGGCGGGTGATACCGCATCCCTAGGTTCTCTCGGTGCTAAATTCTGCTCCCAACTAAACTGACACTAGTACTGAACTGAACTAAGTTTAACTGAACATCATAACTAATAGTGCTCAACATGATTATAATAACTGAGTATAATGATAAGAATCATAGTTTAACTGACTTTTTACTTGAAAATCTGAAATATGAGTAAACACATAGGTATCGGGTGTTCATAAACCGCCAGCACTAAATGATACTTTAAATATGATAAAATCATCTAAAATATTCGTAGGAAGTCATAACTTGGGGAACCCAAAACATAATGCATTTAAATGACTGATAATCGCATGACTCACAACATGGAGGCGAGTGACCTTGAAAAGGAAATTATGTTTACAGAATAAATATATAAGTTTAACAATTTGAATCGGTATTGACCAACCATGGCATGTAAGTTTCGGGTTTGAATCACATAGAACCATAATTTACATGATAAAGCTAATAACATAGCTTGAATGTAAAATTAGTGAGAAAACATGGATATAAGTAAATCTTGATGCACTTAAAGCCTTTAATCTCATGGAAATATCATAATTCAAGAATATGGATAATTGGGTATGAACCCTAATTGCAAATCATAAAATTTAATCTTAAAATAAGTTTTGGGCACAAGGATGAGAGAGAATCCTTGTTCATAAACCCCACATACCTCACTAGATGAATTCTTGAAGATTTCTTGAACTTAAATCTTGAATCTTGAATTCCTTGTGTCTTTGAAAGAAGAAACTTGAACTTTATTCATGGGGGAAAGGGAGGGTTTTTACGTGAGTTGATTTGAAGAAGATGGTAAAATAATGCCCTTATGGGTGCTTTAATTTGTGCCTTGGACGTTTGGGGTTGAGAGGAAAGGACCAAAGTGCCCCTTGGCCCTTAAGAAGTTGAAACAGCGTGGGAATAGACCGATCGGCGTGCCCCTTAGCCTGGGGGAGTAGCCCCCGCAAAGCTTGCCTTATACCGGGGAAATAACCCGGGCGGCGCGGGCATATCCCCTGCCTTTACTACCTCTCATGAAAAAGGCCATAACTTTTCGCTCGGGTGTTGGATTAAAGCAAAATTAGTATCGTTGGAAAGCTGACTCAATTAACTATCATCTAGAGGGTCTTGAGCTGAAATTTCCACATATATAAAAAGTTATACTCATTCAAAGTTGACTCTTGTAAAATCGAATACAAGGATTTGGACGAATCAAAGGCTCTTAGCTCAACTTTCCTCTAAGTTATTCCCATGAACATTTTCACCTCAAAAGCATTATTAACACTAGGATAATGATCATAATACATGAATTCAAATATAAATCATGGTATTAGTGTTTACACGTGTAAGAACGATGATTCAAAGTCTATCCCAAAAATGTGGGGTATTACAAGACCCTTCTAGCCATAATAGAGTTACCCACCAGGGTGGACATTGAAAAAGGGTCCGAAATACACTCAGGATCAAAACAACAATGAATAACGACATAAGGGATCACATAAGAGAGGGAAAACCCAGAATCAAGCAGACAATATACATCATAAGAGAAGAGTTTGAGTATACCAGTATCAACATCGGGGGACGCTTCAGAATCCTAGAGGGTGGAAAGATCGTATAGAAGGTTTCATCCAGCACCGGAGCTAAAAGCAGAAATAGCACCCTTTGGTGTCGTAGAAGATGAAGTAGTAAGGAATCTTATTTGCCCCAAATGCTACCTTAGAAGTACTCCCTCTGCATATGACCAATCTGACCATATTTAAAGCGTGTGTTTCTATCTTCTTCATAAACACAATGATTCACCTTACCATAAAATCTACAAAGAGGATTGGACGGAGCTGACTGAGCCCCACTAGCTTGCGACTCGGCTCCTGGTGCTCTAAACTTACTATCATACTGAGAACGACGATCACCTGAAGACTTTAAATAAAGTGCACTATCATAGAGTAGGAACTAGAATTGCCCCACTTCTTCTTAGGTTATTTTCCACTATCTCTACCACTTTGTTGCTGACCTCCATCCTGATTTGAATAGCAAAACTTCTTACTCTTCCTTTTACTCATCTCCGCATGCTTTTTCTTTTCTTCTTCAACTTGTTGCATATACACCATAATCCTATAGACAAGGTAGCCTTAATCTCCAAGATCAACTTATGGGACAACCCAGAAGCAAACTTTCTCATTTTATCCCTCATGCTAGACACCAACTCAGGAGCACAACGCGACAGCTGATGAGATTACAAGGCATACTCCTTTATGGATATCCTTCCTTGCTTTAGATTCATGAATTCCTCACTCTAGACCTTATATTAGATAACAACTCAGGAGCACAACATGACAACTGATGAAACTTTAAGGCATACTATTTTACAGACATCCTTCCTTACTTCAGATTCATAAATTTCTTTGCCTTTGCCTCTCTCAAATCCTAAGGAAGGAAGTGGTCAAGAAAAGCGATTGAGAAGTCATCCCACAAAGTGGACTCAGAATCATCACCCCTAGACTAGTCCCACTTTTCATACCATTGGTATGCTATATCCTTCAACTGATAAGCAACGAACTCTACACCCTTCTCATTAGTAACATGCATCACACGTAAGATCTTTTCCATATCATCATTAAAATTTTAAGGATATTCCTCACCTTTAGAACCAGTGAAAGTAGGAGGGCTCAACCTTATAAATTAGCCAATTCTAGTGGATTCGGAAGATGGAGCAACAGAAATAACCCACTCAGTGTGGGAGGCCACAAACTAGGTAAGTACATGAATCGACTGGCAAAATTCAGCATTAGACATATCAGCTTGAGGTGCCTGAGAAGGGATAGGGTAACTGGTGGAGCTCCATCAGGGAAATCAGAAGCAGCAACCCTAGATCGGGTTCAAACGCCTGGAGTAGGACGAGCTCTGTCTATATTTTTCTCAGATGAGACATAAGTGTTATCACGAGCATCGGATATTCTGTGAGGCATGATCTAAAAAACAAACATACGTGAATTAAAGGAGATTCAAGACCTTAGACTCTATATCTTGAAATAAAAAAAAAACAAGAAAGGGAAACATTCCTAAATATCTCATAGTCTCTCCCTTATAAGTGTGGTGCACTACACACCCATGAAAGAGACTCTACTTGACACAGCTTTGTGGACACTCAATGACACAAAACTTAGGCACTCTGATACCATCTTTGTAATGAACCAAACCAGGGCTTGGCCATAACAGGCATCTCAAGCCCTACATGGACTGAAGACCACCCATTTTGCACCTAACCAAACAACACGACATCTCTGTTGTAGGATGAATTTCAAACATATAAAAAGATAAATTTAAAGAATAAAATATACTAAGATGATCCATAACCAACAATCGGCCAAAATAACTGTTCAACATCACCCAATTCCATAGTAATCCAACAAAGACTTCTAAACAAAGAACCAAAACCCTAATTGGTTGGTACATGCCCCCGACTTTGACATATAAAAAAAATAATATTGATGACAATGAAAAATATCAACTCAAATCTAAAAATAGAATCTGGTGAAATGCCTAAGACTTCTGGAGAATGAAAGCTTACCACTTCACCACAGCGAATCAATACACTAGGCCAACAAACCTAACTCTGTGCAGAAAAAGTAGCAGTAGCTCCGGTGCCTGCATCGCATGGGGATATAGTGTCCAGAGACAGTTAGTGGAGTGCAGGGATAGGATAACATAATGCCATGATCAACAGTTTTAAATCATTCAAATTTAATGCACATAATTAAATGTATCTACATATATATATATATATATATCACATACCGGGGTAGGGAACAAGGCCTAACATGCACTTAAAATTTTAGCCTGGATTGCGTAGCTCAATCGTTATAACATGCAAAGCCACCCCCGGGCTATATAGGCCCAGCTCTTACCCAGTTGGTAAGGCCCAGAGTGTGTAGCCGCACGAACCAAAGGGTATACATATGCATTATGAGGTACTCAAACCTCCCTGTATATCAAGGTGACACATGCACTAAATCATGTAATATAATGTGGGTGATTCGAATCTCCTAATCATATGATAATAGTATTAATGGGGATTCAAACCTTTCGATCATATAGACCCTCACGTCGGCAATTGCAGTTTCCAGTGTGAATCCCTCGGGCCCTCCACTTTCATGACTCAGCTACACAACCCTCTTTAAAGGCCAATTAAAATAGTTATCATATATTCTCATTCATTAAATCATATTTCCTATTAAGGCATACATTGTTGGTATCGTCATACCAACTACACTTGTAAGATAATGACAACCATGCCAAAATAAATGCATCACCTGGGAAAACTCACAACCCCCTTGGTTTAATTATGCAATAGCTTGTGAAAACACAAAAATCATAAGGTTCAATTCAAAACCCTTACGCCTCATTAGTTTTTTGCATTATGCAAAACTTCAAGAATAGTTCAACATGCATACTTTTCATTTTTAAAACAAATTTCACAATATGAGGTTGAGCTCTAACCACTTCAAAAGTCACAGGTTTGAAGAAAATCATAATTCCCTAGTTCATTAACCATGCCCATGCACCCACAAGTTCAAAAGCATAATTAAAGCATGAATAATCACATGTAAATCATGGGAAACATTGTTCAATCGATAAGAATTCAAACCCCTTAACCCTTGTTTCAAAACCAACATCAATAGCTTATGAACAATACTTTAATACATATGCTTTTAAAAAATTAACATTGAAGGGAGAGTAATATTCCTTAAATATCAAGTTTTACGAAAAGAATTCAACCCTTGAGCCCTTGGATGACCTACTTCTCAGAAATCCTAAGTATGGCTGCTTGAGAGAATTTGAGAGGGCTTGGAATTGTTTAAGTACATGATAAATAAAAAATAACCTCCCTTAAGTTCTTTATGAATGTGGGCTTTTAAATGGATGAGAAGAAAATTTTCCAAAGTGCCCTCAAATTAAAAGCTGAAATTTAGTCGTCAATAACTCCGGGTCACCATAAGACTCGTATAGACTTGTTATGACTTGTCACCCTGAGATATATCCAAGACAGTTCCTAGGAAACCCACACACTGGTGATCTTACAACTCAACTGGTACCCCTCATAATGGGATCCTACGACTCATAGGGTCCAATCGTAGTCAACACAGAAATCAATTGAGTAAACACTAGACACCTTATGATTTGCACCCAATGACTTGTAATAAGTAATTATAAGTGAGACTCTCATACTCATAGTAGAACTGTAAGACCCCATAAAATTCTCTCATAGTCTGAGCCTTAGAGTGTGTTTAGTGAAGCGTAAATATGGTCCTAAAAGATTAAGAAGTGCTTTTCTAAGTAAGAAATATTTTGAACCATGTAGAATTTACCTAATATCGACTTTTTTTCATGTAGATCATTTAATAGGATTTCCATCGATACCAATTTCGTCAAAATCTGACATCAAACAAGGAAGTTATGACCATATTACTGAAACTAGTCAGAACCGCCCAGGTGCGATGGCTAGGTTGACGGGCCATCGAGCTTACGATGGACCGTCCCCCAGCCCATTTAAACTAAGGTAGTGACTCCCTTTCTTGGCCCAAGTATGACGGCTAGTACGACGGACCGTCGGGTTTGCGACGGACCATCGCTGGGACCGTTGCCACTAAGGCAGTGTGGCCTTATCCTGGACAACGAACGACGGACCATCAGCTTTGAGATGGACCATCGCTAAGACCATTGCATCGAGGCAGTGTATTATTTTACTGACCGATGCGCTTCAGACCTACCATGATCAGGAAAGGTTCCCTGATATAGATTCGGGTATGTTATGAGTCCTTCATCTTTATGATATACATTGTTAAATCCTTTTCTCCCATTTTGAGCTTATATGTCAGCATGATTCATGCATTAGTTTCAGATCTCAGTAGGTCAATCATGAACCGGTTCATAGGTGCCCCGTGCACCGCCCCAGTATTTCAACGAAGTATGTTTAGAGGGACATAAAGTCCCAAGGGGGAGATAACCCATGATATTGCGATGCTTTCATATCCTTAGACTCATTTAGTTGTATGTTTAGATTCTCCTTATGAAGTTAACATCAGTTATCATTGCATAGCCATTCATGCTTTTGAGAGTCGGTACAGTCAGACATTCATGCATTAGATATGCATGTTAAGTAGAAAGAGTTTAGCTTTTCAGTATATTCAGTCATGCATTCATGAGAACAGCTTAGTTATGAATCCATGCATCAGATAGGCATGTCTATTATGTGAATTCATCTTATGAGTAGTTTCAGTCGAGTTTTCCATGCATCAGATATGCATGTCTAGTATGAGAACTCAGAATATCGGTAGCTTCAGTTGTATAGTCATATTTTAAATGCTTCCGTTCCTTGAGTAAGTTTAGTCGATTGGTATTCTTAGACTATCAAGTGACATTCAAGGACGAAATTTTCTAAGGGAGATATATTGTAAGACCTCACAAAATTCTCTCATAGTCTGAGCCTTAGAGCGTGTTCAGTGAAACGTAAATCCGGTCCTAAAAGATTGAGAAGTGCCTTCCCAAGAGGTAAATATTTTGAACCATGTAGAATTTATCTAATATAGACTTTTTGTCATGTATAGCATTGAATAAGCTTTCCATCGATATCAATTGTATCAAAATATGGCATCGGATGAGGAAGTTATGGCCGTTTTACTGAAACCAGTCGGAACCGCCCAGGTGCGACGGCCGGGTTGATGGACCGTCGAGCTTGCGACAGCCCATCGCAACTAAGGCAGTGACTCCCTTTCTTATCCCAAGTGTGACGTCCAGGACGACTGACCGTCGGGTTTGTGACGGATTGTCGCTGGGACCATCGTCGCTGAGGCAGTGTGGCCTCATCCTGGCCAACATACGACGAACGATCCGACGGACCGTCGGGTTTGCAATGGACCATCGCTGAGAATGTTGCATCGAGGTAGTGTATTATTTTGCTGACCGATGTGCGACGGATGATCTGATGGACCGTCAGACTAAGCGACGGACCGTCGCTTCGACCGTCGCAGCCCCCGTTCAACATTTTTAACTCAATTTTGAAAGGGCTTTTTGGTCTTTTTTCCACTCTTTTCAGACCCTATTTGTATCCGATCAAGACTTACAATTTTATTATTCATCTTTAACATCAAAAGTTAGGGTTTCTACAAAATCAAAACCCTTCTTTCTTCTTCAAGAAAAATCAAGAGAATCAAGAATCTCTCCAAGAGCCTTCAAGAAAGAGTTTCCTAAGGTATGAAGATGTTGATTCTTGGGTCCCTTTCATCCAAAAAGCTCAAGAACCCTTTTTAAATTTCAAAGATCTTATGTTTATGAGTTTTCATGATTCATGTGAATTAAAATTGGAGTTCATGCCATTATTAAGTTTTATTCATGTTTGTTTACAAGGTTTTCAAGCTTTGACCCTAGTATGTAATAGTCATGTGATGTTCATGATAAACCCTCTTCAAGTTGCTTGCTAAGTGATGTGTTCATGTCAATTAAGTGTAGAAATTATTGAATAAGCAAAGCATGCTCCCCATATGTTTGATAAAATGCTTATGTGAAGGAATTAGAGTCATTATAGCATGTTTACTAGAAATCCCCAATGGTGTGCAAGCCCATGCATGCTAGTGTTTGTTGAAAAGCCTTAGTGAATGAATTGTGATATGATAGCATGAAATTCTCCAATTATGTGCTCTTCGATACATGCTAAGACTTTAATACATGCTGAGTGTTCGATGTAAGACCTTGTTGAATGTAGTATGACCCAATAGCATGTCTCCCTATACTATCACATGTTTATGATTTCTAAATGCTTGTAGAGATGCTTTAGTGATTGTGATGGTGAATGAATATTCATGATCTTGATTATTCAAGAATGGTTATATTTACTTTTATGTTACCGAGTCCCAGGGGTATTTATACCCGATAATTTAGTTGGATTATAGAGCCAGTGTCAGTTTTCACGATAATCTCAGTCAAGCCACGATTCTCAGAACTCAGTGAGTTATAGAACTCTGTACTCTCAGATAGATACAAAACTAAGAAATCTTAGTAATCTCAGTATCGCTAGTATCTAGCCTCAGTTCAGTACCCAGCTTAGATCTAGTAGTATTCGAGTGTTCAGTTCAAACCTCAGTAACATTCAAGTAATCTATCCAGAGCTCAGTATCATACAGTCAGATAACGAGATTTAGTAGTATTCCATCAGATAACGGAACCAAGTATATTCAGTTTAACTCAATCAGATCAGTCGATAAATATGATCAGTAACAGATTCAGCTCAGTTTAAGTTCAGTTGAGAATCAGTTCAGAGTCTTTCAATTGGGAGTAGGAGCTAGTACCGAGCGAATGCAGGGATGACGGCTCCCCATTAGAGAGGCAGAGTCGTTAGGTGCAATCCCTGAACTCCAGAACTACGTAGCCAGCGCAGGATACAGGAGTCACCCGTTAGAAAAAGGTTAGACTATTATACTGCCTTAGGCTTGACTTTCTGTGAGGGTCACCCGTTAGAGAGGCTTGACCAGAGTTGAGGTCTTCACCCGTGGCACCGTATTGACACCCTTCCAGCTGGGGTTACAAGTTGGACCCCACCAGTTTAGATTTGGGGTATGTCGGTTAAGTGAGAACTCCCACAGTTGCAGTTTCAGTATCAATCTTCAGAGTAGAACTCAAAAATTAGGACTGTCAGATACAGTCATCTATCTCAGTAAGAAACTCAGATAGTTCCATTGACTCATTGACCACCCGCTAGATAGGCATGGTCCCATATAAAGTCATTGAGTAATCTCATTATCAGATCCAGAGAGCACCCGTTAGATAGGCTTTATCTCGGTCTCAGATTCAGTTGAGTAATCTTATTATCAAATCCAGAGATCACCCATTAGATAGGCTTGATCTCATTCTCAGATTCAGTTGAGTAATCTCATTATCAGATCCAGAGATCACCCATTAGATAGGCTTGATCTCAGTCTCAGATTCAGTTGAGTAATCTCATTATCAGATCCAGAGATCACCCGTTAGATAGGCTTGATCTTATTCTCAGATTCAATTGAGTAATCTCATTATCAGATCCAGAGATCACCCGTTAGATAGGCTTGATCTCAGTATCAGATTCAGTTGAGTAATCTCATTATCAGATCCAGAGATCACCTGTTAGATAGGCTTGATCTCAGTCTTAGATTCAGTTGAGTAATCTCATTATCAAATCCAGAGATCACCTATTAGATAGGCTTGATGTCATTCTCAGATTCAGTTGAGTAACCTCATTATCAGATCCAGAGATAACCTGTTAGATAGGCTTGATCTCAGTCTCAGATTCAGTTGAGTAATCTCATTATCAGATCCAGAGATCACCCGTTAGATAGGCCTGATCTCATTCTCAGACTCAGTTGAGTATTCTCATTATCAGATTTAGAGATCTGCCGCTAGATAGGTTTGATCTCGGACATAATCATTTCTTATCATTGATAGTAGATTCAGGGATCATCCGTCAGAGAGGTTTGATCTCAGATTCAGTTAGCAGAGAGTAGTAAGCTCAGCTTTCAGTTATTGATATGAGTAGATTCAGTTAATCAGTTTTAGTATTAAGCTTTCGATATCACTCGCTAGATAAGGCTAATCTCAACTTTAGTACTCAGTTATCGATATCAGGAGATTCAGTTATTTAGTATCTCAGTATTAGTAGTGAGTTCAGATAGCAGTAAAGTCGTATTCGAGTTTTAATACTCAGATTCATGATGATTTTAGTTATGGTTTGTGCATTCATGCATATGTTTGCATTTAGTATTCTCATGATTATTCAGTTAAGTAATTGTTCATGCATAAGCCCTTGCATTTAGCCTTACCTCATCTTCATACTTAGTATATTCCCATAGTGACGCATTTGCGCTATGGTGTTTTATTTGACACCATAGGTTCAGAGGCACGAGATCTAAAGTACCCTTAGTAGCTCAGTCCCAGTCAGCAGCAGTAGACGTAGCAGTGAGTCCTCTTCATTTGAGGATGATCCTTATTTTATTATCGCATCAGATTTAGTTTATTTTTAGTAGACGGAGTTAGTTGGGGGCATGTCCCATTAACTCCACAGGTCAGACAGTTTAGAGGCTTTTCAGACAGATGTATCAGTATTCAGTTTTCAGTTTTGAGTATTTTGAGATGTTTTGAACCTTATGGACAGTTTTCACATTTATTATCTATATTATGCATTGTTCAGGTACAGATATCAATAGAGGGTTAGCTTATGGTCCTTCGGGATCATAAGCACCGTGTGACGTTCCGATTCCAGAAAATTGGGTCGTTACAAGAACTCTGTCACATACTTACTAATTTGGTTACGGTTGGGTCCTTAGGACCCGTCAAGACTCCTTACGACTCGTATCTATAAGTCTTACTAAGGATAGAAACTCAAACACCATTCGTTGGACATATTACGACTAGGGTCACATGACCCGTCAAGACACCCTACGACTCGTAGTCAGGACAGTGAGGAAAAAATTTCAAAAACTTTTCAAGGACCAAGAACCTAGGGAGTTACATGAGTGTACTCCAAAATTTATTTGATTAAATCGTCCTTGATCTTAAAAATTTTCTTAGAAAGATCTCATTTAACCCTTTCTAATGGATATGAAAAATTAGCTCCCAAAGATGTTTCATTAATTGTAAACCATGATAATGCCTTGTACTTACAAACAGTCATATTATCACAGTAGAACTCTTACACATAGCTATTGCCACAATTGTAAGAATATTTGATAATTACATTAATCTCAAACTTGAAATCATAACCTCAACAACCCTCCAATGGCATAACCAAATTCAAGAGACATAGGAATTTCATAGAAAGTGGATGGCTCCATTTGATGAGACTAAACTAATATAATCAAAGTTTAGTATGCATGGATTATTAAAGAGTTTCACCATTAATCGCATTTATGGACAGAGGAGGGGTAATTTTTGATTTGTTGTTATGTTGGGGTAGGATTCACTTTTTGTCAACTAAAACTACAATTATGGTAATATAATGTTACAAACTAAGCTTTGTATTGATCATAAATGGAACTTACTATCTGATCAAAGAACAAAAAGATAATAAAAAGGGGAAATTTCAATTGCCATTACAAAAAATAGCTCATAATAACATAACTCTTCGAATGAACTCTAATAGATTGTTTCCCTTCTCAATATATATAGGCATCTTTCTCGAGTTCCAAATATAATTTTTCATATTCTCATATGGGTCCTCCACCATGGCTAGACTTACAATATATAATAACCACAAGTTTGCGAGATATAATATATTATTAAATTGTCAGACCTTTTATTTAGGCGCCTAATAAGTTAATTCAAGACATTATAAACTCCTTTGGAGTCACGCACACAACTGATGAAGGACAAATATATTCTCTAGCACCCTCCTTCACGTATAACTCAATTCTTTGGTATACAACTAAATAGAGAGAGATGCACATAGAGAACAATTGACCATTATGATATAGAAAATATTTTTTCTTGAATTTTGACCCCTGTAGTCTCCGGACTAGCAATTACAATCCTCAATTTTTATCAAATTGGTGTATTCAAACCTTTTAAGCTTTATCTAAAGGATTCATCAATTTCTTTTTAAAATTATTAAACTCAGTGACCTACTTGTACTTCTTAATTCTTATATGGTAGCATAAAAACTTACTTTGGAAAAACATATAATTTACATTTTGTGTACAGAATATTCTACACTATCTTTAGTGGAATTAAAATATTTCCGCATCCTCAAAATTTAGGTTGTATAATATCAAATTGAAATGTCAAAAATTAATTTCTAAAATAAAAACCTGAGTTCATCCGACCTCAAACTATAAGTTTGAGTTCACTTCATAAATTGGACAACAAACTATCAAATTGGATAACATCATCTAAATGGTAAAATTTGAGATAAGTGCTCTACAAATTCAATTATTGTGTGTTACTTTCACGTGGAATAAATGAATTTGAAGGAACATAAAGAATACAGATAAAGATTTTCATCAGAAGAAATGTTGCCAACATGAATGTAATGACCTGAATTTGTGAATTTTTTATTCTTATGTGTTTTGATTATTTTGCTCTTTCATGTAGTTGCTACATGTTGATTTTAAGGTTCGGGGATGGTTGGCATGATTGTCGATGCGATCCGAAATGAGATGTGTAAGTTTGTGATTTTTAAAATCTTGAGAAGTCATATAATTGACTTCGTTAGCATTTGTTTTTCTGAGTGCCAGATGGCAAAATCAACTATGCCAGCAGATCCGAAATATTGAATTTGGGTTAGTAGCAGGGTTGGTTCAGTTTCAGAACTTTTATATCTTATTTTGATCCTATATTTGAAAGACAGTGAAATAGGATCTTGGGAGCTTGATAATGACCTTTTTTTAAAAATCAACGTCACCATTGAGTCTGAAACATTAAAATTAGCTTAGTAGTGTGTATGGTTTACTTCTTTTGGGTACCAAACGAGTCCTGAGGATCCATTCAAAATCATACAAAATTAGCAGGTGCACAACTAATATCTGGTGCATGGATCTTTCTTTGAGAACATTGTCCCCTGGCCGCAAATACAAAGAAGGAATTCACTCTTTATTGCAATCGCAAGGTGATGGCTGCGATTACAAAGGAGATGGGGTTCCTTTCCGCGAATGTGAACATCTGATTCATCAGACTTTACGATAGTGAAGTCTTAGCCGCAAACACGAAGACCAATATAATGGTCGGTCAGAGTGGACCCTCCCAAATGCGAAGGGTTGACCGCATTCGTGAGGTACTATTCACTAAATGATATAAATACTCTATTTTTACAATTTTACTTCATCTTTAGACCTCCAAGCTTCGGGAAAGGCAATTTCAAGAGTTTCAACATTGATTTTCATGTGGGTAACTTCTAAACTCATAATCCCACTATTTTCTATTGATTTTTTTCTTCAAAAACACCTTTAACTCATGATTTCAAAGTGGAAACTTTGGATTTTTATTGGTAAAGTTTAAAAAAGGGTTTTTCTTTATTTTTGACTTCGATTTTAACCCGTTTCCAGGTGGATTTTCTTCTATAGACTCCTATAACATTGAAAAATGTGTTTTTGAAATAAAATTTTGGTTTTAACCTTTTTGTTTTCTAACCTATTTTTTGAACTCATTTTGAACCCAGCTCGAATATGGATAATATATGTATCATTAGATTTCTTTGAATACTTAGATGCTATATTTGAATATTGTAGTTGATTTTTAGGCCGTTCGTGAGGAAAAGGCTTCGTGTTGAAGCACTTTAGACCAAAATTTCATCATTTTAATGTAGGTTATAGCTTAACTTCTTTCAGACTAAAGTAGATAGTTAATGAATAAGTAAAGCATGATATGGGTTGGAAAAATAACTAAGGAGTTTATATTTTAAGATTAGTTTTACTGTTATGTGCCTTTGTGTAGGTTACGTTCTGTTGTGATTGATTGGTGATATCTAATATTGTGTGTTGCCCATATGGGAGCTTTATTTGGCCTTATTGGCCTTATCTGTGCATCTAAATACCTTTATTCTAGGTATGATACTCGTGTGGGAGCTTATTTTGTTGATTTAGGCCTTAATTGAGCATTGATTGCATTTATCGTGATAGGATACCCAAGTTAGGGGTCGATATGATATTAATGATGCCTTGCATGCATATTCATTCTGATGGTGCCTAATTGGAGTTGATAATCATGGATTGTGAACATATCGAGTTGATTTCTGGGCTCATTTGTATATATATTTCATGTTGGGTGGACTAGATATCATCATTTGAGTTGATTGTGAGCATTACATCTTTATTTTATACATATACATTCATGAGATATTGGTACCATTAAGAAATACTATTTTTGAAAGAAAATAAGACACCTTTATGGAAATCCTCTCTGTGAACACAAGTTAGAGAGTAGAGTTGAGATAGAGATTGAGATTGAGATATGAGATACAATATATATATATATATATATATATATATATATATATATATATATATATTAGAACTGTTAGTGGAGATGGTGTGGGCTACCGTTTGGGACTTTTTTGCTTGCAGGTGACGTGCTCATAGTATATTTTACTGATATTATTTTCTGCTTTGTTCAGTCGGCCTATGATACGTACTCAGTACAAGTAGACAGTACTCACCCCATACTGTGTCCTTTCGATGCAAACCCTAGCACGAGTATGACTCACAGAGGCTGGTCCGTACGGCGGAGTTGGTGATACTTTGAGGTACTGGCCACCCTAGGCTTATCAGAGTCGACTATAGGCCTCTTCTATCAATGAGTTGTTTTTATTCTTATTTCATAGACAGACTATGTATTTTTAGATCCAAAATTTCGTATTATATGTTCTTATGTTGCGACACTAAATTCTGGGATTGGATTGTACGGATTTCTTTATAGTTTCAGTTGACAATTAATTTTTGCCCTCCACGACTAAGTTTAATTCTGAGTTTCTTCGGTTTCAAATAAAATCACAACATTTTGCTTTATCCGAATGAAAAATTTTCAAAAAAAAATTATCTAGGTAATTTTTTAATTTTAAGTAGCGATTAATTATTTTCATATTCATAAATATGAGATCATATAAATATGTTACTTAAATAATTATTTTACTAAGAAAATAAATTTTAATTAAGGGTTATCTTTAAAATTAATTCAAATGGCTAAAATCTTTATCTAAATATAATTTGTTCTCAAAAATGATTTATTTGGAAAATATTTGTTTGATTTTTATTCAGCCAAGAAACTCGAGATTGATCCATTCATGATTCGTATTGAATTTTGTTTCAATTCATCCAATTTATTAGATTTGACCATAATTGAAATCAATTTGACTGAAATTGCAATGCAATGAGCTAATTGATTTTTAATTTGATTAAAATTTAAGTACAATTATCTAAAATTGTAACAAATAGATTATTTAAAAAATAGCCTAACCTCTACCTTCTTTAAATTTTGATCCTAAACCTGCCCTTTCCCAAAGGGAAAAGGACAAAAGTTGCCAGTAGGCCAAATGAATTGCCACCGATTGGCCATTAATTTTGGCATTTTTGCTAAATAGCCATTTAGGCTTTTTGTAGCAACTGGCTTCTTTTTTAAAACAAAAAATGTTGTTGCTCCACTTTATTTTCCTAAAATTTTCATCGGTTCATTTTTTTTAAAAATTTTGCTGTTTATTTTTTTTATTGCTTCATTTTTATTAAAAGTGTTTTGCTTCATTCTGTTATAAAAAAAACTGCTACTCTTTTGTGTTTTTTAACTGCTTTTTTATACTCTCTTTTGCGTCTTTTATGTTTTTTAAAATAAACTATTCTTTTAATTGTATTATTATATTGGAATAATACAATATATATCTGCATATATATAATTTAATAAAATAGTGATATAAATATTTTTATACAACCATGAATATAACATATTTTTCAATCAAACACAGAAAGAGTGTATTTTTATTGATTATATAAAAATAACATATTTTAATGGTACATATACATATTTTAATAAACAATGATACAATTTTAACACACATCTTGTAAAGATGCATATTCTATACAACAATGATATAATTCTTATACGCATGTTATATAATATTTCATACAACAATTATACAGTTTTATACACATTCTATACAACCTTTAGTTGCAATTATATATAATCTATATAGCAATTATACAATTTTTATACAACAATTATACATAGTGATACAATTATATAAAATAATTATACAAAAATTATACAATTTATATACAATAATTATACAAAATTGATACAATTTCTATAAAATATTATAGAATAATTATACAGTTTGTATATAATAACAATTATACAGATAGATGTTATACACAACAATTAAGCAGTTTCATAAAAATCTTATACATATACATAACTCTACAGTAATGATTCAATTTCTATACACATATGTATACAATTCCTATACAAAATCTATACAGTTTCTCTAGAAATTTTATAGAAATACATATTATATACAAGAATTATACTATTTTTACACACATTTTATAGAGCCTTCATTTCTCCAATTACTAAGGACGATTTTTAAAAAAAAAAGTGAAGAAAATCAGATCTTCTAATTATCTCCATCATATTAACTACAAGCAACATCCCCAATATAAACCCACAAACAAGGTCAGAAGAGGGTAGAATGTAAGCAGAACAAGCAAATACCAGAACATAAAACAACAACAACAACAACAAACCCAGTGTATTCCCACAAAGTGAGGTCTGGGGATACCAGAACATGGAGAATTTGCAAAGAATTTGCAATATGAAATAGAGAATTAAAGGACTTAATGGAGAAACAATGGAGAGGAGCAATTAGAACAGTAGACTTTTTTTTGTTCTTTTAAAAAAGAGTAATGAAAAACGAAAAAAAAAAAAAAGAATAGCAAAAAAAGAGAGGAGAAACAGCAAGAACATAGAGAGAGAGAGAGAAAGGAAAAGAAGACTGAAAGTGAGCATAGAACAAAATTGAAATGGTTACTTCTTGAAATTATATGGACTGACTATCCATTTTAGGTCCAAAGGCCCACACTTGGTCCATTTGTTTATTTTATGATGGATCATGCAGTGTCCTTTTCTCTTTCCTAAAATCCGACCCATTCCAAGGCCCTTTGACACAATTAGCCAAATCACCCCTTATTACCCCTCTTCTCTGCCCAAAGCCTAACAACCAACAACACCACCTTAATCAACCCATTCCACCGCCCCCTTAATTAAATGGGCAAAGGACACACATGTCACTTCGCCCAAAATTATTTTTACCTAAATAGCTACTGATTTGGCAATTCTAAAAGGTAGCCATTTCGGCTTTTTAGTTGTTGGAACTGCCTTTTTTTTTTTTTTTTTTATAATCTTTTGGTCTTTTTATTATTTTATTATTTAATTTCTCATGTCAATTATTTTAGCACGTAGAACTATAATTATCCTTACAGGAACATTTTTCTTATTTCTTTTCTTTAACAACATAAAGACACACATCTTATAACTTATACATAATCTATACAATAATGACACAACTTTTATACATATCATATACAAAAAAAAAATATTCTACACAACAATTATATAGTTCTACACACATTTTATACAATCTTTAGCTATAAAAATTATATAGTTTCTATACACATTTTATACATATACATATTTTATACAACAATGATACAATTCTCATACACATCATATATATTTATATTATACAACTATTATATAATTTCTATACACATTTTATATAGTATATATATCATATTGATACAATTCTTATATCATGTCGATACAGTCCAAGTACCACATTAATACACTTCTTATACGATATTGATACAACCCATATACCATATTGATACAGTCTCGACTGGACATTTTTGAAATTATTTTAGACCGGCTGACAATTTCATGTCCATAGCCCAAACATTAGTCATTTATTTTTAAATGGATGAAGCAAAAAAATAAAAAAATAAACAACCTTTTAAAAAGTGGATCGAAATAGTCCAAGAAGGAAGGTGAGGGCTAAAGTAGCCTAATGCTATTAAATGGTAATAGTTTGACCGACTGATCATTCTTTGACAAATTTATCAAATGTTGGCCATTTGTTTTAAAAATGATCATTGAGCGTCTTTTTTTCTAATTAAATTCAACATCCCACTCCACAAAAAACCTTCACCCAACCCAACTCCCCTTTCTCTTCTCTTACCCATACAACAACGATTCCAACAACAAAACAACAATGAAAAAACAACAATACCAACAACATCTACAAACAACAACAGCAACCGTTCCACAACAAACAACCCAACGACAACAATTTCATTAAACAACGACAACAACAAAAGTTTGAAAATACTCAAAATTCAAATTTCAAGTTTTTCTTACTAAAACAATACAATTTCATATCACTCAACAAACCTTATCCAATTTTTGAATTTTAGCAGTCTCACATTGTTAAATCAGCCACAAAGCATACCCAAATTCTCACAGATATACCTCTACTATTTTTGTTGAAAGAGGTCGAAGGTTAGAGAATTAATTAGCTAAGAACCCCAATTGAAAGGTATTTTGATAAAATTAAAAATTCTTGGGTCGAATCCTTGTAAGGCCATTGGGCTTAGGATTTCGGCTAGAGAATTTAGTTTTGAGTTTTGATGGTGCGAGGAGAATTCGACAAGCTCGAAGTCCCCGTTTACTATCCCCAAACAGGTAAGATCTCTCATCTTTTGTTCATCTGGTTTCGGCTAATGCAGTGTTAGTCCTTGTTGTTATAATATCTCTTTTAGATTCTAATATTTTTTTAGTCTGATGGTGGATTTGTTGTTGTAGTTTCTAGGCCGCGTTGCAATATGTTTTGTTATTTGTAGTATTAATCTCACTGGGTGGAAATAAAATGTTATCGGGTAGAGGTCCTGAAGATCATGTCAAATTTGTATCTCTTAGGGTCTGGTTTTCTTTTCTTTTCTATCATATTTCGTTGAATATTCACTATTGGGATTGGCCTACTCTTAAAATATGTCTTTAAAAGTATGGAACTTAACAGTTTAAGTGTATTTGTCAACTTAAATATATCCCTTAATCCTCAATCTTCTTGTTTCAATTCGTTCCTTTTGCCCGTCTTTTCTAAATTTGACGAATAGTCGAATCTATAGTAATTTCAGTAATGTAGCCTGAGAATGTGTTAACCCTCTGAAATTTGATTGTTGCGATTAGTTAGGGGTAATTTTGTCTATTCCAGGCGTCTTTTCCTCTTAATCATATAGCTCTTTGTTGCCTTATCCTTTGTTTAAATAGCATGAATATGATGTTGGTTCAGTAAACTTCTAACTATGTCTATAATATTTATAAACCTTAGAAGTTGTGCTATATTCTTTTGTATAGATCAATGGATTTAACTATCATGTAGTTCTATCTAATTACCCTCCAAATTATATACAACGGCTAGTTAATTATTAAAAAATGGATCAATTAGTATGTAGCTCCAGATTGTCTTATTTATGTGCTTAAGACTTTTAGGTGCATTTGCTTGAGCTTGGCAGTGCTTTGCCAATGTTATAGTTGTTTACTTGCTAAAAACGTGACATGTCATTTTTGTAAGTGCACATGTGTTCTCTTTTAGATTCAACATGGAATGTCCTCTTACCATGTTTTAAATTGATTCTAGTTAGGATTCATATTACTTTATTGATTATCCATTTTTTTATTTTAGATAATGTATTAATTTTATCTTTTTTTCGTGGAATGTGATACCCATTCGATTCCAAATGGACTCCATCCCTTTACATCTACGAGATCAAGTCCCATTCTTTTGAGTCAAAACCCCATGCCAAGGTCCTAAAATAAGACTGATTTGCGGCGATATACAAAGGATATACAAGAGAAATACTAATATATAGGTTGCAAAATTGAAAAATGGAAAGAGAACCCGAAGATGCTTATGTTAAAGTTCACACATCGGGATGATATATGTCTCAATATACATTGGATATATATGAAAATGCAAGGCTAAAAGGTTGTGATATATAGTTAATATACGACTGCTAAATTGGACCAAAGCATGAGTTACAAGCCCAAAACCAGGGAAGATCTTAAATGTGCTAGTAAGGAGCCCAAATTTCATCTTTTATTTCTTTATTTACTTGTAATTAATTTGATTATTTATTTGTAATTTAATTTAAGTAATTCAGATGAATCCCCGAGGAGCAAATTTATGTTAAAGTTATTCATTTTATTCGGATTATTTAATATTTTTGTTAATTATTCTATTTAGGCAAACTTAAGCTTATAGAGTAACTTGATGATTTATTTATATCCTTTCATAGTTATTAAATAGCTTAAATTCAAGTTTAAGAAATCGGATTAACTGTTTAGGCCAAAGTCTTAATTCGGATGGAATTGTTAAAGTTAGAATTATTTTGAAACTTTGTTGTTTAGTTTATTTCATTATTGGAATGGTTTAAATGGGTAAGTATCAAATAAATTCTATGTATACAAATAATAATAATAATAATATGAATAATAATAAGAAGAAGAAG